>CM016626.1:78360504-79056993 GCA_005393395.2 Gossypium australe | reverse complement strand
TATTAGTAATATTATTAATAACCTGTATGGTGATTAATGGGACAGTGGTGACGGTTTATGATACCCTAATGGGTATGATTCTGGACTCGGGTAAGTCAGTATCATTATTGTTATCAAAATCTATTGATGATTTACATGATATCATGGTTGTGGTAATATATGACATGGGGTATGAGATTAGACATATTGGCATGATATGCATGATAGTATGATATGCATGATTACATGAGTTTGGCATGTTGAGGGGTGATACGAGAGGAGGGAGCAGTGATATTTGTGCTGACGAGCACCAGTGCTTTGGTAGCACACTTTGTGACTTTGGGTCACCAGGTTTGGCACCTCCAGAGGTTTGGTACCTCAGCGTCTCGTCCCAGTGGCTCAGTACCACAGTGGGTTGGCCCCACAGATGATTATACGGGATTGACGCCAGTGTTTTGGTAACACACGATGGGTTGGCCCATCACAGATTTGTGACTACGGTCACCAGTGCTTGGTAGCACATTGTGTCTTTGGGACACCAGAGGTTTGGCACCTCATTGCGACTTGTCCCTGTGTTGACCACCGTGGGTTGGCCCCACTTGAGATATGGGATCGTCTGCTAGTGTTTTGGTAACACACGATGGGTTGGCCCCATCATCCTTGGATTTGTGACTTCGGTCACCAGTGCTTTGGTAGCACAATTGTGTCTTTGGGACACCAGTGCTTTGGTAGCACATTGATGGATATTGTCTTTGGGACACCAGTGCTTTGGTAGCACATTGTGACTATATGTCACCAGTGGTTTGGCACCACAGTGGTTTGGTACCACACGGGGTAGAAAAGGCGACATGGATGGTTAGGTTCGGGTTGCATTAATCATGTTGCTATGTATGATGTGTGTTAGCATGTTGTTTTATCGGGAGCGGGATTTACACACTGAGTCACTCGACTCACCCTCTCCTTTGACATTTCAGGTGACTCGTAGACGCGGACTTGGAGCCGGGATGGACTCGGGTGCTTATGCCATGCTGATAAAGTCTTTACTCAGACTCTATATTTTGGGTACTTTAGTTATTTACTTTTATTTAGGTTTCTATTTGGATTTGTAAAAGGCCTTTTAAGTTATATTTTATGTTGCATATGTTTTAAATTGATTTTAATATGCTTAACAAAGTAACTTGGAATAAATTTTACTAAAATATGGAAAGATAAAGTTTTCACAACTAAAACGCACCGTGTTTAAATTATACCATCGGTATCACACAAAGTCTTTTGATAAACAAATACAAATGGTTTTCAATTCAAACTTGTAGTCTTCCTAAGTTTAAAAGTGTTTTATGTATCACTAAGAAACTAATAAGTTTTAAATGGTAATACTCGTTTTAACTACAAATTCTGGCAAAGTTTTCAAAATCCCTGGATTTCAAATACATCAATTGTTTTTCAACAAGACTGCTCAAATCTGTTTCAAACACACTGTGTTTTCACTCAGTTTTTCAAATGAGAAATCTAGTTTTCTAAAATGGTTTTCCCCGTAGCATACCAGATTCGGACGTGGTGTCTTGTCCGGGTTTGGGGTGTTACATTTGTGGTATCAGAGCCAAGTTCAAAGGCTCGGCTGTGGGCCTGAGGCCCAAATGGTTTCAAAAAGTTATTTAAGTGGTTGTTTTGAAAGTATGGTTTGAAAGGCATGGCACCGAGTCTCCGGCACCAGTTCGCCCAGGTAAGTACCCCGAACTATTCTCTGTGATTTGATTGGATGTTATATGATCTGATGATAGCAGTAGTATGCCACTTTAGAGATTATAACTGATAGGATTCTGTGAACTTGCGAGAACAAATCCTCTTTAAATATCATAAGACTTGCTTTTTAAACAAGTGGAATAAACACTGATGCATAAAATTCTCTAATCAGATACGTAGAAAGATTAGACATGAGCACTCGAGGTGGACGTGGTCGTAATACTCGCGGTAGAGGTAGGGGTAGAATGACGGTTTCTGAGCCCGTAGGATCTGGGCAGGGTTCAGAAAACGAGTACCGATTCCGCCACCAGCTGGAGGTGGTGAGTTCCAAGATCAGACTGGGGATGACGCAGTGTCACAGGCGATGCTGCGAGTGTTGGAAAGGGTAGCTGGGGCTAGTGGTGGTGCAGGAGTTAGGAAATCAGTCCCTGAGCGACTCCGGGCTAATGGGGCCGAATTCTTCCGAGGTGTATCTGGTGTTGCTCCTAGCACTGCTGAATATTGGCTGGAGGCAACTGAACGGATCATGGACGATCTGGACCTGACAACTGAAGAGAAGCTGAAGGGTATCGTGTCGCTTCTCCGGGATGAGTCATATCAGTGGTGGCTCACGGTACGGGACAGTGTGGCAGCGGAGGATTTGACATGGGATTACTTCAGAGCTGCATATCAAAAGAAGTACATCGGGGCTAGTTACATCGACTCCCAGAGGAAGGCGTTCTGAGGCTTGTTCAGGGGAGTAAATCTGTTGCTGAGTACGAGGCTGAGTTCCTGAAGCTGAGTAGGTATGCCAGGGGCATTGTAGCCACTGAGCATGAGAGGTGCGTTCGTTTCGAGGATGGTCTCCGAGACGAGTTGAGGCTGCTGATTGCTCCACAGCAGGAGCGCGAGTTTGCTGTCTTAGTTGAGAAAGCTAAGGTGGCCGAGGGTATTAAGGAGTCCGTGAGGCAAAGTATGGATAGGAGTAGGCTGAAGAGGAGCTTCGGATCTTCTGGTTCGTCGGGTAATCCGCAGAAGAGGGCTAGACCGAGTGGGCAGAATCAGTCTGCTAGGTTTGTTGCTGCTAGGCAGGGACCCCCGCAGTGTAACCAGTTGGGGAAATCTCATTGGGGTGGCTGTTGGACTGGTGGTAAAGGGTGCTTCGAGTGTGGGTCTCTGGAGCATCGCATTAGGGATTGTCCGCGTAGGATGGCCAGGATTCAGTCGGAGAGTCAGGGCCGTAATCAGTTCAGAGGTAATGGACCGCCACCCCAGAGGGGCCGTGGTAATGGCAGAGGTGGTTATGGATCTGGTCGGGGTCGTGGAGCACCGGGCAGAGGTGCAGGTAGTTCTGATGCTAGACAGCCTGGATTGGTATATGCTGCGAGGCGCCGAGAGGAGGGCGACGCACCGGACGTCATAACCGGTACGTTTCTGATTTTTGGTACTCCTTATACTGCTTTGATTGATGTGGGTTCTACGCACTCTTATGTTGCCAGTAGTATAGTAGGGACAATGGACTTAGACTTTGAGATATCTTC
Source organism: Gossypium australe (assembly GCA_005393395.2). NCBI lineage: Eukaryota > Viridiplantae > Streptophyta > Magnoliopsida > Malvales > Malvaceae > Gossypium > Gossypium australe. The sequence continues at coordinate 79,053,751 of CM016626.1, read as the reverse complement.
TAGACAGATGACTGTGATTAGCCCTCTAGGTCACTCTGTAGTGGTAGATAAACTGTTTAGAGAGGTACCCCTAGAACTCCAAGGGGTAGTGTTTGCTGCTGATCTGATGGAACTGCCGTTTGGGGAGTTCGATTTGATTCTTGGATGGATTGGCTGGTTAAGTACCAGGCGAGGCTGGATTGCGCGGCCAAGCGCATGGTTCTTAAGACGGTTGATGGTGTAGAGGTGGCTATGATAGGTAATAGGAGAGATTACTTATCAAATGTGGTATCTGCTCTGAAAGCGGAGAAGATGGTCAGGAAGGGCTGTGAAGCGTATGTGGTTCATGTGTATGCCTTGGAGGCTAAAGGGTCTGCTGTTGAGGAAGTTCGTACTGTTAAGGAATTTGCTGAGGTGTTTCCTGAAGAGCTTCCGGGTTTGCCGCCAGATCGAGAGGTAGAGTTCGGGATTGATCTGTTACCCGGGACTGCGCCAGTCTCTATTGCTCCGTATAGGATGGCACCGAAGGAATTGGTGGAGCTTAAGGCTCAGATCCAGGAGTTATTGGATCGAGGTTTTATCAGGCCAAGTGTTTCGCCGTGGGGTGCGCCGGTACTTTTCGTTAAGAAGAAAGATGGTACGATGCGGATGTGCATAGACTACTACCGCCAGTTGAACAAGCTGACGATTAAAAACAAGTATCCGTTGCCACGGATAGATGACTTGTTTGATCAGCTGAAGGGTGCTGCGGTGTTCTCTAAGATTGATCTGAGGTCTGGGTACCATCAATTGAAGGTTAAGGAGGCGGATATCCAAAAACAGCATTTCGGACTCGGTATGGGCACTACGAATTCCTGGTAATGCCATTCGGGTTGACTAACGCACCGGCAGCGTTTATGGATATGATGAATAGGGTATTTCAGCAGTATCTGGATCAGTTCGTCGTGGTTTTCATAGACGACATCTTAGTGTACTCAAGGACGGAGGAAGAGCATGATAAGCATTTGAGGGTGGTGCTGCAGATTTTGAGGGAAAAGCAACTCTATGCTAAGTTCAGTAAGTGCGAGTTCTGGCTTAGAGAAGTGACGTTCGTGGGTCATGTAGTGTCAGCTGAGGGTATTCGGGTAGATCCTCGTAAGATTGAGGCAGTTCTGGATTGGAAGCCACCTAGGTCAGTGGCTGAGATTCGTAGCTTTCTGGGTTTGGCTGGATACTACCGAAGGTTTGTCGAGGGTTTCTCGTTGATAGCAGCGCCGATGACTAAGTTGTTAAGGAAAGAGGTTCCGTTTGTTTGGACGGAGAAACAACAGGAAAGCTTTGACAAGTTAAAGAAGATTTTGACTGAGGCTCCGGTTCTAATTCAACCTGAGGCTGGTAAGGAATATACAGTCTACTGCGATGCATCACATACGGGTCTGGGTTGTGTGTTGATGCAGGAAGGTAAGGTTGTGGCTTACGCTTCTAGGCAGCTGAGGCCACATGAGGTCAACTATCCGACGCACGATTTGGAGCTTGCGGCTGTAGTCTTCGCCTTAAAGATTTGGAGGCACTACTTATATGGAGAGAGATCGATAGTCTACACGGATCACAAGAGTCTGAAGTATCTACTGACTCAGAAGGATTTAAACTTGAGGCAGCGTAGATGGGTTGAGTTGCTGAAGGATTATGACTGTTCTATTGAGTATCATCCGGGCAAGGCTAACGTGGTAGCAGACGCGTTAAGCCGTAAGGTTGTTTCGGACTTAAGAGCGTTGTTTGCCCATTTGAGCTTGTATGACAACGGGAGTATTTTGGCAGAGCTGCAGGTTAAGCCTACTTGGGTTGAGCAGATCAGAGAGAAACAGTTAGAGGATGAGGTTCTGGGTGCGCGAAGGTTACAAGTGCAGAATGGTGGTGTGGATGGTTACAGCTTGTCTAATGATGAGGTTCTGTGTTTTCAGGGTAAGGCTTGTATGCCTAAAGATGTTGAGCTGAGGCAGAAGATTCTTCAGGATGCACATAGCAGCCCTTATGCTATGCATCCTGGAGGTAGCAAAATGTATAAGGATCTTAGAGAGCAGTTCTGGTGGCCTGGCTTGAAGAAAGAGGTGACAGAGTTTGTTGGGAAGTGTCTGACTTGTCAGCAGGTCAAGGCTGAACTTCAGTTGCCGTCGGGTTTGCTTCAGCCTGTGAAGATTCCTCAGTGGAAGTGGGAAAGGATAACCATGGATTTCGTCAGTGGGTTACCGCTTACGCCAAGCAAGAAGGATTCAGTTTGGGTAGTAGTGGATCGTCTGACTAAATCAGCTCACTTTATTCCGGTGAGGGTTGACTACTCGCTTCAGAAGCTAGCGAAGCTGTATGTTTCAGAGATAGTGAGGTTGCACGGTGTGCCAGCTTCGATAATCTCGGATAGGGATCCCAGGTTTACGTCAAGGTTCTGGAAAGCACTGCATCAGGCTCTGGGTACTCGTTTGGATTTCAGCACGGCTTTTCACCCGCAGTCTGACGGTCAATCAGAAAGGGTTATTCAGATCTTAGAAGACATGCTGAGAGGTTGTGTTTTGGATTTCAGGGGTAGTTGGGAGGAGTTTCTACCATTAGCTGAGTTTGCCTACAACAACAGTTACCAAGCGAGCATCAAGATGGCACCGTATGAGGCGTTGTATGGTAGGAAGTGTCGCTCACCTACTTGTTGGACGGAGTTAGGTGAACGCCAGTTATTGGGACCCGAGTTGGTAGCTGAGACTGAGGACAAGGTTAAAGTGATCCAAGCTAGATTAAAGGAAGCTTCGGACCGGCAAAAGTCTTATGCCGATCTTAAGCGAAGAGATATAGAGTTTGCTGTTGGATCGAGTGTTTTCTGAAGGTCTCGCCTTGGAAGAAGGTTCTGAGGTTCGGGAAGAAGGGCAAGCTAAGCCCGAGGTTCATTGGGCCGTATAAGGTTTTGAGACGAGTTGGGCCAGTAGCGTATCAGCTTGAGTTGCCAGCAGAGCTTAGTCAGATTCACGACGTTTTCCATGTTTCGATGCTTCGGAGGTATCGTTCAGATCCGTCGCATGTGGTAGCAGTGGAAGAGATCGAGGTGCATCCAGACTTGACTATGGAGGAGGAACCTGTACAGATTCTTGATCGGGATGTAAAGGTTCTGCGTAGGAAGTCTGTGCCTTTGGTTAAGGTACTTTGGCGGAATCATGGCGTAGAAGAAGCGACGTGGGAACCCGAGGATACGATGAGACAGCAATACCCGCAACTCTTTTGACCAGGTAATTTCGAGGCCGAAATTATTTTTTTTAGGGGTAGAACTGTAATATCCCGGGTTAGGGGCTATTTCGAGGTTGCATGTTATTGCATGTTGGTAGTGTGCTATGTTGCTATTTCGATGTTTAGGGGGCTTAATTATAGCCTAGGTGTATGCCTGAGTAAATTAGGAAATTTTGGTTTTTGGGTGTTAAGTGAAGGGAGCTAGGGAAGCTGGGGTTTAAGAATTTTCTTTGTGGTTTTATTGCACAAGTAAGTAGCTGGCAAAGTGGCAAGGCATGGGACACTTGGGAGCTAGTGTGTGGCGTCATCTTCAAGGAGTGGAGGTCCAGTGTTCGAGCAGCAGGAGTCCCCTTTTTGCCACCTATTTTGGACGGCAAGGGAGTAGAGGTAGAGAGCAAATAGAACACTACCTTGGACCTAGTCTACTCTTTCAAATGAAGGGTAGAGAGGGATTTTAGGAGGTTGACTTGTTCAACTCATTTGAAATGAGTGAATGGGAGCAATTTGGGTTTTGGCCGAATGTTTGGGGGGTGGTGGAGTGTTGGCCGGTTTTGGGAAAGGAGGTGTTGTGCCGAAATTTCCTTGGAGCTAGGTGCATATTCGGTCACTTGGGTTTCAAAGAAGAGGTTTTCCTTTTGTCTTTTGTCAACCGAAACACAAGTGAGCTCTCTTTGTTTCTTCATCATTTTGTTGAACCGAAAGATCAAAAATCCCTATAGCATTGCCGAATTTTGTTTTGCTTTTCTCCAACCTTCTTGTAGCCGAATGCACTCTTGCATTTTCTCTTCTGTTCCACTTGCACAAGCCGAAACTAGTACCAATTGTCCTCTTATTCATTTTCTTCTCTTTTCTTGAAAAACACTAGTCCGAAATTACCATCCTTTTCCCAACCGATTTCTCCATTCTTCTTGCCCATCTTTTGTGTGCCGAACCCATATCAACTTGCCAAACTTTCTTTTGTTCTCCTCTAAACTTGTTGCCGTAATCGCTAATTCTTCTCTTGTTCACACCTTTTCTCACCTTTGAAAGCCGTACATAGGTGGGTGTTAAACATCAAAACCGAATCCTCTTCCCCTTGTGGTTCAAGGTCTTTGCCGAATTCCCTCCCTTGTTTTGTGGGCCGAACATTGGTGGTTGTTTGGGTGCTGGTTTCCAATCGTTTGGAATCAGGTAAGGGCTTGGCCGAATGGCCATTCTGCCTTTCTCTCGTCTTTTTGGTATGGTGGTTTGAGTAAGGACCGACTCTGTTATTGGTTGTTGGGTGCTAATCTTTTGTGTAAATCATTTTCACTATAGGACATCGGGATCATTAAGGGAGACAAGTGAAGCCTTCCTTTCTTCGATTGACTGTTTGGTAAGTGATGGTAATGGCTACTATTAATCCATTCTTTTGGGTCGTGTTAAGCCAAATTACTAAGGAGGGATTGTTATTTTAGGGGTGGCCGATTGTCAAGAAAGAGGAACCACTGTTGGTTCGGGGTTTGATTGAAAATCAAACCAATAGCAAGGTAAGAGTGATTCGACAACTCTTTTGGTCTATTGGTGTTGGCCGAATGGGCTTAGTGCCTAACCCCTAATGGTTGGCCGATTGTAGGATCTTGTAATCGAGGGGCTTAGATTGTTCTCGTTGGATTTTAGACTCGTAGCTATCAGGTGTGTATACTAACACACTATTATTTAGTAATATTATTAATAACCTGTATGGTGATTAATGGGACAGTGGTGACTGTTATGATACCCTAATGGGTATGATTCTGGACTCGGGTAAGTCAGTATCATTATTGTTATCAAAATCTATTGATGATTTACATGATATCATGGTTGTGGTAATATATGACATGGGGTATGAGATTAGACATATTGGCATGATATGCATGATAGTATGATATGCATGATTACATGAGTTTGGCATGTTGAGGGTGATACGAGAGGAGGGAGCAGTGATATTTTGTGCTGACGAGCACCAGTGCTTTGGTAGCACACTTTGTGACTTTGGGTCACCAGAGGTTTGGCACCTCCAGAGGTTTGGTACCTCAGCGTCTCGTCCCAGTGGCTCAGTACCACAGTGGGTTGGCCCCACAGATGATTATACGGGATTGACGCCAGTGTTTTGGTAACACACGATGGGTTGGCCCCATCACCAGATTTGTGACTACGGTCACCAGTGCTTTGGTAGCACATTGTGTCTTTGGGACACCAGAGGTTTGGCACCTCATTGCGACTTGTCCCTGTGGTTTGACCACCGTGGTTGGCCCCACTTGAGATATGGGATCGTCTGCTAGTGTTTTGGTAACACACGATGGGTTGGCCCCATCATCCTTGGATTTGTGACTTCGGTCACCAGTGCTTTGGTAGCACAATTGTGTCTTTGGGACACCAGTGCTTTGGTAGCACATTGATGGATATTGTGTCTTTGGGACACCAGTGCTTTGGTAGCACATTGTGACTATATGTCACCAGTGGTTTGGCACCACCAGTGGTTTGGTACCACACGGGGTAGAAAAGGCGACATGGATGGTTAGGTTCGGGTTGCATTAATCATGTTGCTATGTATGATGTGTGTTAGCATGTTGTTTTATCGGGAGCGGGATTTACACACTGAGTCACTCGACTCACCCTCTCCTTTGACATTTCAGGTGACTCGTAGACGCGGACTTGGAGCCGGGATGGACTCGGGTGCTTATGCCATGCTGAATAAAGTCTTTACTCAGACTCTATATTTTGGGTACTTTAGTTATTTACTTTTATTTAGGTTTCTATTTGGATTTGTAAAAGGCCTTTTAAGTTATATTTATGTTGCATATGTTTTAAATTGATTTTAATATGCTTAACAAAGTAACTTGGAATAAATTTTACTAAAATATGGAAAGATAAAGTTTTCACAACTAAAACGCACCGTGTTTTAAATTATACCATCGGGTATCACACAAAGTCTTTTGATAAACAAATACAAATGGTTTTCAATTCAAACTTGTAGTTCTCCTAAGTTTAAAAGTGTTTTATGTATCACTAAGAAACTAATAAGGTTTTAAATGGTAATAACTCGTTTTAACTACAAATTCTGGCAAAGTTTTCAAAATCCCTGGATTTCAAATACATCAATTGTTTTTCAAACAAGACTGCTCAAATCTGTTTCAAACACACTGTGTTTTCACTCAGTTTTCAAATGAGAAATCTAGTTTTCTAAAATGGTTTTCCCCGTAGCATACCAGATTCGGACGTGGTGTCTTGTCCGGGTTTGGGGTGTTACATCATTTAATTGCATTTCATCTCAATTTAGTCCCAAAACACATAAATGGGCAATTTACCATTTTGCCCCTAATGTTTCCCATTTTTACAAATTGGTCCTATTTACACAAAACTCAAAATATTCAAAATTCCTTAACACCATAGCTAGGCCAAATCTTCCCCATAGCTATGTGTGTCCATGCATTACATTTATTTTATGTTTTAGTCCTTCAAGAATTTTATTCTTTTCAATTTAGCCCTATTTACTCAAAATCTCCAAAAACTTCAACACAAAACTTATAAATCTTTAACATATATTTAATCTAAAATCATCAAACATCAAAACTATCCAAGCATGTTAATGGCCGAATCCTATATACATAGTATTTTCAAAAATTTAGACATGGGTCGGGTAATATACGAAGCAACGATCTCAAAAACGTAAAATTATCAAAAACTAAAAACCGACCATACCTTAATCAAGCTTTCTAACTTGCCGAAACTTGAAGCTTTAACAATGGTGTTTTCTATCCTAACATTCAGCTAGGAGAGAATGAAAGAGATGATGGCTTTATTTTTATGTTTGTTTTATATAAATGCATTAACATTATTATAATATATAACATAACCTTATAAAAAAATTAATATAATTAAACTAACATATATAGGTAGCTAATTTGGACCATTGCCGTCCATTAATATGGTCAATGGGCTAATTGCCCTTTTGGGACACCCACTTAAAAAGCCACAAGCAATCTAGTACATTACACCTTAGCATGCAACTTTTACGCTTTTCGCGATTAAATCCTTTTTATCAAATTTAGCACTTAAACGATAAAATTTTTCTACGAAACTTTCACACATTTTAATTCACATATAATAGACACAGAATAAATTATTAGAACATTACTTGGGCTCGGATTCGTGGTCCCGAAACCACCTTTCCGATTAGGGTCAAAATTGGTCTGTTACAGAATTGATTTCACTCATAGCTTAATATGAGATAATTTCTAAACTAAACTTATAAGCCATTCAACAAATATTCATTTGCATTATAAGAAATACATGCCATACATGATTTCACGAATATGCACCTATCAAAATGAACTTATAACATAGTTGAATATACACACATAACCAACATCTCAAGCATAGTTAAGTAACCCAAACTAATAAGAAAGAAAGCCATATTCGCATGGCTATATATATACTATATACAAATTATCATAAAGGAGTAATTTAGCCTATACATGCCATAGACCTTAGGTTCAAATACAAAAGGGTACCAAAATTTGATGATAATGTGATTGACTTCAAGGTGATCCCCGAGCTCGAGCTTTCACCTTAAAAATCTAAGGAACAAAGGCAACAACACCCAAGTAAGCTATTATAGCTTAGTAAGTTTTAAACAATCTATCATATAATAGTAATATTACTCAGGTTAATATAATCCAAAAATGGTAAACATAAATTTATCATTACTCATTGTAAAATATATCATAGATCACCTATTAACTCTCACCTTTGGTTTCGAATACATATGTAATACACTTCTATCATCACTCATTTTCATCTAGTAAAATTCAAGCCGTTAACACAAAGTCATGATATGCTATCTCATATATCTGAATCATCCAAATGAGCTAAGCAACATTTCAATACTCTAGTAAATATATCTCATACCAACTCAAACATTTAAAATTATAATTAAGAACGAATATAACATTCCACTCAAGTCATACTTTACATGTATATATATATACCTATATATTTTAAATGTAAATAATAGAATTTCATAGAACCAACTTACCGATTTCAAACCTTTTGATATTAAAGTTGATCGCACACTTAGTGCCCTACAGCCGGTTTCGTACACTTATTGCCCGGACCTTTTATTTGCATCCTTAATGCATATCGATCGATTTCACACACTTAGTGCTCGGTATTTTATGAATCACACACTTAGTGAATTACAATCGATATCGTACACACAATGCTCGGTGTATATGTTCGCACACATAGTGCCACCAATTCCATGTTTCCTCACAAGGAAGTACCCATATGATCTAATCTTTATTCATATATACACATATAATTAATTAGGAGTTCACAATTAACTCATTTTGTAACATCCCAAAATTGGGCCTAGTAGGATTGGGCCCATTGGGCCTTGGGCGTAGGTGTGTTTAGAATTATTGAGAACAAGGGAATGACATTAATTCAAGTTGGACTTGTTAAGAAGGTAATTTTGGAAAGTTACGGGGTCCTAAGAAGTCCCGGATTCAAGTTGGGCCTTAGTAAAATTTTTGGCATCTAGCACTTTAACGGAGATGGAGTAAGTGACCCTAAAGCATATGGAAATAATTGAGTATATAGCTAGCATAAATGAGCATTTGGTAAAGAGGCTATGGCGTCACTTGTAGTACCTTGAGGGAAGGAGTTCGAATCACTTTGTGTGTATTTTGGCTTTTATTTTTGATTCCCTTCCTTATAGTGTCAGTCAAGGAGTCTTTATGGCAAGGATGGACTTCATTATTTTGGTAAGGTGGCTAAAAGAATAAGGCAAGGTTGAAGTTTGGGAAAGGAATCAAGAGAAATAGGTAAGTAAGGGGGACAAGGGGCTTATTTTGTGGATGGTGTTTTGGAAAGTTTGGGTCGCCAAACCTTTATCCTAGGGGGGATGAATGTGGACGGTTTGGGGCTAGAGTGATAGCCGAATTTTACCTTGGCATTTGGTAAGGTCTTGGTTTTGTTTTGGCCAAAACTCCTATTGCAACCTTTGTGTCATCTTCTCTCTTTTTGCTACTTTCTTTGCCGAAATTTCCTAGCATAATAGTGCAATTTTCTTTTCTCTTGAATTGGTCACATATTCATCTTTTGTCTAATTTCCTTGATAGCCGAATATCATTGTTCATTCTCCTCCATAACGGAAACCTTTTCATCGTTCTTTCTTTCTCATTCCTTAAGCAATCGTGATATAGAGGGAGGTCGAATACCACAACATTGCCTAATCATCTCTAGTCATAGGACGATCGTGAGAAACGGGATTATAATCGATTAAGGTAAGGAAGATCTTTCATAGTCCATTCGATATCTCCATTTGGTTATTGAGTTAATTGAATTGAAGGTTGGCTAATTGATATTGTTGGTAGGATCGATTCTTGGTGCATCGAGGGAGATCACAGTCGTGGTAAGTGGAGTTTGCCTAATAAAGTGTTTCTAGTTATGATTATCAAAGTTGAGACTAACCTTCTATCAACTATCATTATAGGTGTTGAAATCGGTAGAAAGCACAACTCGTAATCAAGGTGTGTAATCCCTTACCCTTCCGAATATATGTTTGAAATGGTGAGTAAATCTCACATCTCTCTAAAAGTTTACATGAAATATTCTATGATTCGGTAGAAATACCGAATAAAACCGATAACCGGCATCCGTGATCACTTGGACGTGCGTATGCTCGTAGTGGTAAACGTATTTTGTAATAAAACAGTTTCGTCAGAAACAGTGATGTTTATTTGAAAAATCACTAAATATTGGATAAAAGGAATTACAAAGTGAATAAGATATCAGATTAAAGCTTACTGTGTATATTTTAATATGGAAGAAATGGAGAAGGAAAAGAAATATTATATTCTGAGATATGTTAATTTTAGTGAGACTGGTTCTGAATGACTTCGGGGTATTCTGTTCTGTCTTAGAAAAATCGTATAAAATTGTACAAAGTGAATTAAGAGTTATAATTGATATGTATGGATTCCTTGGTGAACCTGTTTTCAACAGAAATAAGTGGGAGCAGTATATGAAAAGCGTACAGTAAGATATTTGAGATTAAGGTAAGAGAGGTCAGAATCGTTGGACAGTGAAACAAGGGAAACTTTAAGGAATAAACTGTACTAAATGGTTAAGCTAAAAATTCTGGAAAAATTATAGGAGAAAGATATATGAGTCTAGTTTCAAGTAAAATTTATGGATTTAGATTTCGAGTTTTCTTACTCGAGTTATGGTCAATTTAGTCAGTATGACGCAGATGGACAGTTTCGATTTTATGCTCCAAATTAGTAGTTAAGCCCATAATACCCTTAGAGGGTAAAATACCGAATTACCCTTAGTGGGTACGATTACTGTAACACCCCAAACCCGGCCCATTCACTACGACCAAATTTGCAATGCCACTGCGGAAAACGTTTGAAAAATATTATTATTATTATTATTTTTTTTTACTTGAAGTAAAAACATATAAATTTATTGTCTTTAGAAAAACATTGTGTATTTAAAAGCCCATTAAAATTAAGTTGTTATAAAATATTCCGAATTAAAAACTTTAATATAAAATTCTTATGATATGAGGTGTTAAAATTAAAACATAAAAACATTCCCAAATAATAATGTAAATGTCATTCCACCTTAACATAAATAAAATTCCCAAATAGTTTAATTGACCCTTATTACAATAATTACTCATTCATAATTGCTGAAAAATATAAAATATTTAAAACAAGTAAATCATCTTCTGCATGGGCCACCTCGTATCCACTCCAACCCGGTCCAAGCTTATGCATCACCTGCGATGTTGGTAAAAATTGGGTGAGTCAAACAGACTCAGTGCATAGTTATTTCACATGTCTCCACATATGGGCTTGGCCCATATCCACACAGTTCACATACAAAAATTATGCAATTATGAAGCCCAACCCAACCTAGAGTCCATCCAATACACCTACCTTGGCAGACCTGCTGCCCAAGGCCGTGGCTAATCCACCGATCAACCAAGTGATCCACATATCTTACCCTGGCAAACCTGCTGCTCAAGGCCGTGGCTAAGCCACCGATCACATAGGTGATCCCACATATCAATCAGTCCACGGTGATGCACACAGCTATCAACCGCCGAGATGGGCACCTAGCCAACACCTCCCTTGATGAAGCACATAGCTAACATCAAGCGCTAATGTAGCACAAGGCTAACATTAGACCACGTACATAATGTACACCCTTTCCTCCAAATCACATTCATATCCCATCCCATGCACATGCAACATACGATAATGTCATAATAAAATAGTGCATGCACATGCTGCTCGGCATACAATCATATTCTCCTGACATATTCACATTCTTAATAATTAACACTGACCTGATTATTCGATTACCCATCATGGGTATTCCACCACTTTAGCCCTTAATTCGGCTACCATGCACATCATATACATACATATATATATATATATAACACATACACACAATCAAGAAAACAGTGCGATAACTACGCATCTGTTTGGCACAATCGATCAAATCCCGAAACTCTACGTCTAACGGTTTGCACCCAACCTTGTCGAATCCTCCTACACAACCTTTTGTCAAAATCGACTAACACTAAAACCAAATATGGCCTATAACCGAATACCACTACTACCTTACCTTACGGATTTAAATCCCGAAAACCACTACTTGCACCTGTTGTTGTCGAAATCCCTACATGCCACCAGTCAGATTCGGCTTTAAGCAAAAATCCACAAGAATGGCCCTTGGCCGAAACTATATTTACTTACCTTGAGTAATCGAATCCAAGAGACCCTTTTAAAACTCCTTCACGTTGGCTACAGCAAAAACACGAGATAAAGGCCCTATGAATATTCGGCCACCCTTAGGAAAAGAACTCAAACCGATTGCTTAAGAGAGAACACACTTACCACTATCGTTGCTTACCCCTAATGACCAACTTCCCGAAATCACCTTTCACACCATCAAAACTGTTCGAAGAAGCTAGCACCTAAAAGTCCCTTTGATCACTGAGAGATTCGGCAATGGTGTTTCCTTAAAGTTCCAAGTAAAGACAAGAGGAAAAAGAGGCTACAAGGTTCGGCTAGCCTCTCAAATGATGGTGGAATATTAAGCTATCACAAGAATGAGTATAGGGTTGAAGTTATAGAAAAATAAAGAAGTAAAGGAGAGGAAGTGAGAGGAGATTCGGCTATCTCAGGAGGGACCAAAGAAAAGCTTAAGGAGAACTCCAATTTTCGGCAACAAGAAAATAAATGGAGAAAAAAAATTGCCAAAGGATGAGCACCCCTATTTATACTACCCAATTTCGGCACTTAATCCCTCATATTTCTCTGTTATATAAAAAAAAAATCCATCCTTTATCCTATATCAATCTCCTATATTATCTCTTACCTTATCATAAAAATAATCTAAATAAAACTACACTTATCTTCTATCTATTAACTTAAAATAAATCCACTTTTATCCCACACTACATAGCCGAATTTGCCATTAAAAAGAACCCCCCTAATCGGCCACTACCTCCTTTCCTATCATAACCCTTTTTCTTCTCATTATCACTTCATTAAAATAATAACTATTATCCATCATTTATCCCTTAGCTACCCATTTAAAATAAATAAAATCATTCCACCCCTTATCACTTCTATATTATCCCACACACTCAAAATAAATAAAATAAATCCACCCTTATCACTTATCTACCCACTTAAGATAAATAAAATAAATAAATAAAATAAATCACATTATCCTACTCTTTAGCCGAAATTTTAACAAGAAAAACAAGTTTGATCCTCATCCACTAAAGTCCATGTGCCGTCCCCTACTCCCTCTCTTGATTTAAAATTTACAAAATAAAAACCACCCATTTGCTGCCCACAAGCCTCGAACCTGAGACCTGCTGGCCCTTTGACGCAAGCTGCAGGTAACACCCCAAGCCACTTTGCCAAGGCACTGTTTGTGTCATAACCTCCCTACAATTCCTTTTAAGACCTCCTTCCCTAGCTCCCCTTGTCTTAACGCCCAAAAGCAAAAATAAAACACGCCTCCCTACTGCCCACAAGACTCGAACCAGGGCCCTTGCCCACTGCACATGGCGTCATTTCCAGGCCCTTAAGTGGCGCCTTGCAGCCACTTTACCAGGCTCCATTTCTTGTCCAAGAACGCCTACAATTTCCTTTAAGGCCTCCTTGGCCTTGCTCCCCTTCTTGACGCAAAAAGAAACGCCCACAATGCAATTTCTGCTGCTCGAACCTCCTCCCTCCTGACGCAAGCTCCCCTGCTCCTAGATGGCGTCCCTTGCCAATTTGCCTCACGGTTCCTTGTGTCCTAAACTCCCTAAAACTTTTCTTAAGGCCTCTTCAGCCTAGCTCCTCTTTTTAACTTAAAATCCAATTATTTTCCAATGCATTTTCCCCATCTCCTAAGGTTCTCCAAACCCCTTAAACACACTCACCCATACACTAAGCCTATTAATTCAGGAATTATGCTCCAAATGCATAACCCCTAATCTGGGATATTACAATTACCGAATTATGAAAATGCCCCTAATGGGCCGAGTTACGAAAATGCCCCTATAGCCGATTTGATAAGATTGCTCTATTTGGGCCAAATTGCAAAGTGTTAATGGGCCGATTTTTTATATTGCCCTTACGGGCCGAATTATGGAAATGCCCCTAAGGGGCCGAAATACGAAATTGCTTATGGGCCGAATGGACATATTTGATATATGGGCCGAATGTGATATCTGATATATGGGCCAAATGTGATATTTGATATATGGGCTAAATGTGATATTTGATATATGGGCCAAGTGTGATATGTGCTATATGGGCCAAAATGTGATATGGACCAGATTGTGAAAATTTTTATAATGGGCCATATGTTAGTAATAATTATATGAATGGATTGTTGTAAATGAATATGCATACTATATACATGATTTGCATGGGTTGGGATATTTGACGAAGAGAAGTTCTGGTAGCTTTGCTACAAAATTTTGGTGGCTTGTCCACAAATTGATATATGGCTTAATGCCCAGTTTGATATATGGCTTAATGCCCAGTTTGGTGTGTTGGCGGGGTGGGTGACTAAAGCTCCCCACAGGTGTGTTGGTTGGTACAGGTGGTGTGTAGCGGATGGAAAACTAGGTTTGGTTTCGGAGTTGCATATCATTTGCATATATATATATATATATATATATATATATATATATATATATATGATACGTTTATATTATTGTAAACGGGCTTTGGCCCAAATAAATGCTTAATGGGATTTTGGCCCAGTGGACAACGGTAAGTGGGTTACACACTGAGTTCTTGTAGCTCACCCCGCTTTTCTCTTAACCCTTGTAGGTAATGCTTGATGGTATGGACTTGGGCTATGGATGACTCGAGGGAGGCCATACTTCAGAAATGGTTATTTGGACTTTAGACTTCTTTCTCGTTTATTTTATTACTTTACTATTTTGGGTTAAATGTTGTAATAAGGCCTCTGGACTATTTTTATTTTGCTTTATGGTTGAGATGTTTTTATTATTTTTTCTTAAATTGTTTAAAAAGGGAATTTTCTGAAAATTTAAATAATGGTTTCCAAAATCGAATAACAAATGAATTTTCAAAATAAACTTTTACAAATATTTTTAACACAGATACTTTCTCTCGAACTATTAACGCTATTTTCAAAAGTCATAGTTTTTAAAGTTCAATTCCTTGATTTTTGATTCATCAATCAATAATACTTGTATTTTATCTACGTTCCGCAATGTTTTCAAAATGCTTCTGCAACTCTATTTCCAAACGTCATATTTTCGTGAATTGATTATTTCAAATATGTTTTCGCAACCAAAAAGGTTTATTAAAGATAATTATGTTTTCACGTAGACACAATTGCTTAAGTGTTTTGGGTTTTAACAAAGAGGCTGTAGTTCTCAAACAAGTTTTTAACAATTGCAAAGATGGTTTTGAATAACACTTCCATGTGGCACGCCAGATTCGGGCCTAACTTCTAGGTCGGGTTTGGGGTGTTACACATTTAATCACATATATATACATCACATTTGGCTCACACTTACTATACATTTAACACATATTCACCATCTTCACATAATCATCTTTCGTATCATCTTTGCCAATAACCAACTTGTATTGCATATAAACATATTCAACAACTCAAATAATCAAGTACCACATTCGGCTATCTCATGTTAAATTCATCTTCACATTCGGCATTATGATAACTAATTTGCTTAAAATCCTTTAACATATGCGCATAGTACAAAATAAAATTCAAATCAATCCAATTGTTTAAAACTTACCTCGAAAATTGGCGGATTAAACTTCTCGACTATTCGTTTAACTTTGCTTTTCCCCGATCCAATCCTGTTTCCTTTTGTTCTTGATCTAATTAATTTCAAATTAAACCCATTCAAATACATTTCCATTCAATTTAATCCAAAAATACATAATTGTACAAATTACCATTTTACCCCCAACATTTATAATGTTTACAATTTAGTCCTTATAGCTCAAAACACAAAATATCAAGAATTTAACCACACCTATTAAGGGCTGAATATTCATAGCCCCCCTATCAACTCATTTTTTCCATTTATCTTGCTATTTAGTCCTGTCAAGAATTTTCTTTTTATGAATTCATCCTTATACTAAACTCCATAAAAAATTCTAAAGAAAATCTCATTAATCTAGCATGCTTATATCATATTCTATCATTTACCACACAAACACCAAATTTTCATCCATGGCAACACTCAAATTATACAACCAAATCAAAAATTCGGGTATGGGCTAGCTAAATTACATGGCAATAACCTCTAAAATGTTAAAATTAACAAAAACTAAGTTCAATCACTCACCTTATTAGAACATGCAAATGCTGAATGGTTGAGAGCTTAACTCCTCTCTTCTTCTTTTATTTTCAGTGTTGAGGGAAGAAGATGATGATGTTTTTTCTTTTGTTTTTCTTATTTTAATGTTATCATCTTATTATAATATTATTACATAACATATTATTTATTATATAATATAATTAAACATTTCCCACTAAATTTTGAAAGTCAATGTCGTCCACTATCTTTCCAAAAAGGTAAATTTGCATCCTAAATCCTCATGCAAAAGAAAACAATTTAATTTAATCACTCTATTTAATAATTGGCTACTTTAATACTTATGCAATTTAATCCCTTATCTAAAATTAAGCATCCAAACAAACGAATTAACCTACTATATTTTAGGACATGCTCAAACACATAACATAGATATCAAATTAAATATAAAAATATTTATCTAACCCAGATTCGTGGTCCCGAAACCACCGTTTCGATTAGGGCTAAATTTGGGCTATTACACTTCCAGTCAACAACTGCTGAAATCTTACTCGGATCAATTCGTATACCTTCTGCTGAAACAATATGCCTCAAAAATCCAACCTCTAGGAGCCAAAACTCTCATTTTCTATATTTAGCAAACAATTGTTTGTCTCTCAGTGTTTGTCATACAATTCTCAAATGTTTAACATACTCAGACTCATCTTGGGAATAGATCAGAATGTCATCAATGAATACAACAACAAATCTGTCTAAATATGGTCTAAAGATTCGATTCATCAAATCCATAAAAACTGCAGGAGTGTTAGTTAATCCAAAAGGCATAACAAGAAATTCATAATGCCCGTACCTTGTTCTGAATGCAGTTTTTGGCACATCTGAATCTTTAACTCTCAACTGATAATAACCAAATCTTAGATCAATCTTTGAAAATACTACTGCTCTTTTCAATTGATCGAACAAATCAACAATTCTCGGTAAAGGATACTTATTCTTAATCGTAACCTTGTTGAGCTGACGATAGTCAATACACAGTCTCATTGATCCATTTTCTTCTTTACGAACAGAACTGGTGCACCCCAGGGCAAAAAACTAGGTCGTGCAAAACCTCGATCTGTTAACACTTGCAACTGAGCTATCAACTCTTTTAATTCTGTCGGAGCCATTCTGTATGGGGTTACCGATATCGGTGATGTTCCCGGTACTAATTCAACAACAAACTCGACTTCTCTAATCGGTGGCAACCCAAGTAACTCTTCTAGAAACACATCCAAATATTCATAAACTACTGCCACTGATTCAGTTTTTGATTCAGACACTTTTGCATCCAGTACATACGCAAGATAAACATCACAACCTTTCCTCACGTACTTCTGAGCTAACATCATTGATATCACTATAGGCAATCCACTCGACTCATTGGATTCAATTCGAACAATTTCATTATTCTGACATTTCAATTCAATAGTCTTTCGTCTACAATTCACAACAGCATCATGCAGAGTCAACCAATCCATAACCAAAATCACATCAAATTCATCAAATGGTAAAAGCATCAAATTTTTCAAAAAACAATAACCCCGAGTCATCAAAGGACAATTCTTGCAAACTTTATCAACTAGGACATACTTGCCTAACGGGTTCGATACTTTAATCAGAAATTCGGTAGACTCAACAAGTAAACTCTTACTAGACACTAAATTTATACGGATATATGAATGAGTCGATCCAGGATCAATCAAGCCAATTACATTAGTGTCATAGAGGGAAAATGTACCGGTGATAACATCTGGTGATGACGCGTCTTCGCGAGCGCGAATAGCGTAAGCTCTGGTTGGTGCTCGAGCCTCAGATCTCACAGCAAAGTCCTTTGCCGCTCCTTTTCTACTATTCACATTTCCCATATTTCTAGGTGGTCTCTCTCTAGCAGCTGTGTTACTCGGTCTTGCATTCTAAAATTTATCTTTCTCGGTTAACTCAGGACAATCCCAAATAAAGTGATCTAGCGAGCCACATTTGAAACAAGCTTTGTTATTCATCCAGCAGTCTCCAAAATGCTGTCCTCCATACTATTGACACTCGGGTTTGTTGGTTCTAACACAAACAACACTTGATACTGAAGTGGTTGGAGCTTTAGGGCTCATGTGTTGCTTTCCACGATCTCTATTAGAATACCCCACTGAAGCAGTCGATCGGTTATATGAATCCCGTGATTTTTTTGACGAAGAGTGATAGGGTTTACTCATCAACCTCTTTCTCAAATTTCTAGCCTCGAAATCAGCTTTTCTCTTTTCTTTATCAAGTTCCTCGGCCTTGCAAGCTCTGTTGACTAACACAACAAATTCTTTTAATTCTATAATCCCAACTAGAAGTCTAATGTCTTCGTTCAACCTGTCTTCGAATCGTTTACACATAATTGCCTCAATGGAAAAACATTCTCGAGCATATTTGCTGAGTCTCACAATTTCTCTTTCATACTCGGTCACAGACATACGACCCTGTTTTAGTTCTAGAAATTTTTTGCGCTTTTGATCGATAAACCGATGGCTTATGTATTTCTTTCTGAACTTGGTTTGAAAGAATTTCTATGTGACCTGTTCTCTCAGCACCATAGATAAAGTATTCCACCACTTATATGCAGTGTCTCTTAGAAGTGATACGGCACATTTTATGCATTCAGATGGAGTACAAGATAGTTCATCGAATACTCAGATCGTATTCTCAAGCCAAAACTCGGCTCTCTTAGGATCGCCATCAACTGTAGTTCTAAACTCTTCAGCTTCATATTTTTTAATTTTATCAACAGATGGCTTACTTAGGCATAAAGGTTCCAAACCTTGATGAGCTATGGGAATCGATTAGGGAATAGGTGGGGGTGGAGGTTGTTAAGAAGCTGGTTAGTTCAGAAAAACTTAGTGAACCACTCGTTCATCATTTGGCCTTTCCTTCCTGACTACCCGATACAAGTCTCGGCTCAGATTACATTACTCCGTGAAGGGAGGCTGGCACATTACATTCAACATCATCAGCTACTGCTTGATTGGGATCCATTACTATATAAAAACACGATTTTAAACTGTTAGGAAATATCACACTATCATATGTTATATAAGGCATGTATAGCTAGACTATCACATATGCTACATTAGTCCTAGAATCAACTAAATCATAGCTCTGATACCAATAAATGTAACACCCCTAACCTGGATTCATTGCCGGAATACGTTTATAGAGCATTATCGGACTATTTACACAAATGAACATACATTTCTCATAGAATCATCATATTCAATTATAAATCATTTACACTCAAACATAATGTCCCTAATACGAGCCTACGAGGCTCAAATCATGCATTAGAAGTGGTTCGGGACTAAACCGATAACTCAGGAAATTTTTAGAAAACCTAGAAAAATTTTCAAAATATAAGGGACACACGCATGTGTCACAGGCCATGTGGACATTCGAAATTGGATCACATGACCGTGTCCCAACCCGTGTCTGACCCCGTGTAACTCTCTGGCTTGGATCACACGGCCAACACACACACACCCGTGTGACTAGCCCGTGTGCCCTTGAAATGGCCACAAACACCCGTGTGCCAGGCCGTGCCAAAACTATAGGGTATACTGACTTATTACACACGGCCAAGTCACACGCCCGTGTGGTGGAACATGTGGAGCAAACTGACTTGATTTCTAATTAAACATTAGGGGACACACGGCCGTGTAACCTGACCGTGTGTCACACATGGCTGAGACACACGCCCGTGTCTCTGCCCGTGTGGACAAAAATAGGCTATTTTCCAAGCCATCTTTCTCACCCAAACTTTCAATCACCTATATAAACCAAATGGCATAAAACATCTCATAAATAGGCATTCCAAACAATCTCAACCAAGCCTAAATTTATGTTATTTTTATATCAACAACTATATGACTCACCACATCATAATTTACCGATTCAAATCATACCAAATTCACATTCACAATTCACTTAACTAGTTAACTTCATATAAGTATTTTCTTACCTAAATCACATGCATACCAAATCTCCAAATTTCAACCATATGGTACCCAAATTACCAAATTATAATAAACATCATATAGCCATTACCAACCACATAACAAAAAGGTCATTTGCACCTATATATATACATCACCAAGCATGCCAAAATAATCACATAACCAACCATTCATCATTTACAAACCAAATCAAATGGCTAAAACCATTACCAAAATATAGACCTTATTGACCACAACTTCTATACATGCCATATAACCAAATACATAAGTTCAAAAGTACCAAAGTGATAGCTTGATCGTGTGATGAGATCTCCGACGACTCCCAAATTTGAGCAAGCTTTGATATTCACTATAAAACATGGAAAAGTAAACAGAGTAAGCTATAAATAAGACCTCATTTGATCCTCATCAATCATCCCTCATCCCTCATCCCTCATCATTCTCTCTTTTCTCTCAATTCTCTTTAGCATTTTCCATTCCCCAGGCCTAGCATCATCTCTTCATAGAGCTTTTAGCAATTAAGCCTCTTAAAAAGCCCTTGGTCGGCCACCTTGGAGAGCCATCAACAAAGGAGCAAAGCGAATGAGTGAAGGAGCCTCGTTGATCAAAGTCTTGGGTGACAGCCACTTTGATTTGGGTTTAATCTTTCTTTTCTTTAATTTAATCTAAAAATGTTTGCTATGTGTTCTTTGTTCTTGTTTACAACAATGTTAGCTCAATTTTATTTAAGCTAGGATGATTGCTTTGATTAAATAATATTTATTTGATTCATGCTTATAATGTTTGTGCCTCAATCGATCATGTTTAAAATCAAGTCTGTATTTCGTTCATACGTGATTGAAATGCACCTAAATTAGCTGAGTGATCCTAACCAGACGACAGCTAGTGGACACATAATTGAAATGTGCATGCTCAATTTAGATCCTAACCCGATTAAATTGCAGGTTGCATAACAACTCTAACCAAGCTCTGTTATCTGCATAGTTTTTAGATTTATGTGACTAAAATGTTTCAAACTTAACACATCCTTGTTACCTCACACGAATGCTAAGAAACCCTTAGTAAATAAGGATCAGTGAAAGGTGTATTTACTAAGTAAAGGATTCTGAAAGGACCTAATGTGGTTTCCAAACTCATGAAAGATCGAGTTGCCATGGAATTTTTTCCGAATGTTGTTAAGCATGTTGATAATAAATTGAGTTTAATTAAAGTAATTTTCCTAGCTTATTTATGTTATAATTGTTGCAAATTGTGTTTACTTTTGCTAAAATCTATTTCATTCATATAGTTTGCATACTTAGGATAATTTGTATTAGGGATCATTGCATTTAGTTTAATATATTTAATTTTAATCATCACTTCTCAAACATATTGTGTTTTTATTTACCAAGTTGTTAATATAATTTTACAATTAAGTGCTTTGACACAAATACAATCCCTATGGAGACGATAACTCGATACTTACTTATTACTTGATGACGACTATGTACACTTGCACAAACCTACGCATTACAGTTTCTACAACTGCCCTTCTTTGCTCGTGGCTTGCGTAGCAAGGAACGTACAAAGACATAGACAACTAACCACTATCAAATCCCACTCAACATCGTAGTAAAAGGAATAACAGATTTTTGCAATTACCAAAATTGAAATAAATCAAAACATATTACGTTATCCAAAACTAGAAAAGTAGATACCAAACCATCAAAACATGAAGAGTGATACAAGATAGACCTCACAACCAAATCTTTGAAATGAGAATATAGAAAAAATGTAAATAGACCTGACACATGTGCCTTCATATACAATGCAATGAAAAGTAAATGGACCTCCACACATGGGACTTTAAATACAATGAAAAGTAAACGGACCTCCACACCTAGGCCTCTAAATGCAATGAAAAGTCAATGGACCTCCAGACCTGAGTCTCTAAATGCAATGAAAAGTGAATTGACCTCCACACCTAGGCCTCTAAAGGTAATAAAAAGCAATTGACCTCCACACCTGGGTCTTTAAATGCAATGAAAAGTAAATGAACCTCCACACATGGGCCTCTAAATGTAATGAAAAGAAAATGGAACTCCACACCTAGGCCTCTAAATGCAATGAAAAGTAAATGGACATCCACACCTAGGCCTCTAAATGTAATAAAAAGTAAATGGACATCCACATCTAGGCCTCTAAATGCAATGAAAAGTAAATAGACCTCCACACCTGGGTTTGTAAATGCAATGAAAAGTAAATGGACCTCCACACCTAGGTCTTTAGATGCAATAAAAAGTTAATTGACCTCTACGCCTGGGCCTCTAAATGCAATGAAAAGTAAATAGACCTCCACACCTAGGCCTCTAAATGTAATGAATGTTTTCCTTTCTTCCTTTCTTGAATTTTTCATAAAAGGTAATCACTTTGAGAATCATGTTTTTAGGTTGAAAAAGATCAAATCCCTATACATACATAACAGATCATGAAAAATCAAATTTCATAGTATATCACCTTAACAAAATTCAAAATGATTTTATGACTCGTAAATTAAATTCTCTAATGATAATTCACTTAACAAACTTGGTACTACGTATTTCATAAATCCATCCTTGAAACATAATTTTTTTTGCATCGAGAGTCAACTCGTTAATTCTCGTGAAATTGAATTTCCTTTTCCTGACTTTAGACTATTCCAACTGTGAACCCTATACCATGCTCTTTTGCAAAATTACGTCTTAAAGTAGATATTCTTCAATAGAGTTCCTTTCTCTTGCTCTCTCTTTATTTTTTGGTTTCTTTTTTGTTTTATTATTTTTCTTTCTTTTTCTCTCTTTTTTTCTTGATTTAAGCAAAATCTTCTTTCTATAGACTTTTACATTCTCCAAGTATATTAATTCCCTAATTTAAACTAACCATGAGCAATTAGAGATGGACTTGTAACATCCCCAAACCCGGCCCATTCACTACGACCGAATCTGGTTATGTTAGTGAAAATATTTTTGACTTAGAATAAAATAGTAGAAATTTATTTGCTCTTGGAGACCATGTTCTTTTGAAAATATAGCCACATGTTTAATAATTCCACATTTGAATAAGTAAGTTATAAAAATATAACCATCTTCACATAGTGTTTCAATTTAAACAAACCATAATAGAGTTAATAATATGATGATACCGAAAATAATAAAATAAATCCTTATTGCAACCATTATTTAAAAGAAATACTTAATATATTTAATATAACTAAAAACATCTCCTTCGGCATGGGCCACCATGTGTCCTCTCCGATCCCGGTCCATCTCATGAATCACCTGAAATGTTAGGAAAATAATTGGGTGAGTCCACAGACTCAGTGCATAACCACGACACAAATTTCCCACACGTATGGGCTTGGCCCATACCCACACAGCCATCGAAACAAATCATGCAATAATGCTTTTCAGCCCAACCCACTATCCAACCGTAACACCTACCTTAGCAGACTCCCTGCCTAAGGCCGTGGATAAACCACCACTGATCACATCGTGATCCAAAATACTTACCTTGGCAACTCACTGCTCAAGGCCGTGGCTGAGCCACCGATCAACCAAAGTGATCCCAATATTGTAATCTGTCTACGGTGATGCACATAGCCATCAACCGCCGAGATGGGCACTTAGCCAACATCTCCCTTGAGGTAGCACTTAGCTAACCCTCAAGCGCTAATGTAGCCGGAGCTATATTAGACCACGTACAATTTGTGTACACTTCCTCCTTCATCGAATCAAGCCCAACCTCATGCAAATAAGTAGATGCTACATGTGAAGTCATCATATAACATGAGTGTATATATATCACAACATTACCATATATTTACACATACATCACATCAACATAATATCCAAGGGTTACTCACCTGATGTCTGATTACCCAAAATTATGGTATCCACCACTCAAGCCAATATAACCGGCTACCACACACAACACATCTGAATACACATTAAAATAACTAACCGGAGAAACAGTGCGGTGATTACGCACCTTAATAGCACAAACGATCCAATCCCGAAATGCTGCTTGACTAACTCTCTGTCGAAACACCACCTTAAACAACCCATAATAATATCATATTAGATTTGGCCCAAAACTTAGAAACATAACACTTGAGGCCCTTCGCCGAACATTATCCTTACCACCTTCTTACCGAGTTTGATTGCGGAAGCTTGACTGAATACCACAAATCCCCAAAGTGCCTTCACTAACCGATTGCAAACCGAGGCCCGAAGATCTACTTCAAATATTCGGCAAAGGTAAGTTAAACAATAGAAAGGGATTTTGGCACAGAGATAAGGTGTAGGTTCCGCTAACAATGGAAGAAAATCAATGGGAAAGGGAATAGGGGTTTGAGAAGATAAAGAAAGGTGTGGGGTGTACTTTCGGTTTAGCAAAATGAAAGAAAAGGGAGGGATGAAAGATGAGTGGTTCGGCCAACTAGCAACCTTGAGAGCAAAAAGAAGGGAAAGTACTTTGGAGGAAGGGGGTTTCGGCTACCAAAGTGTTTTGAGAGCAAACTACAAGCAATTTCGGCAAAAAGATCAAATGATGGAAAAGGACCAAAAGGTGAACACTTTCCCTATTTATAGAACAAAATTCGGCTCACACCTACTCACATGCAACAAAACCGAAAATGCCCCCCCAAGCTCCCCAAATTCGGCTACCACCTTCAAGAACTCCTGGCCACTTAATTCAAATTAATTTGAATTAATCAAATCTCTTAATTCACTCCCAGCCAACCATTTAAAATCAATTCCAATTAAAAACAATATCCCACCTTTTATCCACTACCTCCCTTCAATTTAAAAAAAAAAATAAAAATAAACTAATATCAAACCATTATCCCATCGAATCCAAAAGAAAATAAAAACAAAACTCATCCTTATCTTCTAATTTAACTCCATGTGCCGTCCACTGCCTTTCAATTTGCTGCAAAATCAAATAATAAAAAAACACCCTTTATGCTGGCCAAAGGTCTCGAACATGGGAGCTGATAGAACCCATGCTGCAGGTAGCGCCCCAGGCCATTCGGCCACAGCGCTTTTTGTGCCATAAATGCACCACCAAATTCTTTTAAGCCTTCTCAGCCCTTAACGCCAGCTTACAAAATAACAAAATTCTGCCTCCCCTGCGCCTTGAACTCACGACCTGCACCAAGCCCCCTTTCCAAGTAGCGCCTCAGCCACTCCGCCCACCTGCCTTTCATGTCCACAAACTTCCCCAATTAATTCTTAAAACCTTCTTTAACTCAGCCCCCTTATTTATGATGCCACACAAAAAAACGCAACCCTTGCCTCTACCACGACTCGAACCTTGTCCCCTTTGCTCCTTGAAGCGTCCCATGCCAAGGCCCTAAGTGGCGCCCTTAAGCCACTCCACCAAGCCTCTTTCTTGTGCCAAAAATTACCGAAAAATATACTTAAGGCCTCCCTTGGCCCGATTCCCTTATTTACACTAAAAATCCAAAATTTTCTTAAGCCTTCCCCTTTCATCCAAACATTCTTAGAACCCCTAAAACTCATCCAAGCACTCCCAAAACCTACTAATACTTGAATTACACACAACCTGCATAGCCCCTAAACCAGGGTGTTACAGGACTTGTTCCAAGGTTATAGTGTCAGCTCAAGTTTGGGTGCCAAAGAAAGGGCTAAAATAGGCTCAAATAGATGACTTTAGGGCTCATATCGAAAGATCAATTTCTTTTGGAAATCTTCATTATCCTCTAGGGCATCTCATATCTTTTTCTTATTTTTCTTTTTGTTTTTTTAGAAATCTCTCTAGACTACTCATTTCTGAGTTTTCACCTTAAAGTTCATCACCCTCTTTTATGCTCTTGAAGATGCCACAATTTCCCAAGGATTAACTTCTTGATTTGAACAAACATATTCGATCAAAATGGTCTTTTAAGGGTTGTAATGTGGTCTGAGGGTTAAGGGTCAATCAAAGAAAGGTTTTCCAGGCTAAAATATATATTATGTGAATGAGTATAAAAATCATGAGGAGTTATTTTAAAATTTTGATTGTTCCTTCCATCTCTCAATCACTTTTCTTCGCTTACTATTTCCCATTTCCTTTCTTTTTTTTTTCTTATTCGCTTTCCCTATTTCTTCTTTTTTCTTTTTTTAAAATGAGATCAAGAATTTAGAATTTTTTTTTCATTTTTCAGGATATTTCTTGTCAATCCATGATGTTCGATGGATGAATTTAATTAGGGTTCAAAAAGAAGATACATCAAGCTCAAAATATGGTTAATCTCATCATAAATGTCATTCTTGGGAATGCACCCATCTTTTTAATTTGAATTGCGCATAATTTCATGTTTGTCTCATAGTGTTGTAAAATCATCGATCCATACCCAAAACCTCACAAGTTGTCCTCCAACGTAGAGGGTGATCCTTCGGCAATGTCAATTTTGAACAAATAAGATGTCCCAAAGTGGTTAACAGAGGATGAAATTTTCATCAAGTGAAGGATATTTCAAAAATTTCATTCGTCACTTTGAACATGGCTAACTTATTAAGTAATTAACCTTAAGGAGAATGCAGGATTTCAAGGTAATACGTAACCACAAATATGAAGCAAAAAGAAAAGAAAAAATAAAAAAAATCCAATATTACTTAATGTGAATAACTCTTTAAGAACAATCAAGCTTAGTTTTTAAGCAAAGTATTTTTTCACTGCATCAGAATTTACAGGGTTTGACATATTATCTCCGTCCATTTCAACGAAAATCAATGCTCCACCAGAGAAAGCTTTCTTCACCACATAAGGTCCCTCCCATTTTGGCATCCATTTACCCCGATGATCATGAACATATGGCAGAATCTTCTTCAGTACCAGATCCCCTTCTCTGAACTGCCTTGGACACACCTTCTTGTTATAGGCCTTCATCATTCTTTACTGATACAACTAGCCATTACATAAAGCTGCTAATCTCTTTTCCTTAATTAAATTCAACTACTTATATCTCTCTTGCACTCATTCAGCCTTCTCTAGTCGCACCTCTCTTAACACTTGTAGAGATGGGTTTGTACCTCGATAGGTAAAACGGCCTCTATGCCATACACTAATGAAAATGGAGTAGCTCCAGTTGAAGTCCTCTCTGACGTACGGTATGCGTGGAGAGAAAAAGAGAGTTTCTCATGACAACCCCTATATGTTTCTGTTGTCTTGGAAATGATCTTCTTGATATTCTTATTTGCAGCCTCGACTGCCCTGTAAAACCTTTAACCCGTATCCATCGTCGGACTAGGGTTAAGAGGTATTACCGGCTGAATTATAACAATTAAACCACCATGGCTCACACATTATCATATCATAATTAATCTATAACACAAAGTTCCTTTTAGAAGGTATACGAGACATTAAATGTAACACCTCTTGCCTGTGTTTAACGTCGAAACAGGGTACGAGGCGTTACCTAACTCAAATACATACTAACATACATTTCCGGGTCATAAAAGTTTATTCAAATTTAAAACTTTTCAAACTTCCTCATAACGGCCTTAATATGGGCTTGTGAGGCCCAAAACATACTTTAGAAATGGTTCGGTACCATACCAGGCACTTTAGAAAACTTTGGAAAATTTCACTAAAAACAGGGGCACACGCCCGTGTGGTAAGGGACACGCCCATGTGGACAGACCGTGTGGTCACAAACGCCCATGTCCCTAGCCCGTGCGAACTTTATTGCTCATGTCGAACCTACAGGGGTTTTCACACGACCTGACGCACGTCCGTGTCCATGGCCAGTGTCTCTCACACGGCCATGACACGCCCGTGTGCAAAAACCTTGACATTCTGTTTCTAACATCATCACCCCAATAAGTTCACACGGCCAAGGCACACGCTCGTGTCCTTAGACCGTGTGACGAATTAAATTCCTAAATTTAGGTGCAGACTTTGCACAGCCTGGGCACACGCCCAAGTCCTATGGCCGTGACTTCCACACGGTTGAGACACACGGCCGTGTTTTAGCCCGTGTGGTTATTACTAGGCATTTTGTTTTGCCAACTTAGGATGCAGGGGGACACACGACCAAACCACACGCCCTTGGGGCAGACCGTGTGGACAAGAACAAGGCTATTTACCAAGCCCTTTCTGCCACCCCTACTTGCACCAACTTAAGCCACATCAAGCAACCTATTTATTCATGTATAACTATACCATTTACTCAACCATGCAACTTGCACATTCATGAAAAACATCATCATTTCATGTATTAATAAGAAATAACCATCAACTATAGCCTTATACAAAATAATTCATCTTCAAATAAGCCAACACATTTGGCCAAAACAATATGGCATTGGGTAAAAGACTAAGTCCCTATACATTCCATACTTAAAATGCTAAATCTAAATATACCAAAATGTGTGGATAGTATGGGTGATCCTCCGACGGTTTTCGTACCCCGAGCTGGCTCTATAACACTACAAAATAAGGAAAAAGAGAAGGAAGTAAGCTTTAAGCTTAGTAAGTATATATGTAAACAATGAACATCATACCACATACTTATCAATCAAGAACATTACATACTAATCAAGAACAATTTAGATCCTCGTAAATGTACTTACTCATTTCAAATCTTACCACATTCCAAATGCATATCATAAACATAGCTAACATTTACATGCACTTATACCTTGCACTTGTCACCACATAGCCACACATAATTTCACTGAGTCAAAGTTTCTTGATGAACACTTCGGAATAATACCGGATACACGATGGTTTCGCACACAGCCCACCCTTAATAAATAACACAGTGATATTGCACACAACCCACCAATAATCATAAATACGATGGTATCGCACACAACCCACCAACAATCACTTATTCATGGATTTTATCCGTATCATTTTCCTATTCCGAAGGTTCATCCGAGAATTTCCTCCCTTACTATCGGATATCAATAATATTCATTCACATTTCACACAATACATCATGTAACACCCCAAACCCGTCCCATTTGCTAAGACCGAATTTGAAATGCCACTGCGGAAAACGTTTGAAAAACTTTTGACTTAGAATTAAAAACATAAAATTTTGTTGTCTTTACTAAAACATTGTGTAATTAAAATCCCAAATAAACATTTTCAAATAACAATATATTCAACAAACCAACTTAAAACATAATAATAATCAAAAATTGGTTAAATGGCCCTTATTACAACCAATACTTAAAACAAAATACTCAATATTAAAATGCTTAAAATAATTAAAATATCTTCTTCTGCATGGGCCACCTTGTATCCACTCCAAACCCGGTCCAACGCTTACGCATCACCTGATATGGTTGAGAAAAATTGGGTGAGTCCACAGACTCAGTGCATACAAATTACACATGCCTCCACATATGGGCTTGGCCCAAATCCACACAGTTCACATACATAAATATGCAAAATGACGCCCAACCCAACCTAATTCCATCCATTACACCAACCCCGGCACACCTGCCGTCCAAGGCCGTGGCTAATCCACCGATCAAATAGTGATCCTTATATCTTACCTTGGCAGACTTGCTGCTCAAGGCCGTGGCTAAGCCACCGATCAAATAGTGATCCCAACATTAAATCGTCTACGGTGATGAACACAGCCATCAACCGCCGAGATGGGCACCTAGCCAACACCTCCCTTGATGTAGCACACAGCTGATCATCAAGCGCTAATGTAGCACGAGGCTAACATTAGACCACGTACATAAATATGTACACCCGTCCTTCCTTGATCAAATCCAATCCCCATGCATATATGTTAATGTATCATGCCAAATCAACATATAGAATGAACATACATCACATGCTCATTATCATATTACACAGTCACCATAAATAATTTAATATCACATATTACTGACCTGTTAACCGATTACCCCAATCATGGGTTTTCACCACTTTAGCCTTTGTTGTCGGCTATCACACATCATACAAGAATATATATATATATATATATATATATATATCAATACACAAAATAGGAGAAATAGTGCGATAACTACGCACCTACTAAGGCACAAACGATCAAATCCCGAAAACGTCACTTGATTAAGAACTCTGCCGAAATCCCTAAATGGAATCATATTAGTTTCGGCCTCTATACCAAAAACATTAGAAAGTGGCCTACGCCCTCAAGAAAATGACATAAAAAAAGAAAGGAAAAACGGCCATAAACACTTACCTATCTTCCAAAACCGATTGAAGAAAACCCAAAAATGAATGCCTACCCTTTGAATATTCGGCCAACAAAAATAATACTAACAAGGAAGTAGAAGATTCGGCTATGGTTTTGAATGAAGATAACAAAAGATATTATGGAGAAAAAGAAATAGAGTATGTGAGTAGCAAAGAAAATGAGAATGAGAGGGAGAGGATTCGATTTTAGAAATAATGGAAGAAAAGAAAAGAAAAGAGGATTTGGGGAAGAAAGAGGTTCGGTCAAGAAGAAAATAAAAAGGAAAAAGTGATGTTGAGCAAATACCAAAAGTAAGAAAAGAGGAAGAGAGATGGGAGAAAGAGTGCACAAAAGTGCAAAAGATGTTTTCGGTTTCAAAGGAAAAGATGAGAGAAAGAAAATATAAATTTTGGTTCAAACAAAATGAAGGCTAACCAAAAGCAAAACTTGCACAAAATGTACAATACTCATTCGGCCAAACAAAGGATTTTTGGAGAGGGAAAACAAAAATGCAAAAGATGTTCAAAAGGAGAATTGGCCAACTATTCCCCCCAAGCTACCTAACAAAATTCGGCCACCCCCCTAGACACCCATGCCGTCCACATTCAAGCACTAAAAGTATAGGAATTGTTTCCAAAACATTTTCCACAAGCCAAGCCTTTTGTCCCCTCAATATACCATAACTTTAAGATATCCTTCCATAACCTTAAAAATCTTATCCCATAACTTAAGTTTTCCTTAAACAAAAATTCAACTTACCAAAAGTTATTAGTCCACCTATCATAAATAAGTTTGACTGGCCATCAATGCTAATACACAAAAATAAACCTTTAAAATGCTAAACATACCACTCGAACCTCTAACCTCAAGCTACCTTTCAAGCTCCTTAACCAACTTGCCACTTACTCCTCTTGTGCTATAAATGAACACTTAAATTAACTTAAGTCCTAAGCTCACCTAATCCACTTCATTAAATAAGCCATACTAAAATTTATTCTAACTTCCTAAATAAAAACAAGCCTTCATAAAACTATTCTAACACACAAAATTCATACCCGAGCCAACACAAAAATAAATAATATTCTAATTTTCCTAAAGCCTAATCCTACTAGGCCCAATTTTGGGATGTTACTGATCTACCCTCCTTAAAGAAATTTCGTCCTCGAAATTTCCAACTAACTAACTGTCGTACATCCTATCTCGCCACACTAAGCTTATGCTGCGCACTCTGATCTTAATAAAACTAACATACTTTCTATGAACAGTCCCAAAGTTCACACTCAAGGTTCCATCCACTTCACTATCAACACAAGTACGAACTAGCTCTATAACAAACGAGACAATAAAGAGGTATTCCAAACATAAGAAACTTACCCGTTGTCACATCTGGCACATCACTATCCTCCCTCCGACGAACTGCATACACCAGACCTGGTGTTTTGCCTCAGTGTTACCATTACCTCGGCCTGATGCTCCACGACCTCGGCCAGAACCATTTCCTCCATGGTTCAGACCACGACCCCTCGTCACTTGCTGACCACCTCTGTCCGGTTGCACATAACCTTGGCCTTCTATCCGAGCCCTATTCGGATCCTGAGGACAATCCTTAATCAAATGAGTCTTGGACTTACACCTAAAACATTCTCGGTCCCGATTCCAGCACTCGCCGACATGATACCTTCCACACCGAGCACACGGACGGTCCTGATTTCCAGCAGCTGGCATTGAAACACGAGCAGAATTCTTGATCCTCGGTTTTTTTTGAAATTTCTCGGACAATTCTGGCGATCCAAAACTCCTCTTATCCCGGTTTCTTTCTCTATTCTGCCTCTTAGTCCTCTTGACCTCTTCAGCTATTCGAGCTTTCTCCACCAAAATGGCGAAGTCTTGCTCTCGTTGCGGAGCAATCAAAACCCGCAATTCATCTCGCAGCCCATCTTCAAATTTGACGCATCTCTCATAATCGGTAGCCACGATGCCCCGAGCATACCGGCTCAAACGCAGAAACTCAGCCTCATACTCCGCTATTGACTTGTCACCTTGCACCAAGTTGAGGAACGCCTTCCTCTGAGCGTCCACATAGCTCGCTCCGACATACTTCCCCTCAAACTTGATCTTAAAGTAACCCCAGTTTACTCGATCCGCAGGGATACCTTCCTTAACAGTGAGCCACCACTGGTAGGCCTCATCCCGTAGCAACGAAACAACTCCTTTAAGCTTATCCTCAGTAGATAAATCCAAGTCATCCATAGTCCTTTCAACTGCCTCTAGCCAGTATTCTGCCACGTTCGGAGCTACCCCAGACACTCCTCTGAAAACCTCGGCTCCGTTCGACCTAAGTCTTTCAGGCACTGACTTCCGAGTCCCATTACCCACACTCGCTCAAGCACCCGCAACATAGCCTGCGATACTGCGTCATCTCCTCCGTTCTGATCCTGATGTTCAACCTCAACAGTTGGTGGTGGCGGCACATCGTTTTCTGACCCATGGCCAGACCTAACCGGTTCTGATACTGCCATCCTGCCTCTACCACGTCCACGAGTATTGCGACCACGCGCCCTAGAACTCATATCTAGCGTCACGATTTAATCTATTTAAAAGTTTTATGAATTAGCAAATTTTGTTTCACTGTTTATCCACGAGCAAATTTTATGAGAAGAAGTTTCAAAAGCGGTTCTTTCGATCAACCAAAGTTTCATCTAAAGTTCACTACCCTAGTTCAGAGAATTACACATTCAGCACACCATTAAAACATTCCTGTCTACCCCCAACCCAGGGGTATTTCCGTCATTTTCTTATTAGGGGTATTTCGGGAATGAATCAGGGTCAACTTTGAAAATATATATATATTTTTTTCAAATTAAAGCTATTTCAGAATTTACAAAATCCTGGAATCATCTTGAAATTCATTTTTTTTAAAATCAGAGGTGTTGCAAAAATTTCAGAAATTCGGGGTTATTTCAGTAATTTTGTAAGTCATGGGCGTTTCTGTAAATTCTCCAACTCAGGATAGCTTGATACTTGTAAAATAGAAGTTTTTGATATCTTTGTAAAGTAGAAACATTTTAGTAAAAGTCGGAAGCAACATGAAAATTTAGAAACTCAAGGCTTCTTGGTAATTTTGTCAACCAGGGGTATTTTCGTAAGTTTTCCCAAACCGGAGTATCTTGCCATTTTGAAAACTCGAGATTTTGGTATTTTGCGAAGTAAAATCATTTTAACAATAGTTGAGGGTAATACGGTAATTTTACAATACAGGGGCATTTTGTAAATTTGCCACTAGGGGCATTTTGGGTAATTTCATAAATCGAGAAAACGTCTTTCAAAAATCAGATTTAAGGTTTCACAAATCAAAGGGGTAAATTTGAAAATTTTAAAACTAAGGGTTTTAAAACAATAAGGCTAATCCCGTTCGGGTTTTAGTAATCGGTTTAGCCTATGAACAAATCCTCTTGGTTAAGGTGAACCGAAGCTACGCACTAGGTAGGATTCCTGCGAAGAGGAGGTGAGTCACGAGGACTGCTTAAGTACCAAGCTCTTTCGGATCCAATCCTAGACATGCGCACCAAGGTTACCACACCTTAACTCGGCGATTTGGTCACAGGTTGGTTTAATAACCTATTAAAGTCTTATGCATATGTTGAGTAAACTAATCCTAGAGTCCAATAACCTTAGTATTCTAATCTACGAGCCCAAATAACCCATAATAATTCACACAAACAAATCACTTTAAGAGTCCGAAGTACTTACCTGGTGGACTTCGGGTCGGAGGTACAGGTGCCATGCCAGAATAAACCTGAAAAATTTATGAAAGCCCAAATATTTGAAAAACCCATCTATGAAAACTATTTTCGGGCCCAATACCTCAAAGTCCGAGTTTTGAACCGGGCTCTGATACCAATTTGTAACACCCCAAACCCGGCCCATTTGCTAAGACCGAATTTGAAATGCCACTGCGGAAAACGTTTGAAAAACTTTTGACTTAGAATTAAAAACATAAAATTTTGTTGTCTTTACTAAAACATTGTGTAATTAAAATCCCAAATAAACATTTTCAAATAACAATATATTCAACAAACCAACTTAAAACATAATAATAATCAAAAATTGGTTAAATGGCCCTTATTACAACCAATACTTAAAACAAAATTCTCAATATTAAAATGCTTAAAATAATTAAAATATCTTCTTCTGCATGGGCCACCTTGTATCCACTCCAAACCAGGTCCAACGCTTACGCATCACCTGAAATGGTTGAGAAAAATTGGGTGAGTCCACAGACTCAGTGCATACAAATCACACATGCCTCCACATATGGGCTTGGCCTAAATCCACACAGTTCACATACATAAATATGCAAAATGACGCCCAACCCAACCTAATTCCATCCATTACACCAACCCCGGCACACCTGCCGTCCAAGGCCGTGGCTAATCCACCGATCAAATAGTGATCCTTATATCTTACCTTGGCAGACTTGCTGCTCAAGGCCGTGGCTAAGCCACCGATCAAATAGTGATCCCAACATTAAATCGTCTACGGTGATGCACATAGCCATCAACCGCCGAGATGGGCACCTAGCCAACACCTCCCTTGATGTAGCACACAGCTGATCATCAAGCGCTAATGTAGCACGAGGCTAACATTAGACCACGTACATAAATATGTACACCCGTCCTTCCTTGATCAAATCCAATCCCCATGCATATATGTTAATGTATCATGCCAAATCAACATATAGAATGAACATACATCACATGCTCATTATCATATTACACAGTCACCATAAATAATTTAATATCACATATTACTGACCTGTTAACCGATTACCCCAATCATGGGTTTTCACCACTTTAGCCTTTGTTGTCGGCTATCACACATCATACAAGAATATATATATATATCAATACACAAAACAGGAGAAATAGTGCGATAACTACGCACCTGCTAAGGCACAAACGATCAAATCCCGAAAACGTCACTTGATTAAGAACTCTGCGAAAATCCCTAAATGGAATCATATTAGTTTCGGCCTCTATACCAAAAACATTA
This sequence comes from Gossypium australe, assembly GCA_005393395.2. Classification (NCBI taxonomy): domain Eukaryota; kingdom Viridiplantae; phylum Streptophyta; class Magnoliopsida; order Malvales; family Malvaceae; genus Gossypium; species Gossypium australe. Next base: position 79,018,401 of record CM016626.1, on the reverse strand, counting down.
GAAAGTGGCCTACGCCCTCAAGAAAACGACATAAAAAAAAGAAAGGAAAAACAGCCATAAACACTTACCTATCTTCCAAAACCGATTGAAGAAAACCCAAAAATGAATGCCTACCCTTTGAATATTCGGCCAACAAAAATAATACTAACAAGGAAGTAGAAGATTCGGCTATGGTTTTGAATGAAGATAACAAAAGATATTATGGAGAAAAAGAAATAGAGTATGTGAGTAGCAAAGAAAATGAGAATGAGAGGGAGAGGATTCGATTTTAGAAATAATGGAAGAAAAGAAAAGAAAAGAGGATTTGGGGAAGAAAGAGGTTCGGTCAAGAAGAAAATAAAAAGGAAAAAGTGATGTTGAGCAAATACCAAAAGTAAGAAAAGAGGAAGAGAGATGGGAGAAAGAGTGCACAAAAGTGCAAAAGATGTTTTCGGTTTCAAAGGAAAAGATGAGAGAAAGAAAATATAAATTTTGGTTCAAACAAAATGAAGGCTAACCAAAAGCAAAACTTGCACAAAATGTACAATACTCATTCAGCCAAAGATTTTTGGAGAGGGAAAACAAAAATGCAAAAGATGTTCAAAAGGAGAATTGGCCAACTATTCCCCCCCAAGCTACCTAACAAAATTCGGCCACCCCCCTAGACACCCATGCCGTCCACATTCAAGCACTAAAAGCATAGGAATTGTTTCCAAAACATTTTCCACAAGCCAAGCCTTTTGTCCCCTCAATATACCATAACTTTAAGATATCCTTCCATAACCTTAAAAATCTTATCCCATAACTTAAGTTTTCCTTAAACAAAAATTCAACTTACCAAAAGTTATTAGTCCACCTATCATAAATAAGTTTGACCGGCCATCAATGCTAATACACAAAAATAAACCTTCAAAATGCTAAACATACCACTCGAACCTCTAACCTCAAGCTACCTTTCAAGGTCCTTAACCAACTTGCCACTTACTCCTCTTGTGCTATAAATGAACACTTAAATTAACTTAAGTCCTAAGCTCACCTAATCCACTTCATTAAATAAGCCATACTAAAATTTATTCTAACTTCCTAAATAAAAACAAGCCTTCATAAAACTATTCTAACACACAAAATTCATACCCGAGCCAACACAAAAATAAATAATATTCTAATTTTCCTAAAGCCCAAAGCCCAATCCTACTAGGCCCAATTTTGGGATGTTACACATCAATATGTATAAACACAAGTAAAAAGGATGTATCATTTACATATAAACTTACCTCGATACAAAATATGTCAATTTGAGGTTTAGTCCGAAACCTTGCCTTTTTCCCCAGTCAAGGTTGATTCCACGTTCTTCTTGATCTATAATGATAAAATTTACTCATTTAATCACCACATTAATAAAAACATTTTAAAATTTATACTTTGGCAAAACTATCATTTTGCCCTTAGACTTTCACAAAATTACGATTTTGCCCCCAGGCTCGTAAATCGATTTTCATCAAATTTCCTTATTATTCAAGCCTAGCCGAAATTACTTACTAGAATAGGTTGAAGTTGCTGAAAATTTTCAAGCTTCCAAACCCCTCTTATTGTTGATATTTTCAATGGAAGAAGAAGAAAATGGAAAAGATGATAGCTTTTCTTTATTTTATTTTATTACTCAATTAAGTCACCAAACACTCCACCTAACCATTGACCAAGTCATTTCTTTGTCCCTATGGCCGGCCATCACCCTAAATAAGGCCTAATTGTACATTAAAGACCTCCAATTTAATATTCAATAGCTATTTGACACTTCAAATTAGTAAAACAAAAATTTCACATTTTATGTGACTTAGTGCATTTTCGAAATTAGACAAGTAATCACTACAATTAATGCACCAAAATTTTCATGCACTTGTATAATCATGATATAACACATAAAATAACTTTAAAAATAATTTCTCCGGACTCGGATTAGTGGTTCCGAAACCACTGTTTCGACTAGCCCTAAAATCAAGTTGTTACATTAAACATGCTTTAAAGAAGGTTCAGAAGTAAACCGATCTCATACGGAAACTTTTCAGTACTTAGAAAATTTTTCTTTTAAAACAGGGCACACGCCCATGCCTTAGACCATGTCTTATCCCGTGTGCAACACTAACTAGGGTCACGCGGCCTATCACACGCTCGTGTGTCTAGCCCGTGTGCAACACTGACTTAAATCACACAGCTTGTCACACGCCCGTGTTTCTGGCTCGTGTGTAAGACTGACTTGCTTCGAATTGGGACAGTGAAGGACACAATCAAGACACACGCCTGTGTGCTCACCCGTATGGACAACTATAGGCCATTTACAAGGCCAAATTTCCACCCAATTTGAGTCATCCCTACATGTTAAATTCCAATATCAAATAACAAACAAATCACTCACCATCTCAAATACCAAATCAAGTATGAAACATACCATTTCTATTTCACCAAAACATACCATAATGGCCATTCAAACAAGACCATATATACACATCACATACACCCTTTTCACATAGCAAAATATATACCAAAATCAATCCATTATCAAGCCATATCACATGGCAAGGTTTATACATCTCAAAACATTCCACAACCTAACTAGCCTATACATTCCATATACCATAAATACAACTTCCAAAAGGTACCAAAATAGATGTCCGATACTGTGATTAAGTCGCTGACGATCCCCGGATCCGAGCTAGCTTTAATGACACTGTAAAATAGAGAAAGACTTCACACAATAAGCTTTAAAGCTTAGTAAGTTCGTAATATAACATAATTAACCAAACAATTCAAATTCAATATACAAAATTAACTAACACTTAGTTCAATTAACATCACTACTCAATCTCACCCATGGCTATTACTCACTTTCATACCATATCTATAGGTTCATGTACAAGCATTTAGAATGCTACTCAATTCAACCCTTTTCATCATTCATTCACATAACCTTCCATCTATCTCATACACAATATCATCAACCACAAAGGTTCTGTACATACCTGTATTATCACGTATTTATCTATCACATTTATAACTTCAATGCTCGATGCCATAACTCATTTGATCCTATTTAAACAATCGATGAACTCACACACTTAGTGCCAATTAATTAGTCGAAGCTATAATAATATCACACACTTAATGCCATCACATTAAACCGAAATTGTCTTAGTATCACACACGTAGTGCCAAATTATATAACTGATGCTTTCTTATTCTTGCACACTTAGTGCCATTCATCACTGTAATTGTTCTATTTATGCACACTTAGCGCCACATATCTTCTAACTTACATTTCACATTACCAAACTTCACAATCACATTTCCATTCATTTCATTACATATGAACATTGTTTAAGCAATACGTATTATATACGAACTTACCTCGGACTTAAAAACGACGAGATTAGTCGATCAATTGAGCACTTTGTTTTTACCTCGATCTAGGTCCGGATTTCTCCTTTCTTGATCTATATAATATCAAATTCAACCCATTTAATCACATTTTCACTCAATTTAGTCTACAACACATAATTAGGGCATTTTACAATTAGCCCCCTAATTTCCATATTTTTTTCAATTTAGTCCTTTTTGCACAAATACATCAAATTCACAAAATCCAATTTAATCCATGCTTAGCCAAATTACCATAGTGCCCCTAGCAGCCCATATTTCACATTTATTTCACATTTCAACACAAAGTTTTCTCATTTCTCAATTCAAATCCCAAAAAAATGAATTTTTACTCCAAATCACTTTAGAAAATATGTATATCAATCATCAAACACTTAGTTTTCATCATCAAACATTAAAAAAACCCAATTATTCAACAATGGTACTTCACAAAATCATCATAAATTCTGAAAGTCAAGGTACAGGCTAGCTAGTACTCAAAGCAATGATCACAAAAACATAAAAATAAAAAAAAAACCGAACAAAATTCACTTACAAAATCAACCATGCTAATGCCAAAACCTCAAAAGCTTTAAACCCTATCTATTCTTTCTATTTTTGGTGGAAAAAGGATGAACTAAATGAATTTTTGGCTTTGTTTTTACTTAATTCACATTACCGTTATAACCTTTGTAAACACATTTAAATTCCACTAATATAAGCTCATTTTTGTCCATCCATTAACCATGTGGTCTAATAACAATATAAGGACCCCACATTTAATAAGACATAGCAAATAAGCACTTATAACTACTAGCACACAACTTTTGCATTTTTCGCGATTAGGTCCTTTTTCACAAATTGGTACACAAAAGATAAAATTTTCACACAGAATTTTCACACATACTTTATCACATGCCATAAACATCAAAAACAATATTACATTATTTCTCTAACCTCGGATTTGTGGTCTCAAAACCACTATTCTGACTAGGGTCTAAATTGGGTTGTTACATGCGCCATTCATTTTTGGACGATATGGCACAAAATTTTGATGCTTGATCCTAAATTGTGTGCAAACCTCTTCTATCAAGGCATTGTTCAAGTTCTTGGCATTTTCTGAAATGATTCTTTTTGGTAAACCATGTCGACAAATGACCTCTATTTTCAGAAATTTACAGATCACTGATCGAGTTAAGCTGACATATGAAGCGACTTCGACCCACTTGGTTAAATAATCAATCACTACAAAGATGAAGCGATGCTGGTTTGATGCTTTCGGTGTGATGGGACCAATGACATCCATGCCTCACATTTAGAATGACTAAGGAGGCACCAAGATATGAAGATTTGTAGGATGGGCGTTAATATTGTCTGCATAAATATGGCATTTATGACATTTCAGAGCATAATTTAAACAATCTCGTTCTAAAGTCAACCAGAAATATCCAACCTTCATGATTTGCCTTGCCATCATATATCCGTTACTATGTGCTCCATATACTCTATCATGAATTTCTTTCATTATCTAATTCGCCTCTTCTGTGTCGACACATCTCAACAGGGTTTGGTCACATCCTCTTTTGTACAAAAACTCACCGTCCAAAAAGAAACCCATAGCCAGCCTCCTAATTATTCGTTTATCATTTTCTGAGGCACAATCTGGGTATTACTGGTATTCCAAATATTGTAACATCCTAAAATTAGAGTATTATTTGTGTTGGCTCAAGTATGAATTTTTTTTTTTGTGTGTTTAGCTTGGTTTTGTGAATGCTTGATTTTATTCATGAAGCTAGAATAATTCTTTGTATAAAAATTTAGTGAAGTGGATTAGGTGAGCTTGACACTTAAGTTAATTTAAGTGTTAAATTCTAGCACATGAGGAGCTAGTAGCAAGATGGTTAGGACGTAGGAGGAGGTGCTTGAGGGAAGTGGTTCGAGTTGCTTGGAGAGCATTTTGAAGACTTTATTTTTATGTATCCTAGCATTAAGTGTCGGTCAAACTCTAATTATGATAGGGTAGACTTTCAATTTTATGGTAAGTTGAATAGCAAAATAGGAAAGCTTGTATTTTGGGATAAGAATCTTGAGGTTTATGGAAGGATGTGGGGACATAAGGCTTGGCTTAAGGAAGTTGTTTTGGAAACTATTCCAAGGCTATTAATGCATGAATGTGGACGGCATGTGTGGCTAGGGGGGTGGCCGAATGTTGATAGGAAGTTTGGGGGGAATAGTTGGTCAACTTTAACATTTTGTGCACCTTTTTACATTTTCTTTTCCTCTCCAAAAACTCCCTCTTTGGCCAATTGTACCTTAGGCATTTTGTGCAATTTTGCTTTTGATTTAGCTCTCATTTGTGTTTGAACCAAATACTATTTTCTTTCTCTCATTTTTCCTTTTGAAACCGAAACCACATTTTGCATTTTATGTACTTTTCTTTTCGGCAAACTAGGTGCTTGGCCGAACCTTTTGTTTTCTCATCTCTTTCTTTTCTTTCTTTTGGCAATTGCTCAAGACCACATTTCCTTTTTCACTCCCTCTTGGCCGAATCTTCCTCCTTCCCAAATCCCTTTTTTTTTTTCATTTGCTCAAAGTTAAAAACATCCATTTCCACTCTATTTTCTTTTTCTATTTTCTTCTTTTTTCCATTTTCGAATCATCTTTCTCCTATTTCATTTTTCACTTTCATTTTCTTTTCTTTTTACTCCACCATAGCCGAATCTTCTTTCTCTCTTTTGGGGTTATTTTGACCGAATATTATCAAGGGTAGATTCTCTTTGGTTTTCTTCAATCGATTTTGGAAGATAGGTAAGTATTCATGGCCGTATGTTCTTTAATTCTTTTCTCTTTTCTAAGTCGTTTTCTTGTGGACAAAGGCCGAATCCTTGGGCATTTGTTGCAAGGTTCTAACTATTATTAGGAACCAATTATTCTTTTAGGCTCTTTAGGACTTTGGAAGCAATCGATCTAAGCCTTACTTCTCTAGCGATCAAAGGTTGGTAAGTCAAGGGGTAAGGATTCTTGACGATTCATCATTCTTTTGAAAAGACTAAAGCTATTGGGATTAAGGTGTTATTAGCCGATTGGTGTTGCTTAAAGTTTTGTGTTTTGGCTGAATGTAGGACAAGGTGATCTAGTGCGGTAGATCGGGCCTTTGGAAGTTAGTATTTGCGTTAGTGAAAGGTGTCTATCTTACACACTTATAACTCGGTATATATATATATATTTATATATGTGTGTTAATAACTATTCATGTTGTTAAAGCCGTAAACTATGAGATCTTGATATGATGCCTTGATGGGTATGAACAAGGATACGGGTAAGTTCGTTTCGATATGATGTTGCTATATGTTGTTTAATATCACAATCTACGATATATATATTGGTTACATGTTCATATCAAAGTATAATGACATGATTTGTTTATCTAATGCATTGGTATGGGCGATATGAGAGGAGGGGGAAGGATTTGATATCCGTGTCTTTGGGACACCAGAGGTTTGGCACCTCCAGTGGTTTGGTACCACATTTATTTTGTGTCTTTGGGACACCAGAGGTTTGGCACCTCATAGCGACTCGTCCCTGTGGTCTAGCACCACCGTGGGTTGGCCCTACTTTTGAGATATGGGATCGTCGCCAGTGATTTGGTATCACACGTGGGTTGGCCCCACACTTGGATCGTTGATATTTTGTGTCTTTGGGACACCAGAGGTTTGGCACCTCATAGCGACTCGTCCCTGTGGTTTAACACCACCATGGGTTGGCCCCACTTTTGAGATATGGGATCGTCGCTAGTGATTTGGTATCACACGTGGGTTGGCCCCACAGATGGATTATTCGTGACTTTGGGTCACCAGTGATTTGGTATCACATTATTGGATATCGTGACTTTGGGTCACCAGTGGTTTGGCACCACCAGTGGTTTGGTACCACACGGGGTAGAAAAGGAGTTATGGATGGCTAGGTTGGGTGCATTTTCATATATATATATATATATATATATACATTGCTTGGTTATAAATTGTGTAAGAATGTTGCATCAAACGGGGGAAGGATTTATGCACTGAGTCTTGGTGACTCACCTTCTCCCTTATCTTTTCAAGTGACTCGTAGATCGCAGAGAGGAGCCAGATGAACTTGAGGTGGCCATGCATTAAATAAATTTGGTTCTACATGAACTTTGGTTTGGGTACTTTACCTTATTTAAATTTGGTTTCATATTTATTTTGGGTTTGTAATAAGGCCATTTAAATTACGATTTTGGATTATTTATATGCTTTGGATATGTTTTAAATATGGCTTAGAAATTATATGATTATATATTATTTGAGCACGAAGTTTTCTAAACTACAAAACGAAATAGTTTTCAAAATCTCACCATCGGGTAATAATAAAAATCGTTTGATAGTAAAATTTCAACTTAAGTGTTTTTCGACAACTTAAATGTTTTACAAATTGAAGTTTCTACTCTCAAATGCAAACGGTTTACAAAGTAATAATTCGGGATTGTCAAATTAGTTTTAAAAGATTTACTTACGGGATTTTAAAAGTAAACTATCATGCACCTATTTTTTTTTAAAATTAAATCGGTAACTCAATTTTCTTCAAAACGTTTTCCTCTGTGGCATACCAGATTCGGTCATGTCGCATTGACCGGGTTTGGGGTGTTACAAATTGGTATCAGAGCTAAGTTCAAAAGCTCGGCTGTGGGCCCGAGGCCAAAATGTTTTAAAGTGTGATTTTTAATGTTTTTGTTGAAAATTATTTGATTCGAAAAGTATGGCACCGATCCGCTCGGGTAAGTACTTTAAACTGTTGATCTTGATGATATGATGATGATGGTATGACTGTATAGTAGTAGGAACTACTCTAGAGACTCAAAACTATAGGTTGGATGTACTCGCTAAACAACCTCTTATTGAAACTTTTCATAAGACTGTGTTTTAAAAATAGTGGAATGATGACTAATTCATAAAACTTTTAAATTAGATAAGTCGAGACTTTAGATATGAGTACTCGAGGTCGGGGTCGTGTTATGCGTGGACGCGGTAGGGGTAGGATGGCTGTGTCTGAGCCAGTGAGGTCTGGTCAAGAATCCGAGAATAAGGTACCCCCACCACCTCCACCACCAGCGGTTGGAGTTGAGCATCAGGATCAAACGAGGGATGACGCAGTGTCTCAGGTGATGCTGCGAGTACTTGAGAGGGTAGCTGGAGTAGGTGGAGGCATGGGAGCTCGGAAATCTGTACCTGAGTGACTCCGAGCCAATGGAGCCAAGGTATTTTGAGGTGTTTTGGGTGTAGCTCCCAGTTCGGCCGAGTATTGGTTAGAGGCGACAGAGCGAATCATGGATGACTTGGATCTGAATGCTGAGGAAAAGCTGAAAGGGATAGTGTTGCTTCTTAGGGATGAGTCATATCAGTGGTGGCTCACGGTGAGGAATAGTGCTGCGGCGGAGGATCTCACTTGGGACTATTTTAAGGCAGCGTATCAGAAGAAATATATTGGGTCTGGTTACGTTGATGCGTAGCATAAGGCATTTCTGAGTTTGGTCCAGGGGAGTAAGTCCGTATCAGAATATGAGGCAGAGTTCTTAAGATTGAGCCGGTATGCTGGAGGTATCGTGGCTTCGGAGCACGAGCGATGTGTTCGGTTCAAGGACGGTTTGAGAGATGAGCTGAGGTTGCTGATTGCTCTACATCAGGAGCGAGAGTTTGCTGCGTTGGTTGAAAAGACTAAGATTGCTGAAGGAATAAAGGAATCTGCAAGGCAGAGTCACGACAGGAATAAGCATAAGAGAGGTTTTGGATCATCTGGGTCAGCCGGTAATTCTTAGAAGAGGGTTAGGCAGAGTGGGTCGAATCAGTCTGGAAGGCCTGTTACTGCTAATCAGAGACCAGCACAGTGTAACCGATGCGGGAAATTTCATTGGGGCGAATGTTGGACCGGAGGGAAAGGATGTTTTGAGTGTGGTTCGCTGGATCATCGTGTGAGGGACTGTCCTCGTAAGCTAGCCAGGAATCAGACTGAGGGTCAAGGTTGCGCTCAGTTCAGAAAGGAGGGACCGTCACCGCAGAGAGGTCGTGGTAATGGTAGACGAGGTAATGGTTCTGGTCGAGTCGCGGAGCATCGGGCAGAGGTGCAGGCAGCACTGAGGCTAGGCAGCCTGGTTTGGTGTATGCTGCGAGACGTCGAGAGGAGGGCGATGCACCGGACGTCATAACCGGTACGTTCTTAATCTTTGGTGTTCCATATACTGCTTTAATAGATATGGGTTCGACGCATTCGTATGTTGCTAGTAGCATAGTAGAGACCATGAATCTAGACTCTGAGACTACTTCTAGGAGGATGACAGTACTTAGCCCTCTAGGTCACTCTGTAGTAGTAAATAAGCTGTATAAGGATGTACCCCTAGAACTCTAAGGGGTAGTGTTTGTGGCTGATCTGATGGAACTACCGTTTGGGGAGTTCGATCTAATTCTTGGGATGGACTGGTTGGTCAAGTATCAAGCAAGTTTGGATTGTGCTGCTAAGCACATGGTTTTGAAGACAGATGAGGGTAAAGAGGTGGTCATGATAGGTAATAGAAGAGATTATCTATCCAACGTGGTATCTGCGTTGAAAGCTGTGAAGTTGGTCAGGAAGGGCTGTGAGGCATATGTAGTCCATGTGTGTGCATTGGAGGTTAATGAGTCTACTGTGGGGAATGTCCAAACTGTAAAGGAATATGCTGACGTATTTCCAGAAGAACTTCCGGGACTGCCTCCGGATCGTGAAGTTGAATTTGGTATAGATCTGTTACCCGGAACTGCGCCAGTGTCTATCGCTCCGTATAGGATGGCACCGAAGGAATTGATGGAATTGAAGGCTCAGATTCAGGAGCTGTTGGATCGAGGTTTCATTCGACCAAGTGTTTCGCCTTGGGGAGCGCCGGTACTTTTTCTCAAGAAGAAGGATGGTACGATGCGGATGTGTATTGACTACCGCCAGTTGAATAAGCTGACGATCAAGAACAAGTATCCATTGCCGAGGATAGATGACTTGTTTGATTAGCTTAAAGGGGCAGCGGTTTTCTCCAAGATTAATTTAAGGCCTGGGTATCATCAGCTAAAGGTGAAAGAGGCTGATATTCATAAGACGACATTTTGCACTCGGTATGGGCACTACGAGTTTCTGGTAATGCCGTTTGGGTTGACTAACGCGCCGGCAGCATTCATGGACATGATGAATCGGGTATTCCAGCAGTTTTTGGATCAGTTTGTTGTGGTATTTATAGACGATATTTTGGTATACTCAAAGTCAGAGGAGGAGCATGATGCGCATTTACGAGTAATGTTGCAGATTCTGAGGGAAAAGCAGCTTTTTGCTAAATTTAGTAAGTGCGAGTTCTGGCTTAGGGAGGTGACTTTCTTGGGTCACGTTGTATCAGCCGAGGGAATTAGAGTGGATCCTCGGAAGATTGAAGCAGTGTTGGATTGGAAGCCGCCTAAGTCAGTGGCTGAGATTCGGAGTTTTCTAGGTCTGGCGGGGTATTACCGAAGATTTGTAGAAGGATTTTCTTTGATAGCAGCACCTATGACCAAGTTGTTGAAGAAAGGAGTTCCATTTGTGTGGACCAAGAAGCAACAAGAAAATTTTGACAAGTTGAAGAAGATTCTGACTGAAGCTCCGGTTTTGATTCAACCTGAGGCAGGCAAGGAATTCACGGTTTATTGTGATGCATCACATACTGGTTTGGGATGTGTGCTGATGCAGGAAGGGAAGGTAGTAGCTTATGCATCTCGACAGTTGAGACCACATGAGGTTAATTATCCGAGGTATGACTTGGAATTAGCAGCAGTGGTTTTCGCTTTGAAGATTTGGAGACACTATTTGTATGGAGAGAAGTCGATAGTCTACACGGATCACAAGAGTCTTAAGTATCTTTTGACTCAAAAGGATTTGAACTTGAGGCAGCGTAGATGGATTGAGTTGTTGAAGGACTACGACTGTTCAATTGAGTATCATCCGGGGAAGGCTAACGTGGTGGCAGACGCGTTGAGCCGTAAGGTTGTATCAGATTTAAGATCGATGTTTGCTCGTCTTAGTTTATACGACGATGGGAGTCTTTTGGCGGAATTGCAAGTCAAGCCGACTTGGTTAGATCAAATCAAGAAGAAGCAGTTAGAGGATGATGGTTTGAATGATCGGAGGTTGCAGGTTCAGAATGGTGATTTAGAGGATTATAGTTTGTCCAGTGATGGAGTATTGTGTTTTCAAGGGAGAGCTTGTATGCCGAAAGATGTTGAGTTGAGGCAAAGGATTCTTCGAGACGCACATAGCAGCCCATACGCTATGCATCCTAGAGGTAGCAAGATGTATCGGGATTTAAGAGAGCAGTTTTGGTGGCCAGGTCTGAAGCGGGAGATAACTGAGTTTGTGGGTAAATGTCTGACGAACATCAGTTGCCGTTTGGATTACTTCAGCCGGTGAAGATTCCACAGTGGAAGTGGGAGAGGATCACTATGGATTTTGTCAGTAGATTACCTCTTACACCTAGTAAGAAGAACTCAGTTTGGGTGATTGTGGATCGTCTGACTAAGTCAGCTCATTTCATTCCGATTAGGGTGGATTACTCGCTTCATAGGTTAGCTAAGTTGTATGTGGCGGAGATAGTGAGGTTGCACGGTGTGCCAGTGTCGATCATCTCAGACAGAGATCCTAGATTTACGTTGAGGTTTTGGAGAGCGTTACATCAGGCTTTGGGTACGCGGTTGGATTTCAGTACCGTATTTCATCCACAGTCTGACGGGCAGTCGGAAAGGGTCATTCAGATTTTAGAGGATATGTTGAGAGGTTGTGTTTTGGACTTCAGAGGCAGCTGGGAAGAGTTTTTACCATTAGCTGAGTTCGCGTACAACAATAGTTATCAGGCAAGCATTAAGATGGCACCATATGAGGCGCTGTATGGTAGGAGGTGTCGCACACATACATGCTGGACAGAGTTGGGTGAGCGTCAGATGTTAGGACCAGAATTGGTTGCAGAAACTGAGGATAAGGTGAAGTTGATTCAGGCTCGTTTGAAGGAAGCTTCGGATAGGCAGAAGTCATATGCCGATCTCAAGCGGAGAGATATAGAGTTTGCCGTGGGTGACAAAGTTTTTCTGAAGGTCTCGCCATGGAAGAAAGTGTTAAGATTTGGGAGAAAAGGCAAGTTAAGTCCAAGGTTTATTGGGCCGTTTAAGGTGTTGAGACGAGTGGGACCAGTAGCTTATCAGCTCGAGTTGCCATCAGAGTTGAGTCAGATTCACGATGTGTTCCATGTCTCCATGCTTAGACGCTATCATTCTGATCCATCGCATGTTGTGGCAGTGGAGGAAATAGAGGTAAGTCCAGATCTGACGATAGAAGAACCTGTGCAGATTCTTGATCAAGATGTGAAAGTTTTGCGTAGGAAGTCAGTTCCTTTAGTGAAGGTTTTATGGCGAAACCATGGCGTAGAAGAAGCTACGTGGGAACCGGAGGATGCGATGAGGCAGCATTATCCTCAACTCTTTTGATCAGGTAATTTCGAGGATGAAATTTTTCTTAAGGGGGTAGAATTGTAACATCCTAAAATTAGAGTATTATTTGTGTTGGCTCGGGTATGAATTTTTTTTTTTGTTTTTAGCTTGGTTTTGTGAATGCTTGATTTTATTCATGAAGCTAGAATAATTCTTTGTATAAAAATTTAGTGAAGTGGATTAGGTGAGCTTGACACTTAAGTTAATTTAAGTGTTAAATTCTAGCACATGAGGAGCTAGTAGCAAGATGGTTAGGACGCAGGAGGAGTTGCTTGAGGGAAGTGGTTCGAGTTGCTTGGAGAGCATTTTGAAGACTTTATTTTTATGTATCCTAGCATTAAGTGTCGGTCAAACTCTAATTATGATAGGGTGGACTTTCAATTTTATGGTAAGTTGAATAGCAAAATAGGAAAGCTTGTATTTTGGGATAAGAATCTTGAGGTTTATGGAAGGATGGGGGGACATAAGGCTTGGCTTAAGGAAGTTGTTTTGGAAACTATTCCAAGGCCATTAGTCCATGAATGTGGACGGCATGTGTGGCTAAGGGGGTGGCCGAATGTTGATAGGAAGTTTGGGGGGGAATAGTTGGTCAACTTTAACATTTTGTGCACATTTTTACATTTTCTTTTCCTCTCCAAAAACTCCCTCTTTGGCCGATTGTACCTTAGGCATTTTGTGCAAATTTGCTTTTGATTTAGCTCTCATTTGTGTTTGAACCAAATACTATTTTCTTTCTCTCATTTTTCCTTTTGAAACCGAAACCACATTTTGCATTTTGTGCACTTTTCTTTTCGGCAAACTAGGTGCTTGGCCGAACCTTTTGTTTTCTCATCTCTTTCTTTTCTTTCTTTTGGCAATTGCTCAAAACCACATTTCCTTTTTCACTCCCTCTTGGCCGAATCTTCCTCCTTCCCAAATCCCATTTTTTTTCATTTGCTCAAAGTTAAAAACATCCATTTCCACTCTATTTTCTTTTTCTATTTTCTTCTTTCTTCCATTTTCGAATCATCTTTCTCCTATTTCATTTTTCACTTTCATTTTCTTTTCTTTTTACTCCACCATAGCCGAATCTTCTTTCTCTCTTTTGGGGTTATTTTGGCCGAATATTATCAAGGGTAGATTCTCTTTGGTTTTCTTCAATCGATTTTGGAAGATAGGTAAGTATTCATGGCCGTATGTTCTTTAATTCTTTTCTCTTTTCTAAGTCGTTTTCTTGTGGACAAAGGCCGAATCCTTGGGCATTTGTTGCAAGGTTCTAACTATTATTAGGAACCGATTATTCTTTTAGGCTCTTTGGGACTTTGGAAGCAATCGATCTAAGCCTTACTTCTCTAGCGATCAAAGGTTGGTAAGTCAAGGGGTAAGGATTCTTGACGATTCATCATTCTTTTGAAAAGACTAAAGCTATTGGGATTAAGGTGTTATTAGCCGATTGGTGTTGCTTAAAGTTTTGTGTTTTGGCCGAATGTAGGACAAGGTGATCTAGTGTGGTAGATCGGGCCTTTGGAAGTTAGTATTTGTGTTAGTGAAAGGTGTGTATCTTACACACTTATAACTCGGTATATATATATTTATATATGTGTGTTAATAACTATTCATGTTGTTAAAGCCGTAAACTATGAGATCTTGATATGATACCTTGATGGGTATGAACAAGGATACGGGTAAGTCCGTTTCGATATGATGTTGCTATATGTTGTTTAATATCACGATCTACGATATATATATATTGGTTACATGTTCATATCAAAGTATAATGACATGATTTGTTTATCTAATGCATTGGTATGGGCGATATGAGAGGAGGGGGAAGGATTTGATATTCGTGTCTTTGGGACACCAGAGGTTTGGCACCTCCAGTGGTTTGGTACCACATTTATTTTGTGTCTTTGGGACACCAGAGGTTTGGCACCTCATAGCGACTCGTCCCTGTGGTCTAGCACCACCGTGGGTTGGCCCCACTTTTGAGATATGGGATCGTCGCCAGTGATTTGGTATCACACGTGGGTTGGCCCCACACTTGGATCGTTGATATTTTGTGTCTTTGGGACACCAGAGGTTTGGCACCTCATAGCGACTCGTCCCTGTGGTTTAACACCACCGTGGGTTGGCCCCACTTTTGAGATATGGGATCGTCGCCAGTGATTTGGTATCACACGTGGGTTGGCCCCACAGATGGATTATTCGTGACTTTGGGTCACCAGTGATTTGGTATCACATTATTGGATATCGTGACTTTGGGTCACCAGTGATTTGGCACCACCAGTGGTTTGGTACCACACGGGGTAGAAAAGGAGTTATGGATGGCTAGGTTGGGTGCATTTTCATATATATATACATTGCTTGGTTATAAATTGTGTAAGAATGTTGCATCAAACGGGGGAAGGATTTATGCACTGAGTCTTGGTGACTCACCTTCTCCCTTATCTTTTCAGGTGACTCGTAGATCGCGGATGAGGAGCCGGATGAACTCGAGGTGGCAATGCATTAAATAAATTTGGTTCTACATGAACTTTGGTTTGGGTACTTTACCTTATTTAAATTTGGTTTCATATTTATTTTGGGTTTGTAATAAGGCCATTTAAATTACGATTTTGGATTATTTATATGCTTTGGATATGTTTTAAATATGGCTTAGAAATTATATGATTATATATTATTTGAGCACGAAGTTTTCTAAACTACAAAACGAAATAGTTTTCAAAATCTCACCATCGGGTAATAATAAAAATCGTTTGATAGTAAAATTTCAACTTAAGTGTTTTTCGACAACTTAAATGTTTTACAAATTGAAGTTCCTACTCTCAAATGCAAACGGTTTACAAAGTAATAATTCGGGATTGTCAACTTAGTTTTAAAAGATTTACTTACGGGATTTTAAAAGTAAACTATCATGCACCTATTTTTTTTTAAAAATTAAATCGGTAACTCAATTTTCTTCAAAATGTTTTCCTCTGTGGCATACCAGATTCGGTCATGTCGCATTGACCGGGTTTGGGGTGTTACAAATATCGTTTAATGTCAACATACCATAGTTTCCCATCCATTCTCGATTGTACTCTTGTGCAGTAGGCCGGCAAGTCCTTGACCTTTAGCTTTATAGGTTGCACTTCTATTTAGGATCCTACTTTGAACATGGCAGCTAGAGTAGCTAATGCATCTACTAACTGGTTTTCTTCTCTTGGCAAATGACATAATTGAACATCATCAAACTCTTTGATCAGTCCATGCACATATCTTTTATAATAAATCAGTTTGGAATCCCTTGTTTCCCATTCTCTTTTTAATTCGTAAACAACTAACTTTCAGTCACCAAAAACTTAAAACCCTGATCTTTTTCTCAATGGTGACCTCAAGTGCCAAAATGCATGCCCCGTATTCAGCTACATTGTTTGTACAAGTGAACATCAGTTTAGCTGTAGTGGGAAAATATTGGCCACTTAGGGAGATTAGTACTGTCCAAACCCTATGCCTCATCATGTTGGATGCTCCATCGAAATACACCTAAATTTTTTCTTCGCTCTTCGAAATTAACATGATCTCTTCGTTTGGGAAATCAAAACTCATGGGCTCGTATTCTTCTTTCGCGTGATTTTCCAGAAATTTTGTGAACTATTTTCTTTTAATAACCATTTGGGACACGTAGATGATGTCATACTCGGACAGTACCACTTGCCAATGAGCAACTCTCCCTGACAATGATGGCTTATCAAAAATCTACTTCAAAGTTTGTGATGAGGAAAGTGGTGTGATACAACATGTATTACCTTAGTTGACACGAGGTCCATGCTAAAGCGCAACACATCTTTTCTAGATGGGAATAATTGGCTTCATATTCCGTGAACTTCTTACTCAGATAATAGATTGCGTGCTCTTTCTTGTTTGAACCATCTCGTTGCCCCAGAACACAACCTATAGAATTATCCAACATTACCAAATACTAAATTAAAGGTCTTCTTGGCACCGGGGGAATCAAAATTAGTGGCTTATCCTAATACTATTTTACTTTCTTGATTGCTTTTTGACAATCTTCAGTCCATTCACCATCACTATCCTTATGTAAGAGCTTGAAGATGGGATCACATTTATCCGTTAACTGTGAGATGAAA
Source organism: Gossypium australe (assembly GCA_005393395.2). Lineage (NCBI taxonomy): Eukaryota > Viridiplantae > Streptophyta > Magnoliopsida > Malvales > Malvaceae > Gossypium > Gossypium australe. The sequence goes on along the minus strand of CM016626.1, from coordinate 79,001,360 downwards.
CGAGATACGTAATTTAACCACCCCAAAAAACCTCTTACCTTCTTTTGACTTTTAGGGGGTGTCAACTCTTAATTTGCTCGAACCTTGTTCGAGGGAAGATGTTTTGGAAAGTATTTTTGGTCAACCAAGACCTTTTTGGTGCTAGGAATACACGGTTTAGGGAGGGGAAACTTGGTAGGTGAATTTCCTTTAGGCATTTTGAAATTTCGGTGCTTGGAAGGCTTTTTCCTTTTTAGCATATTTGGTGTTTCTCTTCCAACTCTTTTGCCTTTGTATGCCAAAACTCTAAAGCCAAATTGAGCACTTATTTTTCTCTTGTTATGGCCGAAAAACACTAGCCATTTGTTCATCTTTCTTTTCCTTTGTTTTGCCGTAACCTCAAACCACTCTTGTTCATTTTTTTCTTTGATAGCCAAACCTCTCTAATATTCTTTTGACCATCACCTCATTTCTTCTTCACCATTTTCTCAACCATTCTTCTTTTCTCTTAAATCAATATTGCTTGAAGCCGAATTTTCTTGCTTATTTTCCCTCCATAGCCGAACTTTTGAAACCTTCATACATTCTTCATTATTTCTTTCTCGTTCGTATTGACAGTATCTTCTTGACCGAATCGGTAAGTAATACTCTTCTTTTTAATTTCCTTTCTTCATGCCGAATATGTGCCCTTATCATTGGATGGTTTTCTTAGCCGAAAACATCATTTCTTCTACTCTCTGAAAACGCGATCAACTCTTTTTCGTAGTGTTCTAGTGGGTGGCCAAATACCACATCTTAGCCGAATCATTTCTAGCCTTGCGCCCAATCGATAGAAGTGGATCTATTATCGTCAAGGTAAGGGATTTCTTTAAGTTCATCTCGATATATCTCAATATTTGGTTATTCCACTAAAACGGATTGATGATTATGTACAAACGCTTATTCTAGGGACCATATTGATCGTTTTTATTCACTTGTGGATTCTACGGAAATAGTGGTAAGCCGAACCTTTTTCCTTAAGACAATCGATTTATATCATCGTAATATCGTTTTGATTAAGATTTTTTCCAATGGAGGCAAGTGGTACCAATTCGAAAGGAAAAGCGATTGGAGAACTCAAAAGGAGTGGATTTGCGATTCCTACTCCTAAGTTCATGTAACACCCCCTACCCGGCCTAAACATTACGACCAGATCTGGTATGTTATAGGGTGAAGTATAAACAAAATTTTGTTTAATTTGGGAAAAACCGTAGATTTGAAAACTTTTCGATTAAGGCAATGTCTTGAAAACAGTGATTTGTTAGATTAAGATAAATTTCAATTCGTATTAATCTAATATTCGATGATTTTAGTGATACTTGAAAGAATACGTATGCTTTGCATTACTCGTATTTAGAAAACCCCGTTTTGTTTTTTGTGGTTAAGTTGCATAGTGTCATTTTTTTCTAAAATATCCGATAAATAAATAAAATAAAACCAAATATTAATTTAGGAAGGCCTTATTACACATTAAAAATCCCCAAACTTAGATCAAATTGAAGAACCCAAACGGCAGTTCCATCAGATCAGCCGGAAAAACTACCCCTTGAACTTCTAAAAGTACATCCCTATAAAGTTTGTTTACCACTACAGATTGTCCTAGCGGGCTAATTACAGTCATCTCCCTAGAAGCAACCTCAGAGTCTAAGCTTAAAGTTCTAGATACCACACTAGCAACATAAGAATGTGTCGACCCAATATCAATTAGAGCAGTATAAGGCAACCCATAAATAAGAAACGTACCGGTTATGACGTCCAGTGCATCACCCTCCTCTTGGCGTCTAGCTGCATAGACTAACCCCAGCTGTCTCGCATCGGTGTTCCCTGCACCTCTGCCTGGTGTTCTGCGGCCCCGAACAAAACCATTACCTCCTCTGGCTGGACCACGACCTCTCTACGGTTGCTGACCACCTCTACCCGGCTGAGCATAACCCTGACCTACTGGCCCTGCACCACCCCGTTCCTGTGGACAATCTCTAACCCGATGATCAGTAGACCCAAACCTGGAACATCTTCTGTTACTTGTCCAACATTCGCCCAAATGAAATTTACCACATCGAGCACACCTCTGAGGCTGACTATCAACAACAAATCTCACAACCTGACTCGGCCCATCCAACCTAGGTCTTTTTTGAAAACGCCCAGTTGACCCTGACGATCCAAAATTCCTTTTACTTCTACCTCTATCTCTATCCTGATTCTGCTTCTCGGACCGCTTCACCTCCTCGGCTATCTTATCCTTTTCCACTAACACAGCAAATTCCCTCTCTCGCTGTGGAGTTATCAACACTCGCAAATCATCCCTCAGACCATCTTCATACCGAACACAACGCTCATGGTCTGTGGCCACTATCCCCCGGGCATAAAGGCTAAGGCGTAAGAATTCCGCCTCATACTCAGCCACCAATTTGCTCCCCTGAACCAGATTCATAAATGACCTACGCTGCGCATCCACATAACTCGATCCGATGTACTTACTCTGGAATGCTGACTTGAAGAAATCCCAGGTAATGCGGTCAGCCACTGTACCATCCCTGACCGTAAGCCACCATTGATACGCCTCATCCCGAAGAAGAGACACAACCCCTTTCAACTTTTCCTCCTCCGTGAAGTCGAGATCATCCATTATACGCTCAATGGCCTCCAGCCAATACTCAGCTACATTAGGGGTTATGCCAGAAATACCCCTAAACATCTCCGGTCCATTAGCTCGAAGTCATTCCGACACAGATTTTCGAGCCCCCGTACCCATGCCTGCTCCAGCAACTCTCTCAAACACACGTAACATCGCCTGAGACAGGGCATCATCTCCGCCAGTTCTACCTTGCGATCCTGCTTCCGCCACAGGTGATGCTGGCGCTTCGCCTTCAGGTTCATTTCTTGCTTCCGAGAGTTCAACCTCAGTACCCCGGCCTCCCCCATGGCCGCGTGTAAGACGTCCACGTCCTCTACCACTCATGACTATTTTCGCGTTTTAATCTGATTAAAAGTTTTATGCGTTAATATTTCTTTCACTATTTAATACCGAGCACTTTTATGAGAAATAGCTTTAGAGAGTAGTTTTCGCAAAACGCATCACAACCTAGAGGTTTCAGTCTCTAAAGTTTGAATCTGCTAAAGCTATCAAGCATATTTCTTCATGCTAACAATTATTCCATGCACACACAAAAATGATTAAAACACTTACCTGTATGGATCGGGTGTCGGTAGACTCAGATGCCATGTTCCAATCAAAACATTTCCTCCAAAAATCATTTAAACTGACTTCTTGAAACACTGATGAGCCCAATTCACAGCCCGAGTTTTGCAACCTAGGCTCTGATACCAAAATTGTAACACCCCCTATCCGGCCTAAACGTTACGACCAGATCTGGTATGTTACTGGGTGAAGTAAAAACGAAATTTTGTTTCATTTGGGAAAAATCGTAGATTTGAAAACTTTTCGATTAAGGCGATGTCTTGGAAATAGTGATTTGTTAGATTAAGAGAAATTTTAATTCGTATTAATCTAATATTCGATAAGTTTAGTGATACTTGAAAGAAGACGTATGCTTTGCATTACTCGTATTTAGAAAACCCCGTTTTGTTTTTCGTGGTTAAGTTGCATAGTGTCATTTTTTTCTAAAATATCCGATAAATAAATAAAATAAAACCAAATATTAATTTAAGAAGGCCTTATTACACATTAAAAACCCCAAACTAAAATATAAGTAAAGCAGAAAAAGTTTATGAAAAATAGTCTTTATGGCCTCCACGAGTCCGCCTGGGCGCCCATATCCACGATCTACTAATTACTTGAAAGGTTAAGCAAAAGGGGTGAGTCACCGAGACTCAGTGTCTAAGTCCCTTATAACACATAAATGGCTCGAGGCCCACAATCGCATTCCGGGCCTTAGCCCACTCAAGATGACATAAAAATTAATGAATGCATCATGTCCCAGCCCAAACCTAGTTTTTCCATCCTCTACACGCCAACCCGAATCAGCCAATTACACCGTGGGGATTTCTACAATCAACCCTCCATCCGCTACACTCCACTTTGACAGTCATGCTGTCAGTCGTAATGCCGATCACTAGGTGACCAAAATAATATAACGTGGCTTAGCCACCGATCACTGTGTGACCCAATGCATGTCATACATGTCATAGTGAATGCAACATGCTATCAACAAGGTAATAGATTACCATATACATCCATACACGTAAGAAAAATGATACAGTCACGTACCTGGCATCCCTTGCCTTACCCATAAGGGTATCATGACTGTCTACACAGCCTTTTCCGGCTTTTCAGCCCATACAATTAATATTACAGTTAAAATAAAGTGTACGAGGTTTTACACACCTGATAACATGCAAAATAATACTCTCTATGTCGACACTATCTATAGCAGAAACGACTGCTATCTGCCTGCTACTCTGTTCTAAAGCCGGTCCACAACCCAGTGGCCAATCTCGCACTGCTGACACGGCACGTTTCTTAAACTTAGGGGCTGGGTTTACGGGTCCAACCCCCTCCTTTGCCTGATTGGTATTGGATTCCATCAAAAGATCTTGGTCAATAGACCAGTTAAAGCATTGAAGCAGAGGACAGCTAAGAATATACACTCAACATGTAAAGGTCCCTTACCTAGATCGACAAATCCCGGAGACTATAAGGCTTGGATAAGGCACCGATTGAGCATCGAAGTCGACTAAAACCGAATGTCCCTTAACACTCTTAAATCGCAAACTTGATGCCGAAAGAACTCAAGATAAGGCCCCTCCTTCAATCGGCCATAAACAAAGAACACGATTAATGCCCACGACATCAATAAAGAAAAGAGAATTGAGAGGGGAGGAGAATACCTACCACGATCAAATAGGATCCGCTTGGAAAGGTTAAGAAGCGAAATGAGAGTAATCCACCAACCTAAGAACGAAAGAAGAAGAGGAGCACACAAGGAAGATTCGACCAAGATGAAATATAGAAGGAACAAGAATCATTGGATGCTTCGACTCGAAGAAGAAACCTGTGGCAAATGGTGATGAAAAGGTGAGGGATAAGTTTCGGCAATTGAAGAATCAAGAAGAAGGACTAAAGAAATTCGGCTAAGCAAGAAATGGAGAAGAGGATGGAAGTAATTAGGGGTTTCGGCTTTAGGTGATGATGATTGATCATAGGTCCTAGGGGTTTCGGCTATACCAAAAAGAGATTCTTAAGTTGCCACTAGAACACCAAGGACTCACGAGACTTGGCTACAGCCACCTCAAACATTCGGCACCTACAACTCCCCAAAACCAAATGCACCTCATGAGAATCGAATTTTTCTTATGACCCTCAAAGATTTTCGGCACACCCCCCACTAGACCCTAACCGAAACGTCTCCCCCCATCCTAAGCTCCCCATATTCGGCCACCACCTTCACCACATGTTAATCCCTTACTTTTCTCCTTAATTCACTCTTGATCACTCATTCGAAACAGTTTGAATGATTCAAACTCCTCTTTCTTCTCTCAGCCACACATTTGAATTATTTGACTCAATCAACACTCCCCCTGAAGTGTCCCAGCCAAACTTTACCACTGCTCCCCCTTGACGCCAAAAAGAATTGCAAAAAGAGCTCCACGCGACTTGAACCCGCTCCCTCTCAGCTCCCTTATGGCGTCACCTACCTGAGCCTGAAGTGGTGCCTCCTTGCCACTTCGCCAACTCCTCACTTGTGTCAACCTAGCACAGGCCATTAACCTTAAATCTTGACCCAGCCAGCTCTCCGCTAAAGTACCCAAAAAGAGAATTTTGGCCAAGGCTTCGGCTTAACCCCGAGCCTTTCCTGGACCCCCAAACACACCAAATTAACACACCCAGTATGGTAAACACACAGAAACATGATAAATGCAAGCCCCTAATTTAGGATGTTACAGTTCAAGCGTAGAGCGGCATCGACGATTCGAGATTTCCCATCGGGTTGTGGACCATCATCCGATGAGAATAGACAAATCGTGGTCGTACACGATTCTAAAGGTTAGAACTTTATTAGATCGTTAGATTTAAATATTTGGATTAAGAAAAACCTCATTTGTTAGTTAATCGAGTGTAATTGTGTTTTAGGTGCCGAGATCAAGAAGGATTAATCCTTACCGTAATCAGGTGTGTAATCTCACACTGAAATCCTGTAAAGCTGTGATTTAGCATCATATTAGAAATATCGATCGATGTTGCTTAAGAACTTAATAACGGTAATATGGTATGAATCGAAAGATTAGCTTAAACATCGTTACTACTAAGAATTGTCAAAATCAGTGTTAAAGTGTAAAATTACAAAAATACCCTTAATAGGTCATTTTTAACAAAATGCCTTAACGGGCCGAATTACTTAATTGCCTTTAAAGTGTTGAATTAGGAAAATGCCCCTATAGGCTGAATTACGAAAATGCCCCTATGGGCCGAATTACGAAAATGCCCCTATGGGCTAATTTACTAAAATGTCCCTATGGGCCGAATTGCTAGAATGCTTTAGTAGGCCGAATTACAAAGTTCTATAATTGGCCGATTTACCGTAATAAATTACTGGATTAATGATTGTTGTATATATATGTGGATATTATGCTTTATTATGCATGTTGCATTTACATATTTTGCATGGGTTGGGAAAAATGTTGAAGAGAAGTGTAGCCTAGTGGCATTGCCACAAAAATGATTATTATTATGTTTCATTATGATTTCGGTGGCTTGGCCACAATAAAAATATTATAAATGGAAACTTGCCTATGAATTAGTGTGAGCGGCGGGGTGGGTTGACTTGATCCCCACAAGTGTGATTAGCTGGTCGGGGGTGTGATGGATGGATGGGTTGGGTTGCATACTTTGCACATATATATATTCTGTTATGTAAATGGGCTTAGGCCCAAGTTATTGCTAATTGGATTCAGATCCAGTGGATGACGGTAAGGGGATTATACACTAAGTTCTAGTAACTCACCTCTTTTCCTTAACCCTTGCAGGTAATGCTCAGTAATGTGGATTTGGGCTATGGATGGCTCGGTGGAGGCCATACTTCAGAAATGGTGTTTTGAACTTTAGATTTCTATTTATGTTTACTTTATTACTTTTACTGTTTTGGGTTTTCATGTTGTAATAAGGCCTCTAGAATATTTATTTTTGCTTTAAGTTTGACATACTTATTATCTTGCTTGAATTGTTTTAAATGGGAATTTTTCTAAAAACTTAAATAAAGGTTTTCCAAAATAGATGAACAAATGGATTTCATAACAAACTTTTACAAATATTTTAACTCGAAAATTTTCTCTCAAATTATCAACGATATTTTCAAAAGTCACGGTTTATAAGATCTTTAGTTCAAATTATCTATTTACCAATCAACCTTCGAGATTAGTAGTTTTTTTTTTCAAATCAAATTTGTTTTCTTGATTATAACAAAACAATACCTATTTTAGTACGAATAAAAAGGATTTAACACGTTTTTCTCATGTGACATGTCAAATCCGGTCATAATGCATGGGCCGGGTTTGGGGTGTTACACCCTTATGGGTAAGGTTGGAGACATCAAGTAAGTACCCTTATGATTCTGCCTTTCGAATAACATTGCCTAGAACATATGTATGATTTGATTATCTACTTTACATTGGAAATATGATTGCATTCATCATAATATGATAATAAGTTGCATGGGCTTTGGGATATGATATTGATGAAAGGGGCAGTGTATTTGGTGGCTTTGCCACATATTTCGGTGACGATGTCACATTATTTCGGTGGCTCTGCCACATATTTCGGTGACGATGTCACATTATTTCGGTGGCTATGCCACATATTTCGGTGATGAGCAGCTAACTGTAGCACGACTGTCATCGATGGTGTGTAGCGGTGAGGGTCGATTGTAGAAATCCCCACTGGTGTGTTTGGTAGGAATGGGGGTGTGTAGCGGATGGATAACTAGGTTGGGTTGGGTTTGCATTGCATTGCATTAATTATCTGCTATACTGTGTTAATAGGGCTAAGGCCCAGTTTGTTTCTGCATGGGCTTCGCCCAATGTGTTTTTGTAAGGGCTAAGGCCCAGATGGCATTTGAATGGGCTCGGGCTCAATTATGGTTCATGTGGGGAATTACACACTGAGTCTTTTGACTTACCCCTCTGTTTAATCTTTGCAGGTGATTCTTAGTTCTGCGGATATGGGCCAAGGTGGACTTCGTGGTGGCCATGCACTGTTTATTTAGTAAACTCTATTTTACTGTTCTTTAAAATTGGGATTTTGGTTCTGTAATAAGGCCACTGATACTTTTAATTTGGTTTTATTTTTAACGCATTAATTATCTTTTATGAATTAGTCAGTACGGGGTTTTCCTAAAAGCTTAAATAACTGTTTTCCAAAACGTAACGAACGATTTATCGATAATAATGGACAAAATTCTAGGTTTGCTTAAAACGACATCAAGTATTTTCTAAATACCACATACCCACAACGTTTTAAATACACTTATCACAGTGAAGGTAGTTTTCAAATAAATTACAAGTTTTCAAAAAAAATAATAATAATAAACACTGAGATTTCAAACGACCAACCTAACTCGGAGTTTGCGAAAGAGATTCAAACATTTTTTTAAGCGATTGCTAAGTTTCATGAAAAACCTTTTTTGTGTGACGCTCCAGATTCGGTCGTAACGTCTAGGCCGGGTTTGGGGTGTTACACAGGTGCTACAACCAGTAGCTGTAAAAAGAATGCTATTCCTGTAGAAAATTGGAAATAATTTTTAAAACAATATTTACCATTTTCTATTAATAAAAAATCAGTTATGTTTTCTATAGAAAAAACTTCTATAGAAATACCTCTAGTAGAAAATCCTAAATTTATTTGTACTAATAATTGCTGATTTTCTAGCAGACCTTATGGATAGAGGTAAAAAACCTCTAGAAAAAGTTGGAGAATGGACAACTGTCCATAAAAAACCCAACAAAGGGAAAACAATAAGTCCTAAACAAGGATTTATTACTGTACCTGCTCAAGTACCATTTTATCCTAATCAGGGATATTATGTACCATATCCAATGGTAAGCCAAGTCACCAAACCCGGTGAATGATTTTACTTGGTCTCAAGATCCTTATTTAGTATATCAAAAAAGCTATGCTGAAATTATAAAAGAAACAGAAGATTTGTTGAAACAACAACAAATTCCTGAAATAAAAGATTTTTATAATCCGGGAATACCCCTGGAATATTATATTTTTATGAACAAAATATGGAAAACCCATATTACTGAGCAAAGAGCAAACTTTAGAAGAGCTCTTACACAATTTTCAAATTTCTTAGTTGAAAAAACAACTAAAGAAAATAAATCCTATGATTTATTAATTAAATCTATTTTATACAGAGATTGGGATGAAATATTAATAGAATATATGGATATTAAGGAGATAAATAATCTTCTTGATATAATCTAATATTTTATTAATAAAGGGACAAATAGTCCTATTATTAATAAAATGTTTAGAATATGTCTATATAATAAATGTAGACAAATTCTACCACCAGATATTTTCTCAAAAATAAATAGAGCTATTTGCAACCAGCAAGCTCAATTTAAAGAAACTTTTTCAAAATACTTTTTACAAGCTTATATTTTTACTAATGATATAGGAGAACAATTTCCTACTATCAAATTTAGGCTTGATCATGAACCATTTGATATAACCAATATTGAATGGGGATTTGTTAAAGAAATAACAGTCCAAAATCTTTCTTTTCATTTATTAAAAGATTTTCCTGCTATAGTAAAATCTAAATTAATAAATTTTACTAATATAGACGATTTTGTCTATTATTTTCATATAGAAATAAATAGTTTTATTGGTATTGCTGAAAAAGAAAAAAATTTTATTAGCCATATCAAATTTGGAATATTCGTACTATACTTTGGGGAAGATCCCTCTTAGTAGTTGATGAAGATCAACAACACTTGGCAAAAACCATTGACAAGTGTTATAATAATTTTTCTTATTATCAAATCCAAGCCAGAATTGATTTAATGACCAAGGCCCAGTATCTACTTCAACAAAACACTTATGTGTTCTGGACCGATGGTAGAAGAATATTAGCATATGACACTGGAAAAATCCAGGAAGAAAGAGATGAAAAATCTATTCAGTTATTAAAAAAAGATAACTGATATGGAGATAAATGATTATCCGCTAACAACGAAGATCAAAGACACGTGGGAAAGCTAGAATACACCAGTTCCTTCACCAGAGTCATTACACCTTGATGAAATCAAGGAAATGAATCTCAAAAATATCCAAGAAGGATAAAGACAAAACACAACACGTAGAAGAATGACATCCAAGAAAAGAGCATTCAATTTTGGAGGTGACGTGAAAAGAAGGCAATCCATCACCATCCATAAATGAATAAGACAAAGATGATGCAAGCACATTGGAAGCAACCATTAATGCATGAGAAACATGGAAAAAACCACAACAATTTTGATAAAGATAAAAGATTATGGAAGCAACCATCAAATCAAGAAGGCTACGTGGAAGAAATCATGAAGCCAACATTTAAGTTATCCTTATCAGGATACTGTTCGGATTTCAATTGTAAATGAATTAGAGTCTAGAATTTGTATTATAAATAGGCATTGTTGTAGCCTAAACAAGGCATCGAGAAAAATAGCAAATTTTGTTTTCTTTTGTATACTCTCTTGCTCAAGAAATCAAAGAAATCTTTCTTGATCATCCTTTTGTAAATTATCTTTGTAAATTATCTACTTTCTTCTTTGTGAAATAAAATTCTACGATATTATAATAGCCTTCCGTTTGTGCATATTGCCCCTTCTCCCCCCGTAATTATTGTTTTTAATATCTTGTTGTTCAGAATTAGGAATTTCTTCTAATTTATTTTTAGAACTATTTCCTAACATAAAAATATATTCATCAAAATTTGTATCAGACTCTGTTTCTGATATTAATTCATATAATATTTTAACAGGATTTATTTCCTCACTAAAACATATTTCTAAATCTTGTTCTTCAAGATTTTTAATCATTTTCCTAGCATTTTTTCCTTTGTTAGGACAATTTGTTGCTATATGACCTTCTTCATCACAAATAAAACATTTGCATATTTGTTTTTTAGTATTATTTGAATTTTTTCTCCTAACAATTTTTTTCTTTTTATTATTATTACGAGTATAATTTTTATTTCCTGGTTTCCTTCTAGCTAATTTATATTTTTTGTGTTTTTTATAGGTTTTAGGACATATAGGGTTACATCCAAACTCCCATTCATTTTCTAACATCTTTGTACAATATTTATGACTTAATTTATTATTCTTTCTTTGGCAAAATTAATTCTATTACCTATAGAATCTATATTTGCTAAATCTATTCCAGTATCATTACTATGTTTCATTATAAAAGAATTATATTTATTTACACAAATCTCATCCCAAGGTGGTGGTAATTTATGAAAATTTTGGTTTTTTCCAAAAGTCTATACTATCATTTTTTAATTTCTGATATTCATGAAGAAATTTTTTAGAATATTCTTCTAAATATCTTATATCACATAATTTTAATTTTGACAAGATATAACTGGATTGGCTATCCTGATCTTTTTATTAGTATAATCACAAAATACTGTTATTAGAGTTGAAGTTAACCCTTTTAGTAAATCTTTAGGGGTACTTAATAAGTTGACCCTTTTGTTCTTTTCCTTTCTCAGATTCTTCCCATCGTCTGAGAAACTGTAGAACATCTCCTTGAAATGTTCCTACAAAATAATTTAAAAACTTTTCTTTTGACCAAACTGTACTGTTGTTATTTACAACAATAGTCATTGATTGTGCCCAATCATCTATTGTTTTTTCATAGTCTGATAAAGGAATATGAGTTAAATCTAAATATATTCCTCCTTGAGCAACATTTCTTTTATTTAAATCATCCACCTTATAAGGTTTAGGTGTGGGCTGACTAGATTCTCCTGGGTTTTCCAGTTTTTTTATCATTAGTAGTTATAGTTTCTATTTGATTACCTAATATTCATGTTGTGTTTTCAACATTTTCATAGTTTTTATTAATAGCTCTCAGATAATCATCTATTTGATTGAATTACAAAGTCGAAAGCCCCATATGAGCCTTAGAAATAGTAAAGGATACTGATGTCATGACATTAGGATTTTCGAGGTGCGATTTCGTGTGTCTAGGACATTGGCATCGTATATGATTCGTGTACGACCCTGTCTGGGATAGAGGCATCGATATGTGGTAACATGTAAGACCATATATGGGATATGGCGCTGTAAATGATATATGTGTTTTCGAGTATCCTTAACGATTCCGAATGGTTCAACGGGCAATGTCAAACGAATCCAAATGTGAATTTGAGCTAAATAATTCGGGTATGTATAAGATTTATATGTGCATTAAAAAATGAGGTAAGTGAAATTACTTATTGTGGTATTATGGATTATATGAGAAAAGTGATTGTATATGTGTAAGAGATTAGTTAAATGTGACCTATTCAAATTGAATTATTAATATTCTTATGATGATTTATTTGCTTATGGCTTACTAAGCTTTTAAAGCTTACTTTGTCTATTCTTTTTATGTTTTATAGTTATATAAAGCTAGCTCGAGCTCAAGGATCGTCAAGGATCACCATCACACTATCGATTGCTATTTTGGTACTTTGAAAGTTTGCACTTTTGACATATGGCATGTATAGGCTAGTTTTAATATGGTTTGTTTTGAATTGTATATAAGTAGCCATGCGAAAATGGCTTGATAATGATGTTAATGTTTGTGAATGATCAATCTTTTTAATGTGATCATTTTGGGAAGTATGTTTGATGAACATGTGATTCGACTCGAGTAATTACGTATTTGATGGATGTGTTTTCGATTTGTGATACATGTATTTATAAACTATGTGATGTCTTTGCAATATATTGTGAATTTGGCTATTTGAAGTGGCTTACTATTGAACTATAATTTGATGTATAATTTGTCTTGTATATTGGCTTGGAATTGGTAAATTATGGGCTTTCATATTCGGCTAATGATAGATAATTTAAATACATAGACATATGACATGTTTGTTTGTGGTTTGGTATTTAAAGGTCAAGTTGGTTAGTTTAATGTTTGATTTTTGTTATGAGCATAAAGTGTTAATGGCTAATTATAGTAGTAAAATGGCTACTTGAATTCGGTTACTTATTAGTAAATAATGACTATGTTTTAGGTATATTTTGTTGGTTATATGGATAGTTATAAAATGACATATTGATGTTTTTATTCGGTTATGAAATAGTACAAATCTTAATATTGAGTCATGGAATTGGTACAAATTTTGAGGCTATTTTGATGACCAAATTAATGGTTCATTGGATGATTGTATATATGATGTTTAGACATGATATTTTGCATGTGAATTAGGTATGCGTTGACTTGTAATTGTAATAAAAAAATGGTCCATGATAATATGGTAAAACTGCGCAGGAATTTGTAATGTACAAGAATTGTATTTAACTATTTGTAACATCCCGAAATTGGGCCTAGAAGAATTGGGCCCAATGGGCCTTGGGCATAGGAGTGTTTAAAATTTTTGAGAACAAGAGAATGGCATTATTTCAAGTTGGACTTATTAGAAAGGTGATTTTAAAAAGTTACAAGGTTTCTATGAAGTCTCGGGTTCAAGTTAGGCTATAGGTAAAATTTTGTGTTTAAGCCTATTAAGGAGAGATGGTAAGTGGCTTCAAGGCTTATGGAAATAAATGAGTAATGTGCTAGCATAAATGAGCAATTGGTAAAGAGGATATGATGCCACATGAAGGACTTTAAAGGAAGAGGTTCAAATCCCATAATGTCCAAATTTTGACTATTATTTTTGTACTCTTTCCCTAAGTGTCGGCCAAGCTTGTAAATAAGGCAAGTTAGACTTTTTATTTTTGACAAGGTGGCTAAGGAAATTAGGAAAGGATGAAGGTAAGGAAAGGAGTAAAAGAAAAGGGAAATAATAGGGAACATGTTGGCATTTTTCGTGGGGGATGTTTTGGAAAGGTTTTATTTGGTCTATGTTCATCTTTTGGTAAAAATGATAATGATTTTGGAAAAGGGAGAGGGCAGCCGAATTTTGATGGGAGCATTTTGATAGTTTTGGTGCTTGTTAGGTCTAATTCCTTTTGGCATCCTTTGTGTTCATTCTTCCAACTTCTCCTCCCATTGCCGAAACTTCAAGAAAATAGTGGACATTTTCTCTTTTCTTTCTTATCTTACCGAAAACACCTAGCCTTTGTAACCAATTATTTTTCACTCATCTTCTCTTGAAAACCGAAACTACCGATCCTTCTTTCTTGTCCTGCTACTAGTGCCAAACCGTGTTCTTCATTCGATTCATCCCTATTATTAAGGCCGAATCAAGCCATCCTTTGCTGCTACTTATCTTTCTTTTAGCCTTGGTTTCGAAAGTTGATTAGGACTCGTTGCAATAGCCAAGGTGCAAGGTCGGATTTTAGAATCTAGTAGGGAAGGATCGCGATTGTAGGGGAAACGAAGAGTGGTTCTTTAGGGAATCCTAATCAAGGTGTGTAATTTTGAAATGGTTTGTAATCTCACACTTCTTTGAAAATTTACATGAAATGTTCAGTGATTTGGTCAAAATACCAAAGAAAACCGGAGACCAGCATCCGCGATCACTCGGGCGTGCGTATGTTCATAGTGGTAACCATATTTTTGCAATTAAATAGTTTTGGTCAGTAGCAGTGACGTGATTTCAAAAAATCATGAAAAATAGGAGAAAGGGAATTAGAAAGTGAATCAGATATCGATTAAAAGCTTACTGTGTCTATTTTGATATGAAAGAAACAAAGAAGGAAAAGAAAATTTATTTTCTGTGATATTCTAATTTAAGTGAGACTGGTTCTGATTGACTTCGTGGTTCCCTAATCTGTCTTGCAAAAATCATATAAAATTGTACAAAGTGAATTATGGGTTATAATTTATATGTATAGATTCCTTAGTGATCTTTTTCATTAGAAACAAGTTGGAGCAATATATGAAAACTGTACATTGAGATATTTGAAATTAAGGTAAGAGAGGTCAGAATCATTGGATAGTGAAACAAGGGAAACTTTGAGGAATAAACTGTACTAAATGGTTCAGCCAAAAATTCTGGAAAAATTGTAGTAAGAAGATATATGAGTCTAGTTTCAAGGAAAATTTACCGATTTAGATTTCGAGATTCCTAACTCAAGTTATAGTCAATTAAGTTTGTACGAGGCAGATGGACAGTTTAAATTTTTATGCCCAAAATTAGTAGTTAAGTCTGGATTGCGAAATTACTGAATTATGAAAATGCCCCTATGGGCCGATTTACTAAAATGCCCCTAATGGGCCGGTTTGCTAGAATGCCTTAGTGGGCCGAATTAAAAAGTTCTATAATTGGTCGATTTACCGTAATAAATCACTGGATTAATGATTGTTGTTTATATTTGTGGATATTATGTTTTATCATTTATGCTGCAATTGCATATTTTACATGGGATGGGAAAAATGTTAAAGAAGAGAAGTGTAGCCTGGTGGCTCTGCCACATTCTGATTCTGGTGGCTCTACTACATATTCTGGTGGCTCTGCCACAAATTCTGATAACGGCTATGTGCCTAGCATATGAACTAATGACTCTGTGTCGATCATATTTACCCAAGGCTGTATGCTGATTATATTACCGTAAATGATACCTGGTGGCTCTGCCACAATCTGTATGGTGGCTATGCCACGCATAATTATGACTCTGGTGGCTCAGCCACAAATATTATAAATGGCATCTTGCCTGCGATTATAAATGGCCACTGGCCTGCGAATTATTATTATAAATGGCATAATGCCTGCGATTGGTGTGTTGGTGGGGTGGGTTGACCTGATCCCCACAGGTGTGATGGATGGTACGGGTGGTGTGTAGCGGATGGATAATTAGGTTGGTTTGGGATTGCATTACATTCATTTGATTTATTGGATGGTAGGGCTGGTGTGTAGCGGATGGATAATTAGGTTGGTTTGGAATTGCATTACATTCATTTGATTTATTTGATACATTATTATGTAAATGGGCTTCGGCCCAAGATTATGTTATATGGGCTCAGGCCCAAAATATTGCTATATGGGTTCCGACCCAGTGGACAGCGGTAAGGGGATTATGCACTGAGTTCTTGTAACTCACCCCCTTTTTCTCTTAACCCTTGTAGGTAATGCACAGTGACGAGGACTTAGGGCCATGGATGACTCGATGGAGGCCATACTTCAGAAATGGTGTTGTATTTTGGAACTTTAGATTTCTATTTTCGTTCACTTTACTATTTTGGGTTTTAAGTTGTAATAAGGCCTCTGGAGTATTTTATTATTTGCTTTATGTTTGATTTACTTATATTTTGCTCAAATTACTTTAAATGAGATTTTTCTAGAAACTTAAATAAAGGCTTCCCAAAATCGATTAACAAATGAATTTCAGAATAAACTTTTACAAATATTTTTTATCACGGAAATTTTCTCTCGAACTATCAATGATATTTTCAAAAGTCAC
The DNA here is from genome assembly GCA_005393395.2 of Gossypium australe. NCBI lineage: Eukaryota > Viridiplantae > Streptophyta > Magnoliopsida > Malvales > Malvaceae > Gossypium > Gossypium australe. The sequence continues at coordinate 78,984,770 of CM016626.1, read as the reverse complement.
AGTTTTATAAGATCATTACTTCAAATTTATCGATTTATCAATCAATCTTCGAAGTTAGTAGCATTTTATCAAATGTTTCAAATCAAATTTGTTTTCTTGATTTTAACAAATCAACATCTATTTTTGTAAGAATAAAAAGAATTTAACATGTTTTTCTTTATGTGACATACCAAAACCGCTCATAACGCTTGGGCCAGGTTTGGGGTGTTACATTTTATGGTATCAGAGCCCAGTTTCAAAATTTAGCTGTGGTTTGGGTTCAAAAATATTTTCTAAAACTGTTTGAAATTTTATTTATAAATACATGTGTTAAAGGAAGTATGGCACCACGGGTATTCGGCACCAAGTCAAGTAAGTATATGTTTTCATTTTATGATTATTGTGGCATGACTGTAGAATTACTCCAGAACTTTTAGCTTTAGGAGCTAAAATTGTAGAGATTGAGACCTTAGGAAACGTATTGCAAAAACAACTTTATTTCCTATAATTCACAAGATATTGTTTAATAAACACTGAAATAGCATAATGATTCATAAAACTCTTAATAAGATTAAATCGATTTAGCAATCATGAGCGCTAGAAGACGTGGACGCGGTGGACGTGGACGTGGTAGAGGCCGAGGTGCTAGGGCTAGATCTTCAACATCGGGGCATGTTTCTGGAAGGGAGGCGTTGGTATCGTCAGTGGTTGAGACGGGATCTTATGATCGAGCTGGGGCTGATGAGATGACTCAGATAGTTAAGAAGGTATTGAACGAGGTTAAAGGAATCAGTGAAGCACTTTGAGTTGGGTCTGTGTACTGTAAGAAGAAAATAGATCGTAGTTCTTTTGGGTCGCAGTCTCGTTCCGTAAAGCATGTCAAGGCACGACCAAACTTTCTGGCTTGCGATTATTGGAGAAGGCGTCATCTTGGAGAATACTGGAGGAGGTTAGGAGCATGCTTGAGATGCGGGTCTAAGGAGCATAAGGCTCGGGATTATTTCATCACCATCAAGTCAGGTATGTTTTGGTTGGACGTGATGACTGAATGTAAAAAATTTTAGGTATAAGTGGTAGTTAACTACTTGCTTCTGTGGTTAGATGTTTGGTTGTGTGAAAGAGGATTCAAGATTATGTTAAAAGTTCATTAATGTTATTAAGATCAGAGTGCGCAGCGAAAGCATAATGGTGTCATTTGAGTGGTACGTTTAGTAGTTGATTGGAAATTTCGAGGACGAAATTTCTTTAATGAGGGTAGAATTGTAACATCCTGAAATTGGGCCTAGAAGAATTGGGCCCAATAGGCCTTGGGCGTAGGAGTGTTTAGAATTTTTGAGAATAAGAGAATGGCATTATTTCAAGTTGGGCTTATTAGGAAGGTGATTTCAGAAAGTTACGGGGTTTCTATGAAGTCTCGGGTTCAAGTTAGGCTATAGGTAAAATTTTGTGTTTAAGCCTATTAAGGAGAGAGGGTAAGTGGCTTCAAGGCTTATGGAAATAAATGAGTAATGTGCTAGCATAAATGAGCAATTGGTAAAGAGGATATGATGCCACATGAATGACTTTAAGGGAAGAGGTTCAAATCCCATAATGTGCAAATTTTGACTATTACCTTTGTACTCTTTCCCTAAGTGACGGCCAAGCTTGTAAATAAGGCAAGTTGGACTTTTTATTTATGGCAAGGTGGCTAAGGAAATTAGGAAAGGATTAAGGTACGGAAATGAGTAAAAGAAAAGGGAAGGAATAGGGAACATGTTGGCATTTTTCGTTGGGGATATTTTGGAAAGGTTTTATTTGGTCTATGTTCATCTTTTGGTAAAAATGATAATGATTTTGGAAAAGGGAAAGGGTAGCCAAATTTTGATGGAAGCATTTTGATAGTTTTGGTGCTTGTTAGGTCTAATTCCTTTTGGCATCCTTTGAGTTCATTCTTCCAACTTCTCCTCCCATTGCCGCAACTTCAAGACAATAGTGGACATTTTCTCTTTTCTTTCTTGTCTTGCCAAAAACACCTAGCCTTTGTAACCAATTATTTTTCACTCATCTTCTCTTGAAAACCGAAACTACCGATCCTTCTTTCTTGTCCTGCTACTAGTGCCAAACCGTGTTCTTCATTTTGGTTCATCCTTATTATTAAGGCCGAATCAAGCCATCCTTTTCTGCTACTTATCTTTCTTTTAGCCTTGGTTTCGAAAGTTGATTGGGACTCGTTGCAATAGCAAAGGTGCAAGGCCGGATTTTAGAATCTAGTAGGGAAGGATCGCGATTGTGGGGGCAACGAAGAGTGGTTCTTTAGGGAATCCTAATCAAGGTGTGTAATTTTGAAATGGTGTGCAATCTCACACTTCTCTGAAAATTTACATGAAATGTTCAGTGATTTGGTAGAAATACCAAAGAAAATCGGAGACCGACATCCGTGATCACTCGGGTGTGCGTATGTTCATAGTGGTAACCATATTTTTGCAATGAAATAGTTTTGGTCAGTAGTAGTGACATGATTTCGAAAAATCATGAAAAATAGGAGAAAGGTAATTAGAAAGTGAATAGGATATCAAATAAAAGCTTACTGTGTCTATTTTGATATGAAAGAAACGGAGAAGGGAAAGGAATTTTATTTTCTGTGATATTCTAATTTAAGTGAGACTGGTTCTGATTGACTTCGTGGTTCCCTGATCTGTCTTGGAAAAATCATATATAATTGTACAAAGTGAATTATGGGTTATAATTTATATGTATAGATTCCTTAGTGAGCTTATTTTCATTAGAAACAAGTGGGAGCAATATATGAAAACCGTACATTGAGAGATTTGAAATTAAGTTAAGAGAGGTCAGAATCATTGGACAGTGGAACAAGGGAAACTTTGAGGAATAAACTATATTAAATGGTTCAGCCAAAAATTCTGGAAAACTTGTAGTAAGAAAATGTATGAGTCTAGTTTGAAGGAAAATTTACGGATTTAGATTACGAGATTCCTAACTCAAGTTATAGTCAATTTAAATAGTACGACGCAGATGGACAATTTAAATTTTTATTCCCAAAATTAGTAGTTAAGTCTGGATTGCGAAATTACCGAATTACGAAAATGCTCCTATAGGCCGATTTACTAAAATGTCCCTAATGGGCCGATTTGCTAGAATGCCTTAGTGGGCCGAATTACAAAGTTCTATAATTGGTCGATTTACTGTAATAAATCACTGGATTAATTATTGTTGTTTATATTTGTGGATATTATGTTTTATTATTTATGTTGCATTTGCATATTTTGCATGGGATGGGAAAAATGTTAAAGAAGAGAAGTGTAGCCTGGTGGCTCTACCACATTCTGATTCTGGTGGCTCTGCCACATATTCTGGTGGCTCTGCCACAAATTCTGATAACGGCTATGTGCCTAGCATATGAACTAACGACTCTGTGTCGATCATATTTACCCAAGGCTGTGTGCCGATTATATTACCGTAAATGATATCTGGTGGCTCTGCCACAATCTGTATGGTGGCTATGCCACGCATAATTATGACTCTGGTGGCTCAGCCACAAATATTATAAATGGCATCTTGCCTGCGATTATAAATGGCCACTGGCCTGCGAATTATTATTATAAATGGCATAATGCCTGCGATTGGTGTGTTGGCGGGGTGGGTTGACTTGATCCCCACAAATGTGATGGATGGTACGAGTGGTGTGTAGCGGATGGATAATTAGATTGGTTTGGGATTGCATTACATTCATTTGATTTATTTGATACATTATTATGTAAATGGGCTTCGGCCCAAGATTATATTATATGGGCTCAGGCCCAAAATATTGCTATATGGGTTCCAACCCAGTGGACAACGGTAAGGGGATTATGCACTGAGTTCTTGTAACTCACCCCCTTTTTCTCTTAACCCTTGTAGGTAATGCTCAGTGACGAGGACTTGGGGCCATGGATGACTCGATGGAGGCCATACTTTAGAAATAGTGTTTTATTTTGGAACTTTAGATTTCTATTTTCGTTCACTTTACTATTTTGGGTTTTAATTTGTAATAAGGCCCCTGGAGTATTTTATTATTTGCTTTATGTTTGATTTACTTATATTTTGCTCAAATTACTTTAAATGGGATTTTTCTAGAAACTTAAATAAAGGTTTCCCAAAATCGATTAACAAATGAATTTCAGAATAAACTTTTACGAATATTTTTATCATGGAAATTTTCTCTCGAACTATCAATGATATTTTCAAAAGTCACAGTTTTATAAGATCATTACTTCATATTTATCGATTTATCTATCAATCTTCGAAGTTAGTAGTATTTTATCAAATGTTTCAAATCAAATTTATTTTCTTGATTTTAAAAAATCAACATCTATTTTTGTAAGAATAAAAAGAATTTAACATGTTTTTCTTTATGTGACATACCAAAACCGCTTATAACGCATGGGCCGGGGTTGGGGTGTTACATTTTATGGTATCAGAGCCTAGTTTGAAAACTCGGCTGTGGTTTGGGTTCAAAAATATTTTCTAAAACTGTTTGAAATTTTATTTATAAATACATGTGTTAAAGGAAGTATGGCACCACGGGTATCCGGCACCAAGTCAAGTAAGTATATGTTTTCATTTTATGATTATTCTGGCATGACTGTAGATTTACTCTAGAACTTTTAGCTTTAGGAGCTGAAATTGTAGAGATTGAGACCTTAGGATACGTATTGCGAAAACAACTTTATTTCCTATACTTCATAACATATTGTTTAATAAATACTGAAATAGCATAATGATTCATAAAACTCTTAATAAGATTAAATCGATTTAGCAATCATGAGCGCTAGAAGACGTGGACGCGGTAGACGTGGACGTGGTAGAGGCCGAGGTGCTAGGGCTAGATCTTCAGCATCGGGGCATGTTTCTGGAAGGGAGGCGTTGGCATCGTCAATGGCTAAGACGGGATCTTATGATCGAGCTGGGGTTGATGAGATGACTCAGAAAGTTAAGAAGGTATTGAAGGAGGTTAAAGGAATCGGTGAAGCACTTCGAGTTGGGTTTGTGGACTGTAAGTAGAAAATAGATCGTGGTTCTTTTGGGTCGCAGTCTCGTTCCGTAAAGCATGTCAAGGCACGACCAAACTTTCCAGCTTGCGATTATTGCAGAAGGCACCATCTTGGAGAATGCTGGAGGAGGTCAGGAGCATGCTTGAGATGCGAGTCTAAGGAGCATAAGGCTCAGGATTGTTTCATCACCATCAAGTCAGGTACGTTTTGGTTGGACGTGATGATTGAATGTAAAAAATTATAGGTATAAGTGGTAATTAACTGCTTGCTTTTGTGGTTAGATGTTTGGTTATGTGAAAGAGGATTCAAGATTATGTTAAAAGTTCATTAGTGTTATTAAGATCAGAGTGCGCAGCGAAAGCATAGTGGTGTGATTTGAGCGGTACGTTTTGTAGTTGATTGGAAAATTCAAGGATGAAATTTCTTAAAGGAGGGTAGAATTGTAACATCCCGAAATTGGGCCTAGAAGAATTAGGCCCAATGGGCCTTGGGCGTAGGAGTGTTTAAAATTTTTTAGAACAAGAGAATAGCATTATTTCAAGTTGGACTTATTAGGAAGGTGATTTTAGAAAGTTACGGGGTTTCTATGAAGTCTCGGGTTCAAGCTAGGCTATAGGTAAAATTTTGTGTTTAAGCCTATTAAGGAGAGATGGTAAGTGGCTTCAAGGCTTATGGAAATAAATGAGTAATGTGCTAGCATTAATGAGCAATTGGTAAAGAGGATATGATGCCACATGAAGGACTTTAAGGGAAGAGGTTCAAATCCCATAATGTGCAAATTTTGACTATTATTTTTGTACTCTTTCCCTAAGTGTCGGCCAAGCTTGTAAATAAGGCAAGTTGGACTTTTTATTTTTGGCAAGGTGGCTAAGGAAATTAGGAAAGGATGAAGGTAAGGAAAGGAGTAAAAGAAAAGGGAAGGAATAAAGAACATGTTGGCATTTTTCGTGGGGGATGTTTTGGAAAGGTTTTATTTGGTCTATGTTCATCTTTTGGTAAAAATGATAATGATTTTGGAAAAGGGAGAGGGTAGCCGAATTTTGATGGGAGCATTTTGATAGTTTTGGTACTTGTTACGTCTAATTCCTTTTGGCATCTTTTGTGTTCATTCTTCCAACTTCTCCTCCCATTGCCGCAACTTCAAGAAAATAGTGGACATTTTCTCTTTTCTTTCTTGTCTTGCCGAAAACACCTAGCCTTTGTAACCAATTATTTTTCACTCATCTTCTCTTGAAAACCGAAACTACCGATCCTTCTTTGTTGTCCTACTACTACTGCCAAACCGTGTTCTTCATTTTGGTTCATCCTTATTATTAAGGCCAAATCAAGCCATCCTTTGCTGCTACTTATCTTTCTTTTAGCCTTGGTTTCGAAAGTTGATTGGGACTCATTGCAATAGCCAAGGTGCAAGGCCAGATTTTAGAATCTAGTAGGGAAGGATCGCGATTGTGGGGGCAACGAAGAGTGGTTCTTTAGGTAATCCTAATCAAGGTGTGTAATTTTGAAATGGTGTGTAATCTCAAACTTCCCTGAAAATTTACATGAAATGTTCAGTGATTTGGTCGAAATACCAAAGAAAATCGGAGACCGGCATCCGTGATCACTCCGGCGTGCGTATGTTCATAGTGGTAACCATATTTTTGCAATGAAACAGTTTTGGTCAGTAGCAGTGACATGATTTTGAAAAATCATGAAAAATAGCAGAAAACAAATTAGAAAGTGAATAAGATATCAAATAAAAGCTTACTGTGTCTATTTTGATATGAAAGAAACAGAGAAGGAAAAGGAATTTTATTTTCTGTAATATTCTAATTTAAGTGAGACTGGTCCTGATTGACTTCGTGGTTCCCTGATCTGTCTTGGAAAAATCATATAAAATTGTACAAAGTGAATTATGGGTTATAATTTATATGTATATTTTCCTTAGTGAGCTTAGTTTCAGTAGAAACAAGTGGGAGAAATATATGAAAACCGCACATTGAGATATTTAAAATTAAGTTAAGAGAGGTCAGAATCATTGGACAGTGAAACAAGAGAAACTTTGAGGAATAAAATGTACTAAATTGTTCAGCCAAAAATTCTGGAAAAATTGTAGTAAGAAGATATATGAGTCTAGCTTAAAGGAAAATTTACGGATTTAGATTACGAGATTCCTAACTCAAGTTATAGTCAATTTAGTTAGTACGACACAGATGGAGAGATTAAATTTTTATGCCCAAAATTAGTAGTTAAGTCTGGATTGCGAAATTACCGAATTACGAAAATGCCCCTATGGGTCGATTTACTAAAATGCCCCTAATAGGCCGATTTGCTAGAATGCCTTAGTGGGTCGAATTACAAAGTTCTATAATTGGTCGATTTACCGTAATAAATCATTGGATTAATGATTGTTGTTTATATTTGTGGATATTATGTTTTATTATTTATGTTGCATTTGCATATTTTGCATGGGATGGGAAAAATGTTAAAGAAGAGAAGTGTAGCCTGGTGGCTCTGCCACATTCTGATTCTGGTGGCTCTGCCACATATTCTAGTGGCTCTACCACAAATTCTGTTAACGGCTATGTGCCTAGAATATGAACTAACGACTGTGTGTCGATCATATTTACCCAAGGCTGTGTGCCGATTATATTACCGTAAATGATATCTGGTGGCTCTGCCACACATAATTATGACTCTGGTGGATCAGCCACAAATATTATAAATGACATCTTGCCTGCGATTATAAATGGCCACTGGCCTGCGAATTATTATTATAAATGGCATAATGTCTGCGATTGGTGTGTTGGTGGGGTGGGTTGACTTGATCCCCACAGGTGTGATGGATGGTACGGGTGGTGTGTAGCTGATGGATAATTAGGTTGGTTTGGGATTGCATTACATTCATTTGATTTATTTGATACATTATTATGTAAATGGGCTTCGGCCTAAGATTATGTTATATGGGCTCAGGCCCAAAATATTGCTATATGGGTTCCGACCCAGTGGACAACGGTAAGGGGATTATGCACTGAGTTCTTGTAACTCACCCCGTTTTTCTCTTAACCCTTGTAGGTAATGCTCAGTGACGAGGACTTGGGGCCATGGATGACTCGATGGAGGCCGTACTTCAGAAATGGTGTTTTATTTTGGAACTTTAGATTTCTATTTTCGTTCACTTTACTATTTTGGGTTTTAAGTTGTAATAAGGCCTCTGGAGTATTTTATTATTTTCTTTATGTTTGATTTACTTATATTTTGCTCAAATTACTTTAAATGGGATTTTTCTAGAAACTTAAATAAAGGTTTTCCAAAATCGATTAACAAGTTAATTTCAAAATAAACTTTTACAAATATTTTTATCACGGAAATTTTCTCTCGAACTATCAACGATTCAAAAGTCACAGTTTTATAAGATCATTACTTCAAATTTATCGATTTATCAATCAATCTTCGAAGTTAGTAGTATTTTATCAAATGTTTCAAATCAAATTTGTTTTCTTGATTTTAACAAATCAACATCTATTTTTGTAAGAATAAAAAGAATTTAACATGTTTTTCTTCATGTGACATACCAAAACCGCTCATAACGCATGGGTCGGGTTTGGGGTGTTACACTATTTGGTGATGTTACTAATGTCTCATATATGGATGTCTATTAAGCTATATAACATGGTTAGTCTTGGCTTAATAAGTGCATGTGCGAAAACTTATAAATGTTATGTGGATAGTTAGTTAATAATATATATATATATATATATATATGAATGAATGTTGTGATATATGTGCTTGGTATATGAATCGAAATATGCTTGGTTTTAACTTAGGTATTCGAATGTAATGAAATTGATGGTTGTCGGAACCATTTTTTGAAAAATATGGGTCGACTTTAAAAATGAAAATAGAGTCGCCACCAATTTTTTTTCGTGGTGTGATCAGGTCACCTTGAAATTGATCATTTTAATAAAAAACATTTTGATTTATTAAAACAATAATTCTGGTCTACGAAATTCGAGAAAATGGGTTCGGGAGTCGGTTACGCACGAGGAAGGATTAGCTCCCTCGTAACGCTCAAAATTGGTACCTAATTGATTAATTAATGTCTCAATGTCAAAAATTTGAGAAGATTTTAAAATACGATCCTTTTTATTTAAAAAATGTTTGAATAAATTGAAATGGATGTTAAGACCCTTTTGTCCCGAAGTAATAAAATATCACATCCAGTACGTTAGGAAATGACATTTTAAATCCTCAAAACTAAGCTTGTCTTTTGATTTTCAAAACTCATGCATTTAAATTTTATAAGGATATTCGGTTATTGGGTCAAGTGAAAAAATTGGAACCCAGTAAGTTAGGGCACAATTTCTCAAAATTCTAAACATAGAATATTGTCTATACTTTTTTAGAAATCTTTACCTCAAAATAACAAGATGTCATATCCAATGAGTTAGGACACAACACCTCGAATTCTCGAGAAATAGCTTTTATTTGAAACTCATATGTTTTGATTTGAAATGGGTGCTCGATTACTTAGATTCAATGAGGAAAATTGGAACCCAGTAAGTTAGGGCACAATCTTCTCGAAGCTCCCAAAAATGAGCATTTGGGGGAAAATTATTGCAATATTAAAACAATGTATAAATAAAAACTTTGATAAAAAATGACAATATTAAAATACAAATAAACAATTTATAAAACACATAATGGTAATTATTTAAATACTAACATCAATAATCAAAGACCAAATAAGTTATAGACCAAAATGGTATATAAAATAGATAGTAATATATAAAAATTTACAATTGATAATATATGGGAAAAAAATTAAAGCAAATAATCAAACAATTTAAAATGGATGATTTATAAAACGAGTTTTTTTTTTTTAAAATAAACAACATGTGTGACATTAAAAACAAATGAAGTATATAATTAATGGAAAGAAATAAAAGAATGATAAGAAATTCTTACAATATGAGGTGTAACATCCTAAAAATAGGGGTCTAGCATTTTTTTTTGCGTTATTTCATGAGTTGCGTTTGTTAAGCTTGTTATTTGGGTGTGTTTGGGGGTCCTGGGGAGGCTCGGGTTCGAGCCTAGGCCCTGGTGAAAGTTTGGTTTTTGGGCAGTTAATGGAGTGAGCTAGTGGAGGCAGAACTTAAGCTTAATTGGTTGTATCTTGTTAACACAAGGAGTAAGGTGGCCTAGTGGTGTGGCATCGCAAGGGAAGCATGGAGGGGGAGAGTTCGAGTCCCACAAGTAGCATCTGGTAGCTTTTATTTTGTGCTGAGCAGGTGGAAGAAGTAGAGTTCAGCTAACACTCTTCCTTGGTGGTTGAAGACTCAGTCAAATCATTTGAATGGGTGGTGTGGGGAATTGCAGGGAGAAAATTAAGGAGTAAATCAAGGAGGGGGAGAGGTTGGCCGAATGTGGGAGTGTAGGGGGAGAGGAAAAACGGCTAAGGGAGTGGTGTTTTGGCATTTTCGGCTAGTGTGGTATAGGTGCCGAATTCCTCTAGGCTCTCTAGGCATTTTAACATTTTTGAGTATTGGCTACTCAAGCATTTTCGGGTTCTCTTTTCTCAACTTGTTGTTGCCGAACTTCCCTTGCAGTTTCATTCTTTCTCTCATTCGCTTTGGCTTTCCGTACATTGCTTCTCCTACATTGTTACCAAATCACTCTTGGCCGAAAATCACCTTCCATATCCTCCCACCTTCTCTTTTCTACACCTTAGCCAAAACCTCAACCCCCTTTTCTTCTAATTCTCAATCGGTTTACTCCATCTCTTCTCATCTTAGGTATTTCATCTTGGTTAGTCTCATAGCCGAATACATAACCTCTCTTCTACATCTTTTTGTGGTAGGCATCCAGTTAAGTAAAGTCTCTTTCTTTCATCTTCTGCTCCGTGTTCCATCTTTGTTTGCTATCCTGTGCTGTCGAATCTTTCTCTCCTATTCGGTTTTCTCCAGTTGCAAGGTAACACTTTCATTTCCCTTTGTTTTCTTTACTTCCTCTGCTTTTCTCTCTTAAGCCGAAACACTCAGGCTTAACTTTTGATTGTTAGGCCGAATCCATTCACTCTTCTCCAACTCAAGTCACTTGTGTTCTGTTTGGTGAGGGCCGAAACTCTTTCAACTACCGATTAGTGGTACTCTAGTAAAGGTAAGGAATTTCAAACACATTCTTATTTTGTTCTAGTAAAGACTCTCGTGACTGCTTGGGTAAGAGTTCGGTCTCTCTTTTCTCTGTGGAGACTGAATGTTGGATGTTGTTTAACACGCTTCTGTTCATCAAAACCATGTTAGGGTCTTGATTTTCGTATTCAAGGGATAAGGCCAAGGACTAGGTACACCGAAGGAGATCACCTTGCGGTAAGAGGAGTTAGTTTAGTAAATGTTTCTATTTACGTTTATCAAAATAGAGACTAATCTGTTGTCAAAAATCGCCATAGGTGTGTTGGGGAGGCGTTGGGAAACACAACTCGTATCAGGTGTGTAATCTCACACCTCTCTGAATGATTGCATGTGATGTTTTGCAAATCGGCTAAAAGTCAAAAAGCCAGAAAATTAGCATCTGTGCCCACACGAGAGTGTGAGCGCTCGTGGTGGTAAATTGGAATATGAGTAATGACGGTAAGTCGCGGAGAGTGTCACGAGCACTCTCGTGAAACTGAGGTTGAAACAGGCTAAATGGGCCCAACGGGTAGTCCAGCCCACTTGGGCAAAACTGTTGGAAAACTAGCAAATAATAAGTCCGAATGCAAAACCTGTAAATTTGAGACCAAAATCATGCGAAATGGGCCACACGAGCATGTAGGCTTGTTTGGGCCTAAAATGGGTTTTAGGCCCAATAGTTCCATAGAGACCCAAAAAGGGGTTCAGTGTCACTCGAGGCGATAGTAGGTTTTCGAAAAGGCCGTTGATTGTAAAACTACCAAAATACCCTCGGTGGGTAAAAATTACTGTTATACCCTTAAGGGACTGATTAGTATGATTGCATGTATTCTGTCTAGCTGGTTATGATGGTAATTTATTTCATACATCATTTTTGATATATGCTTTGCATACATGACATTCTGCATGGGATTGGAATATTGATGATCGGAGGAAGTGTGGTCTGGTGACTCTGCCACATATTCTGGTGGCTCTGCCGCAATCTGTATAGTGGCTATGCCACGTATATTCTGTTATTCTAGTTGCTTTGCCACAAATTCTGTGATGAACAGCTTGTTTGCCATCGAGGTGTGTAGCGGGTGGATAGGTCAATTTAGAAATCTCCACAGGTGTGTTGGGCTGGTACGGGTGGTGTGTAGCGGATGGATTATTAGGTTGGGCTACATGCATTATCTACTTTATCATGTTAATAGGGCTAAGGCCCAGATTGTACTGGTAGGGCTTCGGCCCAATCTATATCCATAAGGGCTCGGGCCCAGTTAATGATCGACTAGGGGATTACACACTGAGTTCTCGTAACTCACCCCTTTGCTTTAACCTTGCAGGTGATCCCTATCATTAGAGGATTTGGCACAGCGGAGGACTCTGTGGTGGCCATACATCGGAGTGCTTCTTCCAAACTTCAGTAAAAATTTCCGTTTTACTTCATTCTGAGATTTATTTTAATTTGGCTTTAATTTTATGTAATAAAGCCAATGGGTTTTATTTTTCTTTTATACTTTCATTTCTGTTATATTCAAACTATAAATGATTTAACTCGGGATTTTCGTAAAACGACAACAACGATTTCAAAATATCACACTACCGCAATTCACTGAATCTGATTTCTGTTATAAAAAAAGTTTTCGAAGATAATAATAACAATGTCTTTAAAAGAAAACCATAAAAGGCAAATTTGAGTTTCACCAACAACAAAGCTCGAGTTTCAAAAAGAATACAAACTTTCCAACGAACGCGCAGTTTTTAAACAACCCTTCTATGTGGCATGCCAAATCCGGTCTTAATGTCTAGGCTGGGTTTGGGGTGTTACATGAGGATTCAACGAAATTCCACCACCTAAATCCAACTCAAACGAGAGCAACTCAAAAAGAAACGAAGATGAATGAATAACAAAATAAAAACAAGCCCCAGAAAATAAGAACACAAGAGAGAGAGAGATTTGTGTGAATGCTCTCAAGAATTTTTATTGCTCAAAACTCAAGTGCCTTACAATGAAGGGAGAGGCCTCTATTTATAGTTGAGCCTCCCCAAATCCAACGGTACAGATCAATTACATCAACGGCTAAGATTAAAAGGTATCTACAAATTAAATCTCTAAGATTACAAAATCATATCTTCTAAGATTGCATACCATATCTTCTAGGATTGCATATCATATCTAAGATTGCATATCCTTGAAGATTATGTTTCCATATACGTCAAGCTTGTAGATGGACCTTTAATCTTTTCAAGTAATAGGCCATTCCGGTCGGGCCAAATGATATATTTTGGACTGGACTTGGACTTTGTTTTATTATTTTGGATTTATTATTTTTTGTATGGGCCCGGGCTAAATTGGCCTATTACAATGGTTATATGGTTCTAAGGTTGAAATTTTGAAGCATGTGTATTATGGCTTTGATGAATGTTAGTTGGTTCGAAATTGGATTAGTTACTTGATTTTAGTTGGTTAAGTAGTTCAAATATGCGAATTTGTTTTAGATGAATTAAAATAATGGTTACTATTTGAGTTTGGAAATTCTTGTAAAGGGGTTGTTATAACTTTGTGCACGAATTGTAATAAATGATTGTTCTAGGTTGTGTATTTGATCGGTAATGCCTCGTAACCCTAATCCAGTGATGGATACGGGTTAGGGGTGTTACATTTTATTGGTATCAGAGCTAAAGTTTAATCAATTCTAGGACTAACGTAGCGTGTGAGAGTCTAGCTATACATGCCATATATATAAACTGCGATAGTGTGATGATTCGTGACAATTAAAATGTGTTTTCGTATAGTAAATGGATCTCGATCGCGCTGTAGCTGATGATGTGAAAAGTAACGCGCCCGCTCCCACTCAAGGGGCATAGCGGGCTGATTCTAAGCCTATTATGAGTTGTCACGAGGGAGAGGCTAAACAAGCCTTCTTCCATATGATAACGAATGGTTCACACAGTATATCCAGGCAAATCTGGCTGTTCAACAACCTCCACCCCGCCTAATCCTCCTCAAATACATCTGATACCTCAAGTTAACGATCTGTTGTGATTGAATAAGCCTTCGGTTGACAAACTTAGAAAATATAGGGCCGAAGAGTTCAGAGCTACTATCGATGATGATGCTGAGCAAGCTGAATTCTAGCTTGATAATACGATTCGGGTGTTCAATGAACTATCCTGTACCCCTGATGAATGTATCAAATGTACCATATCTTTGCTTCGAGACACCGCGTACCATTGATGGAATACACTAGTATCGGTTGTTCCAAAAGAATAGGGTACTTGGAAGTTTTTATAGATTGAATTTCGGAAGAAATATATCAGTCACATATTCATAGGTCAAAAACGAAAAGAATTCTTCAAGTTAAAATAGGGTCGCATGACAGTGACAGAATATGAACGAGAATTTGTGAGACTCAGTAGATATGCCCGAGAATGTGTTTCGACTGAAGCTATAATGTGTAAAACATTTGAAGATGGTTTGAATGAAGACATTAAATTGTTAGTAGGGATTCTGGAAATCAAAGAGTTTATGATACTCGTCGAGCGAGCATGCAAATTGAAGAACTGGGGAAAGAGAAAAGAAAAGCTAATTTTGAAGCTAGAGATTCACAAAAAAAAGACCATCGAGTAAGTAATTTTAGTCAGCATCAAAGAAGTTCTGAGATGATTTTAGCCGTTCAAAGGCTACTGCGGGTTATTCTAGACGAGATCGAGACAAACCACCTGTGAGTTCGAAAGCTAATTCAATAGCTAGTGTTGGAAATATCAGATCAAATCAGCCTGAGTGCAAACATTGCGGTAAACGACATCCCGACCCGAATCCATCACCGAATTAAGGTTAGGAGCGTTACCGGACATATCGGAAACGTTCACAGGCAAAATCATACATTCAAACATCATTCTCATACATAATGTCCCTTAAACGAGTCCTTGAGACCTTAATCGTACTTAGAAGTCGAGTAGGGACTAAACTGAAACACATATGGGATTTCATGAAAATTTAAAACTTTACTAAACTACAGGGGAGACACGCCCGTGGGAGGAGACCGTGTGCCCTCCACGGCTTCTAGACACCCCCGTGTATCCATCCGTGTCTATATACTGACTATACCAACACGGTCATTAGGCACGCTCGTGTGCCATGGCTGTGTACTACAAGGTCATATACTGACTTCCCCACCACGGCCACCAAGCACGCCCGTGTATTTGGCCGTGTACTTTTTAGCTAGCTACTGACTTGCACACCACGGCCAGATGACACGCCCGTGTCGAGGCCGTGTGATACTAAACTACATCCTACAATTTACCCACGGTCGGTAGGCACACCCGTGTGCCACAACCGTGTGACATTATAGGCCATTTACAAGGCCAAAATGCCACCCATAAGGGTCAAATCTACAAGCTAAATTTAACAAGATATCTCATGCACATATAACCATCAAAACATACCAAAATGGTCAATCAAACATGCCTTCAATACTCGTTCAATCTATACAATCAAATCAATTTCAACCATACCAATTTGCATGACTAAATCTAAATTATACCAAGATCCTTTCATCAATATATACTTACCATCTCATAACCATTTCATATATCAACTAATCATGCCAAAACAACTTCACATATCACATTCATTAAGGCATATTATCAAAACATAATTAGCCAAATCACATGGCTAAGTTCATTATACAACTCATACCAAAACTAGCCTATACATGCCATATTGAGCTATATACATTTTCAAAGTGTACCAAAATAAGTTTTAGTAGTGTGATGACGATTCGTGACGGTCCCGAGCCTTCAGTAGCTTTAACGACCTACAGAACAAAGAAAACACATACAGAGAGTAAGCTTTCCAAAAGCCTAGTAAGTCAATACACAAACAAACTTGATATGTAAAGCATGTAAGCATATAACCACATTGGCATATTTTTTCTACAAGGTAAATTTCTCACATTTATACTTTGATTCATATTCTTGGCCAAATTGCCACATTTATCAATTCAAGAATCACGAACACATAGTTTTTCATATATGCTTTCATGTAACATATTTCCAATCCATCATAGTAAAACACTTAGTCACTTACCTTATATACACATTTGGTGTATGATCAAAGTACCTGAATCAAGCATTCATTTACTTAATCTATCAAAGCTCGGATTTGTCATTCGTATTTCATACTTGCCCGTTGAACCATAAGGAGTCCAATAGGATACTTTAAAAGCTCGAAATAGTAGTACAATGCCATCGTCCCAGACGAGGTCTTATGTGCACTCAGATATCGATGCCACTGTCCCAGACAGGGTCTTACACAAATCAAAATGATGCCAATGTCCCAGACATGGTCTTACACGTAAAGATCATAAAGATGCCAACGTCCCAAACGTGGTCTTATACGTAAAGCTTATATTGATGCCAACGTCCCAGACATGGTCTTAATCAGATATCGATGCCACTGTCCCAGACAGGGTCTTACACGAATCTCAAATCAACGCCAACGTCCCAGACGTGGTCTTACATGATAAAACAGAACAGTTACCTATGTCATGACATAGCTAATCCTATTTATTCCTAGGTTCGTACGGGACTTATCGGACTTAATCACTATATCGAACTTATCTCGGAATTCATTTTCATAACTTCTCATAAACCTTCATAGTCAACATTAATCATATGAACACATATAATATCAAACAAGTACGTTTATTTGCATAGTGACTTACATCGGACTCGGTTTATCGGAATAGAAACGGCTACTCGTTTACTTTCGCTTTCCCGCGATCTAAATCTGTTTTCCTCGGTTCTTGATCTAAACATATTCAGAATTAATCCTTTTGTTCACTAATTCAATCAAATCAATCCAAAACACACATTTAGGGCTATTTGCAATTTAGCCCTCACATTTGCACATTTTATCAATCTAGTCCATTTTTCACAAAACACCAAATTCATAAAATCCACCCATGTTCATGCTTAGACGAATATCCCTAGGGACTATACAAGTTCAAATATTTCATCAAATTCACAAATTAGTCCCTCAAATTTCCATTTTCTCAATTTAGCCCTATTAACACCATAAAACATCAAATTAGTCCTTCAATTTAGCCCTATTTTTCACAAAACACCAAATTCATAAAATCCACCCATGTTCATGCTTAGCCGAATATCCCTAGGGACTATACAAGTCCAAATATTTCATCAAATTCACAAAACATGTTCATCAAGCTTAGATATTTCATTTAACACCATAAAACATCTCAAAACTCGACATATCAACAATGGCATAACTCACAAACATCATCAATTCACAAAATTGAGACATGGGTTTGATAGTAGAAGAAACAACAATTGCAAAAACGTAGAAATTATCAAAAACTGATTAAAAACATACCTTTAGTTAAGTCTTGAAATAGCCGAATATAACAAAGCTAAACCTTTCTTCTTTTCTTACAAAAAATTCGGTGAACATAAGATGATAACAATGACCATTTCATGCTTTTTGTTTTATCAATTTAACATAATTATCAAATTCCCTTTTTACCCTTAATGAATTCTTAATAAAACAACATTCCAACTATGGACATTCTTGTGCATCCACCGTCCACTATATTCATAGATGGCTAATTGCCTCATAAGGCCTCTTCTTTATAAAGCCACATCAAATAAGCACTTTAACAAATAGCAAGCAACTTTCACATTCAATGCAATTTAGTCCTTTGCTCAAATTAAACACACGAATAGACAAATTTACTTACGTAAATTTACCACATGCTAAACCACATATCAACGGCACAAAATATAATATTAAAATATTATTCAGACTTGGATTTGTGGTCCCGAAACCACTGTTTCGACTAGGCTATAAATCGGACTGTTACATGTAGATTGAACGATCGAGCTTGTTTCAAGTGTGGATCACTAGATCATTTCATCCGTGAATGTCCTGAGTTGGCCGAACAAGATACAGTACAGAATGCGAGGCCGAGTAACACTACAGCTAGAGGTAGACCACCCATGTAACACCCCTAACCCGTATCTGTCGTCGAATTAGGGTTACGAGGTATTACTCGACCAAACACAACTTTTATACTATTATTTAATCACTTAAACCATAATGAATATAACAAAAGTAATCATGTATTCACACAGCTTTTACGGATTTTTATCTCAAAACTTCACTGAATTTAAAACCGAACACATATACATAAATGTTTAAAATTTATTTCCTAATAATATACATGTACTCACTAAACCAAAATCATATGCGGCATTATTAATAAGAACCATATTCATTTGAATAATTTTCGAACATTCGTATGAAATCATACATACTAAGTTCGTATGCTATGATCATTTTCATGCATTTCTTCCATAACCTCATATAATCTAAACCTAAAAACAGCCATATTCCACCAACTAATTATCACACTTATTTCACATGCCCAAATACCATAGTTAGAAAACAAACACTCAACCGATAAATTAACTACCTATTCGGTTATACAAGGAACATTTATTACATCATATTTATATAAGCATGGCATACTCTATATCACATATGTTAACAACTAAATATACTCATGCACATTGTAAATCGGAACTAAAGATCAAATAACATATCCGAATCATAATTAGATTATATCTAACTCATATTTTTGTTTTTTTTAATAACACACAAACCATACTTTCAAATGCACTTCCAACTAATTTATCCACAAGCCGAATAACCTTCAAATCTTCACCACTCAAAATCAATCTAAACCAACCATTTCATATAGTAATATGCCACTTATAATTACCAACCATTTCATATAGTAATATGCCACTCATGATCTCATGAAACATACTTATCCAAATCAAGCTATACTCAAAATCAAATTTTCATGATCATATATATATATATACCAATTCAAATATATTCACTCAATTCAAGGTTAAAAGTAAAGCCACTTTCGCATGGCATTATATACATCAAATTCAAGATATAAGCTCAAAAGAGTAGTTTAGCCTATACATGCCATAGACTTTAAGTTTATTTACAAAAAGGTACCAAAATAGTTGATAGTGTGCTTGACTTTGACAAGGATCTCCGAGCTCGAGCCTCAACTTCAAAGAATCTATAAAACAATGTAACAGATAGATTAGGTAAGCTATTATAGCTTAGTAAGTTTTAAGCATTTAACTCATATATAAGCTTTATCATGATTAATAAATTATCACACTTACAACCTCTTTGCCGAATAGCCAAACATATAAAGATAGATTTCATAACAACATTATATGCATGAATAAATATGTATATGCTCATACACCACCTTCACATGGTAAGATAAACAGTATATGCTTCTTTTACTTACCAAATTTCTACTTACAATTAAGCTACCATCAATCACAAGTTGTCATAAGTAATACATACCTTTTAGTTACTTACCTCTCCAACATTAACCACTCGATCATAGCATATGATTGTATACTTGAATATTATCTATATCAACATTAATAATACAAGTCTAATATAAAGCATCAAACCAGTATATCTGTTACAAGAGTTTAGTAACGTATCGCACACATAGTGCCGTTACTTTAACATTTTCGCACACTTAGTGCCAAGTTTCCATAATGTATCACACACATAGTGCCGTTACTTTAACATTTCCGCACACTTAGTGCCAAGTTTCCGCAACGTATCGCACACATAGTGCCGTTACTTTGAAAATTCGCACACATAGTGCCTTGTAACCGATTTTGCACATTTAGTGCTCGGTTATATGCTTGCACACTCAATGCCTTTCATAACCTGTCATTCATTTGATTCTATACATACATATACAAGACCCAATCCACAGATTCACATATAATCACATACACATAGGTATAACTTTATTATTTTCTATCCACGTCTATATCACATTTGGCCAAGCCATTTTCATGTAACTAACCTTTCCCTTAAAAATACTCATATCCTAGCTTAGTATCCCTCATACCTATTTGCATTATTAACATATAAATATCCATTTCATGCAATTAAATCCAACCTCTAAACAACCTCACATTCGGTCGAATTATACCAAGCACATATACACATTCGGCAATGTAACAATTAACATAGTTACCTCCATTTGACAAAGGCTTATAATATAAAATAAAATTCGATTTAACTCAATTGCTTAAAACTTACCTCGGAAATTGTTGGATTATGGTTGCTCGGCTATTCGTTCAACTTTGCCTTTCCCCGATCCAATCCCGTTTCCTTTTGTTCTTGATCTAAATAATTCCAATTTGAGCTCATTCAAATACATTTTTATTCAATTTAATCCAAAAACACATAATTATGCAAATTACCATTTTACCCCTGACATTTACAACTTTTACAATTTAGTCCCTAATGCACAAAACACAAAATACACATAATTTGAGTTCACTCCTTAAGGGCTGAATGTTTATCATGCTTATATTAGTCCATACAAGCCATTTATTTAGCATTTTAGTCCCTCAACTATTTAATTTTTGCAATTTAATCCCTAATACTCAATTTAATCAAAATCTCCAATTCAAAATATGTTGATTTAAAACATAACCATAATATTCTACCATCAAACATTTCAAAACATAAACACTCATCAATGGTAGAACATCAACATGCATCAAATTCAAAAATTTTAACATAGGTCGGATAATATTCAAAGCAACGAACTCCAAAACGTAAAAATTATCAAAAATCGAGCTCAATTACTAACCTTAATTTAACATGCAATAGGCCGGATGGTTGTAAGCTGTGTTTTCTTCTTCTTTCTTTAAGTTTCGGCAATGAAGAACAAAATAAAAGATGGATATCCACTCATTCTTTTATGTTTTTGTAACACCCCTAACCCGGCCCATGCGTTATGGCCGGATCTGATATGCCACATGAGAAAAATATATTTAAGTCATTTTCATGCGTACGTAAATAGGTATTGATTCGTTTAAAATCAAGAAAAACAATTCTGATTTAAAATATTTGACAAAATATTTCTAACTTCGAAGAGTGATTGATAAATCGATAAATTTGAACTAATGATTTTACAAACCGTGACTTTAGAAAAATATTGATGAAAATTTGAGAGAAACTTTCCGGGTTAAAAATATTAATGTAAGTTTATCATAAAATCCATTTGCAGATCCATTTTAGAAAATCTTTATTTAAGTTTTTAGAAAAATCCCATTTAAAGTAATTTGAGCAAAATATAAGTACGTCAAACATAAAGCAAAATAAAATAATCCGGAGGCCTTATTACAACATTTAACTCAAAATAGTAAAGAAATAAAGTGAACGAAAAAGGAATCTAAAGTCCAAATAAAACCATTTCTGAAGTATGGCCCCCACCAAGTTATCCATGGCCCAAGTCCTCGTCACTGAGCATTACCTGCAAGGGTTAAGGAAACGGGGTGAGTTACTAGAACTCAGTGCATAATCCCCTTACCGTTGTCCACTAGGTCGGAACCCATATTTCA
Source organism: Gossypium australe (assembly GCA_005393395.2). Lineage (NCBI taxonomy): Eukaryota > Viridiplantae > Streptophyta > Magnoliopsida > Malvales > Malvaceae > Gossypium > Gossypium australe. The sequence goes on along the minus strand of CM016626.1, from coordinate 78,963,133 downwards.
ATATATTGGGCCTAAGCCCATTTAGCATCATCTTAGGCCTAAGCCCATTCACATAACAAAATATATAAAATAGATGTAATGCAACCCAACCCAACCTAATAAACCATCCGCTACACACCACCCATACCATCCCATCACACCTGTGGGGATCTAGTCAACCCACCTCACCAAACACACCAAACGTAGGCATTTTGCCATTTATAACATATTTTGATGGTGGCCACCAGAATCATAGTGAATCATATTAACAAACACTTTTGTGGCAGTGCCACCGGAATCACTTCTCTTCAACATTTTCCCATCCCATGCAAATTTATATAAATGCAACATACATAGTAAATCATGATATTTACAAATATAAAAAATAACCATTAATTCAAAAATTCATTACAAAAATTCGGCCCATTATAAAACTTTGCAAAATCAGCCCATTAGGGCAATCTATCAAATCGGCCCATTAGGGGCATTTTCGTAATACTCACAGTGTTAATACCGATTTTGACAAATTTATCAAAATAGTGTAATTTAGGCCAACTTCCCGTTTTACGCCATATTACGATTTTAATCTTAATAATTTATTTCTAATATGATATCGAATCTTAAAACCCACAGAAAAAAATGGTGTGAGATTACACACTTGATTACGGTAAGTACTAGGCCTTCTTGATCGTCGACACCTAAGATATCATAACACTTGATTAATCGACATATGTGCATTTATTAATCAAACTCTAAAATAAACGGATCTAAATGGTTTACCCTTAGAATCGTGAACGACCACGATTTGTCGTTCTCCCCGGATGATGGTCCACAACCTGGTGGAAAATCCCGAACCGCTGATACTGCCCTTCGTTTGAATTTAGGAGTAGGAATCGCAAATTCGCTCCTTTTCGATCTCCAATCGCTATTCCTTTCGATTCGATACCACTAGCCTCCATCGGATAAAATCTTAGTCAAACGATATAAATATAGATTGTCTGATGACAAAGGGTTCGGCTTACCACTATAATCGTATGATCAACAAGTGGATAGATCGATCGATTAAGTCCCTAAAAATATAATTGATTAGTCTCAACCACTGTTATCCCGAAAACAACTTAAATGAATAAAGAACGATTTAAAATAATCCATGAAGAACTCCTTACCTTATCAATCAAAGAAAAGAATTCACTTACCGATTTAATCAAAGAAAAGAGTGTCAACCCAAATGAGAAAGATATTATGAAGGAGTGATTGTGGATTGAGAGGTTCGGCATGGAGGAAAAATGAACAAGAATAGTTTCGGTTATGAGAGTATGGATTAGAGAGGAAGAAAGAAAGGTTGAAGAATTTTGTGAAAAGAAAAGAAAGGTGAAAAAGGAGGGCTTAACTAGTTTCAGTTTTCAAGAGAAGATGAGTGAAAAAAATAATTTGGTCACAATGGTTTGGTACTTTCGGCAACCAAGAAAGAAATGAAGAAAAAAAATGCTCACTAATGGCTTGAAGTTTCGGCAAAGAGAAGAAGAAGTTTGAGAAAAAAATGACACAAAATAATCCTAAAAGGAATTTTGGCCTAACAAGCACCAAAATTTCTACCAAATGGCAAAAGAAATTCGGCTACCCTCTCCCTATACCAAAATCGTGCATACCTTCACAATAAGGTCAAAAATTGGCCAACAAAAACCTTCCAAAACATCACCCATGAAAAAGGCCAACATGTTCTCTTATCTTTCCTTTTTCTTTTGATTTCTTTCCTTACCCTCGACCTTGCCTTATTTCCTTAGCCACCTTGCCAAAATTAAAAAGTCCACCTTGCCATATATACCATATTGGCCGACACTTAGGGAAAGAACACAAAAAAAATAGTCAAAAGTTTTCACCAATTGGGATTCGAACCTCTTCCTTTAAAGTCCTTCATGTGGCGCCATAACCCCTTTACCATATGCTCATTTATGCTAGCGAATTACTCGCTTATTTCCATAAGCTTTGATGCCACTTACTATCTCTCCTTAATAGGCTTAAACACAAAATTTTTACTAGGGCCCAAATAAACCCTGAGCCTTCTTAGAACCTCTAAACATACAAAATTAATATTTTTAACTAGCTTAACGCAATAAATAATGCAACACATAAAATTCCAAATTTTAGGTTGTTATAATTCTACCCCCATAAAGAAAATTTTGGCCTCAAAATTTACATGATTAAAAGAGGTGAGGATATTGCTGCTGAATCGCGTCCTCAGGCTCCCATGTAGCTTCCTCCGATCCGTGATTACGCCACAATACTTTGACTAATGGTACCGACTTCCTTCTCAGCACCTTAACATCCCGATCTAAAATTTGTACTGGCTTCTCTTCAAAAGACAAGTCAGATCTTAACTCAACTTCTTCCACTGGTACAACATGAGATGGATCCGAACGATAACGCCTTAACATAGAGACATGGAATACACTATGTATCTGACTTAACTCCTGAGGTAACTCAAGCTGATAAGCCACTGGCCCAACACGCTTAAATACACGGTATGGTCCAATGAACCTAGGGCTCAACTTGCCCTTCCGTCCAAATCTAAAGATCTTCTTCCAAGGTGAGACCTTTAGAAAGACCTGATCTCCCACCGCAAACTCAATATTCTTACGCTTCAGATCCGCGTACAATTTTTGTTTATCCGAAGCTTCCTTTAACCGTGCCCGAATTACCTTTACTTTTTCTTCCGTCTCTGATATCAGCTCAGGACCCAATAACTGTCGCTCCCCCAGCTCAGTCCAACAAGTAATAGTAAAACACCGACCATACAACGCCTTGTAGGGTGCCATCTGGATGCTGGATTGATAGCTGTTGTTGTATGCAAACTCTGCCAACGGTAGGAAATCCTCCTAACTACCCCTGAAGTCGATCACATAGCCTCTTAACATATCTTTTAGAATCTGAATCACTCTCTCCGACTGGCCATCTGACTGCGGATGAAATACCGTGCTGAAATTTAACCTTGTTCCCAAAGCTTCATGTAAAGCCTTCCAAAACCGTGATGTAAACCTAGGGTCCCTGTCCGATATAATAGACACTGGTACCCCATGTAACCTCACGATCTCTGCTACATACAACTTGGCCAACTTCTGTAATGAGTGATCTGTACGAACAGGTAGGAAATGAGCAGTCTTCGTCAACCGAGCCACTATTACCCAAATGGAATCTTTCTTAGTAGGCGTTAAGGGTAACCCACCAACAAAGTCCATCGTTATCCTTTCCCATTTCTATAATGGAATTTTCACCGGTTGTAGCAATCCTGACAGCAATTGATGTTCCGCCTTCACTTGCTGACATGTTAAGCACTTACTCACGAAATCAATAACTTCCCGTTTCAACCCTGGCCACCAATATTGCTCACGAAGGTCTCGGTACATCTTATTTCCCCTAGGGTGCATAGAATATGGGCTACTATGCGCCTCACGCAGAATCATTTGTCTCAGTTCTGAGTTTTTGGGCATACAAATTATTCCGCGGAAACACAATACTCCATCACTATTCAATCCAAAATCCCCTATCTCACCACCTTTCACATGCTGAAGTCGAGAACCCAACGCTTCATCTGTCAATTGCTTTTCTTTAATCTGGCTTACCTATGTAGGCTTCACCTGAAGTTCGGCTAGCTGACTACCATTTTCATAAAGGCTGAGATGAGCGAACATCGCTCTCAAATCTGATATCACCTTACGACTCAACGTATCTGCCACCACGTTAGCCTTTCCGGGATGATACTCAATTGTGAAGTCATAATCTTTCAACAGTTCTATCCACCTCTGTTGTCTTAAGTTCAACTCCTTCTGGGTAAGGAGGTACTTCAGACTCTTATGATCCGTGTAGATAATTAACTTCTCACTGTACAGATAGTGTCTCCAAATCTTCAGAGCAAACACTACTACAGTTAACTCCAAATCATGAGTGGAATAGTTCGCTTCATGCGGCCTTAATTGACGAGATGCATAAGCCACCACCTTTCCCCCTTGCATCAACACACATCCCAATCCCGTGTGTGACACATCATAATAAACAATAAACTCTTTTCCAGCCTCAGGTTGAATAAATACTGACGCTTCTGTTAGAATCTTCTTCAATTTCTCAAAGCTCTCTTGTTGCTGATCTGACCACACAAATGGTACTCCCTTACGCAACAGCTTAGTTAGGGGTGCAGCAATCAACGAAAACCCCTCAACGAAACGCCTGTAATATCCGGCCAACCCTAGAAAACTCTGAATTTCGGCCACTGTCTTTGGTGGTTTCCAATCCAACACAGCCTCGACCTTCTGGGGATCAACTCTAATTCCTGCGGTAGACACAACATGCCCTAAAAAGGTCACTTCCTTCAGCCAAAATTCACACTTACTAAATTTGGCATAAAGTTGCTTCTCCCTTAATATCTGCAATACTACTCGCAGATGTGAATCATGCTCTTCTTCATTCTTCGAGTACACCAAGATGTCATTTATGAACACCACCACAAACCGATCTAAATAGGGTTGGAAGACCCGGTTCATCATGTCCATAAATGCAGCTGGTGCATTAGTCAACCCAAATGGCATCACCAAGAACTCATAATGCCCATAACGAGTTCGAAACACAGTTTTATGAATATCCGCCTCCTTGACCTTAAGCTGGTGATAACCCGATCTCAAATCTATCTTCGAGAAAATCAAAGCTCATTGCAGTTGATCGAACAGATCATTGATTCTCGGCAACGGATACTTGTTCTTAATCGTCAACTTATTCAACTGCCTATAATCGATGCACATACGCATCAACCCATCCTTCTTCTTGACGAACAAGACCGGCGCTCCCCATGGTGACACACTAGGTCGAATGAATCCGCGATCCAACAACTCCTGAATTTGAGCCTTAAGCTCCGCTAACTCCTTCGGAGCCATTCTATAAGGAGCAGTGGACACCGGAGCCGTTCATGGAAACAACTCAATGTAGGCAATCCTGGAAGCTCCTCTGGAAAGACGTTTGAAAACTCTTTCACCATTCTAACACTTTCCACCGACAACTCCTTGGCATCCAAAACACTGATGAAGGCTAAAAACGCTCCACACCCCTTCCGCACCAACTTTTCTGCCTTTAAAGCAGATACCACATTAAACAGATAGTTTCTTCTTTCACCTATCATCATCACTTCCTTATCCTCCGAAGTTCTTAGTATCATCTATTTTACAGCACAATCCAAGTTCACACGGTGTTTCACCAACTAGTCTATGCCCAAAATAAGGTCGAACTCGCCGAATGGTAGTTCCATCAAATTCGCCAAAAATATTTCCCCCTGAATTTCTAAGGGCACATTCCTAAACAACTTATTTACTATCGCTGACTATCCTAGAGGACTAATTACAGTTGTTTCTCTAGTAGTAATCTCAGATTTAATGCTCAAATTTCCAGATACAGCACAAGCAACCTACGAATGGGTGGATCCAATATCTATCAAAGCAGTAACATGTACATCAGATATGAAGAACGTATCGGTTATTACATCAGGTGCATCGCCATCCTATCGACGTCTAATTGCATAGACCAACCCTGGCTGTCTCGCCTCCGCGTTACCCCTATTACCAGTACCTCTACCCGGTGCACCCTGACCTCGTCCTACGCCATTACCACCTCAACCTGGCCCACGGCCTTTCGGTGGCTACTAAGTGCCTCTAGCTGGTTGTGCATCATAGTTACGAACATCCTGAGTCTGAGCAGTCTGTCGAGGGCAATCTCTCAGCCGATGGTCCTTGGAACCACATTTGAAACAACCACCGGTTCTCTTCCAGCATTCACCAGGGTGTCATTTTCCGCAATCCGCACATGGCTGTAACTAATTGGTAGCAGCTGGTACTCTAGCTCGAGCTGGCTCCTCGTTCCTGGGCCTCTTCTAAAACCCTCTAGGACCTGAGTACCCCGAGTCTCTCTTGATCCTGCTTCTAACCTTGTCTCAATTTTACCGCTCCGAGTGTTTAACCTCCTCAGCAATCTTGGCTTTCTCCACTAATGCGGCAAAATTCCTCTCCTTCTGTGGGGCTATCAATACTCGCAACTCATCACGCAACTCGTCCTCAAAACGCACACAGCATCGTAGTCAGTCGGCACTATACCCCGGGCATACCGACTCAGACGTAGAAATTCTACCTCGTAAGCTGCCACAAATTTACCTACTTGAACCAGATTCAGGAATTCCTTTCGTCGGGCATCCACATAACTAGCCCCAACATATTTTCCTTGAAATGAGGTTTTAAAGAATTCCTAGGTAATGCGATCAGCCTGAGTGCCTTCCCGAACAGTGAGCCACCACTGATACGCCTCGTCTCTCAACAATGACACAGCTCCTTTCAGTTTCTGCTCGTCGGTGCAATCCAAATCGTACATGATCCACTCCACTGCCTCAAGCCAGTACTCTGCTACATTTGGGGCTACACTCGAGATACCCCTAAATACCTCAGCTCCATTCGATCTGAGTCTCTCCGATATTGACTCACGAGTTGCTATCCAGTTCTTGCCCCAGCAACCTTTTCCAGAACTTGCAACATTGCTTTGGACAGAGTATCGTCCTCTCTCATACGATCGTGTGACCTAGCTTCAGCCACAGGTGACGGGGGTGTGTCCATTTCCAGCATCTATCTCGACGCCTCAGACACAACTCTAGTGCCTCGGCCTCTACCAGGGCCACGTCTACCGCGGCCACGTCCTCTAGCGCTCATATTGACTAATTCAATTTAATCTGCTTAAAAGTTTTATGAATCAGTATGTTATTTCAGTGTTTATTAAACAATATTTTATGAAGTATAGGAAGTAAAGTTGTTTTCGCAGAAACGCATCCTATAATCTCAATCTCTATAGTTTCAACTCCTAAGGCTAAAAGTTCTAGAGTATTCCTACAGTCATATCACAATAATCATAAAATGATAACATATACTTACTTGACTTGGTGCCGGATACCCGTGGTGTCATACTTCCTTTAAAACATGTATGTTTAAAGTTTAAACGGCTTTGAAAATGTTTTGGAACCCAAACTACAGCCGAGTTTTGCAACCGGGCTCTGATACCATAAAATGTAACACCCCAAACCTGGCTCATGCGTTATGGCCGGATCTGACATGTCACATGAGAAAAATATATTTAAGTCCTTTTCATTCGTACGTAAATAGGTATTGATTCGTTTAAAATCAAGAAAAAAAATTCTGATTTAAAATATTTGACAAAATATTTCTAACTTCGAAGAGTGATTGATAAATCGATAAATTTGAACTAATGATTTTACAAACCATGACTTTAGAAAAATATTGATGAAAATTTGAGAGAAACTTTCCAGGTTAAAAATATTTATGTAAGTGTATCATAAAATCCATTTGCGTATCCATTTTAGAAAATCTTTATTTAAGTTTTAAGAAAAATCTCATTTAAAGTAATTTGAGCAAAATATAAGTACGTCAAACATAAAGCAAAATAAAATAATCCAGAGGCCTTATTACAACATTTAACTCAAAATAGTAAAGAAATAAAGTGAACGAAAAAGGAATCTAAAGTCCAAATAAAACCATTTCTGAAGTATGGCCCCCACCAAGTTATCCATGGCCTAAGTCCTCGTCACTGAGCATTACCTGCAAGGGTTAAGGAAACGGGGTGAGTTACTAGAACTCAGTGTATAATCCCCTTACCGTTGTCCACTGGGTCGGAACCCATATTTCAATATATTGGGCCTAAGCCCATTTAGCATCATCTTAGGCCTAAGCCCATTCACATAACAGAATATATAAAATAGATGTAATGCAACCCAACCCAACCTAATAAACCATCCGCTACACACCACCCGTACCATCACATCACACCTGTGGGGATCAAGTCAACCTACCCCGCCAAACACACCGAACGCAGGCATTTTGCCATAACATATTTTGATGGTGGCTGTAACATCCTGAAATTGGGCCTAGTAGGATTGGGCCCAATGGGCCTTAAGCGTAGTAGCGTTTAAAATTGTAGAGAATGGTATTAATGCAAGTTAGACTTATTAGGTAAGTGATTTTGGAAGGTTAGAGGGCTTCTAGGAAGTCCCAGGATCAAATTCAGGCTTTAGGGAAATATTGGTTTTAGGCGGAAAAAACCCTGGAAGTTGGCAGGTAGGCCTTAAGAATAAAATATGGAGAAAATGACAGAAGTGGAGTGTGTGGTTTAGTGGCAAAGTGACGCCACATAAGAGACAAGGGGGTGACGCCACAAGGAAGGAAGGAGGTCCAACGTTCAAGTCTTGGCTTTTGCATTTTGGTTTCTTTTTACTTGGATCTTAGAATTTGGGCCATAGTTTATATTTAGTTGCGCATGGTTTAAGACACAGGAGGAGCTTGTGGCCAAGTGGTTAGCAGCGTGGATTATGCTACAAGGAGCCTGGGTTCGAATCTCGTAAGAAGCAAAGGAGTATTTATTTTGCGGATTGGACAGCAAGAGTTTCAGTTGAATTTAAACTCTACTGGCAAAGGGATCCCACATCGGAAAGACACAAAGAATGAAGTTGAAGAGCTAGCTATATAAAGAGCATTCTAGGAGGAGAGTTAAGATACCTTGGTGGGCGTTTGGGCACAGGAGTGGTCGCAGCGCGGTTTAGCACCAGAGTCCTATCAGGTGTGTACTTCTCTACTTTTGTTGTAGAGCGGCAAATGCTGAAGTGTCGGTCACGGCAATAGTAGCCACACGATCGTGCGAGCGCATGTGTGGGGCTTCGACGCGATAGTAGAGGCCATCAGTAGTATTCTTGTGGGTTGGGCTGCTTGGGCCACGATGGGCCGAAGTGGGCCCAAATGAGTAAATTGTATGATTGTTTAGTATATGTTGAACTAGACTAGGTGGAACTTATCTACGTGGCTAGATTTGTGCTAGGTGGGCCACACGAGTGTGTGGGCCTGAATGGGCCGAAATTGGGTTTTAGGCCCAATCTTCCGGTACAACCGAAAATGGTAGCTGAGTCGCTAGTGGCGACATTAGGTCTTCGAAAAGGCCATTGCAGGTGCAAATTTACGAAAATACCCTTGGTGGGTAACTTACGAAAATACCCTTAGTAGGTAAAATTACTGTTATACCCTTAGAGGTTGGTTAGCTTGATTATGTTGTATATTATTATTCTGATTATGATGGTAATTCGTTTCATACGTTGTCTGATATGTTCATAATGATTACATTGTCCTTTCATCATAACTTTGTATATTGCATGGGCACGAGGGTTATAATGTAAAGGGGAAGTGTTCCGGTGGTTTTACCACATTATTCGGTGACACATGTCACAATATTATGATTCGGTGACGTTGTCACATTATCTGGTGGCTATGCCACGTATTAAGGGCGATGAGCAGTTAACTACAGCGACTGCCTTCGAAGGTGTGTAGCGGATGGAGGGTCGATTTAGTAATCCCCACTGGTGTGATTGGCAGGTACGGGTGGTGTGTAGAGGTTGGATCCCTAGGTGGGTTCGAGTTCTGCATCATATCGCATTGATTATCTGATTATCTGCTATACTCTGCTAAAAGGGCTAAAGCCCAGTCTGTTCTGTACGGGCCTCGCCCAAAGTGATTTGTAATGGGCGTCGGCCCAGATTGCTTTGATGCATGTTCTTACTGATGAGGGTGTACACATTGAGTTTTTGTAAACTCACCCCCTCTTTTTAAATGTTTCAGGTAATCCCTAGTCGCGGATTTGGGAGCTGAGGCGGACTTGTGGTGGCCATGCAATGTTTTTCCGTAACTCGTTTCTTTTATTTAAACTTACTTTTAATTTTTGGGATTTTTGTTATGTAATAAGGCCTTTGGTATTTTATTTGGTTTTAGCTTTCAATTTGGTTACTGTTTATTATTAAATGTTCAATATGGGGTTTTCCTAAAATGATAATAAACCGTTTTTATTCAAAATTTCTTAAACTCGATTTTCACAACAAATACAATTTTATTCAAATTAATAACAACTTTGTAAAATGGGCATTGAAATGAATCGACTTTTATAAACAAACCACAAAACGCGGAGTTCCAAAAAGAATACGAACTTTTTAACGAACGCACAGTTTTTTTTAGACATTCCTTTCATGTGACATGCCAGATCTGGTCGTAACGTCTAGGCCGGGTTTGGGGTGTTACAGTGGCCACCAGAATCATAGTGAATCATATTAACAAACATTTTTGTGGCAGTGCCACCGGAATCACTTCTCTTCAACATTTTCCCATCCCATGCAAAATTATATAAATGCAACATACATAGTAAATCATGATATTTATAAATATAAACAATAATCATTAATTCAGAGATTCATTACAAAAATTCGACCCATTATAAAACTTTGCAAAACCGGCCCATTAGGGCAATCTATCATATCGGCCCATTAGGGCATTTTCGTAATTCGGCCCATTAGGGGCATTTTCGTAATACTCACAGTGTTAATATCGATTTTGAAAAATTTATCAAAATAGTGTAATTTAGGCCAACTTTCTGTTTTACGCCGTATTACGATTTTAATCTTAATAATTTATTTCCAATATGATATCGAATCTTAAAACCCACGAAAAAAAAATGGTGTGAGATTACACACCTGATTACGGTAAGTACTAGGCATTCTTGATCGTCGACACCTAAGATATCATAACACTGGATGAATCGACATATGTGATTTTATTAATCAAACTCTAAAATAAACGATCTAAAGTGTTTACCCTTAGAATAGTGAACGACCACGATTTGTTGATTCTCCCCGGATGATGGTCCACAACCCGATGGAAAATCCCAAACCGCTGATACTGCCCTTCGTTTGAATTTAGGAGTAGGGATTGCAAATCCGCTCCTTTTCGATCTCCAATCGCTATTCCTTTCGATTCGATACCACTAGCCTCCATCGGATAAAATCTTAGTCAAACGATATAAATATAGATTGTCTAATGACAAAGGGTTCGGCTTACCACTATAATCGTATGATCAACAAGTGGATAGATCGAGCGATTAAGTCCCTAAAAATATAATTGATTAGTCTCAACCACTATTATCCTGATAACAACTTAAATGAATAAAGAACGATTTAAAATAATCCATGAAGAACTCCTAACCTAATCAATATTGGATCCAATTTCCACCGTTTGACTTAGTGCTAGAATGATACACGGCCACCCACTTAGAACACTACGAAAAAGAGGGTGATTAAGATATGAACGAGTGGAAGATAACACTATTTCGGTTAAGATCAAGATTTACAACCGAATACTGATAAATACCTATTCGGCTAGAAAGAAAAGAATATGAACATAGAAAAGAATTCACTTACCGATTTAATCAAAGAAAAAAGTGTCAACCCAAATGAGAAAGAAATTATGAAGGAGTGATTGTGGATTGAGAGGTTTGGCTATGGAGGAAAAATGAACAAGAATATTTTCGGTTATGAGAGTATGGATTAGAGAAGAAGAAAGAAAGGTTGAAGAATTTTGTGAAAAGAAAAGAAAGGTGAAGAAGGAGGGCTTAACTAGTTTCGGTTTTCAAGAGAAAATGAGTGAAAAGAATAATTTGGTCACAATGGTTTGGTACTTTCGGCAACCAAGAAAGAAATGAAGAAAAAAATGCTCACTAATGGCTTGAAGTTTCGGCAAAGAGAAGAAGAAGTTTGGAGAAAAAAATGACACAAAATAATGCTAAAAGGAATTTTGGCCTAACAAGCACCAAAATTTCTACCAAACGGCAAAAGAAATTTGGCTACCCTCTCCCTATACCAAAACCGTGCATACCTTGACAATAAGGTCAAAAATTGGCCAACAAAAACTTTCCAAAACATCACCCATGAAAAAGGCCAACATGTTCCCTTATCTTGCCTTTTTCTTTTGATTTCTTTCCTTACCCTCAACCTTGCCTTATTTCCTTAGCCACCTTGCCAAAATTAAAAAGTCCACCTTGCCATATATACCATCTTGGCCGACACTTAGGGAAAGAACACAAAACAAATAGTCAATATTTTTCACCAATTGGGATTCGGACCTCTTCCTTTAAAGTCCTTCATGTGGGGCCATAACCCCTTTACCATATGCTCATTTATGCTAGCAAATTACTCACCTATTTCCATAAGCCTTGATGCCACTTACTATCTCTCCTTAATAGGCTTAAACACAAAATTTTTACTAGGGCCCAAAAAAACCCTGAGCCTTCTTAGAACCTCTAAACATACACAATTAATATTTTTAACTAGCTTAACGCAAGAAATAATGCAACACATAAAATTCCAAATTTTAGGATGTTACAGTTTTCTTTATTATAATCATATTATAATATGTTATACATATATTAATATAACATCACTTATAAAAACAAATTATAAAATACATTATGAAAACATAATGCCGTCCACCCACTTAGTATTTGGTTAATTTACAATTTAAGTCCACCCATAAAAGAAAACAAGTCAATTAAACCACACAATTTAAATAAAGGCTACTTTTACCACTTAAGCAATTTAATCTTTTTTCTTAAATTGAACCAAATTATCTCACGATATTTTAACACATGCTCAAACTTATATCATAGATATCAAATATAATATTAAAATAATTTTTTAACTCAAATTCGTGGTCCCGAAACCACCGTTCCGATTAGGGTCGTAATCGGGCTGTTACAACTCTCCCCCTTAAGGGATTTTCGTCCCCTAAAATCTTACCGTTGAATAATTGTGGGTAACGTTCTTTCATTAATTCTTCGGTTTCACAGGTTGCTTCCTCAACCCCGTGCTTATGCCATATAACTTTAACCAACGAGATTTTCTTATTTCGCAACTCTTTCACTTCACGAGCTAAGATGTGAATCGGTTCTTCCTCATAAGTCAAATCGGGTTGAATTTCAATCTCTGATGGACTGATCACATGAGAAGGATCGGATCGGTATTGTCGAAGCATTGATACATGAAAGACATTGTGAATCTTGTCTAGCTCAGATGGCAACATAAGTCTGTACGCAATCGGCCCGATACGATCAATAACTTCGTACGGCCTAATAAATCTCGGACTTAGCTTTCCTTTACGGCCAAATCTAAGTATATTTTTCCATGGCGAGACTTTCAAAAATACTTGGTCACCCACCTGGAACTCTATATCTTTACGTTTCAAGTCCGTATACGACTTCTGACGATCTGAGGTGGCTTTCAAACTTTCTCGGATTACTTTTACTTTCTGCTCAGTCTCTCTGATTAAATCAACCCCGTGTATCTTGCTATCACTTAGCTCGGTCCAATATAGAGGTGTACGACATTTATGACCGTACAAAGCTTCGTATGGTGCCATTTTGATACTTGATTGAAAGCTGTTATTATACACGAATTCAATCAAAGGCAAGTATAGTTCCCACATACCCTTAAACTCAAGAATGCAACATCTCAACATATCCTCGAGTATTTGAATAACACGTTCGGATTGACCATCTGACTGAGGGTGAAAAGCAGTGCTGAAATGCAATTTGGTACCTAAAGCATCTTGTAGTTTCTTCCAAAACCGCGATATAAACCTCGGATCTCTATCCGAAACAATAGAAATAGGTACTCTGTGCAATCGTACGATCTGCGATATGTACAACTCAGCTAACTTATCAAGTGAGAAATCCGTACGTACCAGAATAAAATGGGCCGATTTTGTCAATTTATCAACAATAACCCAGATTGAATCTTTCTTACTCGGCGTCAACGGCAAACCCGATACGAAGCCTATCGTGACTCGATCCCACTTCCACTCAGGTACCATAATCGGTTGGAGTAGTCCCGATGGCACCTGATGCTTGGCTTTCACTTGTTGACATACTAAACACTTCGACACATAGTCTGAAATGTCTCATTTCATACCATGCCACCAATAATGCTGTCTCAGGTCGTTATACATTTTTGTGCTACTCGGATGAATCGACAATCTACTATTATGAGCTTCGTCACAAAGTATTTGAATCAATTCAGGGTTCTTAGGCACACATATCCGATTCTTAAACCGTAGACATCCCCCAGCATCTATCTGGAAATCTGAATTATTACTCGTACCACATTGACTCCTTTTTGCTATTAAATCATTATCCACCTCTTGAGCTTCATGGATTTGTTGTACGAACAGTGGTCTCGCTTCACACCACCATCAGTCATAGCTATATTTGTATTCAATGCGCGTAGAGCAAATAGTGACTTTCAGCTAAGTACATCAGCAACCACATTAGCCTTCCCCGGGTGATAGTCAATCAGAAGCTCATAGTCTTTTAGCAGTTCCAACCATCGTCGCTGTCTCAAATTCAGATCCTTCTGGGTCATTAAATACTTTAGACTCTTGTGATCTGAATAGACGTGGCATTTTTCATCGAATAGATAGTGACGCCAAATTTTCAAAGCAAAAACTATAGCGACCAACTCAAGGTCGTGCATCGGATAATTCCTCTCGTGCGGTTTCATTTGTCTCGAAGCGTAGGATACAACTTTACCCTTTTGCATCAAAACACAGCCCAGCCCATTTAAGGATGCATCGCTGAAAATAACGAACTCCTTACCGGACTCTGGCTGAACAAGCACTAGAGCTTCCGTTAGCAAGATTTTGTAGCCGATCTGGCACCTTTCAGACCACTCGAATTTAACGTCTTTCTATAATAGTTTTTTCATCGGTGATGCTATCATTGAAACCCCTTTCACGAAGCGTCTATAATATCCGACAAGTCCCAGAAAGCTACAAACCTCAGAAACATTCCGCGGAGGTTTCCAATCAAGTATAGCCATAACTTTACTCGGGTCAACCCGAATACCCGATGCTGAAATAGCATGCCCCAGGAAGCTAACTTCATTCAACCAAAACTCACATTTGCTGAATTTCGCGTACCATTGCTTATCACACAAAATCTGTAACACCAGCCTCAAATGCTCAGCATACTCGGTTTCGTCACGTGAATAGATCAGTATGTCATCTATAAATACAACCACAAACCGATCTAGATACGGTCTAAATACCTGATTCATCAGGTCCATGAAAACAGCAGGGGCATTAGTGAGTCCAAACGGCATCACTAAGAACTCGTAATGGCCGTATCTCGTCTGAAAAGCAGTCTTTGGTATATCCGAGTCTCTAACTCACAACTGATAATAACCTGACCTCAGATCAATTTTCGAGAACACCGAAGCTCCCTTAAGCTGATCGAATAAATCATCGATACATGGCAACGGATATTTATTCTTTACGGTCACTTTATTGAGTTGTTGACAATCGATACACATTCTCAAGGTTCCATCCTTCTTTTTCACAAATAAAACTGACGCTCCCCAAGGAGAGAAACTCGGTCGAGCGAAACCTCTATCTATCAATTCTTGCAACTGAGCCTTCAATTCTTTTAATTTAGTCAGTGCCATTCTATACGGAGCTATCAAAATCCAGAAACACATCCAGATACTCACAAACAACCGGTATAGATTCAATCTTCTTTTCGGTTACCTTGCTGTCAATCACATACGCAAGATAAGCTTCGCACCCTTTTCTCAGATACTGTCGTGCCAACATCGAAGATATCACAGCTGGTAGCCCATTTAAATCCGCAGATTCAATTCGAATTATTTCGTTATTCTGGCACCTCAAATCAATAGTCTTTCGTCTGCAATTCACTACTTCGTCGTGTACAGTTAACCAATCCATACTGAGGATAATATCAAACTCGTCAAATGGTAGCAACATCAAATCGGCCGGAAAACATGAGTCTTGAATCATTAAAGGGCATTTCTTGCACACTCTATCAACTAGTACACACCCACCCAGGGGATTCGAAACTCGAATCACAAACTCAATAGACTCAATAGGTAGAGTCTTACTAGATACTAATGTTTCACACACATACAAATGAGTTCAACTGGGATCAATTAGGGCAGTTACACTAGTGCCAAAGAGAGTGAAAATACCGGTAATGACATCTGGAGATGAAGCCTCCTCTCTGGCATGAATGGCATAAGCTCTAGCCGGTGCACGGGCCTCTGATCGAATAGCCACATCTGAAATCCCCCTATTCGTGCCACTCCTACCTCCCACATTACGAGATGGTCTACCTCTAGCTGCGGTGCTGCTCGGTCTCGCACTTTGGGCAATACTCTTTTCAGCGGTCCCTGAGCAATCTCGAATGAAATGATCCTACGAACCACACTTGTAACAAGTGCGATTATTAGATTTACCCCAACACTCGCCAAAATGCCGTTTACCGTACTGTTGACACTCAGGCCTATTTGGCCGGGTATTGCCAACACTAGCAACTGATGTAGCCCGAGAACTTACTGGTGGTCGTTCTCGTATAGAGATCCCTGTGTTAGATTTGGACTGGCTACCTTCATTCTTGAACTTCTTTGTTGACATTTGAGAAAATTTACCTGCAGATCTCTTTCAAAAGTCTCTAGCTACAGTTCGGTCTTTCACTTTTCTTTCCTTAGCTCCTCGGTTTTACAAGCTCGTTCAACAAGTACTACGAACTCATTTATTTCAAGGATGCCAACCAAAAGCTTTATATCTTCATTTAAACCTTCTTCAAATCTCTGGCACATTGCAGTCTCAGATGAAACACATTCACGAGCGTAGCGACTAAGTCTCACAAACTTACGCTCGTATTCAGATACGGTCATAAGACCCTGTTTAAGCTCGAGAAATTCTTTACGTTTAGAGTCTATGAATCGCTGCCTGATGTACTTCTTATGAAATTTCGTCTAAAAGAAATCCCAGGTAACTCGTTCCTTCAGAACAACAGATACGAGTGTATTCCACCAATAGTAGGCAGAATCCCGTAATAATGATATGGCACACCTCAGACACTCATCAGGTGTACAAGACAGCTCATCGAAAACACGAATAGTATTATCGAGCCAAAATTTCGCTCGCTCAGCATCATCACCATCTTCGACTCTAAATTCTTGAGCCCCGTGTTTTCTAATTCGGTCAACTGGCGGCTTGCTTGCTCTTTCAGGATTTACGATCGGGGGTACCACCGATACTACAGGGGGAGTATTCAGATTCAGGGGTTGTTGAACAACCGGATTAGCTCGTATATACTAACTGAACCAATCATTCATCATGCTATAGAAGGCTTGTTTAGCCCCTCTTCAGGATTACTCACAGCTGGTCGTGATTCCTCCGACGTGGTCCCTTGCGTGGGAGCAGGCGCCACGCTCTCGACATCGTCAGCTATAGCTCGTTCGGGATCAGGATCCATTACTATTTGAAATAAATAAACACATTTCACTGTCAGAAGTCATCACACTATCACATTATAAAATATGGCATGTGTAGCTAGACTCATAAGCGCTACGTTAGTCCGAGAACCTACTAAACCTGTAACATCTGGAAATTTTAGAATTTTATGTTTTGAAGAATATCATGTGATAGGCTAGTTAAAAATGTTAATTGTGTATGTTTAGGGGTTTTAAGAAGGCTCGGGGTTGAACTGGGCCTTAGCAAAATTTTTATGTTTAAGCACTTTAAGGAGAGATAGGTAAGTGACATCAATGCTTAAAGGAAATAAATGTGTATTTTGCTAGCATAAGTGAGCATATGGCAAGGAGGTTGTGGCGTCACATGAAGGGCTTTTGGAGAGGAGTTCGAATCCCACCTAGTGCAAAAATTTTGATTAATTTTTGTACTTCTCTTCCAAGTGTCGGCCATGGTCCTAATTAAGGTAAGGTAGACTTTTTATCTATGGAAAGAAGAATAAGAAAATATGGTATGGAGAAAAACAAGGGATAATGAAGGAAAAAATCAAAAGAAAAAGGCAAGAGAAGGGAACATGTTGTCCTATTATGTGGAGGATGTTTTGGAAAGATTATTTTGGTCAACATTCATCATTTTGGAAAACGTGATACACGGTTTTGGTTAGGGGAATAGGGAGAGCCAAAATTCCTATTGCATTTTGTAAATATTGTGCATGAAAAGTTTTGTTTCTTCTTAGCATTTTGGCATTTTCTTTTTCCAACTTCTTTTCCTTTGTTTTGGCCGAATCACTATAGCCTTTTGTTCCTTTCTCCTTTCTTTTGTTTTGCCAAAACACTCAATCCAATTTGGTTCATTTTCTTTTGGTAATAGCCGAACCTTTATACCCCTTTGTCCATCACTTCTTTTCTTCTTCACCATCTCCTCAACCATTCTCCCTTTCTCTTTAATCGACACAAGTTTGTTTGGTCGAATCTTCTTTATTCTTTTCTCATCAATAGCTGAATTTTTATCATATTCTCTTCTCCACCTTGCGAGTTGAGCATCTCTTCTTTGATCGAATCGGTAAGTGGCTCTATTCTATCCTTGCATTTTCTTTTCTTCATGCCAAATATGTACCTTCTCTTTGGATGGTTCTCTAAATCGAAACATTCCTCTCTTCTACTCTCTCATTTCGTGATCATCTCCTATTTTGTAGTGTTCTTGTGGGGTTGGCCGAATCTTTTATTTTGTCGATTCATCCGTAGTCATAAGCCTAATTAGTGGAAATTGGTTTTATGATCATTAAGGTAAGGAATTCGTCATGGTTCATTTTGATCTTTTTCGTTGATCGGTTAGTTTGCTAAACGAAATAATGGTTGTGGCTAATCATTTATTTTAGGGACTAAATCGCTCGATCTTATCCACTTGTTGATCCTACGAAAATAGTGGTAAGCCAAACCTTTCCCTTAGACAATCATTTTATATCATCGTAATATCATTTTGATTACGATTTTTTTTCCAATGGAGGCAAGTGGAACCAATTCGAAAGGAAAAGCGGTTGGAGAAAACAAAAGGAGTGGATTTGCGATTCCTACTCCTAAGTTCAAGCGTAGAGCGGTTTCGGCGGTTCGAGATTTCCCACCGAGTTGTGGACCATCATACAATGAGAATAGGCAAATCGTGGTTGTTCACGATTCTAAGGGTAAGCATGTTAGATTGATTGATTTAGAGTTAGATTAATAAAATCTGGTTTGATGGTTAATCGAGTGTAATGGTTTTAGGTGCCGACGATCAAGAAAGTCTAGTCCTTACCATAACCAGGTGTGTAATCTCACACTAAAATCCTGTAAATCTGTGATTTAGCATCATGTTAGAAATATCGATCGATGTTGCCTAAAAACTTAATATCGATAAAATGGTATGAATCGAGTGTTTTGCCTAAACATCGTAAATACTAAGATTTGTCAAAATCGGAGTTAATTTGTAAAGTTTATGAAAATGCCCTTATGGGTTGAATTACGAAAATACCCTCAATGGCCCGTTTTTGTCAAAATGCCTTAACGGGCCAGATTGCTTAAATACCTTTAAAAGTGTTGACTTACCAAAATGCCCTTATGGGCTGATTTACCAAAATACCCTTATGGGCTGAATTACCAAAATGCGCCTATGGGCCAATTTGCTAGATTGCCTTAGTGGGCTGAATTACAAAGTGCTATCACTGAAATAAATTATTGGATTAATGATTGTTGTACATATATGTGGATATTATGCTTTATTGTGCATGTTGCATATTACATATCGCATGGGTTGGGATAAATGTATGGAGAGTAGTGTAGCCTGGTGGTTTTACCACAATATATTCATTATAATGTTACTTATGATTTCGGTGGCTTGGCCACAATAAAAATATATGATAAGCAGCTTGACTGCAAATTTTGGTGTGAGCGGCGGGGTGGGTTGACTTGATCCCCACAGGTGTAATTGGCTGGTCGGGGGTGTGATGGATGGATGGGTTGGGTTGCATACATTTACTTCATTTAAATATTGTTATGTAAATGGGCTTCGGCACAAGATTATGCTGTATGGGCTCAGGCCCAAGATATTGCCTTACGGGTTCAGGCCCAGTGGATAACGGTAAGGGGATTATACACTGAGTTCTAGTAACTCACCCCTTTTCCTTAACCCTTGCAGGTAATGCTCAGTGATGTGGACTTGGGCCATGGATGACTCGGTGAAGGCCATACTTCATAAATGGTGTTTTTGAACTTTAGATTTCTATTTACATTTACTTTATCACTTTTACTATTTTGGGTTTTTAAGTTGTAATAAGGCCTCTGGAATATTTTATTTTTGCATTATGTTTGACGTATTTATTATTTGGCTTGAATTATTTTAAATGGGGATTTTCTAAAAGCATAACCAACGGTTTTCCAAAATTGATTAGTAAATGGATTTTATAAGAAACTTTTACAAATGATTTAACTCGGACTTTCTTTCAAATTATCAACGACATTTTCAAAAGTTACAGTTTTAAAGTTCCCTACCTTAATTTTTGATTCATCAAACAACCTCTCAAAAATAGTTGTATTTTATCAATTATTTACATCCAAACTTGTTTTCTTAACCATAACCAAATAAACACTTATTTTAGTACAAATTACAAAGACTTTATACGTTTTCCTCATGTGACATGTTAGATCCGGTCGTAACGCATGGGCCAGGTTTGGGGTGTTACATTTTATGGCATCAGAGCCCGATTGCAAAACTCGGCTGTGGTTTGGATTCAAAAACGTTTTCAGAGCTGTTTAAAATTTTTAATTTATACATGCATGTTTTAAAGGAAGTATGGCACCACGGGTATCCGGCACCAAGTCAAGTAAGTTTATGTTTTCATTTTATGATTATTATGGTATGACTGTAGAAATACTCTAGAACTTTTAGCTTTAGGAGCTGAAACTATAGAGATTGAGACTTTAGGATAGTTTTGCGAAAATGACTTTACTTCCTATACTCCATAAAACATTGTTTAATAAACATTGAATAGTATATTGATTCATAAGACTTGTAATCAGATTAAATCGATTTAGCAAACATGAGCGCTAGAGCTCGTGGACACGGTAGACGTGGCCGTGATAAAGGCCGAGGTGCTAGAGTTATATCTGAGGCATCAGGACATATGTAACAGTCTGGTTTATACCCTAGTAAGAACAGTGGTTTCAAGACCACAAATTCGAGTCCGTATAATAATTTAATATTATTTTCTGTGCCGTTAATATGTGAATAAGCATGTAGTAAATTTCCGTAAGTGAATTTGTCTGTTTGTGTGTTTAATTTGAGCAAAGGACTGTATTGCATAAAATGTGAAAGTTGCATGTTATTTGTTAAAGCACCTATGTGTTGTGGCTTTTAAAAGTTATGGCTTTATGTGGCAATTAAGCCAATTTTTAATGATAGGTAGTGGATGGCTATGGGTAAACATATTATGTTTACATGTGTTTATTTAAAATGTTATATTAAATATACATGCATTATATTTATATTTTATATTAATGCATTAAAATAAAAGAAACATGAAAAAGTGGCCATATTTTTCATCTTCTTCTTGCCGAATAATCAAAAGAAACAGAAAGGTTATAAGCTTTCAAATTTTCGGCCATTTGAGAGCTAAATTCAAGGTAAGTTTTTGATCCGTTTTTGATAATTTCTACGTTTTTATAATTGTTGCTTTGAGAGCTACCAAACCTATGTCTCAATTTAATGTATTGATGATGTTTGTGAGTTATTCCATTGTTGATTTGTTGAGCTTTGTGATGCTTTAAGGACGTGCCTAATGACCGTGTTGGTATAGTCAGTATATAGACACGAATGGATACACGGGGGTGTCTAGAAGCCGTAGAGGGCACACGGTCTCCTCCCACTGGCGTGTCTCCCCTGTAGTTTAGTAAAGTTTTAAATTTTCATGAAATCGCATATGTGTTTCAGTTTAGTCCCTACTCGACTACTAAGTATGATTAAGGTCTCGAGGACTCGTTTAAGGGACATTATGTCTGAGAATGATGTTTGAATGTATGATTTTGCCTGTGAACGTTTTTGATATGTCCGGTATCGCTCCTAACCTTAATTCGGTGACGGATTCGGGATAGGGGTGTTACATTTGGTTGGTATCAGAGCTACGGTTTAGTCGATTCTCGGACTAACGTAGCATGTCAGAGTCTAGCTATACATACCATATATCTGAATTGTGATAGTGTGATGAATCCTGACGTATAAATGTGATTTTCGTATAGTAATGGATCCCAAAAGAGCCGTAGCTGACGACGTAGAAAGTAATGTGCCTGCTCCCGCGCAAGGGACAGCGCCCTCTGATTCGAGACCGGCTACGAGCGGTCATAAGGGAGAAGTTAAACAAGCTTTCTTCCAGATGATGAGTGAATGGTTCACTCAATTCATAAGAAATAACCCGACTGTTTCACAACCCCCGCCCCCGATTAATCCACCTCAGACATCCGATATACCTCCGGCTGTAAATCTGAATCTGTTGAATAAGCCTCCTGTTGACAAGATCTGTAAGTATGGGGCCGAAGAATTCCGGGCTACTAAAGATGATGATGCTGAAAAGGCCGAGTTCTGGATTGAAAATACCATTCGGGTATTCGATGAAATGTCTCTGACTCTAGAAGAATGCATAAAGTGTGTGGTGTCTTTGCTTCGAGATGCAACTTATCAATGGTGGAAAACTCTGATTTCTGTTGTTCCGAGAGAATGAGTTAAATGGGATTTCTTTCAGAATGAATTCCGGAAGAAATATATTAGTGAGAGATTCGTTGATCAGAAACGAAAGGAATTTCTAGAGCTTAAACAGGGCCGAATGACTGTTTCTGAGTATGAACGGGAATTCGTGAGACTAAGTCAGTATGCCCGGGAATGTGTATCTTCCGAAGCTATAATGTGTAAGAGATTCGAAGATGGTCTTAATGAAGACATGCGTTTGCTAGTCAAGATTTTGGAAACCAAAGAGTTTGTTGTACCTGTTGACAGAGCTTGTAAAGCTGAGGCACTCGGGAAAGATAAGAGAAAAGCTGAATCTGAAGCTCGAGATGTGAAAAAGAGATTTCAGAGTAAATCATTTCAGTTTACTCCGAAAAGATTCAGAGATGATCAAAGTCGTTCCAGAGATAATGTGGGACATTGGAACAGAAATCGAGTTAGACCGAAAATGAGTTCTAAAACTCAAGCAACTTCAGTGGCTAGCGTTGGAAATGTTCGGTCCGAGAGACCTGAATGTAAGCATTGTGGAAAAATACATCCGGGAAGTTGTAGATTAAACGACAGAGCTTGTTTCAGATGTGGATCACTTGATCATTTTATCCGTGATTGCCTTGAGACTGTTGAGCCAGAAGCTATTCAGAATGTGAGATCTGATAATGCACCTGTAAGAGGAAGATCATCAAAGAAAGTAAGAAATGTCAGTGTTAGTCAAAGAACTATGAGAGACAATGTTGTCCGATCTGAAGCTAGAGCGCCTGCCAGAGCGTATGCTATCCGAGCTCGAGAGGAAGCTTCGGCACCTAATGTTATAACGGGTACTTTTACTCTTTACGGTACTTCTGTGATTGCTTTGATAGACCCTGGTTCTACGCATTCATATATTTGCATGAATTTAGTATTCAGCAAGACTTTGCTTGTAGAGTCTACTGAGTTTGCTATAAAAGTATTGAACCCCTTATGTAAAAGTGTCCTTGTTGACAAAGTATGCAAGAACTGTCCGTTACTATTTCGAGATATCTATTTCTCTGCTGATCTAATGCTTTTTCCATTTGATGAATTTGATATTATTCTGGGTATGGATTGGTTGTTTATGCATGATACTGTTGTGAACTGTAAAAGAACGGCATTAATTGTAATATCCTAAAAATATTAGAGCATCATGTTGTTACTTGTGTTAGCTTGGATATGATTGTTATTGTGTGCTTAGGATATTTGTGTGAAGGCTTGGAAATATTAGCTAAGCTAGAATAATTTTTAGTATGGAAAATTTAGTGAAGTGGATTAAGTGAGCTAGTTAATTTAAGTGTTAGATTAAAGCACATGAGGAGTTAGTGGCATAGTGGATAAGGAGCTTGAAAGGTTGCTTGAGGGAAGTGGTTCGAGTAGCATGGAAAGCATATTGAGGATTTTATTTTTTGTACATCCTAGCATTAAGTGTTGGCTAAGTTCAAATTATGGAAGGTTGGACTTTCAAATTTATGGTAAGTTGAATATTGGTTTAGGAAAGTTTGTACATTGGGAAAGGAATCTAAGGTTATGGAAGGATGGGGGGACATAAGGCTTGGCTTAAGGAAGATGTTTTGGAAACTTTTCCAAGGCCTTTAGTGCATGTATGTGGACGGCATGTGTGGCTAGGGGGGTGGCCGAATGTTGATAGGAGGTTTGGGGGGGATATTTGGCCAACTTTAGCATTTGTGCACCTTTTGGCATATTTTTCTCTTCCTCTCCAAACAAATCCCTCTTTGGCCGAATGCACCATAAGCATTTTGTGCAATTTTACTTTTGGTTTTAGCTCTCATTTTGTTTGAACCAAATACTATTTTCTTTCTCTCATTTTACCTTTTGAAACCGAAAATTCATTTTTACATTTTGTGCACTTTTCTTTTCAGCAAACTAGGTGCTTGGCCGAACCTTTTTCTCCCATCTTTCTCTTTTCTTCTTTTGATAATTGCTCAACCACATTTCCTTTTTCTTTCATTTGGCCGAACCTCTTTCTTCCCCAAACTCAATTTTCTTTTCTTCCTTTGTTGCTAAAACCGAATCCTCTATCTCTCATTTTGATTCTCTTTTCTACTCACATATCTTTCTTCTTTCATAACCTTATTGCCGAAACTTCCCACTCCTTTTTTGTATTGTTTTGGCCGAATACCATCAAGGGTAGGCATTCATTTTGGGTTTTCTTCAATCGGTTTTGGTAAAGGGTAAGTGTTCATGGCCGTTTTTCCTTCATTTCTTTCTCTTTTCTATGTCGTTTTCTTGTGGACAAAGGCCGAACCTATGGGCATTTGTTACAAGGTTCTAACCATTCTTAGGAACCGATTATTCTTTTAGGCTCCTCGAGACGTTGGAAGCAACCAATCTAAGCCTCGTTTCTTTGTCAATCGTTTTGGGTAAGCTTTAGGTAAGACTTGGTATTTCAAGTGATAACTCATCGGGATTTAGTGGTATGGCCGAATGGCCTTTGTTTATAATCTGAGTATTGGCCGATTGTAGGACAAGGTGATCTAGTGCGGTAGATCGGATCTTCGGAAGTTAGTATTTGCATTGGTGAAAGGTGTGTACCTTACACACTTTATAACTCAATTATGTATATGTATTTATAATATTAATTTACTAATCATATTATCAAAGTGGGGAAACGATGAGATCTTGATACGATACCATGATGGTATGAATGAGGATCCGGGTAAGTCCGTTTCTATATGTTGTTAATACATGTGGATTGAAATCATGATCTACGATTTATGATATTTTTGTTATGTGATTCATAATAAAGTATGTTGACATGATTTGTCTATCTATTGCATTGGTATGGGCAATATGAGAGGAGGGGGAAGATTGATATTGTGTCCTTGGGACACCAGAGGTTTGGCACCTCCAGTGATTTGGTATCACATTTGTGTCTTTGGGACACCAGAGGTTTGGCACCTCATAGCGACTCATCCCTGTGGTTTCGTACCACCATGGGTTGGTCCCACTTTTGATGTATTGTGATCGTCGCCAGTGATTTGGTATCACAAGTGGGTTGGCCCCACAACTTGATTATTCGTGACTTTGGCCACCAATGATTTGGTATCACAATATTGAATATCGTAACTTTGGTCACCAGTGGTTTGGCACCACCAGTGGTTTGGTACCACACAGGGTAGAAAAAGGTGTTACGGATGGCTAGGTTGGGTGCATTACATATATATATATATATATATATTGCTTGGTTATAATTTGTGTAAGTACGTGGCATTTACCCGGGAGAGGGATTATGCACTGAGTCTTGGTGACTCACCTTCTCCCTTACTTTTTCAGGTGATTCGTAAATTCACGGATATGGAGCCGGATGAACTCGAGGAGGCCATGCAATAAAATTTGATTTTACATGAACTTCGAATTGGGGTACTTTAAATTTATTTTAATTTGGTTTTTGTTTTATTTTGGGTTTGTAATAAGGCCTCTTTAATTATGTTTTGGATTATTTATATGCTTTGGATATGTTTTAATTATGGCTTATAAATTATTTGGTTAATTTAATAATTGAGCCCAAAGTTTTCTAAAATAATAAAAACGCAATGGTTTTAAAATCTTACCATCGGGTAATATAAATCATTTGATAGTAAAATGTAAATTTAGTGTTTTCTACAATTTAAATGATTTCCAAATATTAAGTTTCCACATTCAAATGCAAATGTTTTCATAGTAATAATTCGAGTTTTTCTTAAATGATACAAATGTTTTCTCACCTATGTATTATCAACTAAGCTTTAAAGTTTTATTTATGAAATTTCAAAGTAAATTATCAGTTTAAACTTTTTATACATCTGTTTTCTTTGTAATATAGAATTTTAAAGAGTTTTTCACTAAAATTTAATTCTTAATTCGATTTTCTTCAAAACATTTTCCTTCGTGGCATGCCAGATTCGGTCATGGCGCATTGACCGGGTTTGGGGTGTTACAAATTGGTATCAGAGCCAAGTTCAAAAGCTCGGCTGTGGGCCCGAGGCCCAAAATGTTTTAAAGTATGATTTTTTTAAATGTTTTGTTTGAAATTATTTGATTTGAAAAGCATGGCACCGAGTCTCCGGCACCGATCCGCCCGGGTAAGTATTTCAAAACTGTTGATTTTAATGATGATGATGATGGTATGATTGTATAGTAGTAGGAACTACTCTAGAGACCCAAAACTATAGGTTGGAAGTACTCGCGAAAACAAAACTCTTTAATAAGAATTATTCATAAAACTGTGTTTTAAAGATAGTGGAATGATGTCTTAAGCATAAAACTTTTAATTCAGATAAGTCGAGACTTTAGACATGAGCACTCGAGGTCGGGGTCGTGTTATACATGGACGCGGTCGTGGTAGGATGGCTGTGTCTGAGCCAGTAAGGTCGGGTCAAGGATCCGAGAATGAGGTACCACCACCCCCACCACCAGCGGTTGGAGTTGAGCATCAGGATCAAACGGGGGATGACGCAGTGTCTCAGGCGATGCTGCGAGTCCTTAAGAGGGTAGCTGGAATGGGTGGAGGCACGGAGCTCGGAAATCTGTACCCGAGCGACTCCGATCCAATGGAGCGGAGGTATTTCGAGGTGTTTCAGGCGTAGCTCCTAGTGCGGCTGAATATTGGCTAGAGGCGACGGAGCGAATCATGGATGACTTGGATCTGAATGCTGAGGAAAAGCTGAAAGGGATAGTGTCGCTTCTTCGGGATAAGTCATATCAGTGGTGGCTCACGGTGAGGAACAGTGCTGCAGTGGAGGATCAGTTGGGATTATTTTAAGGCAGCGTATCTGAAGAAATATATTGGGTCCAGTTACGTTGATGCGCAACGTAAGGCATTTCTGAGTTTGGTCCAGGGTAGTAAGTCTGTATCAGAATATGAAGCGGAATTTTTAAGATTGAGCCGGTATGCTGGAGGTATTATGGCTTCGGAGCACGAGCGATGTGTCCGGTTCGAGGACGGTTTGAGAGATGAGCTGAGGTTGCTGATTGCTCCACATCAGGAGCGAGAGTTTGCTGCTTTAGTTGAAAAGGCTAAGATAGCCGAAGGGATAAAGGAATCTGGAAGGCAGAGTTACGACCGGAATAAGCATAAGAGAGGTTATGGATCATCCGGGTCAGCCGGTAATTCTCAGAAGAAGGCTAGGCAGAGTGGGCCGAATCAGTCTGGGAGGCCTGTTACTGCTAATCAGGGACCAGCACGGTGTAACCGATGTGGGAAATTTTATTGGGGCGAATGTTTGACCGGAGGGAAAGGATGTTTTGAGTGTGGCTCGCTGGATCATCGTGTGAGAGACTGTCCACGTAAGCTAGCCAGGAATCAATCTGAAGGTCAAGGTCGTGCTCAGTTCAGAAAGGAGGGACTACCACCGCAGAGAGGTCGTGGTAATGGTAGAGGAGGTAATGGCTCTGGTCGAGGCTGCGGAGCATCTGGCAGAGGTGCTGGCAATACTGAGGTAAGACAGTCTGGTTTGGTGTATGCAGCGAGACGTCGAGAGGAGGGCAACGCACCGGACGTCATAACCGGTACGTTCTTAATCTTTGGTGTGCCATATACTGCTTTGATAGATGTGGGTTCGACACACTCGTATGTTGCTAGTAGCATTGTAGAGACCATGAACTTAGACTCTGAGACTGCTTCTAGGAAGATGACAGTACTTAGCCCTCTAGGTCACTTTGTAGAAGTAAATAAGCTGTATAGAGATGTACCCCTAGAACTTCAAGGGGTAGTGTTTATGGCTGATCTGATGGAACTGCCCTTTGGGGAGTTCGATCTGATTCTTGGGATGGACTGGTTGGTCAAGTACCAGGCAAGTTTGGATTGTGCTGCTAAGCGCATGGTTTTGAAGATAGCTGAGGGTAAAGAAGTGGTCATGATAGGTAATAAAAGAGATTATCTATCCAACGTGGTATCTGCATTGAAAGCTGTGAAGATGGTCAGGAAGGGCTGTGAGGCAATTGTAGTCCATGTGTGTGCGTTGGAGGCTAAGGAGTCTACTGTGGGGAATATCCGAACGGTAAAGGAATATGCTGACATATTTCCAGAAGAACTTCAGGGACTGCCTCCGGATCGTGAAGTCGAATTTGGTATAGATCTGTTACCCGGAACTGCGCCAGTGTCTATCGCTCCATATAGGATGGCACCGAAGGAATTGATGGAATTGAAGGCTCAGATTCAGGAGCTGTTGGATCGAGGTTTCATTCGACCAAGTGTTTCGCCTTGGGGTGCACCTGTACTTTTTGTCAAGAAGAAGGATGGTACGATGCGGATGTGTATTGATTACCGCCAGTTGAATAAGCTGACGATCAAAAACAAGTATCCATTGCCGAGGATAGATGACTTGTTTGATCAGCTTAAAGGGGCAGCGGTTTTCTCCAAGATTGATTTAAGGTCTGGGTATCATCAGCTTAAGGTGAAAGAGGCTGATATCCATAAGACGGCATTTCGCACTCGGTATGGGCACTACGAGTTTCTGGTGATGCCATTTGGGTTGACTAACGCGCCGGCAGCATTCATGGACATGATGAATTGGGTATTTCAGCAGGTTTTGGATCAGTTTGTTGTGGTTTTTATAGACGATATTTTGGTATATTCAAAGTCAGAGGAGGAGCATGATGCACATTTACGAGTAGTGTTGCAGATTTTGAGGGAAAAGCAGCTTTATGCTAAATTTAGTAAGTGCGAGTTCTGGCTTAGGGAGGTGACTTTCTTGGGTCACGTAGTATCAGCTTAGGGGATTAGAGTGGATCATCAGAAGATTGAGGCAGTGTTGGATTGGAAGCCGCCTAAGTCAGTGGCTGAGATTCGGAGTTTTCTAGGTTTGGCGGGGTATTACCGAAGATTTGTAGAGGGATTTTCTTAAATGATACAAATGTTTTCTCACCTATGTATTATCAACTAAGCTTTAAAGTTTTATTTATGAAATTTCAAAGTAAATTATCAGTTTAAACTTTTTATACATCTGTTTTCTTTGTAATATAGAATTTTAAAGAGTTTTTCACTAAAATTTAATTCTTAATTCGATTTTCTTCAAAACATTTTCCTTCGTGGCATGCCAGATTCGGTCATGGCGAATTGACTGGGTTTGGGGTGTTACATTAATGCAAGTTAGACTTATTAGGTAAGTGATTTTGGAATGTTAGAGGGCTTTTATGAAGTCCCGGGATCGAATTTTGGCTTTGGGAAAATTTTGGTTTTAGGTGAAAAAAACCCTGGAAGTTGGCAGGTAGGCCTTAAGAATAAAATGTGGAGGAAATGACACAAGTGGAGTGTGTGGTGTAGTGGCAAAGTGACGCCACTTAGGGAGCAAGGGGGTGACGCCATAAGGGAGGAAGGAGGTCCAAGGTTCAAGTCTTAGCTCTTGCATTTTGGTTTTCTTTTTACTTGGACCTTAGAATTTGGCTATAGATTTATATTTAGTTGCGCATGGTTTAAGACACAAGAAGAGCTTGTGGCCAAGTGGTTAGCGGCGTGGATTGTGCTACTGGAGAGCCTGGGTTCGAATCTCATCAGAAGCAAGGGAGTATTTATTTTGCTTTGGGTTTAATTATTTATTTGAATTTGTGTTAAACATTAAAGCATGACTAACAAGGAAAGAAATTATAAAATGAATGTTTTCACAACCTTAATAAATTTCGAGATTTTTCTAAAACTTTACCATCGGGTAAATAAGTGAACTTGTAACAACGATAAGTCAACTCGATTCTCTTTAAAACAAATTTTGAAATGATTTTAATAAATTACTTAACACAACTTTGGTTTTCATAAGATTAAGTGTTTTATTCGCAAATTGACTCAACAGGCTTGTTTTTCAAAAACGTTTTACCCTGTGACATACCAGATTCAGTCGTAGCGTTTTGACCGGGTTTGGGGTGTTACAATTATGGTATCAGAGCCTGGTTCAAAAACTCGGCTGTGGGTTTGGGTTCAAAAATGTTTTCAAAGGATGGTTTAGAAAAATATATATCTCTTTTCTGTAAGTATGGCACCCGAGTCTCCGGCACCAAATCCGTAAGTTTCCTTTTTATATTCTATTATATGCTGAATGATTGTATTTATTTTGCGATGTGTGGATGTGATGCTTGAATATAGGAATTGTATGTATGAGAAATATCTGCTTGCTTCGGTGTTAGATAGTTGGTTATGTGAAGGGCTTCCAAGATTTAGTTAGAAAGTATATTAGTTTTATTAAGATCAGAGTACGCAGCAAGAGCGTAGTGTGGTAGGTTAGGATGTGTGACTGTTAGTTAGTTGGAAATTTCGAAGACGAAATTTCCTTAAGGAGGGTAGATTTGTAACATCCCGAAATTGGGCCTAGTAGGATTGAGCCCAATGGGCCTTAGGCGTAGTAGCATTTAAAATTTTTGAGAACGGCATTAATGCAAGTTAGACTTATTAGGTAAGTGATTTTGGAATGTTAGAGGGCTTTTATGAAGTCCCGGGATCGAACTTTGGCTTTGGGAAAATTTTGGTTTTAGGTGAAAAAAACCCTAGAAGTTGGCAGGTAGGCCTTAAGAATAAAATGTGGAGGAAATGACACAAGTGGAGTGTGTGGTGTAGTGGCAAAGTGACACCACTTAGGGAGCAAAGGGGGTGACGCCATAAGGGAGTAAGGAGGTCCAAGGTTCAAGTCTTAGCTCTTGCATTTTGATTTTCTTTTTACTTGGACCTTAGAATTTGGCTATAGATTTATATTTAGTTGCGCATGGTTTAAGACACAAGAGGAGCTTGTGGCCAAGTGGTTAGCGGCGTGGATTATGCTACTGGAGAGCCTGGGTTCGAATCTCATGAGAAGCAAGAGAGTATTTATTTTGCTTTGGGTTTAATTATTTATTTGAATTTGTGTTAAACATTAAAGCATGACTAACAAGGAAAGAAATTATAAAATGAATGTTTTCACAACCTTAAAAAATTTCGAGATTTTTCCAAAACTTTACCATCGGGTAAATAAGTAAACTTGTAACAACGATAAGTCAACTCGATTCTCTTTAAAACAAATTTTGAAATGATTTTAATAAATTACTTAACGCAACTTTGGCTTTCATAAGATTAAGTGTTTTCTTCGCAAATTGACTCAACAGGCTTGTTTTTCAAAAACGTTTTACCCTGTGACATACCAGATTCGGTTGTAGCGTTTTGACCGGGTTTGGGGTGTTACACCTATTGTTTGTGAGTTTTCTGACGTGCTTCCTGAAGAATTGTCGGGTTTGCCTCCGAATCGTGAAGTTGAGTTCGGTTTTGAGTTGCTACCTGGTACTACACCTATTTCGATAGCTCCGTATAGGATGGCACCAACAGAGTTGAAAGAGTTAAAGTCACAGTTGCAAGAATTGACCGATAGAGGGTTTGCTAGGCCGAGTTTCTCACCTTGGGGTGCTCTTGTTCTGTTTGTGAAAAAGAAAGATGGTACGATGAGGATGTGTATCGATTATCGTCAGTTGAATAAGGTAACTATAAAGAATAAATATCTGTTGCCCAGGATTGATGATCTATTTGATCAATTAAAAGGAGCTACTGTGTTTTTCAAGATTGATCTGAGATCGGGATACTATCAGTTGAGAGTTAAGGATTCCGACATTCCAAAGACTACTTTCAGAATGAGGTACGGGCATTATGAATTTTTAGTTATGCCATTTGGACTAACATATGCTCTTGTTGTTTTTATGGATCTGATGAATAGAATTTTCAGTCCGTATCTAGATCGTTTTGTTGTGGTATTCATAGATGATATCCTGATTTATTCACGTGATGAAAATGAGCATGCTGAACACTTGAGGATTGTGTTGCAAACTTTGAGAGAAAAGTAATTATATGAGAAATTCAGCAAATGTGAATTCTGATTGCAAGAGGTTAGATTTCTAGGACATATTGTGTCAGCTTCTGGAATCCAAGTGGATCCGAGTAAGATATCTGCTATTTTGAATTGGAAACCTCCGAAGAATGTGTCGAAAGTCCGTAGTTTTCTGGGTTTGGCTGGTTATTACCGTCGGTTTGTAAAAGGATTTTCGACAATAGCTACTCCGTTGACTAGATTACTTTAGAAAGATGTCAGATTTGAATGGTCGGATAAATGTCTGAAAAGTTTTGATCCGTTGAAAACTCCCTTAACAGAAGCTCCAGTGTTAGTACAGCCGAAATCGGGTAAAGAATTTGTTGTATATAGTGATGCTTTTTTTAATGGTTTGGGATGTGTTTTGATGGAGGAAGGCAA
Organism: Gossypium australe; assembly: GCA_005393395.2. Classification (NCBI taxonomy): domain Eukaryota; kingdom Viridiplantae; phylum Streptophyta; class Magnoliopsida; order Malvales; family Malvaceae; genus Gossypium; species Gossypium australe. The sequence goes on along the minus strand of CM016626.1, from coordinate 78,930,486 downwards.
AGTGATAGCTTATGCCTCGAGACAGTTAAAGCCTCATGAGAAGAACTATCCGACACAGGATCTTGAGTTAGCTGCAATTGTGTTTGCACTTAAGATTTGGCGTCATTATCTATACGGTGAGAAATGTCACATATTTTCAGATCACAAAAGTTTGAAATATTTGATGACTCAAAAAGATTTGAACCTACGTCAGAGAAGATGGCTTGAGCTGTTGAAAGATTATGAGTTTGTGATAGATTATCATCCGGGTAAAGCGAATGTTGTTGCTGATGCATTGAGTAGAAAATCATTGTATGCACTACGAGCTTTGAATACTCAACTAGATTTGTCTGATGATTGTTCTATGACAACTGAATTAAAAGCGAAACCGTTGTGTTTACAACAGATATGTGATGCTTAGAAGTCTGATAATGAATTGCTAGCGAAACGAGCTCAGTGTGAAATGAACTCTGAATCTGAATTTCAAATTGTTGATAATTGTTTGAGATTCCGAGATCGTATCTATGTTCTGAGAAATCCAGAGTTGATTCAATTGATTTTGAATGAAGCACATGATAGTCGTCTATCCGTTCATCCGGGAAGTGCTAAGATGTATCATGATTTGAAACGACACTACTGGTGGTCTGGTATGAAAAGGGACATTTCTGACTTTTTTTCGAAATGTTTAATTTGTCAGCAAGTGAAAGCCGAACATCAAGTTCCGTCTGGATCGCTACAGCAGATTCTGATTCCTGAGTGGAAATGGGATAGGGTAACAATCGACTTTGTTTCTGGTTTGCCCTTGGCTCAGAGAAAGAAAGATGCAATATGGGTCGTAGTTGATCGATTAACTAAGTCTGCCCATTTTATTTCTGTAAGATCTGATTACTCACTTGAAAAATTAGCTGGGCTGTATATTTCTGAGATTGTTAGATTGCACGGGGTGCCACTCTCTATTGTCTTAGATAGAGATCCAAGATTCACTTCGCGATTCTGGAAGAAATTGTAAGAAGCTTTGGGCACGAAACTGCACTTTAGTACAGCTTTCCATCCGCAAACAGATGGTCAGTCTAAACGGATCATTCAGATTCTTGAAGACATGTTGAGATGCTGTGTACTTGAGTTTAATGGTTCGTGGGAACAGTATCTGCCGTTGATTGAATTTGCATACAACAACAGTTTTCAGTCAAGTATTGAAATGGCACCTTATGAAGCTTTGTACGGACGTAATTGTCGTACACCTCTATATTTGATTAAACTCAGTGAGAATAAGCTTCACGGGGTTGATTTGATAAAAGATTCAGAACAGAAAGTGAAGTTGATTTGAGATTGCCTGAAAGCAGCATCTGATTGTCAGAAGTCTTATGCAGATTTGAAACGAAAAGATATAGAATTTGAGATTGGTGACAAAGTATTTCTAAAAGTGTCTCCGTGGAAGAAAGTGCTTCGATTCGGACAAAAAGGCAAACTAAGTCCGAGGTTCATCGGGCCATATGAGATCATTGAACGTGTCGGACCTGTTGCATATAGATTAAAGTTGTCGTCTGAGTTAGAAAAGATACACAATGTATTTCATATTTCGATGCTCTGTAGGTATCGATCCGATCCGTCACATGTGATTGCCCCATCTGAAATTGAAATCCGATCTGATATGACATATGAAGAGGAACCGATCCATATCTTAGCTCGTGAAGTGAAAGAGTTGAGAAATAAGAAGATTCCGTTAGTGAAAGTACTGTGGAATCGATATGGGATTGAAGAGGTTACCTGGGAGCCTGAAGACTCAATGAAACAATAATATCCGAATCTGTTTAACAGTAAGATTTTCGGGGACAAAAAACCCTCAGGGGGAGAATTGTAACAGTCCGGTTTATACCCTAGTCAGAACAGTGGTTTCGAGACCACAAATCTGAGTCCGTATAATATTTTAATATTATTTTATGTGCCGTTAATATGTGAATAAGCATGTAGTGAATTTCTGTAAGTGAATTTGTCTGTTTGTGTCTTTAATTTGAGCAAAGGACTGTATTGCATAAAATTTAAAAGTTGTATGTTATTTGTTAAAGCACCTATGTGTTGTGGCTTTTAAAGGTTATGGCCTTATGTGGCAATTAAGCCAATTTTTAATGATAGGTAGTGGATGGCTATGTGTAAACATATTATGTTTACATATGTTTATTTAAAATGTTATATTAAATATACATGCATTATATTTATATTTTATATTAATGCATTATAATAAAAGAAACATGAAAAAGTGGCTATATTTTTCATCTTCTTCTTGCCGAATAATCAAAAGAAAAAGAAAGGTTATAAGCTTTCAAATTTTCGGCCATTTGAGAACTAAATTCAAGGTAAGTTTTTGATCCGTTTTCGATAATTTCTACGTTTTTATAATCGTTGCTTTGAGAGCTATCAAACCCATGTCTCAATTTAATGTATTGATGATGTTTGTGAGTTATGCCATTGTTGATTTGTTGAGCTTTTTTGATGTTTTAAGGTGTTAAATGATAGATTGGTGGTAGATGAACATATTTTGTTCCTGAAGTTTTGTTGAATTTAGCTAAGTAGGGCTAAATTGAGAAAATATTGTTTTGGAGGACTAATTTGTGAATTTGATGAAATAGTTGGACTTGTATAGCCCCTAAGGATATTCGGCTAAGCATGAGCATGGGTGGATTTTGTGAATTTGGTGTTTTGTGAAAAATGGACTAGATTGATAAAATGTGCAAATGTGAGGGCTAAATTGCAAATAGCCCTAAATGTATGTCTTTGGATTGAATTGAATGAACTAGTGAATAAAAGGGTTAATTCTGAATATGTTTAGATCAAGAACCGAGGAAAACAGATTTAGTCCCATACGAACCTAGGAATAAATAGGATTAGCTATGTCATGACATAGGTAACTGTTCTGTTTTATCATGTAAGACCACGTCTGGGACGTTGGCGTTGATTTGAGATTCGTGTAAGACCCTGTCTGGGACAATGGCATCGATATCTGATTATGTGAAAGACCACGTTTGGGACGTTGGCATCAATATAAGCTTTGCGTATAAGACCACGTTTGGGACGTTGGCATCATTATAATCTTTACGTGTAAAGACCATGTCTGGGACATTGGCATCGTTCTGATTTGTGCAAGACCCTGTCCGGGATAGTGGCATCGATATCTGAGTGCACGTAAGACCTCGTCTGGGACGATGGCATTGTACTACTATTCTGAGCTTTTAAAAATATCCTATCGGATTCCTTATGGTTCAACGGGCAAGTATGTAATACAAATGACAAATCCAAGCTTTGATAGATTAAGTAAATGAATGTTCGACTCAGTTACGTTGATTATACACCAAATATGTACATAAGGTAAGTGACTATGTGTTTGTGATTCTTGAATTGGTAAATGTGGCAATTTGGCCAAGAATATGAATCAAAGTATAAATGTGAGAAATTTACCTTGTAGAAGAAATATGCCAATGTGGTTATATGCTTACATGCTTTACATATCAAGTTTGTTTGTGTATTGACTTACTAAGCTTTTAGAAAGCTTACTCTCTGGATGTGTTTTCTTGGTTCTGTAGGTCGTCAAAGCTACTAATAGCCTCGGGACCATCACGGATCGCCATCACACTACTAAAACTTATTTTGGTACACTTTGAAAATGTATATAGCTCAATATGGCATGTATAGGCTAATTTTGGTATGAGTTGTATAATGAACTTAGCCATGTGATTTGGCTAATTATGTTTTGATAATATGCCTTAATGAATGTGAGATGTGAAGTTGTTTTAGCATGATTAGTTGATTATGAGATGGTATGTATATATTGATGAAAGGAGCTTGGTATAGTTTAGATTTAGTCATGCAAATTGGTATGTTTGGAATTGGTTTGAATGGTTTGTAGTGTGATTACCTTAGTTGGCAAATATGCATGAATTGGTTGATTATTTTGGTATGTTTTGATGGTTATATGTGCATGAGATATCTTGTTAATTATGGCTTGTAGGTTTGACCCTTATGGGTGGCATTTTGGCCTTGTAAATGGCCTATAATGTCACACGGTTGTGGCACACGGGTGTGCCTAACGATCGTGGGTAAATTGTAGGATGTAGTTTAGTATCACACGGCTTCGACACGGGCGTGTCATCTGGCCATGGTGTGCAAGTCAGTAGCTACCTAAAAAGTACACGGCCAAATACACGAGCGTGCTTGGTGGCCGTGGTGGGGAAGTCAGTATATGACCTTGTAGTACACGGCCATGGCACACGGGCGTGCCTAATGACCGTGTTGGTATAGTTAGTATATAGACACGGATGGATACACGGGGGTGTCTAGAAGCCGTGGAGGGCACACGGTCTCATCCCACGGGCGTGTCTCCCCTGTAGTTTAGTAAAGTTTTAAATTTTCATGAAATCCCATATGTGTTTCAGTTTAGTCCCTACTCGACTTCTAAGTATGATTAAGGTATCGATGACTCGTTTAAGGGACATTATGTCTAAGAATGATGTTTGAATGTGTGATTTTGCCTGTGAACATTTTCGATATGTCTGGTAACGCTCCTAACCTTAATCCAGCGACGGATTCGGGATAGGGGTGTTACAACATATGCCGAAAATGGATGCCCCTACGTCACTAGTGACTGAAGTTGGGTCACATGATCGTATGAGAGAGGACGACGCTCTATCCCAAGCAATGTTGCGAGTTTTGGAAAGGGTTGCTGGGGTAAGAACTGGGTCAGCAGTTCGTGGGTCGATATCGGGGCTACTTAGATCGAATGGGGCTGAAGTTTTTAGAGGTATTTCGGGTGTAGCCCCTAATGTAGCAGAGTACTAGCTTGAGGCTGTGGAGCGGATCATAGACGATTTGGATTGTAATGCCGAGCAGAAACTGAAAGGAGTGGTGTCTTTGTTGAGAGACGAGGTGTATCAGTGGTGGCTCACTGTTCGAGAAGGCACTCAGGCTGATCTCATTACCTGGGAATTTTTTAAAATCGCATTTCAAGGAAAATATGTCGAAGCTAGCTACGTGGATGCCCGAAGGAAGGAATTTCTGAATCTGGTCCAAGGAGGTAAATCTGTGGCAACATATGAGGCGAAATTTTTGCGTCTGAGTCGGTATGCCCGGGGAATAATGCCGACTGATTATGAACGTTGTGTGCATTTTGAGGATGTATTGCGTGATGAGTTACTGGTACTGATAGCCCCACAGAAGGAGAGGAATTTTGCCACACTTGTGGAAAAAGCTAAGATAACTGAGGAGGTTAAACACTCGGAGAGGCAGAACCGAGACAAGGATAGGGGCAGGAACAAGAGAGACTCTGGGTACTCAGGTCCTGCTAGAGGTTTTCAGAAAAGGCCCAGGAATGAGGAGCCAGCTCGAGTAAGAGTTCAAGCTACTACTATTCAGTTACAGCCATGTGTGGATTGTGGAAAACTTCATTCGGGTGAATGCTGGAAGCGAACCGGTGGTTGTTTCAGATGTGGTTCTAAGGACCATCGATTTAAGGATTGCCCTCGAGAGCCTGCTCAGGCTCAGGTAGTTCGTAACAGATTTGCACAGACAGCTGGAGGCGTTCAGCAGCCGTAAAGAGGCCGTGGGCCAGGTCGAGGTGGTAATGGTGTAGGACAAGGTCAGGGTGCACCTGGTAGAGGTACCGGTAATAGGGGTAACACGGAGGCAAGGTAGCCAGGTTTGGTTTACGTGGTCAGACGACGAGAGGATGGTGATGCACCTGACGTCATAACTGGCACGTTCTTCATATCTGATGTACTTGTTACCGCTTTGATAGATATTGGATCCACCCATTCCTATGTTGCAAGTGCTGTGTCTGGAACTCTGAATATTAGATTTGAAATTTTTGCTAGAGAAACCACTGTGATTAGCCCTTTAGGGCAGTCGGTGATAGTAAATAAGTTGTTTAGGGATGTGCCCTTAGAAATTCAGAGGGAAGTTTTTCTGGTGGATTTGATGGAACTGCCATTCGGTGAGTTCGATCTCATTTTGGGCATGGACTGGTTGGTTAAACACCGTGCGAACTTGGACTGTGCTGCAAAGCAGATGGTACTAAAAACTTCAGAGGTTAAGGAAGTAATGATGATAGGTGAAAGAAGAAACTATCTGTCTAATGTGGTATCTGCTTTAAAGGCAGAAAAGTTGGTACGAAAGGGGTGTGGAGCGTTCATAGCCTTCATCAGTGCTCTGGATGCCAAAGAGTTATCGGTAGAGAGTGTTAGAACGGTGAAAGAGTTTTCAGACATCTTTCCCGAGGAGCTTCCAAGATTACCTCTGGATCGAGAGGTGGAGTTTGGCATTGAGCTGTGGCCAGGGATGGCTCCGGTGTCTATTGCTCCTTACAGAATGGCGCCGAATGAGCTAGCGGAGCTTAAAGCTCAAATTCAGGAGTTGTTGGATCGATGATTTATTCGACCAAGTGTATCACCGTAGGGAGCGCCAGTTTTGTTCGTTAAGAAAAAGGACGGGTCAATGCGTATGTGCATCGATTATAGGCAATTGAATAAATTAACGATTAAGAACAAGTATCCGTTACCGAGAATCGATGATCTGTTCGATCAACTGCGAGGAGCTTCGGTCTTCTTGAAGATAGACTTGCGATCGAGTTATCACCAGTTAAAGGTTAAGGAGGCGGATATTCACAAGACTGCATTCCGAACTCGTTATGGACATTACGAGTTTTTGGTAATGCCGTTCGAGTTGACAACTGCACCAGCTACATTTATGGACATGATGAACTGAGTCTTCCAACCATATCTAGACCGGTTTGTGGTTGTGTTCATAGATGACATCCTGGTGTACTCGAAGACTGAAGAAGAGCATGATTCGCATCTACGAGTTGTATTGCAGATATTAAGAGAGAAGCAACTGTATGCCAAATTCAGTAAGTGTGAATTTTGGCTGAAGGAAGTTACCTTTTTGTGGCATGTCGTGTCTGCTGAGGGAGTTAGAGTGGATCCCCGGAAGGTCGAGGCTGTATTGGATTGGAAGCCACCGAAGTCAGTGGCCGTAATTCGGAGTTCTCTAGGGTTGGCTGGATATTACAGGCGGTTCGTTGAGGGGTTTTCGTTGATTGTTGCACCCCTAACTAAACTATTGCGTAAGGGAGTACCGTTTGTGTGGTCAGATAAACAGCAAGAGAGCTTTGAGAAATTGAAGAAGATTTTGACAGAAGCGCCAGTATTGATTCAACCTGAGGCTGGTAAGGAGTTTATTGTTTCTTGTGATGCGTCACACATAGGCTTGGGTTGTGTGCTGATACAAGGGGGAAAAGTAGTGGCTTATGCATCTCGTCAATTAAGGCCGCATGAGGTAAATTATCCCACTCGTGATTTGGAGTTAGCTGCAGTGGTGTTTGCTCTAAAGATTTGGAGACACTATCTGTATAGGGAGAAGTCGATTATCTATACGGATCATAAGAGTCTGAAGTACCTCCTTACCCAAAAGGAGTTGAACTTAAGACAGTGGAGGTGGATAGAATTTTTGAAGGATTATGACTTCTCAATTGAGTATCATCCAGGAAAGGCTAACGTAGTGGCTGATGCGTTGAGTCGTAAGGTGATATCGAATTTGAGAGCAATGTTCGCTCATCTCAGCCTTTATGAAGATGGTAGCCTATTAGCCGAACTTCAGGTGAAGCCGGCATGGGTAAATTAGATTAAGGAAAAGCAGTTGTTAGATGAAAGGTTGGGTTCTCGGCATCAGTAAGTGGAAGGTGGTGAGATAGGGGATTTTAGATTTAATAGTGATGGAGTATTGTGTTTCCACGGAAGAGTTTGTATGCCTAGGGATTCGGAATTGAGACAAATGATTCTGCGTGAGGCGCATAATAGCCCATATGCTATGCACCTCGGGGGAAATAAGATGTACCGAGACCTCCGTGAGCAGTATTGGTGGCCAGGGTTGAAACGGAAGGTTACCGACTTCGTGAATAAGTGCTTGACATGTCAGCAGGTGAAGGCGGAACATCATCTACCGTCAGGGTTGCTACAACTGGTGAAAATTCCACTATGGAAGTGGGGAAGGATAACGATGGACTTTGTTAGTGGGTTACCCTTAATGCCTACTAAGAAAGATTCCGTATGGGTAATAGTGGATCGGTTAACGAAGACAGCTCATTTCCTACCTATTCGTACAGATTATACGTTGCAGAAGTTGGACAAGTTGTATATAGCAGAAGTCGTAAGGTTGCATGGGGTACCAGTGTTGATTATATCGGACAGAGATCCTAGGTTTACATGACGGTTCTGGAAGGCTTTACATGAAGCTTTGGGAACAAGGATAGATTTTAGCACGGCATTTCATCCGCAGACTGATGGTCAGTCGGAAAGAGTAATCTAGATTCTTGAAGACATGTTAAGGGGCTGTGTAATCGATTTCAGGGGTAGTTGGGAAGATTTTCTACTGTTGGGAGAGTTTGCATACAACAACAGCTATCAATCCAGCATCCAGATGGCACCCTACGAGGCATTGTATGGTCGTAGGTGTCGTACTCCTACTAGTTGGACTGAACCAGGAGAGCGACAGTTGTTGGGTCCTGAGTTGATCTCGGAGACGGAGGAAAAAGTTAAAGTAATTCGGGCTCGGTTAAAGGAAGCTTCAGATAGGCAAAAATCATACGCGGATTTAAAGCGGAAGGATATAGAGTTCTCTGTGGGAGATCAGGTCTTTTTGAAGGTCTCACCTTGGAAGAGGATCTTAAGATTTCGGCGGAAAGGCAAGTTGAGCCCTAGGTTCATAGGACCTTACCGTGTACTGAAGCGTGTTGGGCCAGTAGCTTATCAGCTGGAGTTACCTCCGGAGTTAAGTCAGATACATAGTGTATTTCATGTTTCAATGTTAAGGCACTATCGTTCGAATCCATCTCATGTTGTACCAGTGGAGGAAATCGAATTAAGACCTGACTTGTCTTTTGAAGAAGAGCCAGTGCAGACTTTAGATCGGGATAATAAAGTACTGAGAAGGAAGTCAGTTCCGTTAGTCAAAGTTTTATGGCATAATCATGGATCAGAGGAAGCTACATGGGAGCCTGAGGACACGATCCGACAACAATATCCTCATCTCTTCTAATCAGGTAAATTTCGAGGCCGAAATTTTCTTTAAGGGGTAGAATTGTAACATCCTGAAATTTCAGAATTTTATGTTTTGAAGAATATCATGCGATGGGCTAGTTAAAAATGTTAATTGTGTATGTTTAGGGGTCCTAAGAAGGCTCGGGGTTGAATTGGGCCTTAGAAAAATTTTTATGTTTAAACACTTTAAGGAGAGATAGGTAAGTGACATCAATGCTTAAAGGAAATAAATGTGTATTTTGCTAGCATAAGTGAGCATATGGCAAGGAGGTTGTGGCGTCACATGAAGGGCTTTTGGGGAGGAGTTCGAATCTCACCTAGTGCAAAAATTTTGATTAATTTTTGTACTTCTCTTCCAAGTGTCGGCCATGGTCCTAATTAAGGTAAGGAAGACATTTTATCTATGGAAAGAAGAATAAGAAAATATGGTATGGAGAAAAACAAGGGATAATGAAGGAAAGAATCAAAAGAAAAAGGCAAGAGAAGGGAACATGTTAGCCTATTATGTGGAGGATGTTTTGGAAAGATTATTTTGGTCAACATTCATCCTTTTGGCAAAAGTTATACACGATTTTGGTTAGGGGAATAGGGAGTGTAACATCCCGAACCCGTATCCTTCACCGGATTAGGGTTATGAGGCATTACCGAACTAGACTGAGAACATCGCAGGCATTTATCGCAATTCATGCATTTAACAATTTCCGAAATCATAGTTTGTATTTCAAATTTCCAACTAGTAGTTCATACCAAAAATTCATATTGAACCAAACAACTAATCAAATCAAAGCTCACATGAATTCATTTGTGTGCATATAGTTGAATCTAAGATGTCTATAGGGTACATGCATTGCATATCTATATGATCTTATAGTACATACAAGAACATAAAGAACAGTTCATATCATACTAAATTCGTTTGCTTAGTACTCAAAACATCATACATATACCAACTTGCCATATACTATACCACTTTATTTCATTAACAGATTATCAAATAGTCTATAGTCGTTTTAAGCATTTTAGCCTAAGTAACAATTATAAATACACTAAATTCGAATGATCAAATAGTTTAATCAAAATTCATATAATTAACCAATACATAACTACCTATTCTGTTACATCCATTATGTCTAATCCAACTTAACATACTTGGATACAAAACACAAACATAACAAAAATATCATCTTTATAATCCATGACAACCTTCATATTAATAAGATATTATTACTTTAGCCTATGATGTCATTATTCACAAGACCAAATTGTACCTATAATAAACATCAAGACCATGGCCGAATATATGGTAAACAAATCCCTACCACTTTTGCATCATAATGACATAACCATATGCATCATCTAGTCATTAAAAGAAAGAAAACCATATGTATCCTCATCAAAAAACCAAAATAAAAGCCATATTCGTATGGCTATAATACATATATTATCCTAGTTTCCAACTCAAACAAGAACATTAATCACCCTATACATGCCTTTATCCAAAAATAAACCAAGCTAATGGTGTACCAAAAAGATGATAGTGTGGTTGACTCTGCTGACGTTTTCTCGAGCCCGTAGCTTGACCAAATCTATAAAATAGAACATTAAACACACACGGAGTAAGCTTACTAGCTTAGTAAGTCTTAAGCAAATACAACTTAATATTCAAACATTTAAACTTTTAATAAATAAGTTCATAGCAATGAATATAAAAATTATATGAGTGAATTATTCATGGCTGAATACCCTCAATGCCCTTAACTTAATTATTAACTCTTTACTACCATGAACATATACATTCTCTAATCATATGAGTATCATAAACATTCGTACATTCCAAATCAAATAAACATGTCATACATATTAATCACATTTTCTTCTTTTGTACACATTTGCAGCCACATTCAAATTCATTTATCCATTAGAAATTCCACATATAATCGATTCATCAAAGAAATATAGATATGAGATTCATACTCTTCAGTGATTAACTCAATAGCACATTATGAAATCCTTATTAAAGCTTCAACTCAATCTCATCATACAAAACTCATTCGATGTCGTACTTACCTAATCCATTCCTTACTAATATAATAGGATATTACTTACCTGAACATTACATTAAATACTTCTTACCTTGTTGGATTCATGACTTCTCGATTTATCACATATCACCGGCATTTAGCCTGCTAGGCATTTAAGCCCTAAATATACACGGCATTAAGCCTGCTAGGTAATAAGCCCGAAATATACACCGACATTATGCCTACTAGGCGATAAGCCCGGAATATACACCGGCATTAAGCCTGCTAGGCGATAAGCCCGAACAACAACATAATAACCATTTCATATGCATTTGTTATTTCCATAAGCACATGTAGCACAAGTATTTCATAATTCAAATATCAAACTTAAGTAACCTAATCACATTACATCAATTAAATTCAATCTAATATTGCACCATTCACATTCGGCAATATCATAAATATATTCTCAAAATTTTCAAATTTCCTTAGTTATTATGCTTTGTAACTAATTTTTAATATACAATTGCTTAAAGACTTTCCTCGACTATCGACGGACAACGTAGACTGGCTACTCGATAACTTTCGCCTTTCCCCAATCCAAATCTGTTTTTCTTTGTTCTTGATCTAAACACATTAAAATTTAGCTCATTCAAGCACATTTCATCTCAATTTAGTCCCAAAACACATAAATGGGCAAATTACCATTTTACCCCTAATGTTTCACATTTTTACAATTTAGTCCTATTTGCACAAAACACAAAATACACAAAATTTCACAATAGTACCTTAGGGCCGAATGTTCATAAGGACCATAAGTCCATTTCTTTCATTTATTTTACATTTTAGCCCCCTTAAAAATTCATTTTTGCAATTTAGCCCAAAATACTCAAATTCACTAAAATCTCAAATATAAAACATGCTAATCTTTAACATATCTTTAATATAAAATCATCAAACATCAAAACTACAAGAACATGTCAATGGCCAAATATCAAATACACACAAATCTCAAAAATTTTAGCATGAGCCGGATAATATACGAAGCAATGATCACAAAAACGTAGAAATTATCAAAAACCGAACAAAATTACTTACTCAAATTAATCTTCAAAAGGCCGAACCCTAGAAAGCTCTTGTCCCCTTTATTTTTCGTTTAATTTCGGCCAAGGTGGACATTTGATGGCTTGGTTTCATATTTGTTTTATTTTTATTAACATAATTACTAAATACCATTATTAACCTTACTAATAAAATAAAACAAATTATAAACCCAAGGCCATTATTGTCCACTACCGTCCACTACCCTTTAAAATGGGTAATTTGCCTTTTAAAGACTCCCATTTAAAAAGACAACAACAATTCAACCCTTGCACATTAAACTATCAAATTTTTATTTTACGCGATTAAGCCCTTTTTACCTAAATAAACACACAAACGATTAAATTTTTCTACGAAACTTTCACACACATTAATTCACATATAATAAACACAAAATGTAATATTTAACTATTTTTCAGACTCGGATTCGTGGTCCCAAAACCACCGTTCCGATTAGGGTCAATTTCGAACTGTTACAACTCTCCCCCCTTAGGGATTTTTGTCCCTGAAAATCTTACCGTTAAACAAAGTCGGATATTGTTGTCTCATTGAATCCTCAGGCTCCCACGTAGCCTCTTCAACCCTGTGCCTATTCCATAGTACTTTCACTAATGGAATACTCTTGTTTCTCAACTTTTTCATTTCCCGAGTTAAAATACGGATCGGTTCTTCCTCATATGTCATATCGGATCAGATTTTAATCTCAGACGGAGCGATCACATGTGACGGATCTGATCTATATCTACGAAGCATTGAAACGTGAAATACGTTGTGTATCTTTTCTAATTCAGAGGGCAACTTCAATCTATAAGCAACAGGCCCAATACGTTCGATGATCTCGTACGGTCCGATGAACCTCGGACTTAGTTTGACTTTCTGACCAAATCGGAGTACCTTCTTCCATGGAGAAACTTTCAAGAATACCCAATCTCCGATCTGAAATGCAATGTCTTTGCGCTTCGAATCAGCATAGGACTTTTGACGATCCGAGGCAGCTTTCAAACTATCTCTGATTATAGCCACTTTCTGTTCCACCTGTTTAATCGAATCAACCCCGTGTATCTTATTTTCGATGAGTTCGGTCCTGTAACACCCCAAACCCGGCCCAAAACACCACGGCCGAATTCAGAATGCTACTTAGGAAAAATTTTGAAAAGGATTTGACAAAAAGGTGAAAACACAATAATTTCCCGTCATTTATAAAACATTGTATATTTAAAATCTAAGTAAAATTATATTGCTACAAATTTTCCGGATTTAAAATTATAATATAAGTTTCTAAGATATGAATTGTTTGAAAGAAAACATTCCCAGTTATTAGCTCGATAATTAATCCATCGTAAACATAATAAAATCCCCAAAATACTTTAAATGGCCTTATTGCAATAATGATTTACCCAAAAGTACTGAAAATATAAAATGCATGAAACAAATAAAACATCTTCTGCATGGCCACCTTGTATCCGCTCCAGCCCGGTCCAAGTATCATGTATCATCTGCATTGTTTTTGGAAAAAATAGGGTGAGTCAAACCGACTCAGTGTGTAATTATTCCACATGTCTCCTCATATGGGCTTGGCCCATATCCACACCGTCCACATAAACAATCATGCAAAGTGAATCCCAACCCAACCTAGTGTCCATCCGCTACACACCCCCGTACCTGCCGCACATGTAACATCCGGGTTTTAGGGGTTATGCGTTTAGTGCATAATCCAAGTGAAAGTGGGCTTAGTGTGTGTTTGGATGTGTTTTAGGGGTTCCTAAAACCCTAGGGTGTAGGAGAGTGTCTTAGGAATTTTTTTTTTAAGTGATAAGAGGGGGGAGCTAGGCTAAGGAGGCCTTAAGGAAATTTGTAGGGACTCTTGGACATGGAATTGGGCTTGTCAAAGTGGCTGCAAGGCGCCACTTAGGGCCTTGGTGAATGACGCCTCGAGCAAGGGAGAAGGGCTCAAGTTCGAGTCTTGTTGGCAGCAGGGAGTGTGGCTTTTATTTTGCTTTTTGCGTCAAGAGAGGGGAGAAGTGATGGACGGCATTTGAGACTTTGAAAAGGTAAGGATAAGACTTGTTTTCTCTTTTAAAATTCGGCTATAAGGTAAAGGATAAGTGTTGTTAATTTAATTTATTTTGAATAGGTGGATAAGAGATAAAACGGGAGAGAAATTTGGGATTTGATAAGTAAGGAGGTAGTGGCCAGCCAAGGGGCTCTTAGAATGCCAATTTTGATCATGAAAAGGGGGGATTAGATGCCGAAATTTAGTTTAGCAAGGTGCCGAATTGGTCTTTTCTCTCTAGCCGAATTTGTTCATTTTTCTGCCTAGTCCTATTCTTTTCTTCATGCCAAAATTTTATGGTGATCAACTCTTTTTTTTCCTCTTTTGATTAACTTGGCCGAAACCTCAAAGAACATTGAGGGCATTCCTTGTGTTTTCTTCTCTTCTTCCTCTCTACTACTAGGCCGAATCTACCTTTCTCATCCTACCTCTCTTTTATTTCTTTGGTAGTCTTAAAACCGATATCTACCCTTTTGATAGCCGAGTGTTCCATTTTCTTTTGAGAGCCATAGCCGAACCTTCTAACCCCATTCTCTACTCTTTTTCTCTTCACCATTAAAGTGCCGAAACACCATCTCTACCTTGAAGTCGAATCTCAATCTTAGTGTAGGCCGATTCTTTGCAAAGCCGTAAAGATCTATCATTAAGGTAAGGTTGTGATTACTCCTCTTCATTTGGGATTTATGTTATGGCCGAATGGCCCTATGACCCTTTAAAGTGTGTTAAGGCCGTTTGTAGGGGAAGGTACAATCTAACGTAGGAGATCTTTCGGGGTTCTTATAGCCAAAGTTTGCAGAAGTGATCCTTCAGGATTTGTGTGATCAAGGTAAGTGAGATATAATACTCGGCCAAGGGCCATGTTCATGGATTTATGTATGGTAACCGATTTTATCAATGGATTAGCAGGGAATTTCGACAACTTCATAGACCAGTGGTGATTCGGGATTTACTTTAGCAAGGTAAGGGGTTGCTAATATTCGGCCATAGGCCATATCTTGGTATTAGTGCCTAACCGATTTCACCTATGGGTATTAGGAAGGAGTGCAATCAGTTTTGGCAGACTTTCGGGATTTCGAGGAACTCGTTAAGTAAATTAGGTGTGTACCCCACACTAGATCTTAATAGATTTATGGCAATTTTTTAATATATGTGTTATAATAATGTGAAATGTGGCCAAGGGTACCATGCAATGGTACAAAGTACTCAGGTATGTAACCTTAACATCATGTTAATAAATGATATGAATATCTGGAATATGTCACATATGTGAATATTGATAAGAATGTGAAATAAGGCTTAAGGCATGATATTTGCATGATTTGTATGACATGGGGCATATGGGTGAATTTGAAAAGGGGAAGTGATCTGGTGGTTTTATACCACAATATCTGAATGTGGTGACTTATGTCACAATATCTGAATGTGGTGACTTATGTCACAAAATATTATCTGGTGGCTATGTCACGCTTTTATAAGGGCAATGAGCATGTCGTCTGCTGTGACTGCCTTCGATGGTGTGTAGCGGATGGAGGGTCGATTTAGTAATCCCCACGGTGTGATGGTTGGTACGGGTGATGTGTAGCGGATGGTTATATAGGTTTGGGTTCGGGTTTGCATCATTATGTTTAATTGCTATATGTATATGTATGATTTGATATGCCATAAACTGTTGGGACTTAGTGTTGGTGGTTATACACTGAGTCTGTTTGACTCACCCCGTTGTGGGAAATCTTTTCAGGTGACACTCAGTAGATGGACCGGGTCGGCAGGAGCTTAGTGGTGGCCATGCTCAGCACAAGATTTATTTTATTTGGACTTTTTATTTTAAGTACTTTGGATTTATTTCGGTTTATATGTTGATGTAATAAGGCCTTTACTACTAAACTGTTTATGCATGCACTTAAATTATTTTTATTATGATCTGATTTTTAACAAATTGAAGTTAAGTAATTCTTCTTAAAAATAAATCTTGAAATGTTTTGTCACCTAACACAAATGGTTTTCAAAATTAAAGGTAAACCTTAAAAACTTGGCAAATACTTTTTAACTTGTGTTTTCAAGTACGTAATTAAGGTTTTATTAAAACTCAGATTTTCCAAATCAAGCCCTCAAGGTTTTCCAAAGAACATACGAATTTGAACCGTTTTACTTGAGAAACATACCAGATCTGGTCGAGGCTCGTGGGCCGGGTTTGGGGTGTTTCAGTTTGGTATCGGAGCCCAGTTTTTATACTCTCGGCCTTGGGTTTAAAGCCCATAACGTTTTCAAAATTGAGCCCAAATGAATTTTGTGAAAATTTTTGTGAAATGAGCAGGTTTTTCTGGCATGGCACCTAAGTCTTCGACCCGAAGTCCACCAGGTAAGTACCCCTATCTATTGTGTGATTTATAGTATGATTTGTAGAAAGGTATAACTAGAATGTAGATTAGTATATTAAGTACTTGAACTATAGGACTAGGTTACCCCAACAATTACCTAAAACTTTAATGCCTAATTAAACAAACCTGTGACTAAGTCACCGAGTTAGGGTGTGGCAACCATTGTGCGCATGTCTAGGATTGGTTTCGGTGGGAGCCTGGTATTTAAGCAGTCCTAGTGACTCACCTCCTCTCCACTCGAATCCTACCTGGTGCGTAGTGACGGTTCACCCTAACCAAGAGGATTTATTCACGGGCTAAACCCAATAACTAAAACCCGAAACGGACTAGCCGTATTTTTATAAAAACCCTAGCTTTAAAATCCTCAAATTACCCTTTTGATTTGTAAAAACTATTCTATAAGATTTTTCAGAAATATTCCCGATTTACAAAATTACCTAAATACCGTTGGTTGAAAAATTATAAAAAATGCCCTGGGTTTCTAAAATTACCATACTACCCTCGATTTTAATAAAATTTTCTTACTTTGCAAAGATATCCAAAAACCCTATTTTGTGAAAATTCAAGATACCCTGATTGGGAAAATTTACGAAATTACCCCTGATTTACGAAATTACCAAAATAACCCCGATTTTCAAAATTTCTGCTATACCGTTGATTTGAGAAAATTTTCAAAAATACCCCAGAGTTTTGAAATTTCAAAGTGCCCTAATTTATTAAGATTTCCAAATTGACCCCGATTTATTACCAAAATACCCCTGTAGGATAACTGACGAAAATACCCCTGGATAGGAACAGACAAAAATGTTTGAAGAGTGAATGTGTATGGTAGATACTACTGAATGGATGTGTTTCTGTGAATTAAGGTAGAAGACTTGAAACTCTGAATGATCGAAAGAACTACTATTAAGCTATTTTCATAAAACTGTTCGCGGATAAGCAGTGGAACAAATACTAATACATAAAATTTCTTAAATCAGAGTAAAGCGCGATTGTAGACATGAGCTCTAGGGGACGTGGTCGTAATGTGCGAGGACGTGGTCAAGGCAGAATGACTGTGTCAGAACTCGTTAGGTCGGGTCAAGGGTCTGAAAATAAGGTACCACCACCCCCACCACCAGCTGTTGGTGTTGAGCAGCAAGACCAGACGGGGGATGACGCTGTATCGCAGGCGGTGCTGCGAGTTCTTGAGATGGTGGCTAGAGCCGGTGGAAATATGGGAGCTCAGAAATCTGTACCCGAGCGACTCCGAGCCAATGGAGCTGAGGTGTTCCGTGGCGTATCGAGTGTGGCACCCAGTACTGCTGAGTATTGGTTGGAGGCGACCGAGCAAATTATGGATGAGTTAGATCTGACGGCTGAGGAGAAAGTGAAAGGAATGGTGTCGCTACTTCGCGATGAGTCATACCAATGGTGGCTCACAGTTCGAGATAGTGCTACGGCTGAGGAACTCACTTGGGAGTATGTTAAGGCGGCATACCAGAAGAAGTATGTTGGTACTCATTACATAGATGCGCAGAGGAAGGCATTTCTGGGGCTGGTTCAAGGGAACAAGTCCGTGGCGGAGTACGAGGCTGAATTCCTAAGATTGAGCCGGTATGCTCGAGGAATCGTGGCTACGGAGCATGAGCGGTGTGTCCGGTTTGAGGATGGACTGAGGGATGATCTGAGGTTATTGATAGCTCCGCAACAAGAGCGGGAGTTTGTTGTGTTGGTAGAGAAGGCTAAGGTAGCCGAAGGAATTAAGGACTCTGTGAGGCAGCACACTGATCGGAATAGGCAGAAGAGAGGTTTTGAATCAGCAGGGTCGTCGGGGAATGTGCAAAAGAGGCCTAAAGTTGAGGGGCTACAAGTACAGCAGGTTGTTGCAGGAGAGCAATACCGTACTTGTGCTCAGTGCGGAAAGATGCATCTAGGGGAGTGTTGGAAGAAGACAGGAGGATGCTTTAAGTGCGGGTCCAAGGATCACATGATTAAGGACTGTCCTATGAAACCAGATGGGAATCGACCAGCAGGTCAGGGTTTTAATCAGGCTGGAAAAGGTAGTCAGCAGGCGACGAAGGGTCGTGGTCCGAACCATGGAGGGAATGGTTCCAGCCGAGGTCGTGGAGCACCAGGCAGTGGTGCTGAGGATGCAGATGCGAGACAACCAAGGTTGGTTTATGCAGTCAGGCACCGCGAGGAGGAAGATGTGCCAGATGTGACAACGGGTACGTTTCCTATTTCTGGAATACCCTTTATTGCCTTATTCATTGTAAAGTCAGCTCATTTTTGTATTGCTAGTGAGGTGTTTGGAACCTGGACTGTGAACTTTGAGATTATGCATAGGAAATGTGTTAGTTTTATTAAGATCAGAGTGCGCAGCAGTAGCGTAGTGTGGTGAGTTAGGATGTACGGTTGTTCGTTAGACAGTAATTTCGAGGACGAAATTATTTTTAAGGAGGGTAGAACTGTAACATCTGAGTTTTAAGGGTTATGCGTTTAGTGCATAATCCAAGTGAAAGTGGGCTTAGTGTGTGTTTGGATGTGTTTTAGGGGTTCCTAAAACCCTAGGGTGTAGGAGAGTGTCTTAGGAAAATTTTGTTTTTAAGTGATAAAAGGGGGGGAGCTAGGCTAAGAAGGCCTTAAGGAAATTTGTAGGGACTCTTGGACATGGAATTGGGCTTGTCAAAGTGGCTGCAAGGCGCCACTTAGGGCCTTGGTGAATGACGCCTCGAGCAAGGGAGAAGGGCTCAGGTTCGAGTCTTGTTGGCAGCAGGGAGTGTGGCTTTTATTTTGCTTTTTGCGTCGAGAGAGGGGAGAAGTGATGGACGGCATTTGGGACTTTGAAAAGGTAAGGATAAGACTTGTTTTCTCTTTTAG
The DNA here is from genome assembly GCA_005393395.2 of Gossypium australe. Taxonomy (NCBI): domain Eukaryota; kingdom Viridiplantae; phylum Streptophyta; class Magnoliopsida; order Malvales; family Malvaceae; genus Gossypium; species Gossypium australe. The sequence goes on along the minus strand of CM016626.1, from coordinate 78,911,012 downwards.
AATTCGGCTATAAGGTAAGGGATAAGTGTTGTTAATTTAATTTATTTTGAATAGGTGGATAAGAGATAAAATAGGAGAGAAATTTGGGATTTGATAAGTAAGGAGGTAGTGGCCGGCCAAGGGCTCTTAGAATGCCAATTTCGGTCATGAAAAGGGGGGGATTAGATGCCGAAATTTAGTTTAGCAAGGTGCCGAATTGGTCTTTTCTCTCTAGCCAAATTTGTTCATTTTTCTGCCTAGTCTTATTCTTTTCTTCATGCCGAAATTTTATGGTGATCAACTCTTTTTTTTCCTCTTTTGATTAAATTGGCCGAAACCTCAAAGAACATTGAGGGCATTCCTTGTGTTTCTTCTCTTCTTCCTCTCTACTACTAGGCCGAATCTACCTTTCTCATCCTACCTCTCTTTTATTTCTTTGGTAGTCTTAAAACCGATATCTACCCTTTTGATAGCCGAGTGTTCCATTTTCCTTTGAGAGCCATAGCCAAACCTTATAGCCCCATTCTCTACTCTTTTTCTCTTCACCATTAAAGTGCCGAAACACCATCTCTACCTTGAAGCCGAATCTCAATCTTAGTGTAGGCCGATTCTTTGCAAAGCCGTAGAGATCTATCATTAAGGTAAGGTTGCGATTACTCCTCTTCATTTGGGATTTATGTTATGGCCGAATGGCCCTATGACCCTTTAAAGTGTGTTAAGGCCGTTTGTAGGGGAAGGTACAATCTAACGCAGGAGATCTTTCGGGGTTCTTTGATAACATGATTATTTTGCATGATTTCTTGTATTTAATTCGGTGTATTTCTAAAATTAATCCCTGCTAATTTGCATTTTTATGATTTAATTCTTGTTAGGGACGCAATTGATCGGAAACATGCTGAAAAGGGCCAAATTGAAAGAAAATCATGGAAATAGGGCCAAAACAAAAAGATGGAGAAAGCCAAGGACTCGTCGAGCAATTTGACTTTGTAAAAAGCCAAATTAGAAAATTATATTTTAAGTTTATTTTAATTTTACTTATTTTTAATTTTATTATTATTTTAGATTTTATGTTAATTAATTTAGGCTATTTTAGTAAACTCCATTAGTATAAATAGGGGTTAAATGTAATTGGAAAAGCAATCAATAAATTCTCTCTTTTTCTATTCCTATTTGGAGTTGTTTTTCTCTCTTTTCCAATTGCAAATTAGAATAGGATTTCTTTTATTTATCCTTCAAGCCAACGTCAACATTCTGCCATTTTCCAATCCAATTGTTGGTTTTTCCAAAATTGGTTTAATTACCTTCCAAGTCCCCCTTCCTTCCTAAAATTCCATCATCCTTCAAACCAAGCCAAAACACAACCTTCAAGCATGAGTGAAATCATGCCACACTAAACCCCTTTCAGCCTTAAGCCGGTATTGACCCCGTCAAAAAGCCCGTGAGTTACGAACCCAAGCTACCTAACTCCAAATTTTTTATACTTATTATTTCTTTGGATTAAGAGTATGACTTCGTCAGCTCATAAAGTCAAGTCGTACTAAGTCAAAAAAGATGTCGTTTGAGTTAGCACGACTAGACGTACAGTTGGAATTTCGAAAGGATCGATTGTCTAATTGGTCTTCCGTGAACACATTGGCGTGCCAAGTGGGGATTGCTGTTTGGTTCCGTCAAGGGAAATAGTAACCAGATTTAAATGTCCCAACGTTTGAGGGCATTGGTTCGAGCTAGGCTCTTCTAGAACGCAAAGCTGCTGAAGTTCTAAACCACGAATGTTTCGTAGGTTGTTCGATCGGTAAGGGTTAGTTATAGGACGTTCCATAACTAATTTACACAAGGAAGAGTTGGTGTCTGAGCTAAGTTTTATCGATTTCTTTTCAGACTATTTCAATTTATTTTCTTATTTAATCTGTTGCTTTTTACTTTTTTATTTTCTGTGTCTGTTTCAGGTTTAACATTTTACTCCCCCCAAACGTCGCGGGCACGACAATTGCCCAGACATTAATCTGGTCAAGAGATAGACGATTTTTCAGTAAAACCAGTCTCTGTGGGATCGACCCTAGTCCCTACACTGCTGAAATTTGCAACTAGGTGTAGGTTTATATTGGTGGAATCGACAGCCATCAATTTTGGCGCCGTTGCCGGGGACTGGCAACACTTACGATTGTTTAATCGTCTTCATGACCAGATCTTCATCAGGAAGTCTCGAATACGACCCAAAAATCGAGAAATCAGTGCGAGCACGACGAAAGGAGACAGAAGCTCTTAAACGCGCAGGTAAAGCAGAAGCTGAACTAGGACAAGGGATCCTAGAATCTGACGTCGAAAAATTGAGCGAAGCAATTCGTACAGAGGCAATTTGACGTGGGAAACAAGTCGAAGTGGTTGGAATTGAGACCGAACCACTTCTTGAAACGAAAGAAGAAAAAGGCAACCTCGGTGAACCAGTAAGGATGGCGAACAGAACCATTCGTCAACTAGCCGCTGCTCCCAACGAGCAAGCACCGTTATGCATCAACTATCCTACCGGAGGAACCCCGTTCGAGCTGAAATCAGGCTTGATTCACCTTTTGCCCACTTTTCGAGGCCTGAAGAATGAAAATCCGCACACCCACTTGAGAGAATTCCACATGGTCTGCTCAAGCATGAAACCGCAGGGAGTACCCGAAGATGAAATCAAACTTTGGGCCTTTCCTTTTTCTTTAGTTGATACAGCAAAAGAATGGTTATTTTACTTACCCTCCGGTTCTATCACAACGTGGGATGACTTATCTAGTGTCTTTCTTGACAGGTTCTTCCCAGCATCACGAGCAGCTGAACTTCGGAGGGACATAGTGGGAATTCGCCAGATGGAGAATGAATCGCTCTACGACTATTGGGAGCGATACAAAAAACTATGTGCAAGTTGCCCTCAACACGGGTTGACCGAACAATCACTCCTTCAGTATTTCTACGAGGGATTGCTCTCTATGGAAATGAAAATGATCGATGCTGCTAGTGGAGGGGCGCTTGTCAATATGACTCCTCAAAGGGCGAGAGAACTGATATCCACCATGGCGGTGAATTCGCAACAATATCGGCCAAATTCAGAACCCACAAGATGGGTTAATGGGGTAAACGTTTCATCTTTAGAAGATAAGTTGGATAAGCTTACCAATGTTGTTCAATGTTTGCTTATAGAGAAAAAGAATCCGACCCAACTATGCGGAATTTACGCTACATCTGAACATCCAACGGATTCATGCCCAATCCTTAATGACAATTCAACGGCACATGTTAATGCTGTCGAAGGTTTTTCGGGACCTCCGCAAAGACGCTATGATCCTTTCTCCAACACCTACAATCCCGGGTGGAAGGATCATCCCAACCTGAATTATGGAGGTAATCCCCGATATAATCCATCGTACCAACTGAGACCTCTGCAACCACCACAACAGTAACTCAAGCCATCTTTAGAAGCTATTGTGGAAAGACTTGCCGCCGATGCTGCAAAATACCAACAGAGGACAGATGCATCCATACAAGAACTAACTAATCAAGTTAGTAAACTCTCGATGGCAGTTAATCGTTTGGAGTCTCAAGGTAAATTACCTTCCCAGACAGAGCCGAATCCTCGACAGAATGTAAGTGCAATAACTCTTCATAGCGTTAAGGTTCTGGAAACAGTGCCAGCCAAAAGTCGTGGGCAAGATAAGGAACGGGAAAAGCAAATGACGGATCCAATAGCTAGGCTGGAGTTAGAAATTCAGAAACCAGTTGTGATGCCACCTCCTTTTCCAGGGAGGCTCGCAAAAGATAAGAAAGAAAAGGAGGAAAAAGAAATCCTTGAGACATTCAGGAAAGTGGAGGTAAACATCCCTTTACTCGACGCTATCAAACAAATCCCTCGTTATGCGAAATTCCTTAAAGAATTGTGTACTAGCAAGAGAAGGTTGATAGGGAACGAAAGAGTAAATGTAGGAGAAAATGTCTCCGCAGTTCTGCAAAAGAAAGTTCCTCCCAAATACAAGGACCAAGGTATGTTTGTTATTTCTTGTGAGATAGGTAATGTAGGCATTAAGAAAGCCATGTGTGATTTAGGGGCTTCCATTAATGTTATGCCTTATTCTACTTATAAGTTGATTAACGCGGGTCCTTTAAAAGAAACAGGAGTAATAATCCAGATGGCGGACAGGTCAGTCGTTTATCCCGAAGGGTTACTTGAAGACGTCCTTGTTAAAGTTAACGAATTAGTTTTCCCTGCAGATTTCTACATTATTAATATGAAAGATGATAACTCAACTAATTCGTCTGACATTTTGCTTGGAAGACCATTCTTGAGTACTGCGCGAAAGAAAATTGACGTTTGGAGTGGAACACTCACCATGGAATTTGATGGCGAAGTGGTTAGGTTTAATGTTTATGATGATATGGGACATCCCAATGATAAGTTACAAACTGTGCCTTGCAGGAATGCTGATCTTGATGTTAAGCAAGAGGAATTATCGATAATTCAAAAACCAGTACGTGAAGCTGTCATGAAAGCCTCGAAATTAGAGCTAAAATCATTTCTAGAACGTACAAGTATTCCGACAGAGAAAAATGCATACTTGAACGAAGAAGCTCAAATACTCCTCAATCCACTAATGATAAAGGAACCTGGGAAGGGCTTCAAGGATAGTGGAAAAAGGTCGAAACCTTTCTGCAATGACATCCAAGTGCACAAAATGGAGAAATTAATTCTCAATAAGCCAAACGGATAACATTTAAGGTCGTCGAGCTAACGACGTTAAACAAAAGCGCTTTTTGGGAGGCAATCCAAATTTCTTCTCATTTATTTAATTTTAAATTTTTAGTAAATCTAGGGTGTAGATAAATAAATTTTTACTTAGTTCAATTTTTGATGTTTTCAGGGAAACAATGGAGAGCATGAATTTTTCTCGAAAGTCGGATAACAGTGGTGGCACGGGCACGACATGCTAATTTGGTGACAAATATTTACCTAAAAAAAACCCATCCACACTTACCCAAAAACACCCTCAAAACAAACCCTCTCCCCCACAACCAACCCACGCTGCCTTCACCATCTCTGTCGTTGTCGCACTACTATCACCGATGCCACTGCACTATCGTCGCCGTTTTCCCCCCCTTTGCTATAAGGTTAAGGTGTGGCAATGGGTATATGCATGTCTAGGATTGGATCTAGGGAGAGCTTGGTACTTAAGCGGTCTTAATGACCCACCTCCTCTTCTTTGGAATCCTACCTGGTGCATAGTATCTGTTCACTTTAACCAAGTCGCCATAATCCTTGATATCCTGCAAAGCCGTTACCCCCAACATCGACAAAATCATTGAAGCCACACATGGGGAGTACTCTTAACTTTTCATTTTTACTTGTTATTTGAGCTGCTGTTTTTCTTTTCTATTATATGATGCATGCTTGAGGACAAGCATATAATAAGTAGGGGGGATGAATATAGTAAGTATGCATGGATGGTTGATTGATTTTTGCTACATGATTCTCTTTTGCATATGTTCAATCTTGCATTGAATTCATTCAGCAGTTTATTTTGACGATGAGCCTTTAATCTCATACTTAGTCAACTTGGACAATTGGGTAAAAATTTTTTTGAATCTAGATGCTCAAGTATATAGATTAATCGTCACTTGTGTTTTAAGGTTGATGTATGTGACTAGATTTTCATGAATTGATTGTTTGAAAAATATTTGCTTGTGCACGAAAAAAAAAAGAGAAAAAAAGAAAAAAAAGAAAATTAAATAAATAAATAAAGGCTCAAGTTATGAGTGAAAGTCTCAAAAATGCGACCGAATTGAGTAACCGGGGTGAGGTGCTTGGGTTGTCATCTCATCTGGCGTAAAAAGGTTCGAGTGACGAGTTGATGGCTTAATAACACTCCGCTAACGGAGCCCAATAATAAAGGCTGCTTGAACTGAGTAACCGGGATAGGGTGCTTGGTTGTCATCCTAGTTCGCGTACAAAGGTTTGACCATGTCTAGTTTATTTTTTTCTAAAGTATAGTTAATTAATAATACCTTGCAATTTATTGGATTCAAATTCAATTTAATTATCTAGTTCGCATACTTCGATTTTTATGACACTAGTTTTGTTGATTAAACTATATGTTCTAAGCATTTATTTAATTATTTTTACCTATTTTGTCTATATTGAGTATGGATGTGGAAAATAGGCTCGGTTCTTAATAAATTGTAAAATTAATTTTAATGTTTGAAAGAACAACATGCTTGAGGGCAAGCATGAGCTAAGTAGGGGGGATTTGATAACATGATTATTTTGCATGATTTCTTGTATTTAATTCGGTGTATTTCTGAAATTAATCCCTGCTAATTTGCATTTTTATGATTTAATTCTTGTTAGGGACGCAATTGATCGGAAACATGCTGAAAAGGGCCAAATTGAAAGAAAATCATGGAAATAGGGCCAAAACAAAAAGATGGAGAAAGCCAAGGACTCGTCAAGCAATTTGACTTTGTAAAAAGCAAAATTAGAAAATTCTATTTTAAGTTTATTTTAATTTTACTTATTTTTAATTTTATTATTATTTTAGATTTTATGTTAATTAATTTAGGCTATTTTTAGTAAACTCCATTAGTATAAATAGGGGTTAAATGTAATTGGAAAAGCAATCAATAAATTCTCTCTTCTTCTATTCCTATTTGGAGTTGTTTTTCTCTCTTTTCCTATTGCAAATTAGAATAGGATTTCTTTTATTTTTCCTTCAAGCCAACGTCAACATTCTACAATTTTCCAATCCAATTGTTGGTTTTTCCAAAATTGGTTTAATTACCTTCCAAGTCCCCCTTCCTTCCTAAAATTCCATCATCCTTCAAACCAAGCCAAAACACAACCTTCAAGCTTGAGTGAAATCATGCCACACTAAACCCCTTTCAGCCTTAAGCCGATATTGACCCCGTCAAAAAGCCCGTGAGTTACGAACCCAAGCTATCTAACTCCAAATTTCCGATACTTATTATTTCTCCGGATTAAGAGTATGACTTCGTCAGCTCATAAAGTCAAGTTGTACTAAGTCAAAAAAGACGTCGTTTGAGTTAGCACGACTAGACGTACAGTTGGAATTCCGAAAGGATCGATTGTCTAATTGGTCTTCCGTGAACACATTGGCGTGCCAAGTGGGGATTGCTGTTTGGTTCCGTCAAGGGAAATAGTAATCGGATTTAAATGTCCCAACGTTTGAGGGCATTGGTTCGAGCTAGGCTCTTCTAGAACGCAAAGCTGCTGAAGTTCTAAACCACGAACGTTTCGTAGGTTGTTCGATCGGTAAGGGTTAGTTATAGGACGTTCCATAACTAATTTACACAAGGAAGAGTTGGTGTCTGAGCTAAGTTTTATCGATTTCTTTTCAGACTATTTCAATTTATTTTCTTATTTAATCTGTTGCTTTTTACGTTTTTATTTTCTGTGTCTGTTTCAGGTTTAACATTTTACTCCCCCCAAACGTCGCGGGCACGACAATTGCCCAGACATTAATCTGGTCAAGAGATAGACGATTTTTCAGTAAAACCAGTCTCTGTGGGATCGACCCTACTCCCTATACTGCTGAAATTTGCAACTAGGTGTAGGTTTATATTGGTGGAATCGATAGCCATCATTCTTATAGCCAAAGTTTACAGAAGTGATCCTTCAGGATTTGTGTGATCAAGGTAAATGAGATACAATATTCGGCCAAGGGCCTTATTCATGGATTTATGTATGGTAACCGATTTTATCAATGGATTAGCAGGGAATTTTGACAACTTCATAGACCAGTGGTGATTCGGGATTTAGTTTAGCAAGGTAAGGGGTTGCTAATATTTGGCCATAGGCCATATCTTGGTATTAGTGCCTAACCGATTTCACCTATGGGTATTAGGAAGGAGTGCAATCTGTTTTGGAAGACTTTCGGGATTTCGAGGAACTCGTTAAGTAAATTAGGTGTGTACCCCACATTAGATCTTAATAGATTTATGGCAATGTTTTAATATATGTGTTATAATAATGTGAAATGTGGCCAAGGGTACCATGCAATGGTACAAAGTACTCAGGTATGTAACCTTAACATCATGTTAATAAATGATATGAATATCTAGAATATGGCACATATGTGAATATTGATAAGAATGTGAAATAAGGCTTAAGGCATGATATTTGCATGATTTGTATGACATGGGGCATATGGGTGAATTTGAAAAGGGGAAGTGATCTGGTGGTTTTATACCACAATATCTGAATGTGGTGACTTATGTCACAAAATATTATCTGGTGGCTATGCCACGCTTTTATAAGGGCGATGAGCATGTCATCTGCAGCGACTGCCTTCGATGGTGTGTAGCGGATGGAGGGTCGATTTAGTAATCCCTATAACACCCTGGTTTAGGGGTTATGCGTTTGGAGCATAACCCGAGTGTTTAGCAGGCTTATGGTCAAGTTGGAGGAATTTTTAGGGGTTTGGAGAACCCTAGAAGGTAAGGGATGCCTTAGAAAATTTTTAGTTTTCAGTGGTTAAAAGGGGAGCTTGGCTTTAGAGGTCTTAAGAGATTTATTTGGAAGGTTATGACACAAGAATGTCTTTGGTGGAGTGGCATGGAGGCGCTACTTGGGGCTTTGGGAAGGTGACGCCTTAAGGTCTCATGTTCGAATCAAGGAGGCAGCAAAGTGGTTTTAATTTTTGGGTTTTGGCGTTACAAGGAAGGAGACCTTAAAAGGAGCTGGGGCGAGTCTGTGACACACGCAGCACCTTGGCAAAGTGGTTCCCGTGCGCCACTTAGGAGTTGGAGGTGAAGATGGGCGCTGGTTCGAGTGGCTGGAGCAGCATTTTGCGTGTTGTATTTTTATATGCGATGATGGGCTTGGATAGGAAGGCTTTATAATTAAATGTTGAGGGCTTTATGACATGAAATTCAATGTGGCCGTGTGGCCTAGGGCGTTGGAGGAGAGGTGTGCAGCAGTGAGGTTCCAGGTTCGAACCAAGAGAGTTGCGTTTGGAGTTTAATTTTTATTCTTTTTGGCAGCAGATTTGAAGGTGTTGGACGGCACATGGGAGCTTCAATGGATAAGATTAAGCTGATTTTGTTTAATCCTTTTTGAATTCGGCTGGGAGGTAAGTGATAGAGTTATGTTATTTTATTTATTCTAGATAATTGAAGGGTTATTTTATTTAGTTTAAATTAGTAAATAGGAGTTGTTATTGGTCTATTTTGAATGTGATAAGGAGATAAAATATGGGATAAAATAGGAGTTTTAATAGGGATTAGATGGTGGCAGATTGTAGGACTCTTGAGGTGTGCTATTCGGCCTTGAAGCTTTTAAGGAGAGAGCTGCCGAAAATTTGGTTTTCTTTCTTCCATGTGTGCCGAATTTTTAATAGGAGGGAGTTCATATTTTTTTATTATTTTATTTTTTTTCATTTATTCTTTTCCTTGATCTCTCCATTGCCGAAATTCATTAGGCGTTTCTTTTAATTTTGTTCCTAGCCGAACCATCAAGTAAAGTTTATTTCTTTTTATGCTTTGAAACCAAAAGCCTCAAGTAGCATATACCATTGCCGATTTTTCCTTTCATTTGTAAACCACATCTCATTTGTTTCTACCTTCAAGACTCTAGCCGAATCTTTCCCTCTTGTTACCGAAACTTCCTTTCCCCTATTAGATTCTTTTGGCCGAATATTAGAGGGGTGTTGATCTCTTCGGGTTTCCTCTTTCAATCGCTTGGAGAAGGGCCTTCGGGTTTTGGGGAACAATCAGGTGAAGCCGTCTTCTTAAATAATCGAGTGGTAAGTGGTGGTAAGAAGTTATCTATTGGTCTACTCTTTTAGTATTCGTTAAGTCGAAAGCTTGTGAGGCTAACAGTTTTACGTTTTAGGGTGCGTTAAGGAGGTCATTTGGGGTTTCAACTCATCAAGGTAAGGGACTTGTGATATTCGGCCATAGGCCATTTTATGAGTTTTAGGTGCTAACCGATTTTGATTTTGGAGATTAGGGGCTAGTCGACAGAAGTAAACAAGCCTTCGGGATCTAAGATCTTGTGGTAAGGATGTTAAGTTATGGTTCTTTTTCGTTTAAGATCTGGTACTTGTCAATTAACGAAGTGTTCTGATTAAGTGTGTTGATGGAGGCAAATACCAGTCAAGGTGGACAAGGGAAAGTCCCTATTCCGAAGTTTAAGAAAAGAGCTGTCTCAGCGGTTCGAGATTGGCCACCGGGGTGTGGGCCAGCAGCAGGAAGCTATAGGCAGATAGCCGTAGTCTCGCTTAGCGATAGCGTTGGGATCGAGGGTCTAGAGCTTCAGGTTATAAGGTGTGTAGCTAGCATACTATTTCCGGGATTTATATTTGCATGTGTAATGTGATTACTAACAAGTGCAGTGATAAGTGTGATATTGATACCCTTCAAGGGTATGAGGGTGATCAGGTTAGTATCAAAGCTGTTAAAATATGATCATTGATTTGTATACGTGAGTATGCCTATGATTGTGAATAGCATGTGCATGCATTATCATGACTGTATTTTATGTTGCATGTGCATGGGTGGGCTATGAAAGAAGGTACGGGTGTACTTCGAGTACGTGGTTGATGAGTAGCTGTGTGCCTCATCGTGATTGATATCGGCTATGTGCCATGTCGTGGGTTGATGAGTGACTATGTGTCCCATCATGGTTTTGGTGTTAGCTACGGCCACATCGTGGATTGGCGCTGACTGAGCTCGCGTTGTGGATTTTGTGCTTAATTGCACGTGGATGGCATTGATTGCCTTTGGAGTGAAAAGGAGAGGGTGATTTGTTAATCCCCTGGTGTGTGGTAGGCTGGATAAGGGGGTGTGTAGAGGATGGACCTTAGGCTTGGGTTGGGATTCATTATTGCATAATTGTGGTATGTGAATACATGTGATCGTGAACTTGAATAAGAAATGGGCTAAGCCCAGTATGTGGAGGGTATGTGACTAATTACCCGGTTACCTGATAAATGTTATGAGTATGGGCCAAGCCCAGAATGTGTTATGATCTGAACATGATATATGATATCTGATGCATGGGTTATTATGTGGTTAGCATGTGGGTGGAATTCAGTGGTTAATTACACACTGAGTCTGTGTGACTCACCCAACTTTTTTTAAACATCGCAGGTGATTCGTGATTTTGGACCGGGTTGGAGTGGATACAAAGGTGGCCATGCAGAAGAAGCTTTTCATGCAGAAGTTGTTTTTCCTTATTTAATAGAATTTGTCATTTTCAGTATTTTAAGTGTTTGAATAAGTTTTTATTGTAATAAGGCCCAATTAAATTACTTGAGTGTTTATATTTTGTTAAAACAAAATGACGATTATATTATTAGTTTGAAATCAGTTTATTTTCGGCAAACTATATCTTAAAACATATAATAAAGTTTTAATTCGGACATTTTATATCAAGCTTATATTATTTAGTAGATTTTAAAATGGACATGGTTTTTGAATAAGTACAAAATTTTCAAGTTCCGCCACAAGTAAGAATATTTTTAAACGTTTTCCGCAGTGACATACCGGATCCGGTCAGGACTTGTGGGCCGGGTTTGGGGATGTTACAATCCCCACGGTGTGATGGTTGGTACGGGTGATGTGTAGCGGATGGTTATATAGGTTTGGGTTCGGGTTTGCATCATTATGTTTAATTGCTATATGTATATGTATGATTTGATACGCCATAAACTGTTGGGACTTAGTGTTGGTGGTTATACACTGAGTCTGTTTGACTCACCCCGTTGTGGGAAATCTTTTCAGGGTGACACTCAGTAGATGGATCGGGTCGGCAGGAGCTTAGTGGTGGCCATGCTCAGCACAAGATTTATTTTATTTGGACTTTTTATTTTAAGTATTTTGGATTTATTTCAGTTTATATGTTGATGTAATAAGGCCTTTACTACTAAATTGTTTATGCATGCACTTAAATTATTTTTATTATGATCTGATTTTTAACAAATTGAAGTTAAGTAATTCTTCTTAAAAATAAATCCTGAAATGTTTTGTCACCTAACACAAATGGTTTTCAAAATTAAAGGTAAACCTTAAAAACTCGGCAAATACTTTTTAACTTGTGTTTTCAAGTATGTAATTAAGGTTTTATTAAAACTCAGATTTTCCAATTCAAGCCCTCAAGGTTTTCCAAAGAACAAACGAATTTGAACCGTTTTACTTGAGAAACATACCAGATCTGGTCGAGGCTCGTGGGCTGGGTTTGGGGTGTTTCAGCACACACCAAGGGATTACTAAATCACCCTCCAACCGCTACACACCTCCTTGGCAGACCTGCTGCCCAAGGCCGTGGCTTAGCCACCGATCACTTAAGTGACCCCACATATCTGTATCCACAAGGTGACTCAAAGTCATCCTCAATCCACGGTGATGCACACAGCTATCATCCGCCCACGATATGGCACCTAGCCAACACCCCACCTTGATGAAGCACATAGCCAACATCAAGCGCCGATGTAGCTCAAGGCTAACATCAGACCACGTACATAAATATGTACACCCTGTCCTTCAATAATCATATCCCCAATCCCCATGCATGTATATATATATCATGACAATATAACATTTAAATGAGTATACATCACATGCTTACCACAATTTCACACATACATCACAGATAGGTTAATACCATAAATACTGACCTGGTTAACCAAATACCCACCATGGGTAGCCACCATCTCAGCCATTATTTCTGGCTATCATACACATCTTATGCGCATATATGTACATAACAACAAATACAAACAACAAGAGATCAGTGCGATAACTACACACATGTTTGGCACAGTCGATTAGATCCCGAAACCCAAAGCCTAAACGATTTGCACCCGAAACTTGCCGAAATCCTCCTACACAACCTTATATTAGATTCGGCTCAACCCAAATGAACCCATGAAATGGCCTTCGGCCCAACAATATTCCTTGCTTACCTTGATCACTCAAATCCCGAAAGATCTCTACTCCTTTAACGTTAGCCTACAGAAATCCCGATATCACCTTTCATGGATTCGGCCATAACAGAGAAATGGAGTTAGACCCTTAACTTTCGGCAATCAAAAGAGATAGAAGAAAAACGATTAGAAGATAACTCTTACCCATTATTATGAAACGATTGGAGCAGATTTCAGTCAATGGTGCTTTCGGCTTTGAAGAAAAGAAGTGAAGAAAAGAAATGGTGGAGAGGTTCAACAGAGGTTCGGCTAACACAAGAAATATTTTGGCTTTTGAAAGTGAATAGCAAAAGGGAAGAAAAGAAAAAGAGTAGGTACTCACAATTTCGGCTTTGGTCAATTGAAGAGGAAACAAGTTGAATGAGATGAGAGAAACAAATTTTCGGCACAAAGAAAATTAAGGAAGAAAAGAAATATCAAAAGATGATCACCCCCTTGCATGACCGAATTATGTCCCCTCTAAAGACCCATATTCGGCGAACTCCCTTTCCCCCTATCTAATCCCTTCTTTTTCTCCTAAAATTTCTCTTTTCCACTCATTTAAACAATTTGATTTAGTCAACACTTATCACTCCTCTCTAGCCGAATTTTTAAAATAAAATTTGACCAAGTCTTAATCCTTATCTCCTCAGACCCCTTGTGCCGTCCACCTCTGCTCTTCCTTGCTGCAAAATAAAACTCCAAAAGCTTCCCTTGCTGCTCGAATCTAGGCCCCCATCCTCTACTTGTGGCGTCACCTTCCAAGGCCCTAAGTGGCGCCTCCTTGCCACTTTACCAAGGCTTCTCTTGTGTCTAAAACCCCACACAACTTCTCTTAAGGCCTCGCTTGCCTAGCTTCCCTTTAAAACTTAAACATCCATTATTTTTCTAAGTCATCTACCTATATTCCAAGGTTCCCGAAGCCCCCAAAACACACACAAACCACACAAGAGCACATTACCACCTACATTCAAGTTAAAACGCATAACCCCTAGATCCCGGATATTACAGGTCCAATACAACGGTGTATGACACTTGCGGCCATATAGAGCTTCATAAGGTGCCATTTTGATACTCGATTGAAAACTGTTATTATAAGCAAATTCAATCAAAGGTAAGTATCTTTCCCACGTACCTTCAAACTCGAGGACGCAACATCTCAACATGTCCTCAAGTATCTGAATGGTTCGTTCAGACTGACCGTCTGTCTGCGGGTGAAAGGTTGTGCTAAAGTGGAGTTTAGTACCTAAAGCATCCTGCAACTTCTTCCAAAATCGCGATGTGAATCTCGGGTCTCTGTCTGAAACAATGGAACTCGGCACACCATGAAATATCATAATTTGAGATATATACAACTCAGCAAGTTTATCAAGAAAATAATCTGTACGAACCGGCACAAAGTGAGCTGATTTGGTCAGTCTATCCACTATAACCCAGACTGCATCTTTCTTGCTCGGTGTCGTAGGCAAACTGGATACAAAATCCATAGTTATTCTATCCCATTTCCATTCAGGTATCATGATCGGCTGAAGTAATTCAAAAGGCACTTGATGTTCAGCTTTTACTTGCTGACAAATTAAACACTTTGAAACAAATTCAGAAATATCCCGCTTCATGCCAGGCCACCAATAAAACTGTTTCACATCATTATACATTTTCGTGCTACCCGGATGCACTGATAGTCGACTATTATGAGCCTCATCCAAAATCATCTGAATCAAATCCATATTCCTTGGAACACATATTCAGTCTTTGAAGTTCAAACAATCATTTGCATCAATTCAAAACTTTGACTCTGCATCATTTTCACACTGAATCGGTCTAGCAATCATATCTTTGTCAATTTCCTGTGCATCACAAATTTGCTGAATAAACATCGGTCTTGATTTCATCTCGGCTATGATCGAACCATCACCAAACAGAACCATATGTGCGTTCAACGCACGAAGAGCAAACAGTGATTTCTGACTTAAGGCATCCGCAACAACATTAGCTTTCCCCGGATGGTAGTCAATCACTAATTCATAGTCTTTCAACAGCTCTAACCATCTGCGTTGTCTCAAGTTCAAATCTTTCTGAGTCATCAAGTACTTCAAACTTTTATGATCTGAATAAACATGACATTTCTCACCGAATAAGTAATGACGCCAAATTTTCAATGTGAACACAATGGCTGCTAATTCCAGATCATGAGTCAGATAATTTCTTTCATGAGGCTTCAATTGTCTCGAAGCGTAGGCTATGACTTTGCCCTCCTGCATCAAAACGCAACCCAAACCATTCAAAGAAGCACCACTATAAACAATAAATTCTTTACCCGATTCAGGTTGAGCTAACACTGGAGCTTCGGTCAAAAGGGCTTTCAATTGATCGAAACTTTTCTGACACTTTTCCGACCACTCGAACTTGACATCTTTCTATAGTAGCTTCGTCAAAGGTGTGGCTATCATGGAAAAACCTTTGACGAATCATTTGTAATATCCCGCAAGTCCCAGAAAGATTCAAATTTCAGAAACATTCTTTGGTGGCTTCCAATCAAGTATAGCCGATATTTTGTTCGGATCAACCCGAATACCTGATGCTGAAACGACGTGACCCAAAAAGCTGACTTCCTTCATCCAAAATTCACACTTATTAAACTTTGCATACAACTGTTGATCTTGTAAAGTTTGTAGCACCAATCTCAAATGCTCGGCATGTCCAGTTTCATTTCTGGAGTAGATCAGGATATCGCCTATAAACACTACTACAAACCGATCCAAATACTGTCTAAAACCCAATTCATCAAATCCATAAAGACAGCAGGTGCATTAGTAAGTCCAAAAGGCATGACTAAGAACTCAAAATGTCCGTACCTCGTTCGGAAAGCAGTCTTTGGCACATCAGAATCTTTGACTCGCAACTGATAATAACCCGATCTCAAATCTATCTTCGAAAACACTGAAGCCCCTTTTAACTGATCAAATAAGTCATCAATCCGAGGCAATGGGTATTTATTCTTTATAGTCACCTTATTCAGCTGCCGATAATCAATACACATTCGCATAGTTCCATCTTTCTTTTTCACAAATAGAACTGATGCACCCCAAGGACAGAAGCTCGGTCATGCAAAGCCCCTATCTGTCAACTCTTGCAACTGTGCTTTCAACTCTTTCAACTCAATAGGTGCCATCCGATACGGAGATATCGAAATCAGAGCCGTTCTCGGTACTAATTCAATGCCAAACTCAATCTCTCATACTGGTGGTAAACCCGGTAATTCTTCGGGAAACACATCTGGGTATTCACTCACAACTGGTACGGATTCAATCTGCTTTTCGGACACTTTATTATCCAACACATAAGCCAAGTAAGCTTCACATCCTTTTCTCACATACTTTCGGGCTAACATTGAGGATATTACGGTAGGCAACCCGCTCAGATCATTAGATTCAACCCGTATGATTTCTTCGTTCTGACATCTCAAATCAATAATATTTCTTTTGCAATTTACCACAGCATCATGCAAAGTTAACTAGTCCATTCCCAAAATTATGTCGAACTCGTCAAAAGGCAACAACATTAAATCAGCTGGAATGCAGGAATCCTGAATCATCAACGGGCAACCTTTACACATTTTATCAATGAAAACACATCTACCCAAAATGTTAGACACACGTATCACAAACTCAGTAGACTCAACAAGCAAAGTCTTACTGGATACTAGAGTTTCACACACATATGAATGAGTCGAACCAGGATCAATCAATGCAATCACAGTAGTATCATAAAGTGTCAAAGTACTGGTAATGACATCTAGGGTATAGCATAAGCTCTAGCTGGTGCTCGGGCCTCTGATCGAATTGCAGTGTCCTTCGTCCCTCTCTGACTGCCACCTACATTGCCTGAATGTCTGGGTGGTCTACCTCGTGCTGACGTGTTGCTCGGTTTAATGTTCTGAACCGTATTTTGGTCGGCTAGCATCGGACACTCTTGAATAAAATGATCTGATGATCCACATTTAAAGCAGGACTGATCACAGAATCTACAACTCCCAGAATGCCATTTTCCATAATGCTTGCACTCAATCTGGTTCTGCTGAACATTACCAACACTAACCATCGAAGTGGCTCGGGAACTCACTGGAGGTCGATCTCGTCTAGATAGGTCCGAAGTAGCTTTATGTCGACTAAAGTCATCTCTAAACTTTTTAGATACAGATTGGAAAGCCTTACTCAATGATCTCTTACGAGTGCCTCTAGCTTCCATTTCAGCCTTTCTTTTCTCTTTCCCAAGCTCTTCAGCTTTGCAAGCTCGTTGACAAGTACCTCGAACTCTTTAATTTCAAGATTGCCCACAAGCAACTTTATATCTTCATTCAGACCGTCTTCAAACCTTTTGCACATAATGGCTTCAGTTGATACACACTCTCGGGCATATCGGCTTAACCTGACAAATTTCCGCTCATATTCAGTCACAGTCATGCGGCCCTATTTTAACTCCAAAAATTCTTTCCTTTTTTGATCAATGAACCTCTGGCTAACATATTTCTTACGAAACTCAATTTGGAAGAAATCCCATGTCACTTTTTCTTTCGGAAGCACTGATACTAGTGTATTCCACCAGTGATATGCAGTGTCCTGTAGTAAAGATATAGCACACTTCAGGCATTCATCTGGAGTACAGGATAGCTCATCAAGTACCCGAATAGTGTTATCAAGCCACATCTCAGCTTGCTCTGCGTCGTCATCATCATTAGCTTTGAATTCTTTGGCCCCAAATTTCCTAATTTTATCAACAGGAGGCCTACAAGATCTCATCGGATCTATCATCAGGGATGCTGAAGGTACCGGAGTTGGATTATTCGGGGGTGGAGGTTGTTGTACAGCCGGGTTATTCTGAACAAATTGGGTAAAACATTCATTCATCATCTGGTAGAAGGCTTGCTTAGCCTCCCCCTCATGGCTACCCGAGACAGGTCGAGAGTCCACCGGCGCTGACCCGCGTGCGCGATCAGGCGGTACACTCTCTACATCATCTGCTACGACTCTATCAGGATCGGAATCCATTTACTATATAAAACACAGTTTGAAATGTCAGAAGTCACCACACTATCGTATATACAATAAAGGCATGTATAGCTAGACTCACACGTGCTACGGTAGTTCTAGAATCGACTAAACTGTAAGCTCTGATACCAATCAAATGTAACACCCCAAACCCGTATCTATCGCCAGAATAGGGTTATGAGGCATTACCGAACTAGACTGAGAACATCGCAGGCATTTATCGCAATTCATACATTTAGCAATTTCCGAAATCATAGTTTGTATTTCAAATTTCCAAGTAGTAGTTCATACCAAAAATTCAGATTGAACCAAACAACTAATCAAATCAAAGCTCACATGAATTCATTTGTGTGCATATAGTTGAATCTAAGATGTCTACAGGGTACATGCATTGCATATCTATATGATCTTATAGTACATACAAGAACATAAAGAACAGTTCATATCATACTAAATTCGTTTGCTTAGTACTCAAAACATCATACATATACCAACTTACCATATACTATACCACTTTATTTCATTAACAGATTATCAAATAGTCTATAGTCATTTTAAGCATTTTAGCCTAATTAACAATTTTAAATACACTAAATTCAAATGATCAAATAATTTAATCAAAATTCATATAATCAACCAATACATAACTACCTATTCGGTTACATCCATTATGTCTAACCCAATTTAACATACTTGTATACAAAACACAAACATAACAAAAATATCATCTTTATAATCCATGACAACCTTCATATTAATAAGATATTATTACTTTAGCCTATGATGTCATTATTCACAAGACCAAATTGTACCTATAATAAACATCAAGACCATGGCCGAATATATGGTAAACAAATCCCTACCACTTTTGCATCATAATGACATAACCATATGCATCATCTAGTCATTAAAAGAAAGAAAACCATATGTATCCTCATCAAAACACCAAAATAAAAGCCATATTCGTATGGCTATAATACATATATTATCCAAGTTTCCAACTCAAACAAGAACATTAATCACCCTATACATGCCTTTATCCAAAAATAAACCAAGCTAAAGGTGTACCAAAAAGATGATAGTGTGGTTGACTCTGCTGACGTTTTCTCGAGCCCGTAGCTTGACCAAATCTATAAAATAGAACATTAAACACACACGGAGTAAGCTTACTAGCTTAGTAAGTCTTAAGCAAATACAACTTAATATTCAAACATTTACACTTTTAATAAATAAGTTCATAGCACTGAATATAAACATTATATGAGTGAATTATTCATGGTCGAAAACCCTCAATGCCCTTAACTTAATTATTAACTCTTTACTACCATGAACATATACATTATCTAATCATATGAATATCATAAACATTCATACATTCCAAATCAAATAAACATGTCATACATATTAATCACATTTTCTTCTTTTGTACACATTTGCAGCCACATTCAAATTCATTTATCCATTAGAAATTCCACATATAACCGATTCATCAAAGAAATATAGATATGAGACTCATACTCTTCAGTGATTAACTCAATAGCACATTATGAGACTCATACTCTTCAGTGATTAAGCCCGAAATATACACAGGCATTAAGCCTGCTAGGCAATAAGCCCAAACAACAACATAATAACCATTTCATATGCATTTGTTATTTCCAAAAGCACATGTAGCACAAGTATTTCATAATTCAAATATCAAACTTAAGTAACCTAATCACATTACATCAATTAAATTCAATCTAATATTGCACCATTCACATTCGGCAATATCATAAATATATTCTCAAAATTTTCAAATTTCCTTAGTTATTATGCTTCGTAACTAATTTTCAATATACAATTGCTTAAAGACTTACCTCGACTATCGACGGACAGCGTAGACTTGCTACTCGATAACTTTCGCCTTTCCCCGATCCAAATCCGTTTTTCTTTGTTCTTGATCTAAACACATTAAAATTTAGCTCATTCAAGCACATTTCATCTCAATTTAGTCCCAAAACACATAAATGGGCAAATTACCATTTTACCCTTAATGTTTCACATTTTTACAATTTAGTCCTATTTGCACAAAACACAAAATACACAAAATTTCACAATAGTACCTTAGGGCCGAATGTTCATAAGGACCATACAAGTCCATTTCTTTCATTTATTTTGCATTTTAGCCCCCTCCAAAATTCATTTTTACATTTTAGCCCAAAATACTCAAATTCACTAAAATCTCAAATACAAAACATGCTAATCTTTAACATATCTTTAATATAAAATCATCAAACATCAAAACTACAAGTACATGTGAATGGCCGAATATCAAATACACACAAATCTCGAAAATTTTAGCATGGGTTGGATAATATACGAAGCAACAATCACAAAAACGTAGAAATTATCAAAAACCGAACAAAATTACTTACTCAAATTAATCTTCAAAAGGCCGAACCCTAGAAAGCTTTTCTCCCCTTTGTTTTTCTTTTAATTTCGTCCAAGTTGAACATTTGATGGCTTGGTTTCATATTTGTTTTATTTTTATTAACATAATTACTAAATACCATTATTAACCTTACTAATAAAATAAAAAAATTATAAACCCAAGGCCATTATTGTCCACTACCGTCCACTACCCTTTAAACTGGGTAATTTTCCTTTTAAAGACTCCCATTTAAAAAGACAACAACAATTCATCCCTTGCACATTAAACTATCAAAGTTTTATTTTACGCGATTAAGCCCTTTTTACCTAATTAAACACACAAACGATTAAATTTTTCTACGAAACTTTCACACACATTAATTCACATATAATAAACACAAAATATAATATTTAAATATTTTTCTGACTCGAATTCGTGGTCCCGAAACCACCGTTCCGATTAGGGTCAATTTCAGACTGTTACAGGGAGAGTCGAAATTCCTATTACATTTTGCAAATATTGTGCATGAAAAGTTTTGTTTCTTCTTAGCTTTTTGGCATTTTCTTTTTCCAATTTCTTTTCCTTTGTTTTGGCCGAATCACTATAGCCTTTTGTTCCTTTCTCCTTTCTTTTGTTTTGCCAAAACACTCAATCTAATTTGGTTCATTTTCTTTTGGTAATTGCCGAACCTCTATACCCCTTTGTCCATCACTTCTTTTCTTCTTCACCATCTCCTCAACCATTCTTGTAACATCCTGAAAATGGGCCTATGCATTTTTTATTTAAGTATACGAAATGGCATGTCTTATGTGTTATGAATGTATTATGAACATTTTTGGAAATGATTTAGAAATGTTAAGTTTCAAAAGAGGAAAGTAAACATTTTTGGAAACTTGGAAATGTAAGGAAATGATTTAGAAATGTTAAGTTTAAAGGAGGCAAACGAACATTTTTGGAAACTTGGAAATGTAAGGAAATGTCTTAGAAATGTAAGGAAATGCTTAAGAAATGTTAAGTTTAAAGTTTAAGAGAGGGACATGAAGCAAGGTGGTCTTAGGAAAATTAATAGAAGAAATTTGACACAAGAATGGGCTTGGAAATGTGGCAAGGAGGCACCACTTAAAGCTCAGCAAGTGACGCCACAACATGTGTTATTGGGCCAAGGTTCGAGCTGCAGGGGAAGCAAAATAAAAGTTTTATTTTGCAGCAGAGATTAGCAGCAAGGGACGGCACAAGGCTATAAATTAGGAGCTTTTATTCTTTTATTTTTAAGAGATAAAGGGTGGATAAATAAGGGATAAATAATGGATTTATTTTAAGAGATAAATGAGGATTATTTCTTTTAATTTGAATAAAGTGATAATTAAAGAGATAAAATTATCACATAGGAAGAGTGGTGGCCAAGTAGCGGACTCTAGCCTAGTATTTTCGGCCAAGAAAGAAAAGCAAGGCCATTCTTTGTATTTTCTTTTCTTTCAACTCTTCTCTCTGCCGAATTTCCTAGAGCATCTCTTCTTCTTCTTTTTGTTAGCCAAAGCCGAAAACTAAAGTAAGCCTAGCCGAATTCTTCATAGCTTTTGTGATCTCCATTAAAACCGAATCCATAAACTCCTCAAGATACCATCATTAGCCGATTTCTTGTTAAGCACCAAAAGCCGAAAGCTTGTTAAGATCTAGGCTATAGCCGAATAGCTTTGTAGGTGCAAATAAGGGGTATTGCCGATTTCTATTTGAAGGAATTCTTTCGGGATTATGCTATAGTCGACTATAGTATTAAAGGTAAGATCAAGTTTGATTTTCATTCTTTTCTTTAAGGTTAATCGAAATGTAAAGACTAATTCTTATCATTATTCTTTGACCGAAATCTTAAGGAGAGATTTCGGGATTCTGCTAGTGTCGACTACAGGGAAGGAGAAGTTCTTTTCCCGAAGGTACACCATAGGCCGCGTGTTCCCTAGTTATTCGGTGAGTTTCAGGATTTAAAAGCAAGGTAAGTACATATATGTACATTCGGCCAAAGGTCTATTTCATAATTAAGATTCATTCAAAAATTGAAACTAACTAACTCAGTAATCTAGTGATTACCGATTTCAAGGAAGGAGGATACAAAGTTTCGGGACTTGATTCTTAAGTCAATCGGCAACAAGGTAGGTTTTAATTGCACTAATCCCACTAGGATTTGGATTTATGGCCGAATGGCTCTTTACTAAGTATTAAATGATTTGGATTGGAAACCTTAAGCGAATCAGGTGTGTACCTCACACTATTTCTTGATATATTTATGGCAATATTTAATATGTATGTGACTATAAGAATGTGTAAGAATATGGCTAAGGTACCATGTAATGGTACAAAAGTACTCAGGTACGTTTCCTACTCCTACTAGGAATATGAAATTATGTTATATATGTAACATGTGAAAAGTGATAAGAATGTGAAATTATGTAATATGCATGATATGAATGATATGGGGCATATTCGGGTTATATTATGAAAAGGGGAAGTGAATGTGGTGACCTAAGACCACGATATCTGAATGTGGTGACCTAAGACCGCGATATCTGAATGTGGTGTCTCTTGACACAAAATATGTATCTGGTGGCTATGCCACGAATTTTTATAAGGGCGATGAGCACGCCGACTGCAGCGACTGCCTTCGATGGTGTGTAGCAGATGGAGGGTTGACTTATTAGTCCTCACGGTGTGCAGGTTGGTACGGGTGATGTGTAGCGGATGGCATCTAGGTTTGGGTTCGGGTTTGCATCATTATCTTTACTTGTTATGTGAATGTGATATGTATGATATGCCTGAATTTGTTTGAATTTAGTGTTGGTTACACATTGAGTCTGTTGACTCACCCCGTTGTGGGAACATTTTTCAGGTGATGAACAGTGATGGATCGGGTCGGCAGGAGCTTAAAGGTGGCCATGCACAGCAAGGAAAATTTTATTATTTGGACTTTTATTCTATTAAAGTACTTTAATTTATTTTTGGAAATTATTTGATGTAATAAGGCCATAGTGAACTATTTTATTTTCTATTTTATTTACTATGTTACGAAATTTTTAATTATTAAAAATTAAGTCAATTTAATTTAACATAAACTCTAAATATTTTGTCACCTGAAATAAATGGGTTTTCAATATAAAATAAACTCGTTTTCAACTCAAGCCCAACCCAAAACAATCTTTTTTTTCAAAACACACAAGTTTTTCCTAAGTAACAAAAGGATTTTGAACCGATTTACATCGAGGAACATACCAGATCCGGTCAAGGCTCGTGGGCCGGGTTTGGGGTGTTTCAATTCTCCCTTTCTCTTTAATCGACACAACTTTGTTTGGTCAAATCTTCTTTATTCTTTTCTCATCAATAGCCGAATTTTTATCATCTTCTCTTCTCCACCTTGCGAGTTGAGCATCTCTTGTTTGATCGAATCAGTAAGTGGCTCTATTCTATCCTTGCATTTTCTTTTCTTCATGCCGAATATGTACCTTCTCTTTGGATGGTTCTCTAAACCGAAATATTCCTCTCTTCTACTCCCTCATTTCGTGATCATCTCCTATTTTGTAGTGTTCTTGTGGGGTTGGCCGAATCTTTTATTTTGTCGATTCATTAGTAGTCGTAAGCCCAATCGATGGAAATCGGTTTTATCATCATTAAGGTAAGGAATTCGTCATGGTTCATTTTGATCTTTTTCGTTGATCGGTTGTTTCCTAAACGGAATAATGGTTGTGACTAATCATTTATTTTAGGGACTAAATCGCTCGATCTTATCCACTTGTTGATCCTACGGAAATAGTGGTAAGCTGAACCTTTCCCTTAGACAATCATTTTATATCATCGTAATATCGTTTTGATTACGAATTTTTTTTCCAATGGAGGCAAGTGGAACCGATTTGAAAGGAAAAGCGATTGGAGAAAACAAAAGGAGTGGATTTGTGATTCCTACTCCTAAGTTCAAGCGTAGAGCGGTTTCGGCAGTTCGAGATTTCCCACCGAGTTGTGGACCATCATCAAGCGAGAATAGGCAAATCGTGGTCGTTCACAATTCTAAGGGTAAGCAAGTTAGATCGGTTGATTTAGAGTTAGATTAATAAAATCTCGTTTGATGGTTAATCGAGTGTAATGGTTTTAGGTGCCGACGATCAAGAAAGTCTAGTCCTTACCGTAACCAGGTGTGTAATCTCACACCAAAATCCCGTAAATCTGTGATTTAGCATCATATTAGAAATATCGATCGATGTTGCCTAAAAACTTAATATCAATAAAATGATATGAATCGAGTGTTTTGCCTAAACATCGTAAATACTAAGATTTGTCAAAATCAGAGTTAATTTGTAAAATTTACGAAAATGCCCTTATGGGCTGAATTATGAAAATACCCTCAATGGGCTGTTTTTGTCAAAATGCCTTAATGGGCCGGATTGCTTAAATAATTTTAAAAGTGTTGAATTACCTAAATGCCCCTATGGGCCAATTTACCAAAATGCCCTTATGGGCCAAATTACCAAAATGCCCCTATAGGCCGATTTGCTAGATTACCTTAGTGGGCTGAATTACAGAGTGCTATAATGGGCCGATTCACTGAAATAAATTATTGGATTAATGATTGTTGTACATATATGTGGATATTATGCTTTATTGTGCATGTTGCATATTACATATCGCATGGGTTGGGATAAATGTATGAAGAAAAGTGTAGCCTGGTGGCTTTGCCACAAAATATTCATTATAATGTTACTTATGATTCCGATGGCTTGGCCACAATAAAAATATATGATAAGTAGCTTGACTGCAAATTTTGGTGTGAGGGGCGGGGTCGGTTGACTTGATCCCCACAGGTGTGATTGGCTGGTCGGGAGTGTGATGGATGGATGGGTTGGGTTGCATACATTTACTTCATTTAAATATTGTTATGTAAATGGGCTTCGGCCCAAGATTATGCTGTATGGGCTCAGGCCCAAGATATTGCCTTACGGGTTCAGGCCCAGTGGATGACGGTAAGGGGATTATACACTGAGTTCTAGTAACTCACCCCTTTTCCTTAACCCTTGCAGGTAATGCTCAGTGATGTGGGCTTGGGCCATGGATGACTCAGTGGAGGCCATACTTCAGAAATGGTGTTTTTGAACTTTAGATTTCTATTTATGTTTACTTTATTACTTTTACTATTTTGGGTTTTTAAGTTGTAATAAGGCCTCTGGAATATTTTATTTTTGCATTATGTTTGACGTATTTATTATTTAGCTTGAATTATTTTAAATGAGGATTTTCTAAAAGCATAACCAACGGTTTTCCAAAATTGATTAATACATGGATTTTATAACAAACTTTTACAAATGATTTAACTCGGACTTTCTTTCAAATTATCAAAATTTAGGGTTTTAAAGTTCACTACCTTGATTTTTGATTCATCAAACAACCTCTCAAAAATAGTTGTATTTTATCAATTATTTACATCCAAACTTGTTTTCTTAACCATAACCAAATAAACACTTATTTTAGTACAAATCACAAGGACTTTATACGTTTTCCTCATGTGACATGTCAGATCCAGTCGTAACGCATGGACCGGGTTTGGGGTGTTACAAAATCGTAGCTCTGATACCAATCAAATGTAACACCCCTAACCCTGTATCCGTCGCTGAATTAGGGTTTCGAGGTATTACTCGACCAAACACAACTTTTATACTATTATTTAATCACTTAAACCATAATAAATATAACAAAAGTAATCATGTATTCACACAACTTTTACAGATTTTTATCTCAAAACTTCACTGAATTTAAAACCGAACACATATACATAAATGTTTAACATTTATTTCTAATAATATACATGTACTCACTAAACCAAAATCATATGCGGCATTATTAATAAGAACCATATTCATTTGAATCATTTTCGAACATTCATATTAAATCATACATACTACGTTCGTATGCTATTATCATGTTCATGCATTACTTCCATAACCTCATATAATCTAAACCTAAAAACTGCCATATTCCACCAACTAATTATCACACTTATTTCACATGCCCAAATACCATAGTTAGAAAACAAACACTCAACCGATAAATTAACTACCTATTCGGTTATACAAGGAACATTTATTACATCATATTTATATAAGCATGGCATACTCTATATCACATTTGTTAACAACTAAATATACTCATGCACATTGTAAACCAGAACTAAAGATCAAATAACATATCCGAATCATAATTAGATTACATCTAACTCATATTTTTGTTTTTTTTAATAACACACAGACCATACTTTCAAATGCACTTCCAACTAATTTATCCACAAGCCGAATAACCTTCAAATCTTCACCACTCAAAATCAACCTAAACCAACCATTTCATATAGTAATATGCCATTCATAATCTCATGAAACATACTTATCCAAATCAAGCTATGTAACATCCTGAAAAGGGCCTATGCATTTTTGGTTTAATTGTATGAAATGACATGTCTTATGTGTTATGAATGCATTTTGAACATTTTTGGAAACCTGGAAATGTATGGAAATGTGAAGTTTAAAAGAGGAAAGTGAACATTTTTAGAAACTAGGAAATGTAAAGAAATTATTTAGAAATGATTCAAAAGAGGAAAGTAAACATTTCGGGAAACTTGGAAATGTAAGGAAATGTTAAGTTTAAAGGAGGCAAACGAAAATTTTTGGAAACTTGGAAATGTAAAGAAATGTCAAGTTTTAAGGTTTAAAAAGAGGAAATTAAGGCAAGGTGGCCTTAAGAAAATTAATAGGAAGAATTTGACACACAAACAGGCTTGTCAAAGTGGCTTGAAGGCACCACTTAAAAGCCCAGCAAGTGATGCCACCAGCTTGTGTATTTGGGCCAGGGTTCGAGTCACTTGGGAAGCAAATAAAAGAGATTTTATTTTTGCTTCTAGAAGCAGAGAGGTGGACGGCACAAGGCTATTCTTTAGGAGCTTTTATTCTTTTATTTTTAAAAGATAAGTAAGGGATAAATAATGGATTTATTTATCATTATTATCAAGAGATAATGGTTGGATTAAATTCTTTTATTTTGTGATAATTAAAAGGATAAAGCTATCAAATAGAAAATTGGTGGCCAAGTAAGGGATTCTGAGTAGTAATTTCGGCTATAAGAGGAAAAAAATAGGGCTACTCATCAATTTTTCTTCCTCCTCTTCTCTCTGCCGAATTTCTTAGTGCTCTCCTCTCTTCTCTTCTTTTTCTTTTGTTTATCCGAATTCCTCTTCTCCCTAAGTCCACATTGCCGATTCTTTCTAAGTGCATATCCCTCTCTTTTTCATTCGATTGAAGCTGAATACATAGGTGACTATAGCCATCTAGTCTCCAAGTCTTCATAGCCGAACCTTTAAAGGGCTACAAACAAAGGTGCAATCGATTTCTTCAGTAAGGTACGATCAAGTTTGATTTCTATTCTTTCCTTTAAGGACTTGTCAAAACTTCAAAGGCTAATTCTTATTTTTATTCTTTGACCGAAATATTAAGGAGGGATTTTGGGATCTTTGCTAGTATCGACTTTTAAGGGTGATAGTCCGAGATCTAGCCAACCAAGGTAAGTACATATTCGGCTAAGGCCTAGATTAGTATCTAGATATGTTCTTTAAACGTTCAAAAGCCGAAAACTAACTAAGTTAATTGATTCAATGATGGCCGATTGAAGGAAGGAATAGCACAAAGTTTTTGGGATTTGGTTAACAGTGAAATCAACATCAAAGGTAAGTTTTAAGAATACAAATCCTACTAGGATTTGGTTTTATAGCCGAATAGGCTTTATGCTAATATATTAAGGTTGGTCGAATGTAGGGATTAAGATCTAGGGCAGTAGATTGGATTTTGAGACTTCAGTGAATTGCTAAGTTAATCAGGTGTGTGATCCACACTAATTCTTAATATGTTTTATGGCAATATTTAATATGTGCATGTATTTAAGAATGTAAATATGGCTAAGGTACCGTGTTACGGTACAGAGTACTCAGGTACGTTTCCTACTCATACTAGGATTACGAAATATGTTATATTTAACATGTGAAAAGTGACATGAATGTAAATTTTAAGTATGATATGCATGATATGAATAATATGGGGCATTCGGGTTATATGAGAAAGGGGAAGTGAATGTGGTGACTTCGGTCTCACTATCTGAATGTGGTGACTTCGGTCACATTATCCGAATGTGGTAACTTCGGTTACATTATCTGAATGTGGTGTCTCATGACACAATTATTTAATCTGGTGGCTATGCCACGAATTTTATATGGGCGATGAGCACGTCGACTGCAGCGACTGCCTTCGATGGAGTGTAGCGGAAGGATGGTTGACTTAGTAGCGGATGTGTAGCGGATGGCATCATTATCTTGAATTATTATGTGAACATGATATGTATGGTATGCCTAAATCTATTAAACTTTAGTGTTGGTTACACATTGAGTCTGTTGACTCACCCCGTTGTGGGAACATGTTTCAGGTGATGAACAGTGATGGACCGGGACGGTAGAACTTGTGGTGGCCATGCTCAGCTTAAAGTTTTATTTAATTTGGACATTATATTTTATTTAAGTACTCTGCAAATTTTATTTTGGGTTTTGTTTTATGTAATAAGGCCATAGTGATGACTTTTATTGTTGTTTTAATTACTATGTTACGAATTTATGTTAGTTAAAGATTAAGTCAATTCAATTTAAAATAAACTTTAAATATTTTGTCACCTGAAATAAATGGGTTTTTAATATAAAAATCAACTTGTTTTCAAATCGAGCCCAACCTACAAGCAAAGTATCTTCAAAACACACAGTTTTTCGAAGTAACAAGAGAATCTTGAACCGGTTTACATCGAGGAACATACTAGATCTGGTCCAGGCTCGTGGGCCGGGTGTGAGGTGTTTCAGTTTGGTATCAGAGCCCAGTTTTAAACTCTCGGCCTGGGTTTAAAGCCCACAATGTTTTAAAATTAAGGCCCAAATGAATTTTGAGAAAGTTTTTAAGCAGGTTTTATGGCATGGCACCTAAGTCTCCGATCCGCACTCCACCAGGTAAGTACCCCTAACCATCTGTGTGATTATGTGATTTATAGAAGGGTAGAAAAGGAATGGAACGTAGAGTAGTATGATAAGTATGTGAACCCTAGGACGAGTATACCCCAACAAATGCATAAGATTTAATATCTACTTAAACAAACCTATGGCTAAGTCACCAAGTTAGGGTGTGGCAACCCCTGTGCGCATGTCTAGGATTGGATCCGGAAGAGCCTGGTATTTAAGCAGTCCTAGTGACTCACCTCCTCTTCGCTGGAATCCTACCTGGTGCGTAGCTTCGGTTCACCCTAACCAAAAGGACTCAGAGAGTGTGGTAACCTCTGTGCGCATGTCTAGGAATGGTTTCGGTGGGAGCTTGGTACTTAAGCAGTCCGCGTGACTCACCTCCTCTCCATTCGAATCCTGCCTGGTGCGTAGCTTTGGTTCACCCTGACCAAGAGGACTCGATCATATGCTAAACACAATAACTAAAACCCGAAAGGGAACTAGCCTTGTTTTTATGGAAACTCTAGTTTTAAAACTCTTAAAATCACCCTCTTAATTTGTGAAAACTATCTCTAAAAAAAATCAAAAAATTTCTGATTTACAAAAATACCCCTAGTGGTAAAATTACAAAAATGCCCTTAGTTTATAAAATGTCCAACTACCCAACCGTTTTACCAAAATTTCATTACTTTATAAAGGTTCAAAAACCCTAATTTGCAAAATATCAAAATACCTTGATTTTTGGAAAATTACAAAATTGCCCTAACTTACAAAATTACCAAAATGACCCTGATTTCCAAAATTTTGCAACATCATCATTTTGGAAAGTAAAATTCTCAAAAGAACTCTTAAAGTTTTGCAAAATTTGGAAATACCCCGGAAATATTAAACTTTACAAATTTACCCTGGTTTATTACCAAAATAGTCCCGAGCTCCAAAATTTTCGAAATACCCCTGGAATTTTCGAATTTATCGAAAAGCCCCGGGATTTAAAAATTTCAAAATACTTTTTGACAAAATCACCAAGGAACTTTTTCTTGGGAACATTACGAAAATACTCCTGTAAGGCAAATTACGAAAATACCCCTAGGTAGTGGAAAAATGATAACAATGAAAACTACAACATTTCTCTGAATGAACGAAAGTTCATAATTGATTGATGGATGTATGAATGAATGAAAAGACTGTGTGCATGTATGAATACGAAAGAACCACTCCTAAAACTCTTTTCATAAAACTTTTTAATCAGATCACGACGATAGAAATGAGTTCTAGAGGACGTGGCCGTCGTGGACGCGGTAGAGGAAGAATGACTTTGTCGGAACCCGTTAGATCGGGTCAAGGGTCTGATAATGAAATACCACTGCCACCACCACCCCCAGCTGTTGGTGTTGAGCAGCAAGCTCAGACGGGGGAAGATGCTGTGTCGCAGGTTGTGCTGCGAGTTCTTGAAATGGTGGCTGGTGCTGGAGGAAATATGGGAACTCGAAAGTCTGTGCCTGAGCGGCTCCAAGCTAATGGAGCTGAAATGTTTCGAGGAGTATCTCGGGTGGCACCCAGTACAGTTGAGTACTGGTTGGAGGCAACTGAGCGAATTATGGATGAGCTCGATCTGACCCCTGAGGAGAAATTGAAAGGAATGGTAGCACTGCTACGCGATGAAGCGTATCAATGGTGGTTAACTGTTCGGGATGGTGCTACAGCTGAGGATCTGACCTGGGATTATGTTAAGGAAGCATATCAGAAGAAATATGTCGGCACAAGGTATACTGATGAGCAAAGGAAGGCTTTTCTGGGGCTGGTTCAAGGGAACAAGTCCGTTGCAGAATATGAAGCTGAATTCCTGAGGTTGAGCCGATATGCTCGAGGAGTAGTGGCAACTGAGCATGAACGTTGTGTCCGTTTTGAGGACGGACTAGGGGATGATTTGAGATTGTTGATAGCACCGTATCAGGAGCGGGAGTTTTCTGCTTTAGTAGAAAAGGCCAAGGTAGCCGAGGGAATTAAAGATGCTACAAAGCAGACTATGGATCGGAATAGGCCAAAAAGAGGTTTTGGATCATCTGGGAAGGTTCAAAAGAGGCCTAGAGTTGATGGGCCGC
This sequence comes from Gossypium australe, assembly GCA_005393395.2. Classification (NCBI taxonomy): domain Eukaryota; kingdom Viridiplantae; phylum Streptophyta; class Magnoliopsida; order Malvales; family Malvaceae; genus Gossypium; species Gossypium australe. Next base: position 78,879,477 of record CM016626.1, on the reverse strand, counting down.
GAAATCAGCAAGTTGGTACAGGATGGCAGTATCGTCCTTGTGATCATTGTGGAAAAAAGCACTTAGGGGAGTGCTACAAAAAGACGGGAGGATGTTTTAGGTGTGGGTCCAAGGACCATATGCTCAAGGATTGTCCTAAGAAACCAGATGAAAGTCAGCCAACAGCTCAGAATGTTAGTCAGACTGGTAGAGGTGGACAGCAGCCTCAACGAGGTCGTGGTTCGAATAACAGAGGTAATGGTGCTGGCAGAGGACGTGGTACACAGGGCAGAGGTGCTGCTAACACTGAGGCAAGGCAGCCGGGTTTGGTTTATGCGGTTCACCGAAGGGAGGATGGAGACGCGCCGGATGTTATAACCGGTACGTTCTTTATTTATGGCAAGCCCTATTTTGCTCTGATTGATGTGGGCTCGACCCATTCTTATGTTGCACGTAGTATAGTGGAAACACTAGGCCTAGACTCTGAACTTTCTAATAGGCAGATGACTGTAGTAAGCCCATTAGGCCAAACTGTAGTGGTGGATAAGATCTTTCGGAATGTACCCCTAGAGATTCAGGGAGTGAACTTTCGGGCTGACTTAATGGAACTACCCTTTGGGGAGTTTGAACTCATACTTGGAATGGACTGGCTAGTAGAGCATCGAGCCGTGTTGGATTGTGCGGCTAAACGTATGGAACTAAGGACCCCGGAGGATGAAGTATCGGAGAAAGAAGAAACTACCTGTCTAACGTAGTTTCGGCATTGAAGGCTGGGAAAATGGTTAGGAAAGGGTACAACGCATTTCTGGCCTTCGTCAGTGCTGTAGACGCAAAAGAAGGGGGAGGTAGTGGAGTTAGAACAGTAAAGGACTTTAAAGACGTATTTCCGGAAGAATTACCAGGAATACCACCAGATAGGGAGGTGGAATTTAGAATAGACTTGCTATGGCACCAAAGGAGTTGGTTGAGCTCAAGGCTCAAATCCATGAGTTGCTGGATCGTGGGTTCATTCGACCCAGTGTGTCTCCATGGAGAGCACCGGTCCTGTTTGTGAAAAAGAAGGACGGAACTATGCGTATGTGTATAGATTACCGTCAGTTGAATAAGCTGACCATTAAGAACAAGTATCATTTGCCAAGGATTGATGACTTGTTCGATCAGCTGAAAGGGGCCGCAGTATTCTCGAAGATAGAATTAAGGTCAGGATATCATCAGTTGAAGGTGAAGGAGGTAGATATCCATAAGACCGCTTTTAGGACAAGATACGGCCATTTTGAATTTGTAGTAATGCCGTTTGGGTTGACGAACGCTCCAGCCGTGTTCCTGGATATGATGAACCGAGTTTTCCAACCCTACTTGGATAGGTTTGTCGTTGTGTTCATCGACGATATTTTGGTGTACTCCAAGTCTGAAGGGGAGCATGATGAGCATCTCCGAGTGGTGCTACAAGTGTTAAGGGAGAAGAAGCCCTATGCCAAATTCAGCAAGTATGAATTTTGGCTTAAGGAGGTGGCGTTCTTAGGAGATGTGGTATCCGCAGAGGGAATAAGAGTGGATCCTAGGAAGATCGAAGCAGTGTTGGATTGGAAACCACCTAGGTCCGTGGCTGAGATCCGAAGTTTCTTAGGTTTGGCAGGCTATTACAGAAGGTTCGTGGAAGGGTTCTCATCAATAGCCGCACCTTTGACAAAGTTGCTAAGAAAGGAAGTACGCTTTGAATGGACTGATAAGCAACAGGAGAGTTTTGAAAAGCTTAAGAAAGTGTTGACGGAAGCTCCAGTGTTAATTCAGCCGGAGGCAGGGAAGGATTTTGTGGTATACTGTGACGCTTCGCATACGGGATTAGGCTGTGTTCTAATGCAAGATGGAAAAGTAGTCGCTTATGCATCTCGGCAGTTAAGGCCGCATGAGGTTAATTACCCAACTCATGACTTGGAATTGGCAGCAGTGGTTTTCGCTCTTAAGGTTTGGAGGCACTACTTTTATGGGGAAAGGTCGATAATCTACACAGACCACAAGAGCCTTAAGTATCTGTTGACTCAGAAGGAGTTGAACTTGAGGCAGCAAAGGTGGGTGGAGTTATTGAAGGATTATGATTGCTCGATAGAGTACCACCCGGGCAAGGCGAATGTGGTAGCTGATGCCCTAAGTCGGAAGGTTGTGTCGGATCTAAGGGCTATGTTCGCTCACTTAAGTTTGTATGATGATGGAAGCCTGTTGGCAGAGTTGCAAGTCAAACCCACATGGCTGAATGAGGTGAAAAGGGGACAATTGGCTGATAAGGACCTAAGTGCTAAGTTACAGCAAGTACAGAACGGAAAGTTAGAGGGTTATGGCGTCATTGACGAAGGAGTATTGTGCTACAAAGGAAAGGTCTGTATGCCGAAGGACGTGGAGTTAAGACAAAGGATTCTTCGGGAGGCGCATAGTAGCCCTTATGCTATGCATCCCGGAGGTATTAAGTTGTACAGAGATCTAAGGGAACAGTTTTGGTGGCCTAATCTTAAACGGGAAGTTACTGAATTCGTGGGAAAATGTTTGACGTGTCAGCAAGTTAAGGCTGAACACCAAGTCCCATCGGGATTGCTTCAGCCAATCGAGATTCCGTAGTGGAAGTGGGAAAGAATTACCATGGACTTCGTTAGTGGGCTTCCCCTTATGCCTACTAAGAAGGACTCGGTATGGGTAATAGTGGACCGTTTGACTAAGTCCGCACACTTCATCCCGGTAAGAGTCGATTATTCTCTTCAGAAGTTGGCCAAACTATATGTAGCGGAAATTGTAAGGTTACATGGAGTACCGGTGTCAATTATTTCGGATAGAGACCCAAGGTTCACGTCTCGATTTTGGAGGGCACTTCATCAAGCTTTAGGCACTAAGTTAGACTTCACTACGGCTTTTCATCCACAATCAGACGGACAGTCTGAACGAGTTATACAAGTGTTGGAGGATATGTTGAGAGGCTGTGTGATGGATTTCCGAGGAAGTTGGGAAGACTATTTGCCTTTAGCAGAGTTCGCCTACAACAACAGCTATCAAGCTAGCATTCGGATGGCACCATATGAAGCATTGTATGGTCGGAAGTGTCGAACTCCTACTTGTTGGACTGAGTTAGGAGAACGTCGGGTTTTGGGTCCAGAGTTAGTGGCAGAAACTGAAGAAAAGGTTGAGATAATCAGGGCACGGTTAAAGGAAGCCTCTGATAGGCAGAAGTCGTACGCAGATCTCAAACGAAAAGAGATAGAATTTGATGTAGGAGATCAAGTATTTCCTTAAGGTCTCGCCTTGGAAGAAGGTGATGAGGTTTGGTCACAAAGGGAAGTTAAGCCCAAGGTTTATAGGGCCTTATCGGGCACCGAAACGAGTTGGACCAGTGGCATACCAGTTAGAGTTGCCACCAGAGTTGCAGCAGATGCACGACGTATTTCATGTATCCATGTTACGTCGTTATCAATCGGATCCATCTCATGTGGTACCAATTGAAGAAGTGGAGCTAAGACCAGACCTATCCTACGAGGAGGAGCCGATTCAGATATTGGAACGTGATGTGAAAGTGTTACGAAGGAAGTCAGTTCCTCTAGTCAAAGTGTTATGGCGCAATCATGGATCAGAGGAAGCTTCGTGGGAACCAGAAGAGACAATGCGACAGCAATACCCTCAGTTATTTTAGCTAGGAAATTTCGAGGACGAAATTATTTTACGGGGGGTAGAACTGTAACATCCTGAAAAGGGCCTATGCATTTTTGGTTTAATTGTATGAAATGACATGTCTTATGTGTTATGAATGCATTTTGAACATTTTTGGAAACCTGGAAACATATGGAAATGTGAAGTTTAAAAGAGGAAAGTGAACATTTTTGGAAACTAGGAAATGTAAAGAAATTATTTAGAAATGATTCAAAAGAGGAAAGTAAACATTTCGGGAAACTTGGAAATGTAAGGAAATGTTAAGTTTAAAGGAGGCAAACGAAAATTTTTGGAAACTTGGAAATGTAAAGAAATGTCAAGTTTTAAGGTTTAAAAAGAGGAAATTAAGGCAAGGTGGCCTTAAGAAAATTAATAGGAAGAATTTGACACACAAACAGGCTTGTCAAAGTGGCTTGAAGGCACCACTTAAAAGCCCAGCAAGTGACGCCACCAGCTTGTGTATTTGGGCCAGGGTTCGAGTCACTTGGGAAGCAAATAAAAGAGATTTTATTTTTGCTTCTAGAATCAGAGAGGTGGACGGCACAAGGCTATTCTTTAGGAGCTTTTATTCTTTTATTTTTAAAAGATAAGTAAGGGATAAATAATGGATTTATTTATCATTATTATCAAGAGATAATGGTTGGATTAAAGTCTTTTATTTTGTGATAATTGAAAGGATAAAGCTATCAAATAGAAGAGTGGTGGCCAAGTAAGGGATTCTGAGTAGTAATTTCAGCTATAAGAGGAAAAAAATTGGGCTACTCATCAATTTTTCTTCCTCCTCTTCTCTCTGCCGAATTTCTTAGTGCTCTCCTCTCTTCTCTTCTTTTTCTTTTGTTAAACCGAATTCCTCTTCTCCCTAACTCCACATTGCCGATTCTTTCTAAGTGCATATCCCTCTCTTTTTCATTCGGTTGAAGTCGAATACATAGGTGACTATAGCCATCTAGTCTCCAAGTCTTCATAGCCGAACCTTTAAAGGGCTACAAACAAAGGTGCAATCGATTTCTTCAGTAAGGTACGATCAAGTTTGATTTCTATTCTTTCCTTTAAGGACTTGTCGAAACTTCAAAGGCTAATTCTTATTTTTATTCTTTGACCGAAATATTAAGGAGAGATTTCGGGATCTTTGCTAGTATCGACTTTTAAGGGTGATAGTCCGAGATCTAGCCAACCAAGGTAAGTACATATTCGGCTAAGGCCTAGATTAGTATCTAGATATGTTCTTTAAATGTTCAAAAGCCGAAAACTAACCAAGTTAATTGATTCAATGATGGCAGATTGAAGGAAGGAATAGCACAAAGTTTTTGGGATTTGGTTAACAGTGAAATCAGCATCAAAGGTAAGTTTTAAGAATACAAATCCTACTAGGATTTGGTTTTATAGCCGAATAGGCTTTATGCTAATATATTAAGGTTGGCCGAATGTAGGGATTAAGATCTAGGGCAGTAGATCAGATTTTGAGACTTCAGTGAATTGCTAAGATAATCAGGTGTGTGATCCACACTAATTCTTAATATGTTTTATGGCAATATTTAATATGTGCATGTTTTTAAGAATGTAAATATGGCTAAGGTACCGTGTTACGGTACAGAGTACTCAGGTACGTTTCCTACTCATACTAGGATTACGAAATATGTTATATTTAACATGTGAAAAGTGACATGAATGTGAATTTTAAGTATGATATGCATGATATGAATAATATGGGGCATTCGGGTTATATGAGAAAGGTGAAGTGAATGTGGTGACTTCGGTCTCACTATCTGAATGTGGTGACTTCGGTCACATTATCTGAATGTGGTAACTTCGGTTACATTATCTGAATGTGGTGTCTCATGACACAATTATTTAATCTGGTGGCTATGCCACGAATTTTATATGGCGATGAGCACGTCGACTGCAGCGACTGCCTTCGATGGAGTGTAGCGGAAGGATGGTTGACTTAGTAGTCCCCACGGTGTGCAGGTTGGTATGGGGATGTGTAGCGGATGGCATCTAGGTATGGGTTCGGGATTGCATCATTATCTTGAATTATTATATGAACATGATATGTATGGTATGCCTAAATCTATTAAACTTTAGTGTTGGTTACACATTGAGTCTGTTGACTCACCCCGTTGTGGGAACATGTTTCAGGTGATGAACAGTGATGGACCGGGACGGCAGAACTTGTGGTGGCCATGCTCAGCTTAAAGTTTTATTTAATTTGGACATTATATTTTATTTAAGTACTCTGCAAATTTTATTTTGGGTTTTATTTTATGTAATAAGGCCATAGTGATGACTTTTATTGTTGTTTTAATTACTATGTTACGAATTTATGTTAGTTAAAGATTAAGTCAATTCAATTTAAAATAAACTTTAAATATTTTGTTACCTGAAATAAATGGGTTTTTAATATAAAAATCAACTTGTTTTCAAATCGAGCCCAACCCACAAGCAAAGTATCTTCAAAACACACAGTTTTTCAAAGTAACAAAAGAATCTTAAACCGGTTTACATCGAGGAACATACCAGATCCGGTCCAGGCTCGTGGGCCGGGTGTGGGGTGTTTCAAGCTATATTCAAAATTGAATTTTCATGATCATATATATATATATATATATATATCAACTCAAATATATTCACTCAATTCAAGGTTAAAAGTAAAGTCACTTTCGCATGGCATTATATACATCAAATTCAAGATATAAGCTCAAAAGAGTATTTTAGCCTATACATGCCATAAACTTTAAGTTTATTTACAAAAACGTACCAAAATAGTTGATAGTGTGCTTGACTTTGACAAGGATCTCTGAGCTCGAGCCTCAACTTCAAAGAATCTATAAAACAATGTAACAAATAGACCAGGTAAGCTATTATAGCTTAGTAAGTTTTAAGCATTTAACTCACATATAAGCTTTATCATGATTAAATAAATTATCACACTTACAACCTCTTTGCCGAATAGTCAAACATACAAAGATAGATTTCATAACAACATTATCTGCATGAATAAATATGTATATGCTCATACACCACCTTCACATGATAAGATAAATAGCATATGCTTCTTTTACTTACCAAATTTCTACTTACAATTAAGCTACCATCAATCACAAGTTGTCATAAGTAATACATACCTTTTAGTTACTTACCTCTCCAACCTTAACCACTCGATTATAACATATGATTGTATATTTGAATATTATCTATATCAACATTAATAATACAAGTCTAATATAAAGCATCAAATCTGTATATCTGTTACAAGAGTTTAGTAACGTATTGCACACATAGTGCCGTTACTTTAACATTTTCGCACACTTAGTGCCAAGTTTTCGTAACATATCGCACACATAGTGCCGTTACTTTAACATTTCCGCACACTTAGTGCCAAGTTTTCGTAACGTATCGCACACACAGTGCCGTTACTTTGAAAATTCGCACACATAGTGCCTTGTAACTGATTTCACACACTTAGTGCTCGGTTATATGCTTGCACGCTAAATGCCTTTCATAACCTGTCATTCATTTGATTCTATACATACATATACAAGACCCAATCCACAGATTCACATATAATCACATACATATAGGTATAACTTTATTATTTTCTATCTAAGTCTATATCACATTTGGCCAAGCCATTTCCATGTAACTAACCTTTCCCTTAAAAATATTCATATCCTAGCTTAGTATCCCTCGTACCTATTTGCATTATTAACATATAAATATTCATTTCATGCAATTAAATCCAACCTCTAAACAACCTCACATTCGACCGAATTATACCAAGCACATATACACATTCGGCAATGTAACAATTAACATACTTACCTCCATTTGATAAAGGCTTGTAATATAAAATAAAATTCGATTTAACTCAATTGCTTAAAACTTACCTCAGAAATTGTCGGATTAAGGTTGCTCGGCTATTCGTTCAACTTTGCCTTTCCCCGATCCAATCCCGTTTCCTTTTGTTCTTGATCTAAATAATTCTAATTTGAGCACATTCAAATACATTTTTATTCAATTTAATCCAAAAACATATAATTATGCAAATTACCATTTTACCCTTGACATTTACAACTTTTACAATTTAGTCCCTAATGCACAAAACACAAAATACACATAACTTGAGTTCACTCCTTAAGGGCCGAATGTTTATCATGCTTATATAAGTCCATACAAGCCATTTATTTAGCATTTTAGTCCCTCAACTATTTAATTTTTGCAATTTAATCCCTAATACTCAATTTAATCAAAATCTCCAATTCAAAATATGTTGATTTAAAACATAACCATAATATTCTACCATCAAACATTTCAAAACATAAACATTCATCAATGGCCGAACATCAACATGCATCAAATTCAAAAATTTTAACATGGGTCGGATAGTATTCAAAGCAACGAACTCAAAAACGTAAAAATTATCAAAAACCGAGCTCAATTACTAACCTTAATTTAACATGCAATAGGCCAAACGGTTGAAAGCTATGTTTTCTTTTTCTTTCTTTAAGTTTCGGCAATGAAGAACAAAATAAAAGATGGACATCCACTCATTCTTTTATGTTTTCTTTATTATAATCATATTATAATATAGTACACATATATTAATATAACATCACTTATAAAAACAAATACTAAAATACATTATGAAAACATAATGCCGTCCACCCACTTAGTATTTGGTTAATTTACAATTTAAGTCCACCCATAAAAGAAAACAAGTCAATTAAACCACACAATTTAAATAAAGGCTACTTTTACCACTTAAGCAATTTAATCCTTTTTCTTAAATTGAACATACAAACAATCAAATTATCTCACGATATTTTAACACATGCTCAAAACTATATCATAGATATCAAATATAATATGAAAATATTTTTCTAACTCGGATTCATGGTTCCGAAACCACCGTTCCAATTAGGGTCGTAATCGGGCTGTTACAACCCAGAAACACGGGTAATGTGAGTGGTCGCCAGAGAATGACTAAAGACACGACTGTGAGATCTGAAGCCCGAGCACCTGTCAGAGCCTATGCTATTCACGCTCGCGAAGAAGCTTCATCTCTAGATGTTATTACCGGTACTTTCACTCTCTATGATACTACTGTGATTGCATTGATAGATCCAGGATCAACTCATTCTTATGTATGTGAGACTTAAGACTTTGCCTGTAGAGTCTACTGAATTTGTGATTAGAGTATCGAACCCCTTTGGCCTGTGTGTTTTGGTTGATAAAATATGCAAGAAATGTCCATTGATGATTCGGGGTTTTTATTTTTCGGCTGATTTGATGTTGTTGCCATTCGACAAATTTGATATAATTTTGGGTATGGATTGGTTAACACTGCATGATGTTATTACAAACTACAAATGAAAGATGATTGATTTGAGATGCCAGAATAATGAGATTATCTAGATTGAATCAGATGATTTGAATGGTTACCGACAGTGATTTCTTCAATGTTAGCTCAGAAATATATAAGAAAGGGTTCTAAAGCTTACTTTGCCTATGTGCTCAACTCTAAAGTGACCGAAAAGAAGATTGAATCAGTACTAATTGTGTGTGAATATCCAGATGTGTTTCTTGAAGAGTTACCGGGTTTGCCGCTGATCCAAGAGGTAGAGTTTGGTATTGAGTTAGTGTCGGGAACAACTCTGATATCGATAGCTCTGTATGTATGGCACCGACCGAATTAAAAGAGTTGAAAGACCAGTTGCAAGAGTTGAAAGATAGAGGTTTCGCGCGACCGAGTTATTCTCTCTAGGGTGCACCGGTGTTGTTTGTGAAAAAAAAAAGACGGAACTATGAGAATGTGCATTGAGTATCGACAGCTCAATAAAGTGACTATCAAGAATAAATACCCTTTACCACGAATAGACGATTTGTTTGATCAATTGAAAGGGGCTACAGTGTTTTCAAAGATAGATTTGAGACCAGGCTACTATTAGCTGCAAGTTAAAGACTCTAATGTGCCAAAAAATGCTTTCCGAATGAGGTACGAGTATTATGAGTTTTTAGTTATGCCTTTCAGATTAATGAATGTACCTGATGTTTTTATGGACCTAATGAATCGAATCTTTCGACCGTATTTGGATCGATTTGTTGTTGTGTTTATAGATGGCATCTTGATCTATTCCCGTGATAAATCTGAGCATGTCGAGCACTTGAGAATTGTGTTATAGACTTTGCGTGATAAACAATTATATGTGAAGTTCAGTAAATATGAATTCTGGTTGCGCAAAGTCGATTTTCTGGGGCATATTGTGTCAGCATCGGGTATTCGAGTAGATCTGAGTAATATTTCAGCAATATTGGATTGGAAGCCTCTGAGAAATATATCCAAAGTTCAAAGTTTTATGGGACTCATCGGTTATTTCAGACAATTCGTAAAAGGTTTCTCAATGATTCCAACTCCGATGATGAGACTATTTCAGAAAGATGTTAAGTTCGAGTGGATGGACAAGTGCCAGAGAAGTTTTGATCAGCTGAAAGCTTTATTGACCGAAGCTCTAGTGTTAGTTCAGCCAGAATTGGGTAAAGAATTCGTAATCTATAGTGATGCATCGTTGAATGGTCTGGGCTATGTTTTGATGTAAGAAGGCAAAGTCATAGCTTATGCCTCGAGACAATTAAAGTCGCGTGAAAAGAATTACCCGACACACGATTTGGAATTAGTAGCAATCGTGTTTGCGTTGAAGATTTGGCGTTACTATCTGTTCGGTGAGAAATGTCATGTTTATTCGGATCATAAAAGCTTAAAATATTTGATGACTCAGAAAGATCTGAATCTACGACAAAGAAGATGGTTAAAATTGTTAAAAGACTACGAGCTTGTGATAAACTATCATCCGGGAAAAGAAAATGTGGTTGTTGATGCTTTAAGCTTTAAATCTTTGTTTACTCTGCGTGCGGTGAACACTCAGTTGGCTATATCTGATAACATCCCAAAAGTTAGGGGTTATAAATTTTTGTGTAATTGCATGTTGTGGTTGCTTAGCGGGTTATTTGAGTATGTTTGGGAGTTCTAGGGAGGCCTGGGATTGAGTTGGAGCCCTGAAGAAATTTTGATTTTTGGCCCTTTAGTGGAGAGGGCTGCTGAAAGTAGGACATAAGTAAAATTGTATGTGTTTAGGAGACACAAGTTGGCTATGTGGGCAGGTGGCTGTGGTGTCATTGGCAGAGCAAGGGGAGAAATTCGAATCCCACAGATGGCAAATTGGAGGCTTCTATTTTGCTCAGGAGAAGACAAGAGGTTGTGTTGGAATCAAATACTGATGGAGAAGTGTTCGAATTGGTCAAGGTTGTTGGGTGAATTTGAATAAGAGATGGAGAGTGAATTAACAAGGGATTCATAGAGAAAATCGTGGGGATGGATGAGTGAGGGGGAGTTGGCCGAATGTGGGGATGTGAATAGGGAATTTCGACCAAAGACTTCTCACTTTTGGAAAGTGCATATTCGGTTAGTGTTAGGGAAGTGCCATTTTTTTTTCTCTAAATCTTCTTGGGAGAATTGTTTGCATTTTAGCGTTTTGGGACTTTTCGGGTTCGTTCTTTTACTTTCTTTTAATCCCTACCAAAACCATTTCATTCCAAGTCTCCTATCTTTCTCTCACTTTTTGACAATTGCTAGACAATCAAGCCTCTCTTCTCCCATCTTCTTTCTTCTTTTCCATCACTTCGCGATTACTACTTGTGTGTGTTGCTGAATTCTTTATTTCTTTTCGGTTTCTCCTTTGGCCGAATACAACATCTTCTTTTCTTCTTACTGTTCTTTCCATCTCCATTCAAAGCATAGGCCGAAACACTCAAAACTTTGACCCTTTTAGAATAGAGCCGAATCTATATCTATTAAGATCTAGGCGTATCCTTCTCTCTCCATTTGTTCAGACTTCGAATCTCAGACCGTGGTTGGTAAGTGTTGTTAGGACTGAATATCGGGTTGGCCGAGTTCTTTTCATAATTATTTTGGTTTCTCTCAAGCCAAAAGGTTGTCTTGATTTCAATTGTAGCCATGAGTATGGTTTAGCTAACATCTCCTTTCCGTTCAAACATTGCTAGGGACTCGACGTGTTTAACCAATGAGCCGACTGAGCACTTTTTCTTTGTAGTGGATCTCTTGGTTGTTGGTAAGTAGTGTAGATTGATTTATCAATCACAATTCTTGGAGATGTCGTATCAAGGATTAAGACTAACGGTTTAGAGTTGTTGACTTCTTAGGTACGTAATTTCGGGAGTTCAACCTACACTTGTAACAGGTGTGTAACCTCACACCCCTGCTTAAACTATTACTACCATAATCTGCGAGTCGACTAGAAGCCAAAATACTGTAGCCGGAATATCGGCTATTGAGATCACTCGAGCGTGTGAGCGCTCGTAGTGATAAACCAAGTCACTAGTGGGAGCGACAGACTGTGGAGAGAGTGTCACAAACACTCTCGTGAAATTGAGGTCGTAATGGGCCTTATTGAGTTGAGGCAGGCTAAATGGGCCCAACGGGTTAATGGGTTAATGTGTGCGAAAATGATGAAAAATGTAAGTTGATGGATGCAATTGCGAAGTCTGCAGAATCGCGGCTGAAAATGAACGGAATTGGCCACACGAGCGTGAGGGCCCGAATGGGCCGAAATCGGGTCAGGCTAAATAGCACTATATTGATCGAAAAGGGAAACCGAGTCGCTCGACGCGACATTAAGCTTTCAAAAAGGTCGTTGTAGGGGTAAAAATCACCGAAATACCCTTACTGGGTAAAATTATCGAAATACCCTTAATTGGTAAATTACTAAAATACCCTCGGTGGGTAAAGTTACCAAATACCTTTTTAAGGGTAAAATTACTGAAATTCCCTCGTTGGGTGAAATTATTGATATACTCCTGAGGGGTAAATTACGTTTTACCCCTATCGACCAAATTACCATTATACCTTTGGGGGTAGATTTAGTGTGTTTGTGTGTAATCTGTTTAAATGCCATGATGGTAAATTATTGCATACACTGAGTTAATATGTCACGGCATGTTGCATTGGGTTGGGTTATGTATCTGAAGGAAGTACTGTACTGGTGGCTATGCCACGTTATACTGATTCAGTGGCTCTGCCACGATATACTGATTTTAGTGGCTCAGCCACGTATACTGTTACTGGCAGCTTTACTGCGTTGATATTGGCAGCTCGGCTGCGCTCTTTGATAGTTTGAAAGCAGTGTCAGAACGTCAGAAATCGTACGCAGACTTGAAACGAAAAGATATTGAGTTTCAGATTGGGGATAGAGTATTTTTGAAAGTGTCTCCGTGGAAGAAAATACTTAGATTTGGCAAAAAAGGCAAGTTAAGTCCGAGATACATCGGGCCATTGAAATTATCGAGCGTATCAGGCCAGTTGCTTATAGATTGTCGTTGCCACCTGAGTTAGAAAAGATTCATAATGTATTTCACGTATCAATGCTTCGACGATACAGATCAGAACCCTCGCATGTGATTTCCCCCTCTAAGATTGAGATTCAATCCGATATGACGTACAACGAAGAATCGATCAGAATTTTAGCTCGCGAGGTTAAAGAATTGAGAAATAAGAATATTTCATTAGTGAAAGTCTTATGGCATCGACATGGGGTCGAAAAAGCTACGTGGGAACCTGAGGATGCTATGAGAGAGCAATATTCAAACCTATTCACTGGTAAGATTTTCGAGGACGAAAATCCCTAAGGGGGAGAGTTGTAACAGCCCGGTTTTAGCTAAATCAAAATAATGATTTCGGAACCACAAATCTGAGATCGTAAAATTATTTTAATATTATTTTTGGTATTTACAGCATGTTATTTGATATGTGTGAAAATTTCATAATTTAATTTTACCGTTTGTATGCTTAATTTAATAAAAGGACTTAATCAAGTAAAATGTAAAAGTAGCATGTTATATGTTAAAGTGCTTAATTGTTTTGATTAATTAATTAAGAGATCCTTATGTTGTAATTTGGCCATTGAACAATAGGATGGACGGTATTAGACTTAAAATAAGTGAATTTATAATGTATAAATGATGGATAAAATGGTAAATTGAATATTAATATGTAATAAATAAAATAAAACATAAAATAACATGCATGTTCATCTTTTTGTTGGCCAAATGTGAGAAGAAAAGAAACCAATGTCGAAGCTTTTAAGTTCGGTACCTAGGAAGCTTGATTTAGGTATGTTCTTTGCTCGATTTTTTATATTTTTTATGTTTTTTAGATCGTTGCTTCATATACTAGCTAGCCCATACTTATAATTTCGAATTTGTTGATGAATTCATGAAATGCCATTGATGAATAATTAAGCTTTTTGTTGTTTGATGATGGATTATGAGAGTTTGATATTAGATTATCATGTTTTACTAAGTGATTTTTGATCAAAATGCTTGTTGTGGATTAAATTGTGAAATTTCAAAATTTAGGGGTCAAAATGTGAAATAAATGGAATTAATGGGCTACTAGGGACCTAGGGAAGATTCGGCCAATTATGGGTTTAAGGAAATTTTGTGTATTTTGTGTTGCTTTGAAATAGGGACTAAATTGAGAAAATGTGAAATATTAGGGGCTAAATTGAGAAAATGCCTTAGGAATAGTATAGGATATTGATGTCATGACATTAGGATTTTCGAGGTGCGATTTCATGTAAGACCATGTCTGGCACATTGGCATCGTATATGATTCGTGTAAGACCTTGTCTGGGACAGAGGCATCGTTATGTGGTAACATGTAAGACCATATCTGGGATATGGCGTTGTAAGTGATATATGAGTTTTCGAGTATCCTTAACGATTTCGAATGGTTCAACGAGCAATGTCAAACGAATCCAAATATGAATTTGAGCTAAATAATTCAGGTACGTATAAGGTTTATATGTACATTGAAAAATGAGGTAAGTGAAATTACTTATTGTGGTATTATGGATTATAAGAGAAAAGTGATTGTATATGTGTAAGAGATTAGTTAAATGTAACCTATTCAAATTGAATTATTAATATTCTTGTGATGATTTATTTGCTTATGACTTACTAAGCTTTTAAAGCTTACTTTGTCTATTCTTTTTCTATTTTATAGTTATATAAAGCTAGCTCGAGCTCGGGGATCGTCAAGGATCATCATCACACTATCGATCACTATTTTGGTATTTTGAAAGCTTGCACTTTTGACATATGGCATTATAGGCTAGTTTTAATATGGTTTGTTTTGAATTGTATATTAATAGCCATGCGAAAATGGCTTGATAATGATGTTAATGTTTGTGAACGGTCGACCTTGTTAATGTGATCATTTTGGGAAGTATGCTTGATGAACATGTAACACCCCAAACCCGGTCAATACGTTATGACCGAATCTGGAATAATACAGGAAAGCAAGTTTGGAAATATTGGCAAAGCATCGTGATTTGGGAAAATCGTTTAGATCTAAAGATTTTGTGTTAAGGGCTATTCATGATTTGGTTAACTTAAAGCTTGAAAAACTTTTAATAAAGGTAACTAGATGATAAAAACCGGTCGATTTGTTTTTATTTCTTTAGAGAAAAAAAAACAAGTTTTGAAGATTTTGTAAAATAACATTTTGAAAACAACGTTGAGGTACGCGGTCTTTTGAAAATAGTATTAACAGTATTGAAAAAAAATACCAAGTTAATTTATTTACGACTTATTATACATTCGTTGAGTTTTGGGAAAACCTTCATTTACGTTTCAAGAAAAACTTGTTTTCCTTATGATACTTAACATGTATGAAATCAACATATAACAAACCCCAAAGTAAAATTAAAGTTAAAGCAGCCTTATTACAACTTGTAATCCCAAAACAGAAATAAATTTTAAATAAAGTCTGAGTTTACTTAAAGAGATTGCAACGCATGGCCACCTAGAGTCCGTCTCGGCCCAAAACCCGCCATCTACTGATTACCTGCAAAATTCGCAAAGGGGTGAGTCATGAGACTCAGTGTGTAAATCCCCATGTAACGCAAACTGGGCCTTAGACCATAAAATACAGCGCATGACAAATATGCAAAGCAGCCCAACCCAGTTTAGCTCTCCATCCATAACACCCATGGCATTATGCCACTGTGGCTCATAACCACCGTGGTCCCGAACCACTATTGACAATAGTCACTCGTGACAGTAGTCACTGTAATATGTACTCGTGGGGCCAACCCATTGTGGTACTTGACCACCGAGATAAGTCACTGATTAGATTATTCGTGGTTTCAACCACCGTGGTACTTAGACCACTCGTGATAATGGTCACTCGTGACAGTAGTCACTGATTCTCCCTCCTCCTCATATTCAATCCCGAGCCCGTGCTCTTTACATCGTGCACATTATGTATGCAACCAATATCACAGCGTATAGCAGATCTTATCTCATACATGCATAACATCAAAATATACATACATGCATATTAACAACAATACCAGTATCGAAGAACTTACCCGGCGTCTCCAACCTTACCCATAAGGGCATTTTGCTTATTACATTAGTTATTTCGGCTTTCAGCCTTTACAGTTAATAATACAATTAACATAGAAGGCGTGTGAGTAATACACACCTGACAATACGTAACACCAAGCTATCTACGTCTACGCCTTCGCTAGCAGGAACGACGACTATCTGTCTATCCCAAGCCGACGTCGGTTCTCTACCACAGCCCGGTAGAAAATCCCGAACCGCCGACACCACACGCTTCTTAAACTTTGGAATAGGGGTTACAGACACACTTCCCTCCCGGGCTTGATCGTTCTTGCATCCATGAATAGCCTTGATCAGTACACAAGGAGGCGTAGATTGACTAAATAACAGGATTTGGTTAAGGCATAACACATCTGAAAGGAATGAATAACCAGAAACCACGAAATGACCCCTTACCTTAAGATCCCGAATGAAGTGATCCAACTCAGCAACCAACAACTTACCGCCTTCGGACTACAAGCACTTCGACTAGAGGTTCGGCTTCTTGCATTCAGAGAGAAAAGAAATATTACATACCACAAAAATCCAGAGGCAGTGTGAAACCGATTCGCTTGGGGTTACAAGAACTCTTTGGCTAAAAGAAAGAAGAACAATCGAGAGGATGTCAAAAGAACAGATGCAAAGTTACGGCTAGAAGAAGAAATAAAGGAGAGGAGAGTTTTGGCCAAAAGAATAAAGAATAGCAGAAGGAAAAAGAAGATGAAAAGAGAGGTGTTATGATCAAGGAAAAGTTCGGCTATGGTGTTTAAGAGAAGAGCAAAGAAGGTGACAAAGTTTCAGCAAGAGAGGTGGCTTCAGAGGGTTTCGGCTTGTGAAGAAAGTAGCAAAAGAAAATGAAACCAAAATGTGAAGAGTGGATGGTAATGGAAGATTCGGCTATGAAGGAAAGCAATGGGGTGAGAGTTTCGGTTTTTGGTAAATGAGAAAAGAAGGAGAAATGTTCCAAAAGTGCAAAAGAGAAAATGGGAGTGTTTCAAGATGACCTAGGCTACACAAAACTCAAGAATGCCCACATGAGGGCTACGGCACACCCTTATGACCACCTTGCTCAACCACAAAGTCTAAGAGCTACCAAAGAAGGTTCGACTCGCACCTAGCCAAGTTAAATCGTGCACCCACACACACTCCTTCCCAAATTCGGCCAACCAACACCTCCTCTCTCCAAATCCCACAACTTCCTCCACCTTTCACTCTCCACTCCATATTCAAACCTGTTGACCCATTCTTGCTCCACCAATTCCTCTCCTCCCTTCAATTTAAAGTGTTGACTCATTCAACTCCCACTCTCCAAAGTCCCAGCCGAATCCACCACTCTAGCTCCCTAGGTGCAAAAATTAAAGTACCAAAGTGAGGCTTGTGGGATTCGAACCTCCTCCTTACTGCTTCCCCCTTGTGACGCCACTTCAAGCACTCTAAGTGGCGTCTCCTTGTCACTTTACCACCTCTTTTCTTGTGTCATCAAACTCAAATATTTATTCCTAAGACCTGCCTCTGCTAGCTCACCCCCCTAAAGTGCCTAAAAACAAAATTTTCACCAAAGCTCAAGCTTAACCCCGAGCCTTCCCGAGACCCCCAAACATATCAGAACAACAAACAAAACATCCCAACACACAACAACATACAATAATGCCAAGCCCCTAATTCCAGGATGTTACAGTTCTACCCCCTTAAAGAAATTTCGACCTCGAAATTTACCTGATCAAAAGAGATGAGGGTACTGTTATCGCATCACATCCTCTGGCTCCCATGTGGCTTCCTCTGAACCGTGATTCTGCCACAACACTTTAACCAACGGAATCGTCTTTCTCTGCAACACCTTAACATCTCGGTCCAGGATTTTAACTGGTTCCTCCTCAAAAGATAAATCCGGTCTTACCTTGATTTCTTCCACCGGCACTATATGAGATGGATCTGAATGGTAGCGCCTTAACATCGAGACATGGAATACATCATGGATCTGTCCAAATTCCGAAGGTAGCTCGAGCTAATAAGCTACTGGTCCCACAAGCTTCAACACACGATCAGGCCCGATGAACCTCGGGCTCAGCTTGCCTTTTCAACCAAACCTTAAGACCTTTTTCCACGGTGAAACTTTCAGAAACACCTGATCACCCACTGCAAACTCTATATCCTTACGCTTCAGATCAGCATAAGATTTCTGCCTGTTAGAAGCTTCCTTCAACCAAGTCCGAATCAACTTAATCTTTTCTTCTGTTTCAGAAACCAATTCCGGACCCAACATCTGACGCTAACCCAACTCTGTCCAGCAAGTAGGAGTATGACACCTCTGCCCATACAACGCTTCATAGGGCGCCATCTGAATACTAGTTTGGTAGCTGTTGTTGTATGCAAATTCTGCCAACGGTAGGAACTCCTCCCAACTACCCCTGAAGTCAATAACACAACCTCTCAACATGTCTTCCAAGATTTGAATTACCCTCTCAGACAGGCCATCATTCTGTGGATGAAATGCTGTGCTGAAGTCTAGTCTTGTACCCAATGCTTGATGCAACGCTTTCCAACATCGTGATGTAAATCTAGGGTTTCTGACTGATATAATAGACATAGGTACCCCATGCAACCTCACAATCTCTGCCACATAAAGTTTGGCTAACTTCTGTAATGAGTAATCAACCCGAACCGGTATGAAATGGGCAGACTTCATCAACCGATCCACAATTATCCACACTGAATCTTTCTTCGTAGGCGTAAGGGGTAACCCACTCACAAAATCTATCGTTATCTTTTCCTACTTCCAAAGTGGAATCTTTACTGGCTATAGCAAGCCTGAAGGCAAATGATGCTCTGCCTTTACCTGCTAACACGTCAAGCATTTACTCACAAATTCAGTTACCTCTCGCTTCAGACCCAGCCACCAAAATTGTTCTCGCAGATCCCGATACATCTTACTTCCTCCAGGATGCATAGTGTATGGGATACTATGCGCTTCCTGTAGAATCTTCTGTCTCAATTCGGTATCCTTCGGCATACAAGCTCTTCCCCAAAAGCACAATACCCCATCACTGTTCACCCTAAAATCTCCTGTCTCACCACCTGCCACTAACTGAAGTTTCGAACTTAGCGACCCATCAGACAGTTGCTTCTCTTTAATCTAACTGACCCAAGAAGGCTTCACTTGAAGTTCAGCTAGCACACTTCCATCATCATACAAGCTGAGATGAACGAACATTGCCCTTAAGTCCGATATCACTTTATGACTCAACGCGTCTGCCACTACATTAGCTTTACCTGGGTGGTACTCAATCGAACAATCATAGTCCTTTAACAATTCGATCCACCTCCACTGCCTTAAGTTCAACTCCTTTTGGGTAAGGAGATATTTTAAGCTCCTGTGGTCTGTGTAGATGATGGATTTCTCCCCATACAGATAATGTCTCCAGATCTTCAAAGCAAACACCACCGCAGCCAAGTCTAGATCATGCGTGGGATAGTTCACTTCATGCGGTCTCAACTGTCGAGAAGCATATGCTACACCTTCCCTTCCTGCATCAACACACAACCCAAACCCGTGGGCGACGCATCACAGTAAACGACAAACTCCTTCCCAGCCTCAGGCTGAATCAATACTGGAGCCTCAGTTAAGATCCTCTCCAGTTCCTCAAAACTTTCCTGTTGCTTATCTGACCAGAAAAATGGTACCCCTTTCCGTAATAGCTTGGTTAACGGTGCAGCTATTAACGAGAATCCCTCAACAAACCTTCTGTAATACCCGGCCAGACCAAGAAAACTCTGAATTTCTGCCACAGACCTAGGCGATTTCCAGTCCAACACGGCTTCAATTTTCCGGGGGTCTACTCTAATCCCCTCAGCAGACATAACATGTCCCAGAAAGGTACCTTCCCTCAGCCAGAATTCACACTTACTAAATTTGGCGTACAGCTGTTTCTCCCTCAGAATTTGTAGAACCACCCGAAGATACGAATCATGCTCCACTTTCGAACTTGAATAGACCAAAATATCGTCTATGAACACCACGACAAACCGGTCCAGATAGGGTTGGAATACCCGATTCATCATGTCCATAAATGCTGCTGGTGCATTGGTCAACCCAAACGGCATAACCAAGAACTCGTAGTGACCATAACGAGTCCAGAAAGCTGTCTTATGGATATCTGCCTCTTTGACCTTAAGTTGGTGATAACCTGACCTCAAATCTATCTTTGAAAACACTGAAGCGCCTCGCAACTGATCAAACAGATCGTCTATCCTAGGCAGCGGGTACTTGTTCTTAATCGTCAATTTGTTCAACTGCCTATAGTCAATGCACATCCGCATTGAACAGTCCTTCTTCTTAACAAATAACACTGGCACTCCCCACGGTGACACACTGGATCGGATAAAACCCCGATCCAACAGTTCCTAAATTTGGGCTTTCAGTTCCACCAACTCCTTCAGCGCCATTCTATATGGAGCAATAGACACTGGCGCTGTCCCTAGAAGAAGATCAATATCGAATTCCACCTCGCGATCCGGAGGTATCCTTGGAAGCTCTTCTGTAAAAACATCGGGAAATTCCTGCACCGTTCTAACATTCTTTATAGTCAACTCCTTGGCCTCTAGAGCACAAACATAAGTTAAGAAAGCCTCGCATCATTTTCTCACCATTCTTTCAGCCTTTAAAGCGGACACTGCATTAGACAAGTAGCTCCTCCTTTCACCTATCACCACCACCTCATCATCCTCAGGAGTCCTTAACGCCATGCGCTTGGCAGCACAATCCAAGTTTGCTCGATATCTCACTAACCAGTCCATACCTAAGATTAAATCGAACTCCCCGAACGGTAGTTCCATCAGATCATCCGGGAAAACCATCCCTTGTACTTCTAAGGGCACATCCCTAAAGAGTTTGTTTACCACTACAGATTGTCCTAAAGGGCTAAGTACAGTTATCTCCCTAGAAGCAGTCTCAGAGTCTATGTTTAGAGTTCCAGATACAGTACTAGCAACATATGAATGTGTTGATCCAATATCAATCAGTGCAGTAAGAGGCAATCCATAAATAAGGAATGTACCGGTTATGACGTCCGGTGCATTGCCCTCCTCTCGGCGTCTAACTGTATAAACCAACCTAGGTTGCCTTACATCTGTGTTCGCAGCACTTCTACCCGGTGCTCCACATCCACGACTAAGACCATTCCCTCCTCTGGCCGGACCACGGCCTCTCTGTGGCTGCTGACCACCTCTACCAGGCTGAATAAAATTCTGACCCACTGGTCGCATTCTGTTGGGCTCCTGCGGGCAATATCTTACCCGATGATCCACTGGCCCACATCTGAAGCATCCGTTACTTCTTGCCCAACATTCCTCAAAAAGGAACTTTCCACACGTAGCACATTGTTGAGGCCGACCAGTAACAGCAGCCCTCACAGCTCGACCTGGCCCATCCAACCTAGGCCTCTTCTGAATGTTTCCAGTAGATCTTGACGGTCCAAAACTTCTTTTATTTCCACCCTTGTCCCTATCTTGATTCTGTCTTTCAGAACGTTTTGCCTCCTCGGCTATCTTAGCCTTCTCAACTAGAACAGTGAATTCCTTTTCTCGTTGCGGAGCTATCAGTACTCGCAACCCATCCCTCAGACCATCCTCGAATCAAACACAACGCTCATGATATGTAGACACAATACAACGAGCATATCAGTCTAGGTGCAAGAATTCCGCCTCATACTCGCCCACCGACTTACTCCCCTGAACCAAGTTTAGGAATTCCTTACGCTGAGCGTCCATATAGCTTGACCTAATGTATTTCCCCTGGAACGCAGACCTAAAGAAGTCCCAGGTAACGCGACCTACTGCGGTACCGTCTCTAACCGTAAGCCACCATTGGTAAGCCTCATCTCGGAGAAGAGACACAACTCCTTTCAGTTTTTCTTCCTCAGCGCAGTCAAGATCATCCATAATCCATTGCATTGCTTCTAACCAGTACTCGGCTACATTTGGAGCCACACCAGAAACGCCCCTAAACATTTCAGCCCCATTAGCCTTGAGTCGCTCAGGCACAGATTTTCGAGCCACTAATCCCGTGCTCGCTCCAGCCACTCTCTCCAAAACACGTAACATAGCCTGAGACACAATGTCGTCTCCACCGGTTTGATCTTGAAATTCCGCTTCTGCAACTGGCGATGCGGGCACCTCACCTTCCGACCCATGCCCGGATTTCGAAGGATCAGCCCCAGCATCTTGGCCTCTTCCACGGCCTCTCACACCACGTCCGCGTCCTCTAGTACTCATTACTACTAATGCGATTTTAATCTGATTAAGAGTTTTATGAGTTAGTGTTTTCTTCCACTGTTTATTACAGAGCAGTTTTATGACATTATCATTATGAGTAATTCTCGCCAATTCATGCATACCTAAGGTTTCAGTCTCTAAAGTTGCATTTCTTAGTACAAGTAATCATAGCATCATTCACTCACTTCATGCAAAATAACCAAAGGTCAAAAGACTTACCGTGCGGATTTGGTGCCAGAGACTCGGGTGCCATGCTTCCAGAAGACATATATATTTCTAAATTATTTTCTAACCATCTTTTAAAACATTTTTGAACCCCATAACCCACGGTCGAGTTTTGGAACCTGGCTTTGATACTACAATTGTAACACCCCAAACCCGGTCAATACGTTACGACTGAATCTGGAATATTACTGGAAAGAAGGTTTGGAAATATTGGCAAAGCATCGTGATTTGGGAAAATTGTTTAGATCTAAAGATTTTGTGTTAAGGGCTATTCATGATTTGGTTAACTTGAAGCTTGAAAAACTTCTAATAAAGGTAACTAGATGATAAAAACCGGTCGATTTGTTTTTATTTCTTTAGAGAAAAAAAACCAAGTTTTGAAGATTTCGTAAAATAACATTTTAAAAACAATGTTGAGGTACGCGGTCTTTTGAAAATAGTATTAGTAGTATTGAGAAAGAATACCAAGTTAATCTATTTACGACTTATTATACGTTCGTTGAGTTTTGGGAAAACCTTCATTTACGTTTCAAGAAAAACTCATTTTCCTTATGATACTTAACATTTATAAAATCAACATATAACAAACCCCAAAGTAAAAATAAAGTTAAAACGGCCTTATTACAACTTGTAATCCCAAAACAAAAATAAATTTTAAATAAAGTCTGAGTTTACTTAAAGAGATTGCAACGCATGGCCACCTCGAGTCCGTCTCGGCCCAAAACCCGCCATCTACTAATTACCTGCAAAATTCGCAAAGGGGTGAGTCATCGAGACTCTGTGTGTAAATCCCCATGTAACGCAAACTGAGCCTTAGCCCATACAATACAGTGCATGACAAATATGCAATGCAGCCCAACCTAGTTTAGCTCTCCATCCATAACACCCGTGGCATTATGCCACTGTGGCTCATAACCACCGTGGTCCTGGACCACTCGTGAAAATAGTCACTCGTGACAGTAGTCACTGTAATATGTACTCATGGGGCCAACCCACTGTGGTCTTAGACCACTGTGACGATCCCTGATAAATAACGTGTACGTGGGGCCAACCCACTGTGGTACTTGACCACCGAGATAAGTCACTGATTAGATTATTTGTGGTTTCAACCACCGTGGTACTTAGACAACTCGTGACATTGGTCACTCATGACAGTAGTCACTGATTCTCCCTCATCTTCATATTCAATCTCGGGCCCATGCTCTTTACATCGTTCACATTATGTATGCAACCAATATCACAGTGTATAGCAGATCTTATCTCATACATGCATAACATCAAAATATACATACATGCATATTAACAATAATACCAGTATCGAAGAACTTACCCGGCGTCTCCAACCTTACCCATAAGGGCATTTTGCTTATTACATTAGTTATTTCGGCTTTCAGCCTTTACAGTTAATAACACAATTAACATAGAAGGCGTGTGAGTAATACACACCAGACAATACGTAACACCAAGCTATCTATGTCTACGCCTTAGCTAGCAGGAACGACGGCTATCTGTCTATCCTAAGCCGACGTCGGTTCTCTACCACAGCCCGGTGTAAAATCCCAAACCGCCGACACCGCACGCTTCTTAAACTTTGGAATAGGGGTTACGGACACACTCCTCTCCCCGGCTTGATCGTTTCTTAAGATCCCGAATGGAGTGATCCAACTCAGCAACCAACAACTTACCGCCTTCGGACTACAAGCACCTCGACACAAAAATCCAAAGGCAGAGTGAAACCGATTCGCTTGGGGTTACAAGAACTCTTCGGCTAAAAGAAAGAAAAACAATCGAGAGGATGTCAAAAGAACAGATGCAAAGTTACGGCTAGAAGAAGAAATAAAGGAGAGGAGAGTTTCGGCCAAAAGAATTAAAGAATAGCAGAAGGGAAAAGAAGATGAAAAGAGAGGTGTTATGATCAAGGAAAAGTTCGGCTATGGTGTTTAAAAGAAGAGCAAAGAAGGTGACAAAGTTTCGGCAAGAGAGGTGGCTTCAGAGGGTTTTGGCTTGTGAAGAAAGTAGCAAAAGAAAATGAAACCAAAATGTGAAGAGTGGATGGTAATGGAAGATTCGGCTATGAAGGAAAGCAATGGGGTGAGAGTTTCAGTTTTTGGTAAATGAGAAAAGAAGGAGAAATGTTCCAAATGTGCAAAAGAGAAAATAGGAGTGTTTCAAGATGACCTAGGCTACACAAAACTCAAGAATGCCCATATGAGGGCTACGGCACACCTTTATGACCACCTTGCTTAACCATAAAGTCTAAGGGCTACCAAAGAAGGTCCGGCCCGCACCTAGCCAAGCTAAACCGTGCACCCACACACACTCCTTCCCAAATTCGGCCAACCAACACCTCCTCTCTCCAAATCACTTCCTCCACCTTTCACTCTCCACTCCATATTCAAACCTGTTGACCCATTCTTGCTCCACCAATTCCTCTCCTCCCTTCAATTCAAAGTGTTGACTCATTCAACTCCCACAATCCAAAGTCCCAGCCGAATCCACCACTCTAGCTCCCTAGGTGCAAAAATTAAAGTACCAAAGTGAGGCTTGTGGGATCCGAACCTCCTCCCTGCTGCTTCCCCCTTGTGACGCCACTTCGAGCACTCTAAGTGGCGTCTCCTTGCCACTTTACAACCTCTTTTCTTGTGTCATCAAACTCAAATATTTATTCCTAAGACCTGCCTCTGCTAGCTCATCCCCTAAAGTGCCTAAAAATAAAATTTTCACCAAGGCTCAAGCTTAACTCCGAGCCTTCCCGAGACCCCCAAACATATTAGAACAACAAACAAAACATGCCAACACACAGCAACATACAATAATGCCAAGCCCCTAATTCCAGGATGTTACAGAGCATGTGATTCGGCTCGAGTAATTACGTAGTTGATGGATGTGTTTTCGATTTATGATGCAAATTTGGCTATTTGAAGTGGCTTACTATTGACCTATAATTTGATGTATAATTTGTCTTGTATATTGGCTTGGAATTGGTAAATGATGGGCTTTCATATTCAGCTAATGATAGATAAATTAAATACATATACATATGACATGTTTGTTTGTAGTTTGGTATTTAAAGGTCAAGTTGGTTAGTTTAATGTTTGATTTTTGTTATGAGCATAAAGTGTTAATGGCTAATTATAGTAGTAAAATGGCTACTTGAATTCAGTTACTTATTAGTAAATAATGACTATGTTTTAGTATATTTTGTTGGTTATATGGATAGTTATAAAATGACATATTGATGTTTGTATTCGATTATGAAATAGTACAATTATCTTGATATTGAGTCATGGAATTGGTACGAATTTTGAGGCTATTTTGATGACCGAATTAATGGTTCATTGGATGATCGAATATATGATGTTTAGACATGATATTTTGCATGTGAATTAGGTATGCTTTGACTTATTATTGTAATAAAAAATGGTCCATGATAATATGGTAAAACTGCGCATGAATTTGTAATGTACAAGAATTGTATTTGACTATTTGCTGATGTTGCTAATGTCTCATATATGGATGTTTATTAAGCTATATGATATGGTTAATCTTGGCTTAATAAGTGCATGTACGAAAACTTATAAATGGTATGTGGATAATTAGTTAATAAAATAGATATATATATGAATGAATGTTGTGATATATGTGCTTGGAATATAAATTGAAATATGCTTGATTTTAACTTAGTTATTCGAATGTAATGAAATTGATGGTTATATGGTTCGAAGGTTGAAATTTTGAAGTATGTGTATTATGGCTTTAATGAATGTTAGTTGGCTCAAAATTGGATTAGTTACTTGATTTTAGTTGGTTAAATAGCTCAAGTATGCGAATTTGTTTTAGATGAATTAAAATAATGGTTACTATTTGAGTTTGGAAATTCTTGTAAAAGGGTTGTTATAACTTTGTGCACGAATTGTAATAAATGATTGTTCTAAGTTGTGTATTTGATCGGTAATGCCTCGTAACCCTAATTTGGCAACGGATACGAGTTAGGGGTGTTTCACGAGATTTCAGAGTTTGTATCTAAATGCTTAGTTTGTCAACAAGTCAAAGTTGAACATCAAGTGCCTTTGGGATTACTACAACCAATGATGATACCAGAGTGGAAATGGGATAGATTTACAATGGATTTCGTATCGGGATTACCCCTATCTCTGGAAAAGAAAGATGTTTTCTGCGTTGTTGTTGATAGGCTGATGAAATCTGCGCATTTCATTCCTGTACATACAGATTTTTCACTTGAGAGATTAGCTTAATTGTACATCTCTGAGATTGTTAGATTACACGGGGTACCAGTTTCTATCATTTCGGATAGAGATTCAAGGTTTACGTCGTGATTTTGGAAGAAATTGCAAGAAGCTTTGGCTACGCGGTTACACTTTAGTACTGCTTTTCATCCTCAAACCGACGGTTAGCCTGAGAGAGTAATTCATATTCTCAAAGATAGCTTCGTTGTTGTGTTTTAGAGTTTGAAGGCAACTGGGAGAAATATTTACCATTGGTTGAATTCGGGTATAACAACAGTTTTCAATCGAGCATAAAGATGGCACCGAATGAAGCATTGTATGGTCGCAAATGTTGAACTCCATTGTACTGGACCGAGCTTAGTAAGAAAAAGATTTACGGGGTTGATTTGGTTAGAGAGACAAAAGAGAAAGTGAAAGTAATTCGCGATAGTTTGAAAGTAGCTTCAAACTGACAGAAATCGTATGCGGATTTAAAACATAAATACATTGAATTTCAAATTGGCGATAGAGTATTTTTGAAAGTATCTCTGTGGAAGAAGATTCTTTGTTTTGGTCATAAAGGAAAATTAAGTCCGCGATTTATTAGGTCGTACGAAATTACTGAAAGAATAGGGCCAGTGGCGTATCGACTAGCTTTACCGTCAGAATTAGAAAAGATCCATAATGTGTTTCATGTGTCGATGTTACATCGATTTAGATCATATCTGTCACACGTAATTTCTTTGACAGAGATTGAAATTTAGCCTAATATGACGTATAGCGAAGAACCGATTAGAATTTTAGCTTGAGAAGTTAAAGAGTTAAGAAACAAGAGTATAGTTTTAATGAAGGTTCTAAGTGTAACACCCCAAACTCGGCCTAAACGTTACGACCGGATCTGGTATGTCACATGGAAAGGTTGTTTTAAAGAAACTTCGCGACTGCTTAAAAATCCCGAGTTCTAGTGTTTATAAGTTGAGAACTGTTTGCTAGTGTTTTGGGAGAAAGGTTGTTTACAATTTTAGAAAAAACTGCGTATTAAGCGTTTCATAAAATATAATAATCGCAATAAATCACAACCCAAATCATAAAATCCCGAAGGCCTTATTACATAACAAAAACCCAGAATTAAAGTAAGTTTAAAATAAAGAAGATGAATTCACGAGAAAAACATTGCATGGCCACTTCGAGTCTGCCTCGGCTCCAAATCCGCGATCTAGGGATTACCTGTAAAATTAAGCAGAGGGGTGAGTCACCGAGACTCAGTGTGTAAATCCCCATACAATACAATCTGGGCCTTAAGCCCATTGGGTCTAAGCCCACAAAACACAACATATTAATCACGTATGCAATGCAGCCCAGCCCAACCTAGTTTTCCATCCTTTACACACCTGAATCATCCATACACCCGTGGCATTATGCCACTGTGGTTCTAGACCACCGTGGTCCCGGACCACTCGTGACAAAGTCATTAAAGTATATAATCATGGGGCCAACCCACTGTGGTCTCAGACCACCGTGACGATCTCTTATAAGTTTATGTATACGTGGGGCCAACCCACTGTGGTCTTAGACCACGGAGACAAGTCACTGATATATGTGTATGTGGTTTCAAACCACCGTGGTTCTTAGACCACCGTGACTATAGTCACTCAATAAATACGTGGGGCTAACCCACCATGGTTCCAGACCACTGTGACAGAGTCACATTTTCATACTTCCCCTTTTAATCATATCCCAAAGCCCATGCACGTGTCATAATAATTCGTGTATGCAGTATGACATGTATTCAAATCATATATCAAATATAACGTATGAAATGAAATTACCATCATAATCAGAATAACAAATACAACATAATCAAGCTAATCAACCTCTAAGGGTATAGCGATAATTTACCTTCCAAGGGTATTTCTGTAATTTTGCACCTACAATGGCCTTTTCAAATGCCCAATGTCACCCCGACCGACTCGGCTACCATTTCCTGTTGTTACCGGACTATTGGGCCTAAAACCTGATTTCGGCCCATTCGGGCCCACACGCTCGTGTGGCCCATTCAGCCCATTTCCTAGCTACAGATATGAGATTCACATAGTCTAATCTAATATATACTACACAATCATACAGTCTATTCATATGGGACCACTTCGGCCCATCGTGGCCCAAGCAGCCTCAACCCACAAGAATACTATTGATGGCCTCAACTATTGCGTCGAAGCCCCCACACATGCGCTCGCGCGCTCGTGTGACTACCATCGCCGGGTGACTGGCATTTTAGCATTTGTCATTCTACATCTAGAGTAGAGAGAATACACACCTGATAGGGAATCAGAAGCTGCTAATCCACACTCCGAGCACTCCTATGCCCAACGCCCACCAAGGTATGTTTTCTCTCCTCATAGAATGCTCTATATATAGCTAGCTTCTCACCTTCCTTCTTTGTATCTTTCCGATGTGGGATCCCTCCATTAGGAGAGTTTAAATCCAACTCAAACTATTGCCGCCCAGTCCGCAAAATAAATACTCCCTTGCTTGTCATGAGATTAGAACCCAGGCTCTCCTGTAGCATAATCCACGCCGCTAACCACTTGGCCACAAGCTCCTCTTGTGTCTAAAACCATGCGCAACTAAATATAAATCTATAGCCAAATTCTAAGGTCCATATAAAAAGAAAACCAAAATGCAAGAGCCAAGACTTGAACCTTGGACCTCCTTCCTTCCTTGCGGCGTCACCCCCTTGCTCCCTAAGTGGCGTCACTTTGCCACTACACCACACACTCCACTTGTGTCATTTTTCTCCACATTTTATTCTTAAAGCCTACCTACTACTCCCAGGGTTTTTTCCACCTAAAACCAAAATTTTCCTAAAGCCAAAGTTTGATTCCGGGACTTCATAGAAGCCCTCTAACCTTTCAAAATCACTCACCTAATAAGTCCAACTTGCACTAAAGCCATTATCTTGTTCTCCAAAATTTTAAACGCTACTACTCCCAGGGCCTATTGGGCCCAATCCTACTAGGCCCAATTTCGGGATGTTACACTAAGGCAACGACATGGTGTCGAAGAAGCTACGTGGGAACCCGGGGAAGCTATGAAAAAATAGTACCCTAACCTATTTTCTGGTAAGGTTTCGAGACCACAAATCTAAAGTCGAAATAATTATTTTGTTATTATTTTAATGTCTACAGCATGATAGTATGATTTTGGTAGAATTGTGTTAAGAAATGTTATCGTTTGAGTGCTTAATTTGATAAAAAGGATTAAATCGCGTGAAGTGTAAAATTTGTGTTCTAATAGCTAAAGGTGTTTAATAGCTATGGAACCTTAAATTAGAGGTCCTTATGTTGTAATTAAACCATTTTTATTATGAATGGACTTTTATGGACATCTTTTAAATGATTTTAAAGGTTAATGCATAAGGTTATATAGGTAATTTAATTAATAAGATAAGTAAAATAACCAAAACAAAGGCCATCATCTTTGTTTTTGTCCATCTTTGATAGAAATTAGACCTAAGGAACTCCATGGAAGGTGTTTGAAGGTTTGACCAAGTTCATCTAGTGCATGTGAGTATAATTTTGTCTCGTTTTTAATGATTCCTATATTTTCGGAATCGTTGCAACTTAATCTAGCTAGCCTAGGAGCTAATTTGCAAAACTATTAAAGGTTTAGGGTTTTTCCATTGATGAATGTACATGTATTTTGATGTTTGATGATTGAAAATGTATGGTTGTTGATAGATAAACAACATTTGTTAAGTGATTTTTGGTAAAATTGTCAATTAGGAATTTATTTGCAAAATGTGGAAATTTTGTGATAGAAATGTGAAATAAATGAAAAATATGGGCTGCTAAGGTAATAAGGAAAATTTGGCTAGGATCGATAGAGACTTAATTGCATGAATTTGTATTTTTATGAGCTAAGGACTAAATTTGTATTTTTATGAGAAAAAGTGTAAAGTTGCCATAATATGCATGTTGGACTAAATTGAATAGAATGTTAATTAAATAAGTTAAATTTGATTACATATAGATCAAGAAAAGAGAAGTTCAGATTTAGATCGGGGAAAGAATAAAGTACTGGACTAGTCGATTCGTTTCATCGTTTTTGCAATCAAGGTAAGTTCGTATGTTACTAAGCATTATTATAATTGTGTTTTAAATGCTTTATTATTGAATTTAATTGTGAATACGACCTTACGGATATGTTCGATGAAGATTCGACAATGTGAAATCCCGGTTGAACCTTAGGAATAGATTTGGATATAATGACATGTCATTAGGGGTTATGTGTTTGGGTGCTGGTCCGTACATCCTACCAGTGGCTGAGTTATCCAGCATGTGTTGCAGATTCTCGTCAGCTTGTGTGAGCAGCACTGTGTAGCTACGTCATGACCGTCAGCTTGTGTGACAGACCCGTTGATAACTCGAGAGTGAGCATTATATGAGATATGAGATTGAGATAGCTTCGGCTATGTATTGGCACTTAGGGTGCGAGATTCTTGAGTATCCAATATTATTCCAAATGGTTTAATAGGTATATCGAAGATCTGAAATGGTAAGAAATAGATACGTATCGGTACAGGTATGTACAGAAATTATATGAGCATTGAATCCATGAAATTTGTGAATTCATGATTAATTATGTGATTGAATATATGTTAACCTTATGATTAAATGGTTTTGTAGTATATTATGTCCATATTAATTGAATGATGAATGAATGGTAAGTTTTACTTACTTAGCATACGAGCTTACTAAGCTTTATAGCTTACTCTGTTTACTTTTCCATGTTTTATAGTGAATATCAAAGCTTGCTCGAATTTGGGAGTCGTTGGAGATCTCATCACACTATCAAGCTATCACTTTGGTACTTTTGAACTTATGTATTTGGTTATATGGCATGTATAGAAGTTGTGGTCAATATGGTCTATATTTTGGTAATGGTTTTAGCCATTTGATTTGGTTTGTAAATGATGAATGGTTGGTTATGTGATTATTTTGGCATGCTTGGTGATGTATATATATAGGTGAAAATGACCTTTTGTTATGTGGTGGTAATGGCTATGTGATGTTTATTATAATTTGGTAATTTGAGTACCATATGGTTGAAATTTGGAGATTTGGTATGCATGTGATTTAGGTAAGAAAATACTTATATGAAGTTAACTAGTTAAGTGAATTGTGAATGTGAATTTGGTATGATTTGAATCGAAAAATTATGATGTGGTGAGTCATATAGTTGTTGATATGAAAATAACATAAATTAGGCTTGGTTGAGATTGTTTGGAATGCATATTTATGATATGTTTTATGTCATTTGGTTTGTGTAGGTGATTGAAAGTTTGGGTGAGAAAGATGGCGTGAAAAATAGCCTATTTTTGTCCACACGGGCGTGTGTCTCAACCGTCTGTGACACACGATCAGGTTACACGGCCGTGTGTCCTCTGGTGTTTAATTAGAAATTAAGTCAGTATGCTCCACACCGTCCAGCCCGCGGGCGTGTGACTTGGCCGTGTGGCATAAGTCAGTATACCCTACAGTTTTGGCTCGGCCTGGCACACGAGCGTGTGTGGCCATTTCAAGGGCACACGAGCTAGTCACATGGTTTTGTGTGTTGGCCTTGTGAGATACACAGCCAGGCCACACGGGCTGTGTCCCCTATATTTTGAAAAATTTGTTAAGTTTTCCAAAAATTTCCTGAGTTATCAGTTTAGTCCCGAACCACTTCTAATGCATGATTTGGGCCTCGTAGGCTCGTATTAGGGACATTATGTTTGAGTTTAAATGATTTATAATTGAATATGATGATTGTATGAGAAATGTATGTTTGTTTGTGTAAATAGTCTGGTAATGCTCTATAACCCTATTCCGGTGATGAATTCGGGTTAGGGGTGTTACACAAGGGCCCAAATTATTATTATCATTACTATTATTATTATTAAATATTATTATTATCTTTTTTACAAATAAACAAGATTTAAAAATAATATATATAAATTAAATGAAATGAAAGAAAAAAAAAAGAAAAGGAGGCTTTCCATATTTTGTTCTTAAAAAAACGGTAAAAAAAAAAACAACAACAACAAGCACTTTAGTTTCTTTTTTTTTTCTTTTATTCTTCTTCTTCTTCTTCTTCTTTTTTCCATATACATGTCTTGAGGGATCACGTTTAAGCTCTGATGAAGGAGACGTCACCGGAACGTCGGCCCTTCACCCCTAGGAGCCCCAAAAATCCTATTTTTTTCGCTTCCCTTTTCTAAAGTAAATGTTTTTTTTAAAGGCTTGATCTTGGGAAAAGTTTTAATTTTTTTTTTTAAAAAGAGAAAGTTTAGATTTTTAAAATAAAAATATGTTTTTTTTGTAACACCCCAAACCCGGCCTAGAAGTTAGGCCCGAATCTGACGTGTCACATTGAGGTGTTTTTCGAAAACCGCATTTTTATTGAAAACCCTTCTTGATATTTAAAAACTAAAGTCCACCTCAGTTTACGATTGTTATTAATAATCGACATTTATTAAGAAGTCATTACCTTCAAAACCTTGTTCGATGCGGAAGCTTAATTTAAAACAATTGACTTATGAAAACGTGATATTTACAACTCAGTTGCGAAAGCGAAGTGTTTTGAAAACCGATATTGTTTTGGAAAATCGCGATCGAATGTTGAGCAGATTTAAAACATAATAAACTAAAAATCCCAAACTAAAAACCGGAATTTAAGAGAGGCCTTATTACAAAATATGAACCCAAAATAAAATAAAAATAAGTAGTATACGAAAATCTGAAACTGCTCGTAGTGTGACCACCTCTGAGTCCTCCAGTACGTCGAACCGCCTACTGAGGATTACCTGAGAAAAATTAAAAAGAGGGGGTGAGTTTACGAAAACTCAGTGTGTATAACCCTCCTCAGTAAGAACATGAATCACAACAATCCGGGCCGAAGCCCATTTCAGTAACGGTGGCAATTGGGCCTTAGCCCATAAAAGCCTCAGTTGGGCCTTAACCCATATCAAATGTCACATATCATACTTATCTGGGCCTAAGCCCATCTCAATATTAAAATCCATATATGCAATGCATTAATGCCCATACCAACCCTGCACTCCGTCTCCTGTCCAACCATACACTCCTGTGGGGATTTAATCGACCCACCCATCCCTACACTCCGTATGTAGTACCGATTGCGGCACTAACTTATCGGTGCAGCATGGCTGCTCGGTGGCTAAAAAGCCTTCAGTAGCGGTATTACAATTGGCACAAAACCATCACTGACTGTATTATGTTTGGTACATAGCCATTAGCGACGGTAATATAATCGGCACACAGCCTTCGGGAAATATGATCGACACAGAGTCATCGATATATAAGTTAGGCACATAGCCACGGTAAATACGATTGGCACAAAGCCATAATATCGGCACAAAGCTGTAATAGTCCAAATTTGACCCTAATCAGAACGGTGGTTTCGGGACCACGAATCCGAGTCTGAATAATTTTTTAATATTATTTTCGGTGCCGTAAATATGTGATTAACTGGCAGTAATCCGAGATAGTTTGAAGGCTGCATCAGATCGCCAAAAGTCATACGCGGATTTAAAACGTAGAGACATTGAGTTTCAGGTTGGAGACCGAGTATTTTTTAAAGTTTCTCCATGGAAGAAAGTACTTTGTTTTGGTCGAAAAGGCAAACTAAGTCCGAGGTTCATCGGACCGTATGAGATCGTCGAACGTGTTGGGCCTGTTGCTTATAAATTAAAGTTGCCCTCTGATCTAGAAAAGATTCATAATATCTTCCATGTTTCGATGGTCCGTAAATATCAATCAGATCCGTTGCATGTGATTACTCCGTCTGAGATTGAAATCTGATCTGATATGTCATACGAGGAGGAACCGATCTGTATCTTAGCTCGTGGAGTGAAGGAGTTGAGAAACAAGAAAATTCTGTTAGTAAAAGTGTTGTGGAATCAACATGGAATTGAAGAAGCTACATGGGAGCCTGAGGATTCAATGAGACAACAATATCTGACTCTATTTAACGGTAAGATTTTCGGGGACGAAAATCCCTAAGGGGGGAGAGTTGTAATAGTCTAACTTTGACCCTAATCGGAACGATGGTTTCGGGACCACGAATCCGAGTTTGAATAATTTTTTAATATTATTTTCGATACCGTAAATATGTGATTAAGCGTGGGGTAAATTCTCGTAAGTTAAATTGTTTGTCTGTGTGTTAATTTGATAAAAGGATGAAATTGCATGGAATGTGAAAGTTGCATGCTATTTATTGAGGTATCAAAGTGTTGTGGCTTTTAAAAATTGTGGCCTTGCATGGCAATTACGCCATTTTCATGGTTAGTGGACGGCAAGCTAATAAATGGAATGAGTTTTATATGTTATAATAATGTTTATTATTTTTATGATAGTGTATATTATATTTTATATTATATGTATTTTATAATCTATTAGTTTATAATAAAAGAAAATGGGTTAGTGGCTTTATGTTATTCATCCTCTTGCCGAAACCATAAAAGAAATAGGAAGAAAAAAATTAGCTAGGCATTTGGCATTTGCAAGCTAAAATTAAGGTGAGTTTTGCTCTCGGTTTTTTGATAATTTTTATGTTTTTAAAATCGTTGCTTCGAATACTTCAAGACCCATGCTTGAATTTTTGATTTTGATGAATATTTTGAAATGTGCCATTGATGAATTCATGAGTTTTATGATGATAGTTGATGAATTATGAAAGATATATGTTAGATTAATATGTTTTGTATTGAGATTTTTGGTGAATGTGAGTAATTAGGGCTAAATTGAGAAAATAAAATTTTGAGGGGTTAAAATGCAAAATAAATGAAATGTATGCCTTTGTATAGATGTATGGAAGATTCGGCCCTAAGGAATTAAGTGCAAATTATGTGTATTTTGTGTTTTGTACAATAGGGGCTAAATTGTAAAAGTGTGAAATATTAGGGGTAAAATGGTAATTTGCCCATTTATGTGTTTTGGGACTAAATTGAGATGAAATGTGCTTGAATGAGTTAGTTTTAATGTGTTCAGATCAAGAACAAAGAAAAACAGATTTGGATCGAGGAAAGGCAAAGGTTATCGAATAGCCGGTCTTTATCGTCCGTCGAAAGTTGAGGTAAGTCTTTAAGCAAATATATGTTGAAAATTATTTATGTAACTTAATGAATGATGAAATTTAAATATTATGAGGATATATATATATGAAATTGCCGAATGTTGGTAGTATAATATTGGATTGATGTTATTTATTTAATGTAATGTGATTAAGCTTATTCGAATTTGATATGTGATAGTATTATGAAATGTATGGGATATATGTGATTTTGGTATTAAGAAAGGTGTATGGAATGGTTAATTGTGTTGATACTCGGGCTTCGAGCCTAGCAGGCCTTGTGCCGGTGATCTATATCGGGCTAAATGCCTAGCACGCCTTGTGCCGGTGAATCATATCGGGCTTATCGCATAGCAGGCTAAATGCCGGTGTTTAAATCTCGGACCTTAAGTCTAGCAGGCCTAGTGCCAGTTTGTGTGCGATTCAGGCTAATGCCTAGTGGGTTCTATACCGGTGAGTTTTCAATTCCGAACTTCAATTATGTAGTAATATAGTCATGAAACAAAACAAGTAAGCTTAAGCTTTTGAAAGTGAATTTGTTAATTCGGCTACAAGGTATGTATTTTTCATGCTTTAATGTTATATATATATGCTATGCTGATGAGTAAATAAAATGATGAAAGAAATGTGTTATACCTGTGGTTGTGGAATTTGTATATAAAATATGCCATGTGGTTACTGGTTATTCGAAAGCTTGAGTGTGGTTAAGATGTTCAAGTAGGTGTATTTATATACATAGACATGTGCTAACATACGTACAATCAGTAAATGGTGTATTTGGTAAGGAAATGAAAGTTATTGAATAAGTGAGGTAATGATACTTTATTATGGTGAGTTTTTAAGTAAGCCATGTATATCTAATGTTATAAGTTGATTGTATATAATGCTTGAATGGTTGAATGTTATAATGTAGTTGCTTAAGACTTACTAAGCTAAGTTAGCTTACTCTGTATGTTTTCACTCTATTTTATAGATTTTGATCAAGCTACAGGCTCGGGGAATCATCATTGAAGTCACTCACACTATCGACTTATTTTGGCACTCATAGAAGTCGAATTTTTAAGCATAAGGCATGTATAGGCTAGCTTGATTTTTTGAATGATACTTGTTAATGTTTATAGCCATGCGAAAATGGCTATCTCTATTGGGTTAAGTTTAATTCCCATACTTTTGTTATAATGACTTGTTTATAATGCTTTTGTATGTATAAATTTGGTCATGGTTTAATCATGTATGAAAAGTAGTTATATGATATATATATATATATATATATATATATATATGTTAAGTGTTTAGTAATGTGTTTGGAAATGAGGAAAACAATGGATGTTCGATGAGTCATAATATATAATATATTAGTTAAATAAAATTCCTATCATATATATATATGTGGTGTATCTAGTATAAGCTCGACATATTGATATGTTCTGCATTTTTGATTCGGTTCTAATGAAGTAGATATGATTGAAAAATGTACCTTTCGGTTGGCTTAATTTAGTTTACTTGGATGACTAAGTGTATGGATGATTGCAATGAGATCATTTGGTATGAATAACTTTCGAATGTATATTATAGAAGATTATTAGGTTTAAGCTAAGATGTTAATAACGGTTAGATGGTTAAGTCAAAGCTAGTATGTATAAGTTAAGTATCATTTGGAATTTATGTGTGTGCATTAACTTTAGTCATTTTATGGAATATGAAATATGTTATGCAATGCATATGTGTGTTCGGTTAAGTTTATGAGAGATATCTACATGTAAACAAATTTGTTTGAAGAATTAGTTGTTTAAGCTTAATTTTGAATTTGGTAAATGCGCATATCTATGATGTATTGATATATATATATGAAATTTGCTATATGATTTCTTGATTTGATTAAGTGTTTGACTTTATCTAGACTTAGTACAAGCTATGTAATGTACATGAAATATTATATGTATGTTTTTGTATAATCGGTCAAGTAAATGAGTGTGTGCATGATATTGTAATAAGCTTGTATGTTTCGGCCGTATGGGATAAGGTTTTTAAACCACATGTTTTCGGTTTTATAAGTAAGTTGAAATAGGACGATATGTGAATCATGCTTATTTTAATTAATTAGATACGATTAGTTTGTTTGTATGAGCATTTCATAAAATAAAAAGATATAATAATTGAGGTTTATGGTATTTGCATTGTTGTGTGGTATTATTGAAATGTACATTGCATGATCATTTTGTGTTCATCCTTGATCATATTGAATACGACTTAGTTTAGTATATTAAGTATGTATTACGCATATGGGATTGTTTGTTTATAATTGAAACATTTTTATAAGGATGTTTAACTAAGACATAAATTGATTGAATAAAAGTTTTTACTTATCTAGTAATACCCGTAACCCTAATTGTAACATCCCCAAACCCGGCCCATTCACTACGACCGAATCTGGTTATGTTAGTAAAAATATTTTTGACTTAGAAATAATAGTAAAAATTTATTTGCTCTTGGAAACCATGTTCTTTTGAAAAAATATAGCCACATGTTTAATAATTCCACATTTGAATAAGTAAGTTATAAAAAAAAAATAACCATCTTCACATAGTGTTTCAATTTAAACAAACCATAATAGAGTTAATAATAAAATGATACCAAAATAATAAAATAAATCCTTATTACAACCATTATTTAAAAGATCAAGAACTTAATATAAATAAGCTTTAAAAACATCTCCTTCGGCATGGGCCACCATGTGTCCTCTCCGATCCCGGTCCATCTCATGAATCACCTGAAATGTTAGGAAAATATTTGGGTGAGTCCACAGACTCAGTGCATAATCAAAACACAGATTTCCACATGTATGGGCTTGGCCCATACCCACACAGCCATCGAAACAGTTCATGCAAGAATGCACTTCAGCCCCACCTAATATCCAACCGTAACACCAACCTTAGCAGACTCCCTGCCTAAGGCCGTGGGAAACTCCCCACCGATCACATCGTGATCCCTAACATCTTACCTTGGCAAGCTCACTGCTCAAGGCCGTGGCTGAGCCACCGATCAACCAAAGTGATCCAACAACATACTCTGCCTACGGTGATGCACATAGCCATCAACCGCCGAGATGGGCACCTAGCCAACATCTCCCTTGAGGTAGCACAAAGCAAACCATCAAGCGCTAATGTAGCCTGAGCCAACATTAGACCACGTACATCATGTGTACACTTCTTCCTCCACCGAATCAATCCACCTCCCATATATGTATGAAAAAGGTAATATGTCAGATCATAACAAAAGAGAAGGCATCTCATGTTAAATACCAAATCATGTATTTATCATAAATAATTTCATACAAAAGACTTTACTCACCTGACATATGGTTACCCAAAATAACCATTCACCACACAAGCCATCACATTCGGCAACCACACATCACATATATGTAAACACATTTAACAAACCAACAATCGTAGAAATAGTGCGTTGATTACGCACCTTAATAGCACAAACGATCCAATCCCGAAATGCTGCTTGACTAACTCTCTACCGAAACACCACCTTAAACAACCCATAATAATACCATATTAGATTAAACGAAATACCAAATACATAGCTTACCAAAAACCTTACCACCACTTACCAAACTGACTGCTACGAACGGAGGCTTACCCTAACAATGGTTGCAAATGGAAACCCAACGAGACCTATGCTAACATTCGGCCAAGGTGCCACTATATAAAAGAAAATGGACGCGGCACAAGGGATAGGCGTAGATTCGGCTATCAAGAAAATCAAGGAAATGGGTATAATGGGTTCGGCCAAAGAGGTTTTGCAAAGAGGAGAGGAAAGTATGGGGGTGTACTTTCGGTTTAGCAAAATGGAAGAAGAGGGATGGATGGAAGAGTGGGTGGTTCGGCTAAAGGTCCAAAAGAAAAGAAAGAAAAGAATGGCAAAGGAGGTTTCGATTTAGGATAGTGGAAGAACAATGGAGAAACTTTCGGCAAGAAATCAAGTGGAGAAAAACTAAAAGGTGAGCACCCCTCCCCCTATTTATAATATTCGGCCAAGCTCTCCCCCCCCAAAAGAAACAAAATTCGGCCAAACACTCAACTCCCCTTCAAATCCCATTATTTTCTTCTACAATTCCTCCCTAACATCCATTCAAAAAGTTTGAATGAGTCAAACTTTCACCTAGCCGAATTTCAAAAGCAAAGACCAAGTCTTCTCCATCTTTTAAGCATCCAAAAGCCACCCAACTTCTTACCTCTCTGACGCTAAAAATAAAGGCCAAAGTGCTGCCTTCGCAGCTCGAACACTGGCCCCTTCCCTTGTACCTGAGACGTCACTTCTCCAAGCTCCTAGTGGCGTCTCCCTTGCCATTCCACCAGCCCATCTTTTGTGCCTTAATCCCACAAAAATTTCTCTTAAGACCCCATCAGCCAAGTTCCCCTTTTAGCACTTAAAAATCCAAAATTTCCCAAGGTCTTCCCCTTTAATCTGAGCATTCTTAACACCTCTCAAACACATCCAAGCATACCCAAAACCTACTAGAACATGAATTATACCCAACAGGCATAGCCCCTAAACCAGGGTGTTACAATTCTACCCTCCTTAAAATAATTTCGTCCTCGAAATTACTTGTCTAAACTAACAGTCCAATTATTCCCACTACGCTAAAGCTGCGCACTCTGATCTTAAAGAGCTAACATACCTTCTAGGCACAGTTTCTAAGTTCATACCCAAGGTTCCAACTACTTTACGAGCAGCAAAACAAACAGTCACCAAAATGAACAAAACAACAGAGACTATTCCAAACATAAGGGACTTACCAGCTGACACATCAGGCACATCACTATCCTCTCTCCGGCGGACTGCATAAACCAGACCAGGCTGCCTTGCCTCAGTGCCACCATTACCGCGGTCTACTGCTACACGACCTCGGCCGAAACCATTTCCTCTATGGTTCGGACCACGACCTCTCGTCACCTGCTGACCACCTCTGCCTGGTTGCACATAACCTTGACCCACTGTCTGAGTCCTATTCGGGTTCTGGGGACAATCCTTAACCAGAGGAGACTTGGACTTGCATCTGAAGCATTCCCGAACCCGATTCCAGCACTCGCCAACATGATACCTTCCGCACTGCGCACACGGACGATCTGGATTTTCGGCGGCTGGCTTAGCAATATGAACAGGAGTCTCAACCCTCGGTCTTTTCTGAACCCTCTCAAACACTTCTGGTGATCCAACATTTCTCTTCTCACGGTTTCTTTCTCTATTGTGCCTCTCAGCCTTTTTGACCTCCTCAGCTATCCGAGCTTTCTCCACTAAAACGGCGAAGTCTCTTTCCTGATGCGGAGCAATCAAAACTCGCAGCTCATCTCGCAGACCATCTTCAAATCTGACACATCTCTCATAATCTGTTGCCACGATTCCCCGAGCATACCGGCTCAATCGCAGAAACTCAGCTTCGTACTCCGCTATTGACTTGCTACCTTGCACCAGATTAAGGAACGCCTTCCTCTGACCATCCACATAGCTCGCTCCGACATACTTTCCCTCGAACTTGATCTTAAATAGCCCCAGTCCACTCGATCCGCAGGGGTACTTTCCTTAACAGTGAGCCACCACTGGTAGGCTTCATCCCGTAGCAACGAGACAACACCTTTAAGCTTTTCCTCAGCAGATAAGTCTAAGTCGTCCATAATCCTTTCAACAGCCTCTAGCCAGTACTCTGCCACGTTTGGAGCTACCCCAGACACTCCTCTGAATACCTCGGCTCCATTCGCCCTAAGCCTTTCGGGCACTGACTTCCGAGTCCTATTGCCCCCATTGGCTCCTGCCACTCGTTCGAGCACTCGCAGCACAGCTTGTGACACTGCGTCGTCTCCTCCAGTCTGACCCTGCTGTTCAACCTCAACTGCTGGTGGCGGTGCATCGCTCTCTGACCCATGGCGTGATCCGACCGGTTCCGATACTGACATCCTGCCTCTACCACGTCCACGAGTATTGCGACCACGCCCCCTAGAACTCATATCTAGCACCTCGATTTAGTCTGTTTAGAAAGTTTTATGGATTAGAAATTATTGTTTCACTATTTTATCCACGAGCAATTTTATGCAATAAAGTTTTCGAGAGTAGTTCTTTCGAGCAATCAAGTTTCCTTCCCTACCCAGGGGTAATTTCGTCATTTTCCTATAGGGGTATATAGGTAATAACTCTGGGTCAATTTTGAAAATAGTTTTCCAACTTAAAGATATCTCAAAATTTACAAAGTCACAGGGGTTATCTTGAAAAATTTTGTTTCAAATCGGATGTGTTGCAAAATTTTCAGAGGTCAGGGTTATTTCAGTAATTTTGGAAATCACGGGCATTTTCGTAAATTCTCCAAATCGGAATATCACAATATTTCACAAAATAAGATTTCCTGGTATTTGGTAAAATAGGAATGTTTCAATAAAAATCGAGAGAAATCTGAAAATTTTAAAAAAAACAAGGGCATTTTGGTAATTTTATCAACCAAGGGCATTTTCGTAAATTTCCACAAACCAGGGTATCTTAATATTTCGAAACCTCAAGATTTTGATATTTTGTAAAGTAAAAATAATTTTATCAAAAGTTGAGGGTAGTACGGTAATTTTACAATACAGGGGCATTTTTGTAATTTTGCCACTAGGGGCATTTTGGTAATTTTATAAATTGAGAAAACATCTTTCAAAATCTGATTTAGAGTTTTACAAACCAAAGGGGTAAATTTGAAAAATTTTAAAACAGAGGATTTTAAAAACAGCAAGGCTAATTCCCTTTCGGGTTTTAATAATTGGTTTAGCCTATGAACAAGTCCTCTTGGTTAAGGTGAACCGTAGCTACGCACCAGGTAGGATTCCTACGAAGAGGAGGTG
The DNA here is from genome assembly GCA_005393395.2 of Gossypium australe. Taxonomy (NCBI): domain Eukaryota; kingdom Viridiplantae; phylum Streptophyta; class Magnoliopsida; order Malvales; family Malvaceae; genus Gossypium; species Gossypium australe. Next base: position 78,836,609 of record CM016626.1, on the reverse strand, counting down.
AGTCACGTGGACTGCTTAAGTACCAAGCTCTTCCGGATCCAATCCTAGACATGCGCACATAGGTTGCCACACCTTAACTCGGCGACTTATTTCACAGGTTTGTTTAAGAGCTTTAAGTTTTATGCACATGTTTGAGTAGTCTAGTCCTAGGGTCCAACAGATCCTATTATTCTATTCTACGAGCCCAAACTAAGCCCAAATCAATTCATACAACAAATCACTTCAAGAAAGTCCGAAGTACTTACCTAGTGGACTTCGGGTCGGAGGTACAAGTGCCATGCCAGAATAACCTGAAAAATTTCTTAAAAGCCCATATTTTTGAAAAGCCCATTTTGAAAATATTTTGGACCCAAAACCCTCAAAGCCGAGTTTTGAACTGGGCTCTGATACCAAACTGTAACATCCCCAAACCTGGCCCATTCACTACGACCGAATCTGGTTATGTTAGTAAAAATATTTTTGACTTAGAAATAATAGTAAAAATTTATTTGCTCTTGGAAACCATGTTCTTTTGAAAAAATATAGCCACATGTTTAATAATTCCACATTTGAATAAGTAAGTTATAAAAAAAAAATAACCATCTTCACATAGTGTTTCAATTTAAACAAACCATAATAGAGTTAATAATAAAATGATACCAAAATAATAAAATAAATCCTTATTACAACCATTATTTAAAAGATCAAGAACTTAATATAAATAAGCTTTAAAAACATCTCCTTCGGCATGGGCCACCATGTGTCCTCTCCGATCCCGGTCCATCTCATGAATCACCTGAAATATTAGGAAAATATTTGGGTGAGTCCACAGACTCAGTGCATAATCAAAACACAGATTTCCACATGTATGGGCTTGGCCCATACCCACACAGCCATCGAAACAGTTCATGCAAGAATGCACTTCAGCCCCACCTAATATCCAACCGTGACACCAACCTTAACAGACTCCCTGCCTAAGGCCGTGGGAAACTCCCCACCGATCACATCGTGATCCCTAACATCTTACCTTGGCAAGCTCACTGCTCAAGGCCGTGGCTGAGCCACCGATCAACCAAAGTGATCCAACAACATACTCTGCCTACGGTGATGCACATAGCCATCGACCGCCGAGATGGGCACCTAGCCAACATCTCCCTTGAGGTAGCACAAAGCTAACCATCAAGCGCTAATGTAGCCTGAGCCAACATTAGACCACGTACATCATGTGTACACTTCTTCCTCCACCGAATCAATCCACCTCCCATATATGTATGAAAAAGGTAATATGTCAGATCATAACAAAAGAGAAGGCATCTCATGTTAAATACCAAATCATGTATTTATCATAAATAATTTCATACAAAAGACTTTACTCACCTGACATATGGTTACCCAAAATAACCATTCACCACACAAGCCATCACATTCGGCAACCACACATCACATATATGTAAACACATTTAACAAACCAACAATCGTAGAAATAGTGCGTTGATTACGCACCTTAATAGCACAAATGATCCAATCCCGAAATGCTCCTTGACTAACTCTCTGTCGAAACACCACCTTAAACAACCCATAATAATACCATATTAGATTAAACGAAATACCAAATACATAGCTTACCAAAAACCTTACCACCACTTACCAAACTGACTGCTACGAACGGAGGCTTACCCTAACAATGGTTGCAAATGGAAACCCAACGAGACCTATGCTAACATTCGGCCAAGGTGCCACTATATAAAAGAAAAGGGACGCGGCACAAGGGATAGGCGTAGATTCGGCTATCAAGAAAATCAAGGAAATGGGTATAATGGGTTCGGCCAAAGAGGTTTTGCAAAGAGGAGAGGAAAGTATGGGGGTGTACTTTCGGTTTAGCAAAATGGAAGAAGAGGGATGGATGGAAGAGTGGGTGGTTCGGCTAAAGGTCCAAAAGAAAAGAAAGAAAAGAATGGCAAAGAGGGTTTCGATTTAGGAGAGTGGAAGAACAATGGAGAAACTTTCGGCAAGAAATCAAGTGGGGAAAAGCTAAAAGGTGAGCACCCATCCCCCTATTTATAATATTCGGCCAAGCTCTCCCTCCCCCAAAAGAAACAAAATTCGGCCAAACACTCAACTCCCCTTCAAATCCCATTATTTTCTCCTACAATTCCTCCCTAACATCCATTCAAAAAGTTTGAATGAGTCAAACTTTCACCTAACTGAATTTCAAAAGCAAAGACCAAGTCTTCTCCATCTTTTAAGCATCCAAAAGCCACCCAACTTCTTACCTCTCTGACGCCAAAAATAAAGGCCAAAGTGCTGCCTTCGCAGCTCGAACACTGGCCCCTTCCCTTGTACTTGAGACGTCACTTCTCCAAGCTCCTAGTGGCGTCTCCCTTGCCACTCCACCAGCCCATCTTTTGTGCCTTAATCCCACAAAAATTTCTCTTAAGACCCCATCAGCCAAGTTCCCCTTTTAGCACTTAAAAATCCAAAATTTCCCAAGGTCTTCCCCTTTAATCTGAGCATTCTTAACACCTCTCAAACACATCTAAGCATATCCAAAACCTACTAGAACATGAATTATACCCAACAGGCATAGCCCCTAAACCAGGGTGTTACACTAATCCAGCGACCGATACGAGTTAGGGGTGTTACAAAAGCCTTCGGTATTGGCACACAGCCTTCAGTAACATTATCGGTGCAGCATAGCTGCTCGGTGGCTAAAAAGCCTACGGTGGCTATACAGCCTTCGGTGGATCCACAGTCGTCAAGCGACCATGCGATCCTATTAGCACTTCCTCCGTATTAATAATCCCAACCCCATGCAATATGTCGTGTATGCCATGTTCAATCATTACACGTGTATGCAAAATGGCCATACTCAGTAACAATTATTTAAACAAGTAATAAAAGCATATCAGCCATACAACCACAGTCAAATTAGTCCACTCATTGCACAAGTCGATCATTTACCTACAAGGGCAAATCAGTCATTTTACCCTATAAAGGTATTTCGGTAATTCTACCCTACAGGGGTAGTTCGGTAATTCTACTCATAACCAATCCATGTATGCAAGGCATCTCAAACATAATCAATCATATAATTAACATATACAACGCTAGTACTACCACGAGGGTACAATGGTCTTTTTTTTGTTTAGGAGTAAAACGGTAATTTCACCCCTTGAGGGTTTTTCGATAATTTATCCATCGAGGGTGTTTCGGTAATTTTGCAAACCGGGGTATTTTGGTAATTTCACAAACTGGAGTACTTCATTAATTTTGCAAACCATGGGTATTTCGGTAATTTTGCAAATCGAGGGTATTTTGGTAATTTCACAAACCGGGGGTATTTCAGTAATTTCACAAATCGGGGGTATTTCGGTAATTTTGCTAATCGGGGGTATTTTGGTAATTTTACAAATTAGGGGTATTTCAGTAATTTCACAAACTAGGATAATATTTCAATAATTTTGCAACTCGAGGGTATTTCGGTAATTTTGTAAACTGGGGGTATTTCGGTAATTTCGTAAACCAGTGGTATTTCAGTAACTTTGTAAACCAAGGATATTCTAAACAGAGATAACGATGCGAATGGGCCTAAGGCCCATTCTCGACCCAAATGGGTCCACACGCTCGTATGGCCTGTTTAGCCCAAATCTAGCCACATATATGAGATTAACATAGTCTAATCCAACATCCACTACACAATCGTACAACCTAATCATATGGGCCCACTTGGCCCAAACAACATCAACCCACAAGAATACTCATGGTGGCCTCGACTATCGCGTCGAAGCTCCCACACGTGCGCTCGCACACTCGTGTGGCTACCATTGCCGTGTGACCGACATTTCGGCCTATGCCCAATGCCAACCAGGTATGCTTCCCCTCCTCATAGACAGCTCCATTTATAGCCAGCTTCTCACATTCCCTCTTGCTAGCTTTCCGATGTGGGATCCCTCCTTCAGTAAAGTTTAAATCCAACACAAACTCTTGCAGCCCCAACTTAGCAAAATAAATATCCCCTTTTTGCTACTCATGAGATTTGAATCCAGGCTCCCCTGTAACTTAATCCACGCCGCTAGCCACTAGACCACAAGCTCCTCTTGTGTCTTAAAGTATGCACAACTAAATATAAACCTATGGGCCAAAGTCTAAGTTCACTTAAAAATAAATCAAAATGAAATGCAAGCGCCAAGACTTGAAACCAAGCACTCACTTATCCCCTTAATGACGCCTTGCCACTAGAAGACCACTCCCTTCCTTGTGACATTTTTCTCCACATTTTATTCTTAAAGCCTACTACTAACTCTCAGGGTTTTATTCACCTAAAACCAAAATTTTCCTAAAGCCAAAGATTGAACCTGGGACTTCATAGAAGCCCTCTAACCTTCCAAAACCACTCACCTAATAGGTCCAACTTGCATTAAAGTCGTTCTCATGTTCTCAAAAATTTTTAAACGCTCCCGTGCACAAGGCCCAATGGGCCCAATTCTACTAGGCCCAAATTCGGGGCGTTACATTTTTAGTCATATTAAAGGAAAAGTTTAAATTCTTAAAAAAGTGTTTTGATACTTTTCAACTATTCCGAAAATAAAGTTTTGATTTTTTTAAAAAAGAGAAAGTTTAGATTTTTAAAATAAAAATATGCTTTTTAGTCATATTAAAGGAAAATTTTAAATTATTAAAATAAAGTTTTGATATTTTTCAACTATTTCAAAATAAAGTTTTCATTTTTAAGAAAATTAGTGATTTTTTTGAAAAGAGAAAGTTTAGATTTTTAAAATAAAAATATGTTTTTTAGTCATTTTAAAGGAAAGGTTTAAATTCTTTTAAAATAAAGTTTTGATCTTTTTCAACTATTTCGAAATAAAGTTTTGATTTTTAAGAAAAGTAGTGATTTTTTTTAAAAGAAAATTTTGATTTTGCCAAAAAAAAAAAAAAATCTGACCACCGTAGGCAACTGCTCCAGGAAGAGAAAGAGGAAAAGATTTTTTTTGAAAAAAAATAAGGTTAAAATGAAAGAATAAATAGTATTTTTTTTCTCATTTATAGGTGCTAAAAATGGGTAATTTATTCTCATCCTTTACTTTTTAAATTTACAAAAAAATACCCTTTTTTGCAGTACTGCCCTCACTCTCTGGTCTATTTACACCCGTAACCATTTTGTTTATTCAAATCTTTGATTTAATACAAAATTTCAAATTTAAAAGTAAATTAATTGCTATATCAGTCATCTGTCTTCCACATTTTTTATCTTTTAGTCCCAAAATCAAGCTATGTCATTCTGTTTCCATCTTTAATAAATTATTTACACTTATATCTTCCCTTTCATTTGCATTTATACATTATATATTTAATGTCAATTATGCACTTTACTTTAATTTTTTATATTTATTCACACTTGTATAATTTTTATTGATTCTTATTTTGTCTTTATTTATTTTCATGTCTATTTATATTTATGTTGTTTTTACACATTCCGCTTACATACATTTTAATATTATTTATTTATGTTTGATTCTTTTATTGTATTATGAATAAGGTGTATTATTGTTATTATTATCATCATCATGTCAAGGTCTTATTTATTTCATTTATTTAAGTTTTCTTTTTATTATTGCCCCTTTTGAAAGAGTTTTAACTTTTCATTAACTTTAACCAATTTAATTAATTTTCCTATTTTATTACTATTCGTTTTAACAGATGGGACTTTAGGTCATTTTTCCATCCTATAAATGTTGGCATGAAGTTAGTTAAGTAGGTGTTACATTTTAATGAAACCATAAGGTTTTTACATTTGAATTTATGTTAGTCTTTAAGATCTTGTTTATCATTTACCCTATAAAAATTATAAATAATATGTAGGTTAATGTTCAAATCATGCAGAAATAAATTGCAATGCATGAGCTTAGCGAGAGTGTATTTGGCAAACATTAATGACTCAACATATCTAGAAGATATGTAATTTACTTCTATAGGAAAAGGAATCAACCATCTTATACGAAAATAATGCAACATGTATAGCTTAATTAAATGAAGGATACTGTAACACCCCTAACCCAAATCCGTCGCCGGAACAGGGTTACAGAGCATTTCTGGAATTTACAAAACAAATAACAAACATTTCATAATTCTTTAGTATTCATATCAAGTTCCAATCAAATTTCATCATATAGTCCCTTGAATAAGCCCTCGAGACCCAAACTGTGCTTTAGAATTTGTGCAATTTCAAATTTTTTCCAAAGTGCAGGGGTCACACGCCCGTGTGGTCAGGCCGTGTGGCTCACATGGATAAGGACACGCCCGTGTCTTAGGCCATGTAACTTTATAACTTGGGCCACACGGCCAAATCACACGCCTGTGTGCTAGGCCGTGTATGGGTGCAGGGGTAACACGACCAAGCCACACACCCGTGTGTCAGGCCGTGTGATCATTTCTGAGCATTCTATTTTGACATTTTAAAGATGCAAGGGACACACAACCAGACCACATGTAACACCCCAAACTCGGCCTAAACGTTATGGCCGAATCTGGCAATGTTGCATGATAGGGTGTTTGGAAAATTATATTGATGCAATAAAACCATTTCCACTTAATTACTTTTCTTTATCTCTTATTAGTTCCAAAATTCGTTTTACTCACTTGCCCCCATGGTTTCAAAACGTAACTCGTTGCAGAAGCTTTTAAAAATAGTTTAAGTAATCGCAAGTTTAGAAAAACTTTGGCTTTTTGAAAACCGAGTTTCCCTACGACTAGCGGTTATAAATCCATAAAATAAACAAAAACCCAAGTTAAGCAAAAGTCCAAGAAGTCCCCAAATTACATCAAAATAAACCAATAATAATACTATAGTCATAAATCGTAAATCGTGAATTAAAAGAGTCCAATAACCGTGGTCACTACTGAGTCCTCCTCCGCACTGATCCTTCTAGGTCTAGGGGTTACCTGTGCACATCAAACAGAAGGGGTGAGTTTACCTAAACTCAATGTGTAATCCCACAGAAAACAAACAATAGCAAATCATAGTGCACAGTTAAAATAGTCCTAGGCCTAAGCCCTTTTCAGTATGAGCAACAGTTTGGGCCTTAGCCCATCTCAGTACAGTATCAAATATGCTGTAGGGCCTTAGCCCATCACAGTATCAGTGGCAATCATGTAGTATTTAGTAACAAAGTCCTACCCAACCAGCCTCTACACTTCATCTCCGTCCAACCCAACACTCCATGTGGGGATTAAATCAACCCACCCATCCCTACACTCCAGGTAGTATCAAATGCAGCACAAATCAGTAATTTGCAGCTGAGCTGCCAGTATAATAGGCTTAAGAGACTTTCAGTACACTTTCTCCTAATAATATCAACCCAACCCAATGCAATGCAACATACAATGAAATGTCATGCAATCATAGGTTTGTCACATACACATCCAGTTCAGCATACATGCTTGTATATAACATGCTCAGTATATAATACACACAATCAATAACACACAGTTAAGGGTCTATGTAATGCTTACCGACACTACGAAAGGTTCACGTCAACTTGGGCGACCCGTGCAACCTTAACAATCATTTCAGTAAAAATGGGCTTACACGCCCATGCGGCCTGCTCGTGTGGGCCCACACGCCCGTGTGGCCGACACGACCCAAATTTTCCTTGGCCGTGTGATGGCCCAAAATACCACATACCCGTGTGGGCCCACACGGCTCAAATTAGTCTAACCCGTGTGTCGCACACGGCCCACTTGGCCATCACACGACCGTGTCTTGTGCGCACGGCCTGGCCTCGTCGATCACACGCCCGTGTTGTGTCACACGGCCTACTACACGGGCAGCCACATGCCCGTGTGGTGTCGACAGTGGGGTTTTTGACTTTTGTCGAAACCCTATTTTCTGCATTTTCGGGTACACACCTGGTTCAGGTTAAAGCTAAAACGATCCCCGAGCCTTCATGAACCTATATTCGACCAATTTCCACTCGATTAATCATTTAACAATTGAACTATAACCGACCCCGAAACCAGAATACTCATCCATAGAATGATTAAAAATTACCCCAACACTTCGAATCAATTCGTTACGAACCAATACAACGAGAGCCTTACTCCACACGATACACTGCTGTTAAAACCCAGAAATTTAGACTCACAAAAATGAAAACAATCATCTAAGAATGATACCAACCGATATACTACTCACCACCCGCCAGCGATTTACGTCGCAAAGGAAAAAGAAACGAAATGAAAGCAAAAAGGGAGGGGATTTTCAAAGGAATTTCTACAGCAAGCGGGGAAGAGAAAATGACAGAGAAAGAAAAGAAAAATATAAGGAGGAAGAAGCATCAGTTTTTCTGAAGAGAGAATTTAGAAAACTGATTTACTCAATCACATTACCCACATTATCTCAACCACCCACTACTCAGTTATCCACTGCAACTCAATCCCTTAATTTTCTCCCTCAACTCCCACTACACATCCACCACTCAGAATCCCAGTTCAGCATAACTCTGACCGAACTTAAAGAAAAAATACTACTCATTGCCATCGTAGAGAATCGAACACAAGACCTCCAACACACCAACACTCCACTTAACCACTAGACCAGTAGGCTCATTCTGATAACTATTTACCAACTATTAAACTTAAGCCCTTTATGGCAAGTTAAGGCTTTATTTATAAAATTACCAAAATTTGCCCAAGTCCTGGCTTGAACTTGGGACCTCTCACACACTTCCAGAACACTTAACCACTAAAACAGATAATAATTGTGTCACACATCCGCAAAAACAAAATTTTAAATTTTGGGCCGTTACAACTCTACCCCCTAAAAGAAAATTTCATTCTCGAAATTTACCTAATCAGAATAGATGAGGATACTGCTGACACATCGCATCCTCAGGCTCCCATGTGGCCTCCTCGGTGCTATGAGTACGCCATAGAACCTTCAGTAAAGGGATAGGCTTCCTCCTCAGAACTTTTACGTCATGATCCAGAATCTGGACAGGCTTCTCCTCAAAGGTCAAGTCTAGCCTAACCTCAATCTCCTCAACAGGAACAATATGAGTAGGATCAGAGTGGTAGTGCCTCAACATAGAGTCGTGGAACACATCATGAATATGATCCAACTCTGGAGGTAGCTCCAACTGCTAAGCAACCGGTCCCACTCGTTTTAAAATACAGTAAGGTCCAGTAAACCTAGGGCTTAACTTACCCTTACGACCAAACCTCACTACTTTCTTCCATGGCGAGACCTTGAGAAATACGAAGTCCCCTACAGAATACTCAATCTCACGCCTCTTCAAATATGCATAAGATTTCTGCCTGTCAGAAGCCGCTTTCAAACGATCCCAAATCAATCTAACCTTATCCTCTATCTCAGAAACCAACTTAGGACCTAGAACACGTCGCTCACCCAACTCAGTCCAACATAAAGGATTGCGACACTTATGACCATACAGTGCCTCGTAAGGTGCCATCTGGATGCTATTATTATAGGAAAATTCCGCTAATGGCAGATAGTCCTCCCAACTGCCTCGAAAATCAATAACACAGCTCCTCAACATCCAGTATATGAATCACCCTCTCAGACTGACCATCGGTTTGAGGACGGAATGCAGTACTGAAGTCCAACCTTGAACCCAGAGCCTCATGCAACTTTTTCCAAAACTGGGACGTGAAACGAGGATCCCTATCAGAGATGATTGAAACCAGTACCCCATGCAGTCTCACTATCTCAGACATATAAAGCTTTGCCAGCTTCTGTAGAGAATAGTCTGTACAAACCAGTATGAAGTGGCCGGATTTGGGCAATCGATCCACGATGACCCATATTAAATCTGTCTTAGTGGGTGTTAGAGGCAACCCACTAACGAAGTCCATAGTCACTCGCACCCATTTCCATAGAGGAATCTTAACTAGCTACAGCAAACCCGAAGGTAACTGATGCTCAGCCTTAACCTGCTGGCAAGTCAGACATCTAGCCACAAAATCAGTGACCTCTCATTTCAATCCTGGCCAAATTCACGGAGATCTCGGTACATCTTATTTCCACCAGGATGCATAACATAATAGCTACTATGCGCCTCTCTCAGTATAGACTGTCTCAAATCAGTATTATTTAGAAAAGAGATCCGTCCATGGAAATAGAGTACCCCATCACTATTCAGTCCAAAATCTGTAATGCTGCCCCTCTCAATTGGTCGGAACCGAAGACCTAAAGACTCGTCCTCCAACTGTTTACCCGTAATCTACTCAATCCATATTGGCTTAACCTAAAGCTCGGCTAATAAGCTACCATCATCAAATAAGCTTAGGCGAGCAAACATCGCCCTTATATCAGTCATAGCTCTACGGCTCAGTGCATCGGCCACCACATTGGCCTTACCAGGATGGTGCTCAATGGTGCAGCCATAGTCCTTAAGTAACTCAATCCATCTACGCTCCCTAAGATTCAGCTCCTTCTGAGTAAGGAGATACTTGAGGCTTTTGTGATCAGTGTAGATGATACACTTCTCACCGTACAAATAATGCCTAGATTTTCAGTGCAAATACTACAACGGCCAGCTCTAAATCATGTGTCGGATAGTTTGCCTCATGTGTCTTAAGCTGACGAGACGCATATGCTACCACCTTACCATCCTACATCAACACACATCCCAAACCGACATGTGATGCATCACTATGAACTGTAAACTCCTTTCCAAATTTAGGCTGTATCAAAAAAGGAGCCTTAGTCAGTACAATCTTAAGCTTCTCAAAACTATCTTGTTACACATCAGTCCAGTTAAACGGTACACCCTTACGTAGTAGCTTAGTTAAGGGTGCTGCAATCAACGAGAAACCTTCCACAAACTACCGATAATAACCCGCCAGCCCTAGAAAACTATGGATCTCCAATACATTTCTAAGCTGTTTCCACTCTAACATAGCCTCAATCTTTCGAAGATCAACTCGAATCCTCTCAGTAGAAACCACATGACCCAGAAATGTCACCTCATGCAACCAGAACTCGTACTTGCTAAACTTAGTATAGAGCTGCTTTTCCCTCAAAGTTTGTAGGACAACTTGAAGGTGCTCATCATACTCCTCCTCAGTCCTCGAGTAAACCAATATGTCGTCAATGAACACTACCATAAACCGATCCAAATAAGGCTGAAATACTCAGTTCATCAAATCCATGAAAGTTGCTGGTGCATTAGTCAGTCCAAATGGCATCACTAGGAACTCGTAATGACCATAACAAGTTCTAAACGTCGTCTTATGTACGTCAGCCTCCTTAACCCTAAACTGATGATACCCAGATTAGAGCTCAATCTTAGAGAATACCGAAGCTCCTCGAAACTACTCAAACAGGTCATTTATCCTCGGTAATGGGTACTTGTTCTTAATGGTCAACTTGTTCAGTTGTTGATAGTCGATACACATTCGCATGGATCCATCCTTTTTCTTCACAAACAGTACCGGTGCTCCTCACAGAGACACACTAGGGCGAATGAACCGACGATCCAATAACTCCTGAATCTGAGCCTTTAGCTCCACAAGCTCCTTCGGTGCCATTCGATAACGAACAATGGACACCAGAGCTGTACCAGGTAGAAGCTCAATACCAAACTCCACTTCACGATCCGGAGGTAAACCAGGTAGCTTCTCAGGAAAGACATCCGAAAAATCCTTTATCGTTCTGATGTCCTTAACAGAGGAATCCCCAAAATCTGAAGCACTTACGTAAGCCAAGAAGGCCTCACATTCCTAACATACCAACTTTTTCGCCACTAGTGCAGAAATCACATTAGTTAAATAATTCCGACGCTCTCCAATCATGACTACCTCATCATCCTCTTGAATCATTAATATGACCCTCTTAGTCGCGTAGTCCAAGCTAACACGATTCTTGATCAACCAGTCCATCCCTAGAATTAAATCGAACTCCCCAAAGGGAAGCTCCATCAGATCAGCTAGAAAGATTTCTCCTTGAACCTCTAAAGGAACGTCTCTAAACAGCTTGTTAACCCTTATAGATTACCCCAACAGACTCAATACAGTAACCTCACTCGTAGTGCTCTCAACCAAGATCCCCAAATTTTCCAACACAGTAAAGGCTATATAGGAGTGAGAGGATCCTATATCTATTAATGTAGTATATGGTACATCAAAAATAAGAAACGTACTCGTGATGACATCTGGAGCATCTCCATCCTCTCGGCAACGAGCAGCATACACTAGAGCCAGCTGTCTCACCTCAGTCTGTTCGGCACCTTTGCCTGGTGCTCTCTGCCCACAGCCCATACCATTACCACCTCTGGCCTGACCACGGCCCCTCAGTGGCTGCTGAACTACCCTATGTGGCACTACAGTACCAATACCCGGAGCTTGCCTTTGATCAACCCTCAGCGGACACTCTCTAATACGATGTTCTAGCGACCCACATCTTAAGCATGACCCAGTCCTCTTCCAACACTCGCCCTAATGGCGTCTACCACAATCAGTACATAGCAGTAGTCCAATAGCAGCAACAGGGGGCCCAACTCTAACTGGCCCATCAGCTCTAGCCTTTTTCTTAGGCCTCTGTGTAGAACTCGAGGGCTCTAAATCCCTCTTATTCCTATACCTCTCTCTATCGCGATTTTGGCACTCAGTGTGCTTAACCTTTTCGACGATCTTCGCCTTCTCTACCAAGGTAGAAAAATCCCGCTCCCTCTGCGCAGCTATAAAAACCTGCAAGTTATCTCTGAGGCCATCCTCAAAGCGAACACATAGCTCGTACTCAAATGCCACCATACCTCGCGCATAGCGGCTCAGTCTCAGAAACTCGACCTCATACTCGGCCACTGATCATTCTTCCTGAGTTAAATTTAGAAACTCCCTCCTACGGGCATCCACGTAACTTGCTCCCATATATTTTCCCTAGAATGCAGTCTTAAAGAACTCCCAGGTTAATCGTTCAGGCTAAGTGGCCTCCTTAACAGTAAGCCACCACTGATATGCCTCATCACGCAGCAACGAGACTGCACCCTTTAATCTCTACTCTGGGGTGCAATCTAGATTGTCCATGATCCTCTCCGTGGCCTCAATCAAGTACTCGGCCACATTAGGGGCAACTCCAGTGACACCCCTGAATAACTCAGCCCCATTGGACCAGAGTTGTTCCTTAACCGACCATCGGCCCCCAAATCCAGTATTGGGCCCGGCGACCCTCTCCAAAATCATGAGCATAGCCTGGGATAATGCGTCATCCCCAACCATACGATCTTGAGACCCAGTCTCAGTAGCAGGCGACACTGGCGTCTCACTAGTATCCAAGTTAGGCAGGTTGTCAGAAGATGAGAACTCAGCTCGAGCCCCTCTACGACCTCTACCACGACCTCTAGTACCCCATTTGCGGATACCTCCTATGCTCATATCTAATCGAATTATCTGTATTTAGAAATTTTATGAATTAGTTGTAGTTCAATATTTATTAACAGATGCTTTATGTAGAATATTATCGGTAATTCAGAGTTTGTTTTCGTATATAGCAGTTTCACTACAGTTTTTAGTATACACTAACTAAAGTGTTTTCAGTACAGTATACTACCTATAGTAGTTTCAGAATATACTATCAATAACAGTTTCAGTTTAAAACAATTCACAGTTCAGAATACTTATAGAATCGGTGCCGGAGACTCGATGTACCACTTGCTCAATAAAACATTTCAAATCATTTTGTAATCAATTCTTCAAAACAAAATTTTAAAACCCATAATTCACAACCGAGTTTAATAATCTGGCTCTGATACCACTAAATGTAACACCCCAAACTCGACCTAAACATTATGGCTGAATCTGGCAATGTTACATGATAGGGTGTTTGGAAAATTATGTTGTTGCAATAAAACCATTTACGCTTAATTACTTTTCTTTATCTCTTATTAGTTCCAAAATTCGTTTTACTCACTTGCCCCCATAGTTTTAAAACGTAACTCGTTGCGGAAGCTTTTAAAAACAGTTCAAGTAATTGCGAGTTTAGAAAAACTTTGGCTTTTTGAAAACCAAGCGATATAAATTCATAAAATAAACAAAAACCCAAGTTAAGCAAAAGTCCAAGAAGTCCCCAAATTACATCAAAATAAATAAACCAATAATAATACTATAGTCATAAACCATAAATCGTGAATTAAAGAGTCCAATAACCGTGATCACTGCCGAGTCCTCCGCCGCACCGATCCGTCTAGGTCTGGGAATTCCCTGTGCATATCAAACAGAAAGGGTGAGTTTACGTAAACTTAGTGTGTAATCCCATAGAAAATAAACAATAGCAAATCACAGTACATAGTAAAAACAGTCCTGAGCCTAAGCCCTTTTTAGTATCAGTAGCAGTTTGGGCCTTAGCCCATCTCAATACAGTATCAAATATGCAGTAGGGCCTTAGCCCATCACAGTATCAGTGGCAATCATGCAGTATTCAGTAACAAAGTCCTACCCAACCAGCCTCTACACTCCATCTCCGTCCAACCCTACACTCCATGTGGGGATTAAATCAACCTACCCATCCCTACACTCTAGGTAGTACCGAATGTGGCACAAATCAGTAATTTGCAGCTGAGCTGCCAGTATAATAGGCTTAAGAGTCTTTCAGTACACTTCCTCCAAATAATATCAACCCAACCCAATGCAATGCAACATACAATGAAATGTCATGCTGTCATAGGTTTGTCACATACGCATTCAGTTCAGTATACATGCTTGTATATAACATGCTTAGTATATAATATACACAATCAATAACACACAGTTAAGGGTCTATGTAGTGCTTACCGATCCTACGGAAGGTTCATAGTCGGCTTAGGCGACCCGTGCAACCTTAACAGTAATTTTAATAAAAATGGGCTCACACGCCTATGTGGCCTGCCCGTGTGGGCCCACACGCATGTGTGGCCCACACGACCCAAATTTGTCTTGGTCGTGTGGATCACACGGCCTAGCCCAAAATACCACACACCCGTGTGGCCCACACGGCCTAAATCAGTCTAGCCCGTGTGTCGCACACAGCCGACTTGGCCATCACACGGCCGTGTCTTGTGCTCACGGCCTGGCCTCGTCGATCACACCCCGTGTTGTGTCACATGGCCTACCACACGGGCGACCACATGCCCATGTGGCGTCGATAGTGGGGTTTTCGGCTTTTGTCAAAACCCTGTTTTTTGCGTTTCAAGGTACAGACCTGGTTCCAATTAAAGCTGAAACGATCCCCGGGCCTTCCTGAACCTATATTCGACCAATTTCCACTCAATTAATCATTTAACAATTGAACTATAATCGGACCCGAAACCAGAATACTCATCTATAGAGCGATTAAAACTTACCCCAACACTTCGAATCGATTCATTACGAACCAATACAACGAGACCCTTACTCCACACGATACGTTGCAGTCAAATCCCAAAAATTTAGACTCACAAAAATGAAAATAATCATCTAAGAACGATACCAACCAATATACTTGTAACACCCTGAATTTGGGCCTAGAAGAATGGGGCCTATTTAGCCTTGGCCATGGGAGCGTTTAAAATTTTTGAGAGCAAGTAGCAGTTAGAATATTAAGTTTAAGGTGTTTCTAGAGTTATTTGAAGTCTTTGGGATAGGGAAGACTATAGGGAAAATTTTAATTTCTACCTTAGTGGACCCTAGTCTCAGGCATTAGGCCTCTTAAGCAGATTAAGGGGAAAATAAGACACCAATGGGCTTGTGGTCCAGTGGCAAGTGGTGTCACTTGGGGAGCTATAAGGTGGTGTGCAGTCAGCTGAGGAGGTCCAAGGTTCGAGCATTATGAGTGGTATTTTTGGAGTGTTTTATTTTGCATAGGTGGACGGTCAGAGTTGTGTTGAATATGAACTCTTGCGTTGGAGTGTTTGAGTGGTAAGGGGAACTGATAATAGAGGAAAATTCAGATAAGGATAAGGTGTTATCAAGAGAAAAGTTAGGAGATGAGGAGAGAGAGGAATTAGTGCCGAATGGGACTGTGGGGAAAAGATTATTCAGCTGGTGGCTATAAAAGGAGAGGCCGAATGCTTTGAAAGCTTCTTTGAGCTTTCATTAGTCTTTCTTTTTTTCCCTTAATCGGTTTTCATGTAGCCAAATTCTCCCAATTGCCGAAATCTCCTATAGCCAAATCTTTTTTTTTTTTTGCCAATTTCTCTCATAGCCAAACTCTTCTATTTCCGAATTACCACCATCCTTTTCCTTGCCAAAATTCCTATTTGTGCCAAACCCTTGTTGTTTTCCTCCATCTCAAATTGATTATTATCTACTACCAGTCAGGTGTTGAAAGTAGGATCTAGTTAATAGCTGTCTAGGCCGCAGGATCGAAAGGGGATTTGTTAAGTATTCGATTAACCTCTTTTGTATGTTTTGCTAAAAGCTGAAAGGCTATCTAACTATCCTGTCGTTAACTCTATGATAACAAGGATAAGGTTCAAAGATCGCAAGCGTGGTAGGATCGTTAGCAAGGGTAACTGTACTCAACTCGATTGTGGTATAAGTGAATGGCCGAATGTGTGTATGATCTATAGGGGTGACTTCTGTGGATTATGAGTCACTCGGATTTTGGATGGTGTATGTGTGAGTGCAGATCTAGGGCGTCTCCTGATTAGTAGCTAAGGAAGGGCTATTAGAACCCGCTGGCACACGGTAAGGTTACGGTAAGGCTTCGGCTTTTGGTAAATGTTTTGATTTAGTGATTGATTAAAGGTTGGTTGGTTGTAGGTTCGAGGCTAAGGATAGTATAGCACGTCGCAGTAACCAGGTGTGTACAAACACTAGACACACACGATATCGGCAATGCCGGAAAGTCGAAAAGCCGAAAGTGGCTAAATGGGCCCTGAGGCTAAGTTTGGTGAAATTATTTGGTTGGTTATACGAATTGAGTTAGTCATGCATGTTACATGATTTAGAATTGTTTTGGGCCTAATAGGCCATATGGATGAGATTTCGACCTAACGGGGCCGTAAGGATGTGATTTGGGCATAATGTGTCATACGAACGTGAAATGGGCTTGATGGGCTTTATGGGGACGTAGACAAGTATGCTAGGGTTTAATGGACTTTAGGCCTAGTTCTGAACAACTCTTAAACCGCATAAGACTTAATCCAATAATTGAACATGTCCGTGGACAAAGTCGCTGGGTTAGAGTGTGGCAACGGACATATGCATGTTTAGGATTGGATCTAGGGAGAGCTTGGTACTTAAGCGGTCCTAGTGGCCCCCTCCTCTTCTCTGGAATCCTACCTGGTGCATAGTGTCTATTCACTTTAGCCGCAAAGACTTGTTAATGGGCCAAAGTTCATAACTAAAACCCGAGAGGGACCAAATATCTCGAATTGTAAAATTACCAGAATACCTTTGATTTGCAGAATTACCAAAATATCCCTGATTTGCAAAATTACCAAAATACCCCTAATTTGCAAAATTACCAAAATACCTCTAATTTGAAAAATTACCAAAATACCCCTAATTTGTGAAATTACCAAAATACCCCTAATTTACAAAATTATCGAAATACCCCTGTAGGGTAAAATTACAAAAATACCCCTGGGTAATGAAATGACTAAAATACCCCTAAGTGCTTAATGTGTGAAAATGTGTATTGCATTCATGAAATATATGTTGCACTTGGGTGGGTTTTGATGATACGGAGGAAGATTTGAGGATCGCATAGTCACTTGACAACCGTGGATCCATCAGTGGCTTTAAGCTCATAATAGCAGCTTTGCTGCAACGTTTGAGTAGTGCCGCTGTTGGTGCTACCTTTGGTGTGTAGGGATGGGTGGGTTGATATTTATATCCCCACAGGTGTGTAGGGTTGGAAGGGAAATGGTGTGCAGGGTTGGATTTGGGATGGGTGCATTGCATTCATGTGACTCTGATGTGGTTTGAGGTCATTGTGGGCTAAGGCCCAAGACTACTGATTTTGATAGGGCTTAGGCCCAATGTAATATTTGCATGTTGATTTGATTGCCAAGGGTAGTACACACAGAATTTCGAAACTCACACCCTTTTTATTAAATGTTTCAAGTGATCCTCAGTAAACGACTCGACGTGAGAGAGGACTCGGAGATGGCCACACAACAAGATATTTAGATGTTTTATTTATTTGTTTCAAAAGACATGATTTTAATTGCTTTATTTTTTATGGATGTAATAAGGCCTTTTACTCCGTTTTAACTTTAGATTTCGAGTTTTGTTCTTATTGTTTCAACTGTTTACTTAACTATAAAACCTGAGTAAATTTCTTACGTATAAACTTGGTTTCCGAAGTACTTGAAATTATAAAATGGGTTTTTTTTTCATTACTTAACAAGACTCAAGAATTTTGGGCTTTTGGGCCTTAAATTTTTAATTAACAAAATCGTTTGAATTATGCCTTTGATGTGACATGCCAGATTCGGGTCTAACTTCTAGGTCGGGTTTGGGGTGTTACAATACTACTTACACCCGCTAGCGATTTACGTCGCAAGGGAAAACGAAACTGAATGAAAGCAAAAAGGGAGGAGAATTTCAAAGGAATTTTGGCAGCAAGTGGGGAAGAGAAAACGACAGAGAAAGAAAAGAAAAAAATAAGGAGGAAGAAGCGCCAGTCTTTCTAAAGAGAGAATTTGGAAAACTGATTTACTCAATCACATTACGCACATTATCTCAACCACCCACTACTCAGTTATCCACTGCAACTCAATCCTTTAATTTTCTCCCTCAACTCCCACTACACATCCACCACTCATAATCCCAGTTTAGCACAACTCTGGCAGAACTTAAAGTAAAAATACTACTCCTTGCCATCGCATAGAATCGAACACAAGACCTCCAACACACCAACACTCCACTTAACCACTAGACCAGTAGGCCTATTCTGATAACTATTTACCAACTATTAAACTTAAGCCCTTTAGGCCAGGTTAAGGCTTTATTTATAAAAATTACCAAAATTTGCCCAAGTCCTGGCTTGAACTTGGGACCTCTCACACATTCCCAGAACACTTAACCACTGAAGCAGATGCACAGTTGTGTCACACATTCGCAAAAACAAAAATTTAAATTTTGGGGCGTTACACCACACGCCCGTGTGCTAGGTCGTGTGTCACACACAACTGAGACACACGCCCGTGTCTCTACCCATGTGGACGAAAATAGGCTATTTTCCAAGCCACATTTCTTACCCAAATTGTCATCCAACTATACCAACACTTTAATATATTCACAAGTCAATATAGGTCATTTAAACCAACTTAAAATCTAAGTGATATACATGATATTATACGTCATATAACCAAGTATACAGATTTACTTAAATTACCATATTCACTTATATACATATTTTATCAAATATGCTAACTTAATTCGGTCATCAATATGCCAATATAATTTTTATCAAACAACCATTTCAAGTATATACCATACATGTCCATCACTAGCCATTCCAATGGCTAGTTATAACCTAAATATTTACATGCAAACATTGGCTAATTAACCTGTACATGCCATTATAACCATATTAATTTACCATATTTACCAAGATGGGCCGACGACTAGTGTGAGTGATCTCCGCAAATGCTTCCAATCCAACGAGCTTCCGAAGTAACTATAAATCAGAGGAAAATAAAACAAAGTAAACATGAAATGCTTAATAAGTTCGTATAACATGATAATTAACTTACCATTCATTCTATTTCAAGATAAACATGTAAGGCACATTCAATCAATTTGATCTCAAGCCCTACACATATCCTCATTGCCCTTGTTAGTCATACATTCCACAATAACATCAAGAAACATATATGGGCTCAACAACAATCAGATTTCCAGATATATATATATATATATATATGCTTTCCATATCAAGTATTCATATAACATGTATAAATCATATATTTGTATTTCAAGTACATTTTCATAATAATTCATCTCGAGTTCAGATTATTTCATGTTGGAACTTTACCCATTAAATCATTCAAAATATCAATGTCAGACGAGTAGTACACTCAAGGTGTACAAATCTATAATCATGGATGAATGTATTCATCTAATAAATTCCATGTACATATATCATCATCTCATTTTTTTCATATATCATGTATCATCACTTTCATGTATTTCAAGCAGATACATGTAATAACTCATTTCTTATTCATATCTTCTCATGTCAGGATTTTTCCTGTTGAATTTATCTGAAATATCGATGGATACACATGTAGTACACTCAAGGTGTTTAAATCAGGATCCATAAATTCATATTAAGGGGTACCCATTTAGGGCACATAACCGGGAGCACACTCTCGAGCCACATATCAGGATGCTCAGATGAGCCATGTAACAGAAAACTTATCCGAGCTAAATTAGGAATGCTCATAAGAGCCACAATCAGGAAGTTCACAAAGAACTTTTAATCAGGTAACTCACTAAGGGCTTATCAGGCTTGCTCATAAAGAGCCATGTAACAAGAGCACTGGATAGCTATATCTCAAAACGTTCAAGCGAGCCATATCATGATGCTCACAAAGAGCTGCGGTAGTGCGCAACACATGCAGAATCACTACCGATCAGGATGTTCGCAAGAACTATATCACAGGATGCTCGAGAGGGCTATATCAAGATTACTCGTCCGAGCTAAATCCTGTCTGCAACATATGCTAAACTATACTCATTACGGAAATCACGTATCCATCGACTTTCATTTATTCAAACGGGATTTAACATTTTTCAGGCATTATCAGGTATATGATTATTTCATTCATTTACAATATTCATATAATTCAAATAAACACACTTCACATTCATTTCAAGCATAAAGGTAAATTTTTTATCATTCATCATTTACTTCAAATATTATCATTTATCAAGCTTTGTCGGATATGTCTTCAATGTCATATATATAATATTTATACAATTCACATTCACAACATTTAATTCAAGCATATAAATATACACAATTTAGTTACACGGACTTACCTCGACAAATATTTGTGTACGTAAAATTTACTAATCCGACATTTTCCTCTTTTCTTCGTTCTAACTCCGAATTTGTCTATTCGGATCTATATGAATGAATTTAACATCAATTCATGTTCATTTCAATTCAATTCACATCTTAGGCAAAATTACCGTTTTGCCCTAAATTTTTTATTAATGACAATTTCGTCCCTAGGCTCGGAAAATGAAATTCATGCAATTTAATCCTTATTCCAAGCCTAACAGACTTTTACATGTAACATATACAGTCCATGTATTTCATAAAATTTAGAATTTTTTCATGAATTTTACAACTTTTCAATTTAGTCCCTAAATCATGTTTTCATCAAAATTCACTTTGTAAAAGTTGTTTATCTATCAACAACCTTTCATATTCTACCATCAATTTCAAATTTTCAGCATATTCATCCATGGCAAAACTTTGATACTTTGATAACTTTACAAATTAATCCCCAAAATAGCTAGATTAAGTTGTCCCGGTCTCAAAAATATAAAAATTACTAAAAACGGGACTTGAATACTTACCTAATTTGGCCAAGAAAGTTTTTTTTCTCTTTCCTAGGGTTTCCATGCAAAATATTTAGGGAAAATGATGATAAATGATGATATTTTCATCTTTTTATTATTTATCATATTTATTTTTCATCTTTCCAATTTTGTCATTTTCTTTAATTCTATTTTGCATCGATGAATCATCATCCTTAACAAGTAAGTATTTTAATGGTCTAATTACCATATAAGGGCCTCCACTTTAAAGTTCTATAGCTATTTAATCCTTTTAACTATTAGAACTCAACTTTTGCAATTTGTACAATTTGGTCCTTTATCAAATTAAACATGTAATCGGTAAAATTTCTTTACGAAATTTTTACACAATATTTTTATTATATTGTAGATCATAAAATAGTATTAAAATAATTTTTCTTTTCAGACTAGGATCTGTGGTCCCGAAACTACTGTTTTGATTTTATTGAAAATGGGCTATTACAGATACATTAAAGGAGATAAGAGCAAAACATATTTCACCAAACTTATTATCCACTTATGATATTGAGAAGAAATGTGATATTGAAGTTCAAAAAATTGTTCTAGTGATAATTGAAAAGATTTTTTAACCAATACATTATCAACCATAACATTTGAAAGATTAATATACAAAATTAGAATGCGCAAACTCTACAAAATAGAATGCGCCAACTCAAAAATGTAAAGTGACAAAAATGTAAAGTGACATCATCATCAAGGAGAGTCTCACTCTTTTCCTTTAACCAAATTCTGTTCTATTAGGTTTTCTTGAGAAAGGTTTGTATCGAAATAATATACAATGAAAGATTATGTACTCTTCCTTTTTTCATCAAGTTTTTGTCCCACAAGATTTCTTAAAAAATTTTCTAATGAAGTATATATTTTTAATAGACATCTAAAAATAAATGTTATAAATCACTTAAATATCAACATTGAAAACTTAAACCCCTAACATAAGACAAAACTCTTTACTAATTTCATTAGCAGAAGATAACAATTAATTAAGTCTTTCCTTGTACTAGAGAAATTTTCCTACGTCATTCACTTGTTAGTATTCTTTTATTTTATCATTTTTTAACATATATTTTTTTACAAATAAAATATATATCTTAAAATTAATAATAGCATAGCATACTACTATTGTATAAAATTAACTATTTAAAATAAAATAATGTACAAGGAAAAAACCATATGATACTAGAATTTCAATATAATATAATTGTTGTAAATTACTCGCTAATTGTTTTACCTCTCACTCCTCTAAGAATGGGAGATCCATACTCCAATTCAATTTAGTGAAACCCACTAAACATATCACGTGTAATTTCAAATAATTACATCCGATAATTTACATATGCAGGGTTCTATTGAAGGGATTCTTTTTCCTTTTCTTTTTGCTGTATTGGACAATGTTAAAAAACCAGATGAGAGAACAGACTGATGAAACCTCTTGTCGATTTAACTAAATGCTAATGATGGAATCAAGGCAATTACATGACCACCCAAACATCCATTGCAGTAAACAGATGCTAAAACTAGCTCTAACTGATTCAAAATAACTACAAATTTTCATAAACAAAGGTTTGACAACATGGTTTCACGGCATCTAACATGGAGACGTCGTTGAATTGCATGCTACAAGATGCATAGGGAACAGAGGGAATATTAAGGGGCAGGTTTAACTGATGATTTCCCTAACTAGCCAATCCAAACTGGGGAAAGCAAAGTACAAAATGAGAAAAGACGGGACAGCGAACACCACAGTGATAAGAATGTACAGAGCAAAAACGGCTGCACTTGCAGGTATGGCATATAAGACCATCAAAAGAAATATGACAATCAAAGGGAACTTAACTGTTAAGTGCAAAAGGAAAACCAAGGACTTGCGGAGTGACAATTGAAGTCTTTCTGCACTGAAATAGTTGGTCATCAGTCGTCCTTGACTACGGCTTGACGCTGAATTTTCCAAACGGTACATAGTACATTGAGCTCGCCTCGTATTTATATGCCTAAGCTGAACACCACCATCTGTTATTCTATTTGTGGAACAGGTAAGTGGATGACCCCCATGAATGGAAGAAATCGATTTTGACCTATCACCATTCATGCTCTCAATCATCCAGAGGAGAAAGTAGTTCTTGCTTGGAAACTTGACGTTCCCCTTGTAAACCAGCCTCAAGGAGAATAGATTACACCATGGGCAAGTCACGAAGAACGGAAGATGGATAGGTAATGTAGGGTATTTCAGAACAGCTCGTTGCAGCCCTAAGACACAATTTTTACATAAAGTATGGCCGCACCATAAAACATACGGTATATTCTCTACAACATTGAAGAATTCCCAGCATATCGGGCATTCCAATCTTTCCTCTCCACGGTTGTGCAAAGACGTATCATCATCCAAGCATTCTGAAGAAACCTGACTTGGTTTCAACGAACCAGTCTTAGACCCGCTGGCTCCAGTAAAGGCCTTCACAACAAAGTTCCACATGGTGATCGTCTGATTAGCAGGCTTTAGAGGAAGATAGGTTTTTCAAGTGGACTTAGCAATGGATTTTAAACCTGATATATTGGCAATACAAACGGCATTGAGTTTTACAAGCAATCTCCGCGAAATGAGATAATTAATGGATTGGAAATTTTTTGTGCTAATAGTGAAACAAATATTACAAAATAGGACAATCGATCCGACAAACATGTTTAAATGAAGCTCTTTTCTTTGTTCATTAATTTCCCCAGTCCCTGATCTCTTTCTATTAATAACAATACAAAACCATTTGAACTTAAAGACCAAATGACGATCCACAAGAATAATCCAACCAAGAATATTTGTGTACCCGACATAACGTTTCTATGTCCTGGTTCTTGTAGTTGACCCCAGATAGGATTGAAGCTCTTGGTTTGATTTGGTTTTGAATTTTATTTCAGTCAGCCATTTAAGCAAGCACATAGAATACAATATTACTACACTGTGATTGAATTTCATTATTTGAATAAAAAGAAACCAACATTAAACTATGAAGATTCCCAAGAACTTGAGCAATGGCGAAACCGCGAAAGGCAATGGCAATTTGAAAACTTTTAAAGGACTTTTATAAACCCTAAACCCACCAAGAATAACTCGATTTTAATCATTACCATGCGAAATTGAAATCATTGTTTCAAAAATTCCCCAAAATTTATTTGCATTACCAACATTATTTTTTTCTCTAGATACACATATTAAAACAAAAATTACGAAAACCATAAAAACCCACAGTTTCTTCACTTCCTCAATCTCTCTTCACCCTCATTAAGATTAACACTTTGAAGAAACAAGTCATTACCCATGAAATTTAAGAACTAAACAAACACTAGAATATGCAAGATAAATATCAGAAAATTAAATAAATAAAACAAAAAAAGAAGGATGTAAACTTACTAAAAGAAAAGAAGAAGAAAAGCTTACTTCAACGAAAAAATTCATTTGCGTTTTTTTTTTTTGGGGGGGGGGGGGGATTTTGGGAAAAGAATGGTGATGTGTTTAGCAGAGAAAGCAGAACAAAAAGAAAGATGACTGATGTCTGATGAGATGAATCGATGCGCTGATGCGGTGTGTGTTATTGTTACAAGTTTATTACAAAGCAAAAACACGTGTCTAAATATGATAATTTGGGTTATTTTACCAAATGACCTAAAAAAATTAAATTATTTACGCAAATGACCTTGGTTAAAAAATAATTAGTTAAATGATCTGAGATGAACAGTAAAATTGAGTAACGAGGACTAAATAGCCGACACCAGTATTTTTTTTCCTGATACGGGTTAAAAATATATATTTTTGGGTGTTGGCCATATATTTTTTTCAGCCCATATCTTACTGGTATACATTTATACCAATATTTAAAAAATAATTTAGGGTGTTGGCACACTGATGGCCGGCACCCCTTTATCAGTAAAAAAAATAATATTTTAGGGGGTGTTGACACACTGATAGTTGACACCCATTTTATTTAATTAAAAAAAATTTAGGGTGTTGGCACACCAATGGTCGACACCCCTTTTAAAATTAAAAAAATAGCTAGCTTGGGGACTAGTTTGTAAAACTGTAAAACTATTAGGGTTTTACCATTGATGCATGTATATGAGTTTTGAAGTTTGATGATAGAAAATGAATGGTTTTTGTTAGATAAACAACTCTTGTAAAGGAATTTTAGATGAAATTATTAATTAGGGGCTAAATTAAAAAAATAAAAAATATTGTGTGGTGAAATTGTGAATTTATGAAATATATGGACTGCTACTAATATGTATAAAAATGGCTAGGCTTGGGTAAGGGTTAAATTGCATCAATTTCATTTTTCAAGCCTAAGGACTAAAGTATAAAGAAATTAAAAGTATAAGGGTAAAATGATAATTTTTCCAAAAATACGTGTTGGACTAAATTGAATGTGAAATATATTGAATTGGGTTAAAATTTGTCTGTTTAGATCCTGTCAGACCTCGTACGGAGTTAGATCGAGGCAAATAGAAAAATCTCTGATTAATCGCCTCCGTATCTACGTATACTCATTGAGGTAAGTTTGTGTAATTAAATTGAGTATTTATATGTTTTAATTTAATTATATGTATGTGATTTGTATAATTGCCATGTATAAATATCGATCGCATATCCGACAATGTATGACGATTACCGAGTCCGGTTTGAACATTTGGAATTCGTAGGATACAAATGACATGTCATTAGAGATTATCGATTCTCAACTCGTATGAGCTTACCGATTTGCAGCTCGTGAAAGCTTACCGATTTGCAGCTCGTGAAAGCTTACCGATTTACAGCTCGTGAGAGTATACCGATTCATAGCTCGTATGAGCATACATGTACAGGAATTGACGGATTACAGTTTAGTAAACTATGTGTGAGCTATCCCGAGTACCCAACAATATTCTAAATGGTTCAACGGGCAACGTTCTGTTACGAGATGATATAATAAGAACTACTACAGGTATTTACATGAAATATATGGAAATGTTTTTACATGATATATGGATACATGATATGGATGTTACATGTATATGGAAACTTGATTAATTGTTGAGGTCATCCATGATTATTGATTCATATAAGAATTTACAAGGCTAACATGGTTGGTGTATATGTGCATAGGCTTTTGGCCAAGTTGTGTCGGGATATGCTTTGTTACTTACCTATTATTTGACTAAATGGTAGGTTAAATTCTATGTTATACGAACTTACTAAGCTTAAATGCTTACTCTATGTATTTTACTGTGTTTTATAGTGAATCGGAAGCTCGTTCGGGTTGGAAGCTTGTCGGAGCTATATCACACTATCCACCGGCTCTTTTAGTACATTCGGTTAGTAGTTATAATGGCATGTGTAGGTTATTTTGGCTAATGTTAGCCTATGTGTTTTGGTTGTGGAAATGACCATTTGGTTGGTTTGCATTATGAGATGTTATTGATGAAATGACATATTTTTATGTGCATATAAGTTGCCTTATATGGTTGAAGATTGTTATGTTTGAATTATGGAAGATGAAAATCATGTTATGAATGAGTATTTAATATATGTGTCTTGTGATGTAATGACTTGTGGTAGATTGGTACTTGAGTAGACATGATTTATATGGTAAATTGATGCCAGTTAAAGAATGGTAATTTTGGTACCAAATGGTTGTGTTTTGGTAAGTAAGTTACATGGTAAGTTTTGATGCAAATATGCACATATGTTAGTTGATCATTTGATTATATTGAACACATAGTTAGACATGTTTCTAAATTGTCATTTGAGGTGCCTAAGGGCATGTTGGTTGTATGTGAATATGCCATATGTTTAAGGTTTGCTTGAAACACCTATTACCCGTGTCCGACGCCGAGACAGGATACGAGGCATTACCGGACTTAAATGTAAACATTTATACAAAATCGGGCTGTAAAATTTCATTCAATTTAAAATTCACTCATTCACATGCAAATCGTATATGGGCCCACGAGGCCCAAAATAACTGTTGGGAACTATTCGGGACTAAACCGAGAACTTAGGAAACTTTAAGAAGACTTAGAAAATATTTCATCAAAACAGGGGTCACACGCTCGTGTGGCTTGGGACATGCCAGTATGGGTAGACCGTGTGGTCACACACGCCTATGTCCTTAGCCCGTGTAACTCTCTGTTTATGATGTCATCAACAAAATAGGGTCATACGGCCAAGTCACACGCCCGTGTGCTTAGGCTGTGTGGCGAATTAAATTCTGAAAAATAGATGCAGACTTCACACGCCCTGGGCACACGCCCATGTCCCGGGGCCATGTTCTCCACACGGCTGAGACATATGGCTGTGTCTCTACCCGTGTAGCCAAGAAAATGGCTATTTATCAAACCATTTGGCACCCTCATTTGCACATACTTAAACACAACTTCAATGGCATCTTTCATGGCATAATTGAGCATTTAAACATCATCAAATAAGTCATGATTCTAATGAATTCATATAATCTTATTCATGCATAAGACACCATACTTTCCTTAGCTTAAACTTATCAAACTTTCATGCCATGATTATCATCAACACACCCTCAATCCATCCGTACCAAACACTGACAACCACTACAAATGAAACCTTTAGTATAAGCACACACATATAAATAGGCATTACAACTCATTAACCACTATGAGCCACATCTCATGGCCATATACAAAATGAATCATATAATCATTATGAGCTAACACATTTGGCCAAATCAAATGACACATACACAATTGACTAAGTCCCTATACATTCCATTAACTTAAAGGGTTTTGCATTCACTTATACCCCACGTGATAGCTTGATAGTGTGATAGCATCTCCGATGATCTCCAACTCAAGCTAGCATAAAGCCCTATAAGATATGAGAAAGGAAGGGGAGTAAGCTACAAAGCTTAGTAAGTACGTATTTAAATAATAAACAATTGATTACCATGCTTTTAACAATCCTTATTATAAGCTCTCAAGATAATGTCATTACTATTGCATAAAATTTCACAATTCATTTATGTTCATCTTGAGCTGTCTACTCGAGTTACAGTCACTAAATTATTTTTATCTGGAGCTACAGAACTTAAAATTAAGATCGGCTAATTTTCCTTGAAACTAGGCTCAAATATCTTCTTACCATAAAATTTCTAGAATTTTTGGTTCAGCTAATCAATACAGTTTATTCTTTAAAGTCTCCCCTGTTTAACTGTCTGACAGTTCTGACTTCTCTTCACTAAACAATTATTTTCTCTTGGTACAGAACTCGAATAACATTCCCGTTTGTTTCTCTTTAAAATAGGCTCATTAATAAATTCAAGTATATAAATTTTATCCCTTGATTATTTTTTTTTAGAAATTTTAATGAATTTCTCAAGTCAGAACAGGGGATTCCGAAATCATTCTAACTCGGTCTCACAAAAATTCAAATATATCAAAATATAAGATTCTTTTGCTTGCACTGTTTCTTTTACGTGAAAATAGGCTCAATCAGCTTTAATTTCATATCTTACTCAACCTATAATTCGTTTTCCACCATTTTTGGTAATTTTTCAAAGTGATACAGCTGCTGCTATCCAAATTGTTTTATTGCTAAATTTACTCTATCATGTTTTCTTTGTACTAATTCTCATTTACACACATATAAAACCAAAATATACCCATCTTTAGCCATTCCAATAACTAATCATTATCAAATATTTATAAGCGCCATTCATTGGCCAATTTAATATATACATCAACAACAAAGACTTAAACATATCATTTCTCAATTTAATTTGGCCTAAAAGCCTCACACATGATTATCATCAAATCTTATCATGTATTCATTCATCATGAATGTAGATCACTAATCACAATGTTATCAAAATTTCACAAGTATAACTTATTCGTGTACATTCTTCTCAAGAATTCATCATATACCGAATTCACTTCACGTGAGTTCTATGTACATACCTGTACTACTCGTAAACATAGTCACTTACTTTCTCATTTTTAATGTACCCATTGAACCACTCGGAATGCTAAAAGATACTCGGGAATCTCATACATATAGTACCGTATCAACGCCATATCCTCGATATGGTCTTACATGAAACATTATATCGACGCCATGTCCTGACATGGTCTTATACGAAATCACATACCGAACTCATTTCTCATGAATTTCGCATATGTACCTATATCACTCCATCACATAACTTTAGCCCTTTTTCCATCTTTAACAAAAAAAATTAATTTCTTATCTCGTTGAACCTCTTGGAATATTTGAGGATACTCGAAAATTGTCATACATGTAGTAAGATGCCAATGCCATATCCCAGATATGGTCTTACATGGGATCACATGTCGATGCCATGTCCCAAACATGGTCTTACACGATTTCATACCGAAACTAGGTCCCAGACGTGGTCTTACACGGAATCACTATTCGATGCCGATGCCATATCCCAAATATGGTCTTACACGAGATCTCAATTCGGTGCCGAGGCCATATCCCAGATATGGTCTTATACGGGACCTCAATAACCTTAGTGTCATGACATTTGTATTCTATCCATTCCTAAGGTTTAATTGGGGATTTTCATTCTTCGGCATTTCGTCAAAATTATCATTAATCAATTTCATAGAGACAATATACAATTCATGTAGTATCAAAATATTAAATTACATAACATAAGGTTATATTATTTACACACGAACTTACCTCGATACCAAAATGGTAAAAAGTAACCTAATCGTCAATTTCTCTCTTTTTCCCTATTCTAGGTCCGAACCTCGTTTTCTTTGATCTATAACATCACATTTAGCTTAATTATCAGCCACATTATTCATTGTGACCCAAAAATCATACTAGGGCAAAATTACGTTTTTGCCCCTAAACTTTGTCATATTTACACTTTTGCCCCTAGGCTCGTAAAATGATTTTTATTTGATTTCCTTGTATTTTAGGCCTAGCCGAACCATTTTCATAACTATAGCATTCCAAAATTTGCATTCATTCCCACATTTTCATACATTTTTCAACTTTTTACAAATTAGTCCCTTTTTGCGATTTCATCAAAAATCACTTAGTAAAAGTCGTTTACTACACACCAAGCATTCATATTCTACCATTAGACATTAAAGCACATGCATGTCATCCATAGTTAAATTTTTAAACACAAACCCTAGCTCAAAATAATGGTAGAAATAGCTAAACCGAGTTACGGGGATCTAAAAAATGTAAAGAACATTACAACCGGGGCTTGGATGCACTTACTATTGAGCTTGGAAGCTTGAAAACCCTAGCCATGGCTTCCCCCATGCTAAATTCGGCCAAGGAAGAAGATGGACAAAGGTTTTTGGCTTTTATTTTGTCTTTTAGTCCATTTAATTACCAAATTACCAAAATGCCCCTAACTTAAAAATATCCTATTTCACTTATCTCATGTCCATTTTTTGTCCAAATATTTAACCAATGGTCTAATTATCATTTAAGGACCTCCAATTTAAAATTTCATAGAAATTGGACACTTCTAACATGTGGAACTCAACTTTTGCACTATTTACAATTTAGTCCTTTTGACTAAATTGGGTGCCCAAACGTTGAAATTTTCGAACGAAATTTTCATGGAATCTTTACGTGAAATCGTAGACCAGAAAAATATAATACAAATAAGATTTTTTCTAGTCAAATTTGTGGCCCCAAAACCACTGTTCCGACTAGGTCCAAAATCGAGCTGTTACGTTGCTTATGCTTGATTTGGATGCCTTGCTATGGCTTGTAAGTATGTGTAATTGTGGTTGTTGGTACATGCCAAATTGGGTGAGAAAAATGACTTGAAAAATAGCTTGTTTTCGTCCACACGGACGTGTGTCTCAGCTGTGTGTGACACATGGCCATGTGACACGACCATGTGTCCCCTATAGCTTTCAAAGGGTTGCAAGTCAGGCTGTTACACAGCCTAGCACACGGCTTGACACATGGGCATATGAGGTTACTTTGAAGGGTACACGTCCTAGCACATGGGCATGTGGCTTGGCTGTGTGGCCCAAGTCAGTGAGTTACATGGGCACGGACATGGGCTGGGACAGCCATGTGTGTAATAGCCTAATTTCAGTGAAATCGAAACAGTGGTTTTGGACCACAAATCTGAGCCGAAAATAAAATTTATTTTTATTTTATTATATGGTCCGTAATATAATAGACGTAACATGTGAAAATTTTGACATGAAAATTTTATTGATTTGGTGCCTAATTACGAGAAGGACTAAATTGCATAAAATGTAAAAGTTGAATTCTAGTAGCTATAAGGATTAAATAGCTATAGAATTCAAAACTAAAGGTCCTTATATGGTAATTAAACTATTAAGAAAAGTATGTAGATTTTTCTTGGTGACTCATCCATGGAAAATGAGAAAAAGGCTAGGGACTAAATTGAAAAGTGAAAATTTTAATTAATTAAAAGATGATAAAATAGATATCATCTTATTTTATGTCATCTTCTTCCCCAAAATAAACATGGAAACCCTAGGAGAGAGAGAAGAGACTTTCAAGGCCAAATTGGGTAAGTTTCCTTATCCCATTTTTAGTAATTTTGATATTTTTGGAATCGGGATAGCTTAATCTCTCTATTTGGGGGATTAATTTGAAAAGTTATCAAAGTATGAAAATGGGTCATGGATGTATATGCTGGAAATTATAATTTTATGGTAGAAAATGAAAGATCGTTGATAGATAAACAACTTTTATAAAGTGATTTTTGATGAAAACATGATTTAGGGACTAAAATGAAAAGTTGTAAAATTTGATGAAAAATTCTGAAATTTTATGAATACATGTGGTGTAAAATTTGTAATCGGGCTTTGGTTAGCCTTGGAATATGGAGTAATTTGCACAAGTTTCATTTTCCAAGCCTAGGGACATAAATGGAATTTATGGAAAAGTTAGGGGCAAAATGGTAATTTTTCCTAAAATGTAAATTGTGTCCAAATAAATATGATATATGTGATGTAAAATTTACTCGTATAGATCCGGATAGACCAAATTCGGAGTTAGAACGAGGAAAAAGAGGAAAATGTCAGATTAGTAGATGTTGTAACATGAACCTTTGTCGAGGTAAGTTCGTGTAACTAAATTGTATATATTTTTATGATTAAATTCAATGTTGTGCTGTGAATTGTATAAATGCCTTAATTTTGTGAAATGATCACATATTCGTCAAAGCTCGATAAATGAAATGTGCCCGATCAACAATAATTCTCGATAAATGATAAATGATAAAAATGTAAATTTTATACTTGATTTGAATGTAAACACTTGAATTGTATGAATGCATAAATTTATGAGATTGAACATATACCCTACAATTGCCTGATAAATGTTAAATCCCGTTTGAATAAATGGAAGTCGATGGATAAATGTGATTTCCCTGATAAAATTGCATGTGTTGCAGAATGGATTTAGCCCGGACTGGTAATCTGAAATGAGTCTCTCGAGTATATGTTTCAATTAGGATTTAGCCTGGACTGGTAATCCTAATTGACTGGATTTAGCCTGGACTGGTAATCAAGATCGGACTCTATAGGGAATTCTTTGTCATATAAAGGATTTAACCTGGACTAGTAATCCGACAAAGCTCTTAGAGTATATGTTACAGCTAGAATTTAGCCTGGACTAGTAATTCTGTTGTATGATACGTGGCTCAAGAGTGTACCTACAAGGTACTACTGAGTATGAATTGATGGATTCTGATTTGTACACCTCGAGTGTACTACCGGTGTATCCATCAATATTCCAAATAAATTCAACGGGTAAAACTCTTGACATGAGATGAATATGAATAAGAAATGAGTTATTACACATATATGTCTGAAATGCACGAAAATGATGATACGTGAAGATTGATATAAGAAAACATGAGATGATGATACTTGTACATGAAATTCATTTGATGAATATGTCATCCTTGATTATAGACTTGTATACTTTGAGTGTACTATGACTCGTGTGACATTGATATTTTGAGAAATATGAATAAAGTTCTGTTATGAAATAATTTGAACTTGAGATGAACTATTATGTAATTATACTTGTAATATAAAGAGATGATTTATGCATGTTAAATGAATACATGTTGTGGAAAGCATATGTGCATGGAGACTTGATTGTTATTGAGCCCATACATGTTTTGATGTTATTATGGAATATATGACTAACAAGGGCAATGAGGATACGTGTAGGGCTTGAACTCAAATTGAATGAATGTGCCTTACACAGTTACCTCAAAATAGAATGAATAGTAAGTTAAGTACCATTTTATACGAACTTACTAAGCATACAATGCTTACCCCATTTTATTTTCCCCTATTTTAGAGTAAATTAGAAGCTCGTTGGATTGGAAGCTCGTTGGATTGGAAGCTCGGTGGAGATCACTCACACTATCCATCGGCCCATGACAGTACAATATGGCAAATCAATTATGGTTGTAATGGCATGTATAGGATATGTTGGCCATATTGGCATGTAAATGTAAATAATGCTTGAAATCTAGCCATTGGAGTGGCTAGTAATGGTTGTTTTGATATACTTGTAATGTTATGCTATGGTAACTATATATGTATGTTAAGTAGTTGATCAAATCATTTTTAACACATGAATTGAACCAATGTAAGTTAGTAAACATATATGTATGCAACAATAGGCCATGTTGAATAATGAAATTTGTTTATTTGAATGCTTGGAATGGTTGGATTGTACTTGGTATGTTTTGGTGCAGGAAAATAGTAAATTTGGGTGACAAATGATGTAATAGCCCGATTTCGGGGCTAGACTTTGTCAATTTGGTTAGGTGAAAATTTGGTGACTAAATTGATTTTTAATCATAACATAAAGAAAGAAAAGATATCATCTTTTCTTCTCTTCTCCTCCATCGAAAATTAGCAACAAACTAAGGGGTTTGAAAGCTCAAAAATTTCAGCAAACTCTTCTCCTTACAAGTAAGTGTTTTGATGATCATTTCTTGATAATAATTATACTTTTGGAACCCCTAAAGCTTAAGCTAGCTAAAGAGGGGACTATTTTGCAAAATGGTTGAAAGTTTAGAGTTTTTCCATGAGAGCATTTATGTTGTTTGCAACATTTTTATGGAAGATAATGAGTCTTAGTCGTTAGATAAACAACTTTTGTTAAAGGTGTTACCATGAGAACACCTAAAAGGACCTTTTTCTAAAGGTTGTAAATATGTGGTAAATGTGTGAAATAATGAATATTCAAAGTTGCCATAGGAGTAATAAATGTTTGTCTAGGCTTGTAAAAGGAGGAAATCCGATTGGAATCGATTTACGAGCCTAGGGGCAAAATAGTCATTTTGTGAAAGTATAAAGGCAAAATGGTAATTTTGCCAAAGTATGATTACTGAAATGTGTTTATTAACGTGGCAACTAAATGAGCTAAATTGTTATTCAAGATCAATAAGAACGAAAAATTAACCTCGACCGAGGAAAGGGCAAGGTATTGGACTAGATCGGCAATTTAACCTATTTTGAAATCGAGGTAAGTTTGCGTGTAATAAGTTCAACGTCATGCAAGTATGATTTTAAATGTTTGATATTTGTGAATATGTGTGATATGTCTATGAATTTGAGTAATGATGTTGTATGGGAAAATGATGAGAATTGCGACGTTAAAGTCCCGATTGGACTTTAATAAATGAGAGAATAATATCAACGAGATTTGAGATGGGTAAGGTCCCGTATAAGACCATGTCTGGGACATGGCCTCAGCACAGAATTGAGATCCCGTATAAGACCATATCTGGGATATGGCATCGGCATCGAATATGAGAATCGTATAAGATCATATCTGGAATATGGCATCGACAATCTACATGAAATCTCGTATAAGACCCTATTTGGGATATGGCATCGGCATCTAGAGGTGATCCCATGTAAGACCACATCTGTGATATGGCATTGGCATCATAATTATGTGAATGATGATGATCATGTATCCTTAAGTATCCCAAGTGATTCAATGGGATAAATAGTTAAGCTTATAATAGAGATGAGATCAGTGCTAAGGCTATGTGATGAAGTGGTACTGGTATATCTGAGTAATTTACGAGAATGGTTTATGATATGTGGCATGATATGTAATTGGTAAGAGTAAGTATGAGTAAGTTAAGGAAATGAGCTTAAGACTTTGTGTTTTATTCAATGCAATGGATGGATGATAATATGAACTTTATGTTGCTATTTATTTCATGCAAATTTTCTAAGCTTTATGCTTACCCCTCTCATTTCCTTTTTCCTTGTAGCATTGCCAAGTTAGCTCAAGAATTCGTGGAATGTCGGAGTTTAGAAATCGCACTATCGACTTCTCTTTGGTTAGAATTCTTTTTGAGTATGGCATGTATAGGACTTCGTCTCTGTTGCTATGTCACATTTGTTAGCCAAAGTGTTGGTTATTAATGTTATCAAATTCATTTTGTAAGTGGTCATTGGAATTGGGCCAATACTTGACAAGTTTATATATATTCAATGATGATGAAATTCATTAAGTGTAGATGTCTTGATTTTGAGTCTCTAGAAGTGCTTTATATTTATTATACATGTTGGATTGAATTGGTATAAGTATGGTTGCTGTGTAGGGTGGCATTTGGTTTGGTAGATAGCCTTTCAAATGTCCACACAGGTAGACACACGGGCGTGTGTCTAGGCCGTGTGAGACACACGACCAGCCCCATGGGCGTGTTGATTGGCTATGTGTCCCCTTGCATGCTAGGTTTACAAGTCAGTATGCTCTGTAGTAAACACACGGGCAGAGACACAACCTTGTGTCTCGGCCATGTGGGAGGCACAGCCATGGACATAGGCGTGTGCCAAGGCCGTGTGAAGTCTGCACTTGAAATTAGGAATTTAATTCGACACACGGTCTAAGGACACGGGTGTGTGCCTTGGCCGTGTGACCTTAGTGAGGTGATGACGTCATAAATAGAATGCCATGGTTTTTTGGCACTTAGGCTAAGACACAGGCGTGTCGAGGCCGTGTGAAGGACACGGGCCAGAAACACGGGCTTGTGTTCGGCCGTGTGAAAACCCCTGTAGGTTAGAATTTAGAAATAATTCCACATGGGTGTGGAACACGGGCATGTGATATGCCACACGGGCATGTCCCTTCCTCTACACGGGTGTGTGGTCCTGTTTTAAGCAAAAAATTTCTTACTGTACGAAAGTTTTCGATTTGGTCCCAAATTATTCCGTATGTACGTTTAGGGTCTCGTAGGCCCATAATAGGGGCATATTGAGTATGAATGAAAATTTTTAAGTTGAAACAAAATTTTATGGCCCGATGTTGTATGTTTAAGCAAGTTAAGTTCGGTAATGCCTCGTATCCGGTTCCGACGTTGGACATGGGTAAGGGGTGTTACACTTAGTGGTGTCAGAGCTAAGGTTTAGTCGATTCTCGGACTAACGTATCGTGTGTGAAAGTCTAGCTATACATGCCATAAATGAACTATGATAGTGTGATGACTCCTGACAATTTTAAAATGTGTTTTCATATAGTAAATGGATCCCAATCGAGCTGAAGCTGATGACGTAGAAAGTAATGCGCCGGACCCCGCTTAAGGGGCAGCGTCGTCTGAAAGTAGACCTTCCATGGTTAGTCAGGGAGGAGGAGAAGGGGCTAGAAAAGCCTTGCTCCACATGATGAACGAGTGGTATACGGAGTTTTTTTAAACAAATCTGAATGTTCAACCCTCTCCAACCCAACCTATACCTGATCCCATATCCAGCAAAATTGAAGAAAAAAGGATTAGATGCCCAATACGGTAAGTTTCTCAAACTTTTTAAACAAATACATATTAACTTACCTTTTGTTGAAGCTATTTCACAGATGCCAAAATACGCCAAATTCTTAAAGGAACTCCTAACGAATAAAAGGAAGCGTGAAGAAGTATCGACGGTGGAACTTAATGAAGAATGCTCAGCCATCCTCCAAAACAAGTTACCAACCAAATTAAAAGACCCAGGAAGTTTTACTATTCCTTGTTTAATTGGTAGCTTAAATATTAAGAAGGAATTAGCTGATCTAGGTGCCAGTATTAATTTAATGCCTTACAAAATGTTTAAACAACTAGATCTTGGGGAACCAAAACCCACTAGGATGAGTATTCAGTTAGCTGATAGATCTATTAAATATCCTAGAGGAGTTATCGAAGATATCCTGGTAAAAATTGATAAATTTATTTTCCCTGTTGATTTTTTTGTGTTAGACATTGATGAAGACATTGATGTTCCCTTAATTTTAGGGCGTCCTTTTTTAGCTTCTGCTAGGGTTGTTATCGATGTAGGTAACGGTAAACTTGCATTAAGGATAGGCGACGAGGAAATTATTTTTCAAAATTATGATGCCATGCGATATTCTAGAGAACAAGATGATGTTTGTTATTTTGTTGATACTACTAATCATATCATTCAAAACTCATTACAGGAAATCATACATGATGACACGATGGAACTGTTCCTAACTCAAGAAGAGGGGGAAGGAGATGAAGACGATGAGTTGAATTTGAATACATCTTCATCTAGACAAATGGAAGAAGAAAGCATTAAAGTCAATGACGATCTAAAACAACAACCCTCCATTGATGAACCGCCCAATCTGGAATTGAAACAGTTGCCGAAACACTTAGAATACGCATTCCTTGGGGAAAATTCTATGCTACCGGTAATTATCTCTTCAGAACTAAAACCCAAGGAAAAAGAGGAGTTGATATAGGTACTAAGAGAACATAAAAGGGCCATAGCTTGGAAAATTTCTGACATCAAGGGTATAAGCCCATTATTCTGCACTCACCAAATTTTAATGGAAGAGGAATACAAGCCGTGTGTGCAGCCTCAGAGACGCTTAAACCCCAGCATGAAAGAAGTGGTCAAAGCCGAGGTGATTAAACTTCTAGATGCAGGAATAATTTATCCTATTTCTGACAGTACTTGGGTAAGCCCTGTGCTGGTAGTTCCAAAGAAAGGAGGTATGACTATAGTGCCCAATGAAAAAAATGAGTTAATCCCTACAAGAACAGTCACAGGTTGGAGAGTCTGTATAGACTATAGAAAGCTGAACGATGCCACCAGAAAAGATCACTTCCCTCTACCCTTCATAGATCAAATGTTAGAAAGACTATCCGGGCATATGTACTACTGCTTCTTGGATGGACTCTCCGGCTACTTTCAAATCCCAATAGCTCCTGAAGATCAAGAGAAGACAACATTTACATGCCCATACGGTACGTTTGCTTATTGTAGAATGCCTTTTGGATTATGTAATGCTCTTGCTACATTTCAGCGTTGCATGTTGGCAATCTTTAACGAACTTGTGGAGGACATTATGGATGTATTTATGGATGGTTTCTCGGTATTCAGTAATTCTTTCCATCTTTGCCTTAAAAATTTAAAACGAGTTCTAATGAGATGTGAGGAAACAAACCTTGTTTTGAATTGGGAAAAATGTCACTTTATGGTTAGAGAAAGGATTGTATTAGGACATAAGATTTCTAGTAAAGGGATTGAAGTAGATAAAGCAGAGGTTGAAACCATAGAAAAATTACCTCCTCCTAGTTCAGTTAAGGCTATTAGAAGCTTTTTAGGACATGCAGGGTTCTGTAGAAGATTTACTAAAGATTTTTCTAAAATAGCTAAGCCTTTAACAAAATCACTAGAAAAAGATGTTCCTTTCAATTTCAATCAAGAATGTTTAGATGCATTTAATAGCCTTAAGGATAAATTAATAAATGCTCTGATTATAATTGCACCTGATTGGGATTTACCCTTTGAACTAATGTGTGTTACAAGTGATTTTGCAGTAGGTGCAATTTTGGGACAACGAAGAGACAAGCACTTTCAGCTAATTTACTACGTTAGCAGAACATTAACACCCGCACAAGAAAACTACACCACCAGAGAGAAAGAATTGCTAGC
Organism: Gossypium australe; assembly: GCA_005393395.2. NCBI lineage: Eukaryota > Viridiplantae > Streptophyta > Magnoliopsida > Malvales > Malvaceae > Gossypium > Gossypium australe. Next base: position 78,797,141 of record CM016626.1, on the reverse strand, counting down.
TGTTGTTTTTGCTTTTGACAAATTTAGGAAATATTTAATATTGTCTAAAGTTGTCGTTTACACTGACCATTCAGCTCTTCGTTATCTTTTAACTAAATCTGATGCAAAACCTCAACTCATACGATGGATTTTACTTTTACAAGAATTTGATTTGGAAATACAAGATAAGAAGGGAGTTGAAAATCTTGCGGCAGATCACCTCTCCAGACTTGAGAATCCACATATCGAAGAGCTCGATGAAAGTGAGATAAATGACTCGTTCCCCGAAGAACAACTCTTTTCTATAACACATTCTGAGGTACCATGGTTTGCAAATATTGCAAATTATTTAGCCGCTAACATCTTGCCAAAAAGACTAACACATCACCAAAAGAAATGATTCTTTGCTGATGCAAAAAAACTATTTTTGGGAAGATCCCTTTCTTTTCCGCATATGTGCAGATCAGGTAATTCGAAGATGCGTTACAAAGGCAGAAGCAAGCAAAATCCTAGAACACTGCCATTCATGACCTTCAGGTGGACACTACAGTGGCATTAAGATAGCACATAAAATACTCGAATCAGGTTTTTATTGGCCCACTCTATTTAAAGATGCCAACAGGTATGTCGTTTCGTGTGATAAATGCCAAAGAACAGATAATATTTCTAAACGTGATGAAATGCCTCAAACATATATGTTATCATGTGAAATATTTGAAGTATGGGGTATTGATTTTATGGGACCATTCCCTAGTTCATTTGAAAAATAAATACATCCTAGTGGCAGTTGATTACATGTCAAAATGGGTAGAAGCTGAAGCTTTACCTACCAATGATGCTAGGGTAGTAGTTAAGTTTCTCAAGGAACTGTTCTCTCGATTTGGAACACCTAGAGCTATCATTAGTGATAGGGGCACTCATTTCTGTAATACCCAATTTGAAAAAGTTCTAAAAAAATATGGAGTACACCACAGGATAGCTACCCCATATCACCCTCAAACCAGTGGGCAAGTTGAAGTAGCAAACCGAGAACTTAAGCGCATCCTAGAAAAAACGGTTGAATCGAATAGAAAAGATTGGGAATTAAAAGTAGATGATGCCTTATGGGCCTATAGAACAACATTTAAAACCCCTCTAGGGACATCCCCATACAAACTTGTATACGGGAAAAGCTGTCATCTACCATTCAAGTTAGAACACAAAGCTTTTTGGGCCATAAAGTTTTTAAATTTTGATCTTAAAACTGCAGGAAAGAAATGAATGATGCAGATGAACGAGCTAGTCGAATGGAGAGCTGAGGCGTACGAGAACTCAAAATTATACAAGGAGGCAACAAAACGACGCCATGATGCTCGTCTCAAGAAATCAAAACAATTCGAAGTAGGGGACCTGGTCCTGCTATACAATTCAAGGCTTAAACTATTCCCTGGGAAGTTGAAATCAAGATGGTCAGGCCCATTCATGATCAAAACAATTTTTTTGTATGGCACAATCGAGGTAACTCACCCCACCAAGGGCACATTCAAGGTAAATGGTCACCGACTAAAAATTTATAATGGTGCAGATTTTAGGAATATTAGAGAGGAGCTTCAGCTCCGTGAACCTTCTTTTAGAAATGAAAACAGGGTAAGTCTAGCTTAAGACTATAAACGAGCGCTTCTCGGGAGGCAACCCGAGCACTAAATTACTAACATTTTACTTTTAAGCATCTAACTCCATATCAATGAAGTACAGGTTTAGGGCCACACGGCCTTGCACACGGGCGTGCCCGTGGCCGTGTGGAAGCCAGGGGATTAAACACGGGCATACCTATAGCAGTGCATGACAAGAGATAAAATTTTCCTAAACACGGGTAGAACATGGCCGTGCCTGATGACCGTGTGAGGATACTGACTTGCCAACCACGGGCTGGACACGCCCGTGCCTGACGACCGTGTGAAGATATTGACTTGCCACACACGGGTTGCACACACCCGTGTTACCTCACCATGCCAACATACTAACTTGTCGAACACGGGCAGAACACGCCCGTTCTACATGACTGTGCGAATAAGAACACGGGCGTGCCACAAATACCCACGGCCGTTGCCAAACACCTGAACGCGCCCAAAATTCAAAATCACGAAAAACACGGGCGCATAAAAATCGAGCACTGGCGTGGCCTCTTCCCGTGCTCTCACCCCTATTTAAGCAACTTAAACCGTCACCCTCCCCAAAATCAACCCTAAAAGATTTCTCAGCCCCCTTTTCTCCCATTTTCGGCCACACCCACGTCCCCAACCGCCTAAGAAAAACCTCTCAACCTCTATTTTTCTCCAAAATCCTTACAAAACCGCACCCCACGCCCACGCCACAGCCGTACTGCAGCAGTCCACGCCCTTACCATAGCCGTGCACCTATAGAAAACCTCACAGCACCACCGTGCTCTGCCCGTGCTCGACGATTTACACCATCACACCTGTAATATCCCGGGTTAGGGGCTATTTTTGTTGTGACATTGTTTGCATGATTATGGCCTGTTATGTTGATGTTTGTATAGTTTCGAGACTTAGTTGTGAGCTAGAAGTAAGCTTGAGCAGGTAGGAAAATTTTTGTTTTTGGCCTAAGTTAGGGGAGCTGATGGAGCTGGGATATATGAGTTTTATTTGGTGTTTTGTTGCACAAAAGGTGAGCTGGCAAAGTGGCAAGGCATGTGCCACTTGGAGCTTGAAGTTGGCGTCATATGCAAGGAGGAGAGGTCTTGTGTTCAAGCTGCGGAGATCCCCATTTTGGCTTCCATTTTGACGGCATGGAAGGAAGAGTTTGTAGGCAGTTCAAACTCTGCCTTGGACTTGGTCTACCCATTTGAATGGAAGGTGGAGAGCAAATAGTGGAGGAAGACTTGTTCAAAGTGTTTGAAATGTATGGTTGGGAGTTAATGGGGGGTTGTGGCCGAATTTTTTGGGGTGTTTGGAGGTGTTGGCCAAAACTTGGGAAGCTTGTGGAGTTAGTGGACGGTTTGGTAAACATGGGAGAGGGATGTGCCGAAAATGCTTTTGGCATTTTGATGTTTTCGGTCAAAAGTGAGGGAGCAAACTTCTTCTTTTTGTCTTTAGCCTAAGCTGAATTTCAAGCCAGTTTCTTCACATTTTCTCCTTCAAACCGAAAAGTCCAAGCAACTTTGCTGATTTTGTGCTTCGTTTTCTCTCAATTATTTTGGTAGCCGTATGCTCTCTCTCTCTCCCTTTTCTTTTCATGTAGGTAAGCCGAAACTAGTTTCTTCCTTACTCAAATTCTCTTTTTCTTCTTGAAACCGTGATAGCCGAATTACCCATTTGTTCTCCTCATTTCTTTTGTGCCGAAACTACAACCATTTTGTTTCTCAAACTTTTATTTTCTTTTCCTAAGCATAATTGCCGAAACTCTGCTTCCATTTCACATTGTCTTTTCCCTCAAAGCCGAAAACAGAAGTGTTAAACACCTAGTGCTGATTTCTTCTTTCTATTGTTTCCAACTTAGCCGAATATCTTCCCTTCTCCTAGTAGTCTCCCTTGGCCGAATATCAGTGAGGGGTGATCTTGTTTGGTTGATCGATCAGTGGAGTTAGGTAAGTACTAGGCCGAAAGGCCATTTCTTCCCTCTCTTATGCCTCATCGGTTTTGGTTGGGTTAATAGCCAATTTTGGCATATCTTGAAAGGAGTTGATCTCTTATGTTGAAACCGATGTCATGATAGGGTAACCGGGGATTTTCGAAGCAGTCGATTGAGGACTTTACCTGTTGGAACTGTTTGGTAGGTGGTGGTAGATGTTGGGTTTGTTGGTTTACTCTATTGGTTTCAATTAGACAAGATTGAAGGACTAACTTTCCTCTTATTAGGGTGTGCCGATTGTCAGAAGAACCACTGCTTGATTCGAGATTTGGTAGGAAACCAAATCAAGCTTTAGGAGCAAGTAATCAAGGAGCCTTAGATCGATTCCTTTGGTATCAAAGATTTCGTTTTAGCAGGTGTGTAAACTAACACACTTCTGTTTAGTAATGTGATTAATAACCTGTATATTTATTAAAGTGACACGATATGATTGATGGATTTGGTACCCGATGGGGTATAAGTACGGATACGGGTAAGTCAGTTTATTTACGAAATTTGTAATGATGTATGATATATCATGAGTTATGATGAAAATATTATGAGATGCTATTTGAGCATGTTAGCATGATTGTATGATTTATGTCATCTGCATTAGTATGGTATGTTGTTGGGTGATTTGAGAGGAGGGTGAGTATGATATCCGTGTCTTTGGGACACTGTGTCTTTGGGACACCAGAGGTTTGGCACCTCCAGTGGTTTGGTACCACAGATGATATTTTGTGACTTTGGGTCACCAGAGGTTTGGCACCTCAGCGTCTTGTCCCAGTGGCTTAGTACCACGGTGGGTTGGCCCCACGATTGATTATACGGGATTGACGCCAGTGATTTGGTATCACACGATGGGTTGGCCCCATCATTGGATTTGTGACTGCGGTCACCAGTGATTTGGTATCACACTGTGTCTTTGGGACACCAGAGGTTTGGCACCTCATTGCGACTCGTCCCTGTGGTTTGACACCACCGTGGGTTGGCCCCACTTGAGAGATACGGGATTGTCGCTAGTGATTTGGTATCACACGATGGGTTGGCCCCATCATTGGATTATTCGTGACTTTGGGTCACCAGTGGTTTGGCACCACACTTATGGATATCGTGACTTTGGGTCACCAGTGGTTTGGCACCACCAGTGGTTTGGTACCACAGGGGTAGAAAGGTGATATGGATGGTTAGGACCGGGGTGCATTAATTATGTTGCTATGATTTGATGTGTATTAGCATATTGCTTTATCGGGAGGGATATTTATACACTGAGTCTTGCGACTCACTCTCTCCTTTGACATTTCAGGTGACTCCTAGACGCGGACATGGAGCCGGGATGGACTCGAGGTGCTCATGCCATGCTTAAATAAAGTTTTGCTCAGACTTTATAAAATTTGGTACTTAAGCTTATTTACTACTATTTGGGTTTTATTTTGGATTGTAAATGGCCTTTAAATTATGTTTTGCTATGTTATGCTTAAGGTAGATTTTTGATATGCCTTAACAAAATAATTGGGTTGAAATTCTGCTAAAAGTGGGAAAGACAATGATTTCAAAACTATAACGCTATGTATTTTAAACGATACCATCGGGTATCACACTTTAACTTGGCATTAAGGAACCTCAAATGATTTTTAAACCAAAACTCGATTTTTCTACTAAGTCAAATGGTTTAAGTAACAATAAGAAACAACTTGAATTTCCACATGTAATAAACTTGTTTAACTTCTTAAAACGTTTTCAAAATGGCACATGAAGTTTTTAAATAATCATGCCCAAGATTTTTACCAGAATAAAATGTGCAAAAAGGGTTTTTATCAAACTGTTTCCCGTAAGCCTAAACCTCTCAAATACATTTTTCCCTGTAACATACCAGATTCGGTCGTGGTGTATGGACCGGGTTTGGGATGTTACAATTGTGGTATCAGAGCCAAGTTCAAAAGCTCGGCTGTGGGCCTGAGGCCCAAAATATTTTCAAAAGTCTGTTTTAAGTGGTATGTTTTGAAAGCATGGTTTGAAAGGCATGACACCGAGTCTCCGGCACCAGTTCGCCCAGGTAAGTACCCCTTACTATTGCTTGTGATTTGTTGGATATAATATGATTGGATGATTAGGAATAGTGTATTACTTTAGAGATTGAGACTGATAGGATTCTGTGAACTCGCGAAAACAAAGCTTCTTTAATATTCATAAGACTTTGCTTTAAAACAAGTGGAATAAATACTGATGCATAAAACTCTTAAACCAGATACGTAGAAAGTTTAGTCATGAGTGCTCGAAGTGGACGCGGTCGTGGACGTGGTCGTGGTAGGATGACAGTTTCTGAGCCCGTAGGATCTGGTCAGGGGTCAGAAAATGAGATACCGGTTCCGCCACCAGCTGGAGGTGGTGAGTTCCAAGATCAGAATGGGGACGATGCAGTGTCTCAGGCGATGCTGCGAGTGTTGGAAAGGGTAGCTGGAGTAGGGGGTGGTGCAGGAATTAGGAAATCTGTGCCTGAGCGACTCCGGGCAAACGGGGCTGAATTCTTTCGAGGTGTTTCTGGTGTTGCTCCCAGCACGGCTGAGTATTGGCTGGAGGCAACAGAGCGGATCATGGATGATCTGGACTTGACTGCTGAAGAGAAGCTGAAGGGCATAGTATCGCTCCTTCGGGATGAGTCATACCAGTGGTGGCTCACGGTTCGAGACAGTGTGGCAGCAGAGGATCTGACATGGGATTATTTTAGGGCTGCATATCAGAAGAAGTACATTGGAGCTAGTTATATTGACTCCCAACGAAAAGCATTTCTGAGGCTAGTCCAGGGGAGTAAGTCTGTTTCTGAGTACGAGGCTGAGTTCTTGAAGCTGAGTAGGTATGCCAGGGGTATTGTGGCCACTGAACATGAGAGGTGTGTTCGTTTCGAGGATGGTCTGAGAGACGAGTTGAGACTGCTGATTGCTCCTCAGCAGGAGCGTGAGTTTGCTGTCTTAGTTCAGAAAGCTAAGGTAGCCGAGGGTGTTAAGGAGTTAGTGAGGCAGGGCATGGACAGGAATAGGCATAAGAGGAGCTTCGGATCTTCTGGATCATCGGGTAATTCACAGAAAAGGGCTAGACCGAGTGGGCCGAATCAGTCTAGTAGGTTTGCTGCTGCTAGTCAGGGACCGCCGCGGTGTAACCACTGTGGGAAGTATCATTGGGGAGGCTGCTGGACTGGTGGAAAAGGTTGCTTTGAGTGTGGTTCTCTGGATCACCGAGTGAGGGACTGTCCGCGTAAGTTGGCCAGGATTCAGTCTGAAAGTCAGGGCCGTAATCAGTTCAGGAGTAATGGACCGCCACCGCAGAGGGGCCGTGGTAATGGCAGAGGAGGTAATGGTTCTGGTCGAGGCCGTGGAGCACCGGGCAGAGGTGCGGGTAGTTCTGAGGCCAGACAGCCTGGATTAGTGTATGCAGCGAGGCGCCGAGAGGAGGGCGACGCACCGGACGTCATAACCGGTACGTTCTTGATCTTTGGTTCTCCTTTTACTGCTTTGATTGATGTGGGTTCGACGCATTCTTACGTGGCTAGTAGTATAGTAGAGACCATGGACTTAGACTCTGAGGTATCTTCTAGGCAGATGACTGTGATTAGCCCTTTAGGTCACTCCGTAGTAGTAGATAAACTATTTAGAGATGTACCCCTAGAACTCCAAGGGGTAGTGTTTGCTGCTGATCTGATGGAACTGCCGTTTGGGGAGTTCGATCTGATTCTTGGGATGGACTGGTTGGTCAAGTACCAGGCGAGGTTGGATTGCGCGGCTAAGCGCATGGTTCTTAAGACGATTGAGGGTGATGAAGTGGCTATGATAGGTAATAGGAGAGATTACTTATCAAATGTGGTATCTGCTCTGAAAGCGGAGAAGATGGTCAGAAAGGGCTGCGAAGCGTATGTGGTTCATGTTTATGCCTTGGAGGCTAAAGAGTCTGCTGTAGAGAGGGTCAGAACAGTTAAGGAATTTGTTGATGTGTTTCCTGAGGAGCTTCCAGGTTTGCCGCCGGATCGTGAGGTAGAGTTCGGGATAGATCTGTTACCCGGGACTGCGCCAGTATCTATTACTCCGTATAGGATGGCGCCGAAGGAGTTAGTGGAGCTTAAGGCTCAGATCCAGGAGTTGTTGGACCGAGGTTTTATCAGGCCAAGTGTTTCGCCTTGGGGAGCGCCGGTACTCTTTGTCAAGAAGAAAGATGGTACGATGCGGATGTGTATAGACTACCGCCAGTTGAACAAGCTGACGATTAAGAACAAGTATCCGTTGCCACGGATAGATGACTTGTTTGATCAGCTGAAGGGTGCAGCGGTATTTTAAAAAATCGACTTGAGGTCTGGGTATCACCAGCTGAAGGTTAAGGAGGCTGATATCCATAAGACAGCGTTTCGGACTCGGTATGGGCACTACGAATTTCTGGTAATGCCGTTCGGGTTGACTAACGCGCCTGCAGCATTCATGGATATGATGAATAGGGTGTTTCAGCAGTATTTGGATCAGTTCGTTGTGGTTTTTATAGACGACATTTTGGTATACTCGAGGACTGAAGAAGAGCATGATGCGCATTTACGAGTGGTGCTGCAGATTTTGAGGGAGAAGCAGCTTTATGCTAAGTTTAGTAAGTGTGAGTTCTGGCTTAGAGAAGTGACTTTCTTGGGTCATGTAGTGTCAGCTGAGGGGATTCGAGTAGATCCTCGGAAGATTGAGGCAGTTTTGGATTGGAAGCCACCGAAGTCAGTGGCTGAGATTAGAAGTTTTCTGGGTTTGGCCGGATACTACCGAAGGTTTGTAGAGGGTTTCTCGTTGATCGCAGCGCCGATGACCAAGTTGTTAAGGAAAGAGGTTCCGTTTGTTTGGACTGAAAAACAGCAGGAGAGTTTCGATAAGCTTAAGAAGATTCTGACAGAAGCTCCGGTTCTAATTCAACCTGAGGCTGGTAAGGAATTCACGGTATATTGTGATGCATCACATACGGGCTTGGGTTGTGTGTTGATGCAAGAAGGAAAGGTTGTGGCTTACGCTTCTCGGCAGCTGAGGCCACATGAGGTCAATTATCCGACGCACGATTTGGAGCTAGCGGCTGTAGTCTTCGCCTTAAAGATTTGGAGGCACTACTTGTACGGAGAGAGATCGATAGTCTACACCGATCATAAGAGTCTGAAGTACCTCTTGACTCAGAAGGATTTGAATTTGAGGCAGCGCAGATGGGTTGAGTTGCTTAAAGATTACGACTGTTCGATTGAGTATCACCCGGGCAAGGCTAACGTGGTGGCAGACGCGTTGAGCCGTAAAGTTATTTCAGACTTAAGAGCGATGTTTGCCCATTTGAGTTTGTATGACGACGGAAGTATTCTGGCAGAGTTGCAGGTTAAGCCTACTTGGGTTGAGCAGATCAGAGAGAAACAGTTAGTGGATGAGGTTCTGAGTGCGCAGAGGTTGCAAGTGCAGAGGGGTGGTTTGGAAGGTTACAGTTTATCTAGTGATGGGGTGCTATGTTTTCAAGGTAAAGCTTGTATGCCTAAGGATGTTGAGCTGAGGCAGAAGATTCTTCAGGACGCTCATAGCAGTCCATATGCTATGCATCCTGGAGGTAGTAAGATGTATAGGGATCTTAGAGAGCAGTTTTGGTGGCCGGGTCTGAAGAAGGAAGTGACAGAGTTTGTAGGAAAGTGTCTGACATGTCAGCAGGTCAAGGCTAAACATCAGTTGCCGTCAGGTTTGCTTCAGCCAGTGAAGATTCCTCAGTGGAAGTGGGAAAGGATAACCATGGATTTTGTCAGTGGACTACCGCTGACGCCAAGTAAAAAGGATTCAGTTTGGGTAGTGGTGGATCGTCTGACTAAATCAGCTCACTTTATTCCGGTGAGGGTTGACAACTCACTTCAGAAGCTAGCGAAGCTGTATGTGTCAGAAATAGTGAGGTTGCACGGTGTGCCAGTTTCGATAATCTCGGATAGGGATCCCAGGTTTACATCAAGGTTCTGGAAAGCGTTGCATCAGGCTCTGGGTACGCGTTTGGATTTCAGCACAGCTTTTCACCCGCAGTCTGACGGGCAATCGGAAAGGGTCATTCAGATCTTAGAAGATATGCTGAGAGGTTGTGTTCTGGATTTCAGAGGTAGTTGGGAGGAGTTTCTGCCATTAGCTGAGTTTGCCTACAACAACAGTTACCAAGCGAGCATCAAGATGGCACCGTATGAGGCGTTGTATGGTAGGAAGTGTCGCTCACCTACGTGTTGGACGGAGTTGGGTGAACATCAGTTGTTGGGACCCGAGTTGGTGGCTGAGACCGAAGACAAAGTTAAGTTGATTCAGGCTCGATTGAAGGAAGCTTCGGACCGGCAGAAGTCTTACGCCGATCTTAAGCGGAGAGATATAGAGTTTGCTGTGGGGGATCAAGTTTTTCTGAAGGTCTCGCCGTGGAAGAAAGTGTTGAGGTTCGGAAGGAAAGGCAAGCTAAGTCCGAGGTTTATTGGGCCGTATAAGGTTCTAAGACGAGTGGGACCAGTAGCATATCAGCTTGAGTTGCCAGCAGAGCTAAGTCAGATTCACGACGTATTTCACGTTTCGATGCTTCGGCGGTATCGTTCGGATCCATCGCATGTGGTAGCAGTGGAAGAGATCGAGGTAAATCCAGATTTGACTATGGAAGAAGAACCTGTGCAGATTCTAGAGCGGGATGTGAAGGTTCTGCGTAGAAAGTCGGTGCCTTTGGTTAAGGTACTTTGGCGGAATCATGGCGTGGAAGAAGCTACGTGGGAACCCGAGGATGTGATGAAACAGCAATACCCGCAACTCTTTTGATCAGGTAATTTCGAGGTCGAAATTATTTTAAGAGGGTAGAACTGTAATATCCTGGGTTAGGGGCTATTTTTGTTGTGACATTGTTTGCATGATTATGGCCTGTTATGTTGATGTTTGTATAGTTTCGGGACTTAGTTGTGAGCTAGAAGTAAGCTTGAGCAGGTAGGAAAATTTTTGTTTTTGGCCTAAGTCAGGGGAGCTGATGGAGCTGGGATATATGAGTTTTATTTGGTGTTTTGTTGCACAAAAGGTGAGCTGGCAAAGTGGCAAGGCATGTGCCACTTGGAGCTTGAAGTTGGCGTCATATGCAAGGAGGAGAGGTCTTGTGTTCAAGCTGCGGAGATCCCCATTTTGGCTTCCATTTTGACGGCATGGTAGGAAGAGTTTGTAGGCAGTTCAAACTCTGCCTTGGACTTGGTCTACCCATTTGAATGGAAGGTGGAGAGCAAATAGTGGAGGAAGACTTGTTCAAAGTGTTTGAAATGTATGGTTGGGAGTTAATGGGGGGTTGTGGCCAAATTTTTTGGGGTGTTTGGAGGTGTTGGCCGAAACTTGGGAAGCTTGTGGAGTTAGTGGACGGTTTGGTAAACATGGGAGAGGGATGTGCCGAAAATGCTTTTGGCATTTTGATGTTTTCGGTCAAAAGTGAGGGAGCAAACTTCTTCTTTTTGTCTTTAGCCTAAGCCGAATTTCAAGCCAGTTTCTTCACATTTTCTCCTTCAAACCGAAAAGTCCAAGCAACTTTGCTGATTTTGTGCTTCGTTTTCTCTCAATTATTTTGGTAGCCGTATGCTCTCTCTCTCTCCCTTTTCTTTTCATGTAGGTAAGCCGAAACTAGTTTCTTCCTTACTCAAATTCTCTTTTTCTTCTTGAAACCGTGATAGCCGAATTACCCATTTGTTCTCCTGATTTCTTTTGTGCCGAAACTATAACCATTTTGTTTCTCAAACTTTTATTTTCTTTTCCTAAGCATAATTGCCGAAACTCTGCTTCCATTTCACATTGTCTTTTCCCTCAAAGCCGAAAACAGAAGTGTTAAACACCTAGTGCCGATTTCTTCTTTCTATTGTTTCCAACTTAGCCGAATATCTTCCCTTCTCCTAGTAGTCTCCCTTGGCCGAATATCAGTGAGGGGTGATCTTGTTTGGTTGATCGATCAGTGGAGTTAGGTAAGTACTAGGCCGAAAGGCCATTTCTTCCCTCTCTTATGCCTCATCGGTTTTGGTTGGGTTAATAGCCGATTTTGGCATATGTTGAAAGGAGTTGATCTCTTATGTTGAAACCGATGTCATGATAGGGTAACCGGGGATTTTCGAAGCAGTCGATTGAGGACTTTACCTGTTGGAACTGTTTGGTAGGTGGTGGTAAATGTTGGGTTTGTTGGTTTACTCTATTGGTTTTAATTATACAAGATTGAAGGACTAACTTTCCTCTTATTAGGGTGTGCCGATTGTCAGAAGAACCACTGCTTGATTCGAGATTTGGTAGGAAACCAAATCAAGCTTTAGGAGCAAGTAATCAAGGAGCCTTAGATCGATTCCTTTGGTATCAAAGATTTCGTTTTAGCAGGTGTGTAAACTAACACACTTCTGTTTAGTAATGTGATTAATAACCTGTATATTTATTAAAGTGACACGATATGATTGATGGATTTGGTACCCGATGGGGTATAAGTACGGATACGGGTAAGTCAGTTTATTTACGAAATCTGTAATGATGTATGAGATATCATGAGTTATGATGAAAATATTATGAGATGCTATTTGAGCATGTTAGCATGATTGTATGATTTATGTCATCTGCATTAGTATGGTATGTTATTGGGTGATTTGAGAGGAGGGTGAGTATGATATCCGTGTCTTTGGGACACTGTGTCTTTGGGACACCAGAGGTTTGGCACCTCCAGTTGTTTGGTACCACAGATGATATTTTGTGACTTTGGGTCACCAGAGGTTTGGCACCTCAGCGTCTTGTCCCAGTGGCTTAGTACCACGGTGGGTTGGCCCCACGATTGATTATACGGGATTGACGCCAGTGATTTGGTATCACACGATGGGTTGGCCCCATCATCGGATTTGTGACTGCGGTCACCAGTGATTTGGTATCACACTGTGTCTTTGGGACACCGGAGGTTTGGCACCTCATTGCGACTCGTCCCTGTGGTTTGACACCACCGTGGGTTGGCCCCACTTGAGAGATACGGGATTGTCGCTAGTGATTTGGTATCACACGATGGGTTGGCCCCATCATTGGATTATTCGTGACTTTGGGTCACCAGTGGTTTGGCACCACACTTATGGATATCGTGACTTTGGGTCACCAGTGGTTTGGCACCACCAGTGGTTTGGTACCACACGGGGTAGAAAGGTGATATGGATGGTTAGGACCGGGGTGCATTAATTATGTTGCTATGATTTGATGTGTGTTAGCATATTGCTTTATCGGGAGGGAGATTTATACACTAAGTCTTGCGACTCACTCTCTCCTTTGACATTTCAGGTGACTCCTAGACGCGGACATGGAGTCGGGATGGACTCGAGGTGCTCATGCCATGCTTAAATAAAGTTTTGCTCAGACTTTATAAAATTTGGTACTTAAGCTTATTTACTACTATTTGGGTTTTATTTTGGATTGTAAATGGCCTTTAAATTATGTTTTGCTATGTTATGCTTAAGGTAGATTTTTGATATGCCTTAACAAAATAATTGGGTTGAAATTCTGCTAAAAGTGGGAAAGACAATGATTTCAAAACTATAACGCTATGTATTTTAAACGATACCATCGGGTATCACACTTTAACTTGGCATTAAGGAACCTCAAATGATTTTTAAACCAAAACTCGATTTTTCTACTAAGTCAAATGGTTTAAGTAACAATAAGAAACAACTTGAATTTCCAAATGTAATAAACTTGTTTAACTTCTTAAAACGTTTTCAAAATGGCACATGAAGTTTTTAAATAATCATGCCCAAGATTTTTACCAGAATAAAATGTGCAAAAAGGGTTTTTATCAAACTGTTTCCCGTAAGCCTAAACCTCTCAAATACATTTTTCCCTGTAACATACCAGATTCGGTCGTGGTGTATGGACCGGGTTTGGGATGTTACAACACCCCTAGTTCCCTCCATTACTTCATTCTCTTGACTAAAAGATTGATAAATTTCATATTATTTTACTTTATTTTTGTTTTTGTTTTAAGCATGATTTATTTTCTTAGAACTTGTCTCAATGTTTCATTTCCCATGAATATTTATAGTGAAAATTTTGATTGTTAATTATTTGTTGCTATTTATTGATTGTTAGATAGATTTCATATTGATTACATTCTTATACAAATTTTCCTATGTAAAATTAGAATAGGCTGCTCACAGGTGTATAACCGCATTTACAATTTAAATATCTGGGGTCTAGATAACAATTTCGTACAAACATTACTTGAATATCCATTATTTCAGGTATAATGTAATCATCACGAGGGAAACGAACTACGGTTGCCCCCACCAAGAAAAGAAAGGGACCCGGATCGTCCTCAGCCAATGCCTCTTCCGAAATACGACACCGCTTCCTCCAATTCTCTTAGGAAGCCCAGGAAGAACGATACAAGGCATTCCGGGAAAGACCTCTCGACACCGGAAGGTGTATTGACTAGGACGCCGTGGAAGAGGTCGGGCTAGCAACCGACATTTGAGCACTCCTCTCGACTGACCCATGGGAACAATTTTTCTCCATCATCGAGCCCATATATTTAGAGTTAACACTCGAGTTCTACACCACTTTTACCCTATAGACAGTGATGGCATAATATGACGACCCGGGTACAGTACAATTCCGGTTAGGAGACACGTTACGTCGCCTGAGCGTACCGCAATTTGGGATGGCACTCAGACTCTATACAAATGAGTTTATAGCAGAAAACCCACTCTCTGAGCTCAACCGTCAACTTCACTGCACCCCCATCAACTGTTGGCGCAACTTAAGCCCCACCACAGGCATCTACGACCTTAGTCGCTTTAAGGCGACAGCCCTTGGCCCACCTCTGCTGTATATCCACGCCATCCTAGCCCACACTATCACAGGTCGACGTGAGAGCACTGGCATAGTGAATAAGCACGATGTCTACTACCTATTGTGCATGTCAGAAGGACACATTTTTGACCTGGCATACTTCATCGCCTGTGCAATTCAGCACCAAACGGAGCCGCATGGGAAAGGAATTTTATTGATGGGGTCGTACATCACTCGGTTAGCTCGACACTTTGGCCTCCTCCACACCGAGGCTCAGATTTCTTCACTCACACTGATCGGCCAGATGATACCTCAGGGCATTCAGACGATGCTACATATGAGGATGATTAAACATTGTCGATGGACCGACCCTCCCCAATACCGATTAGCCACAGACAAGGCGGAGCCTAAGGACATTACTGATGATGTCCCACCACCACCACAGGAGGCACCAGTTCCGAGCCAGCGGCCATCCCATGCAGCAACTTCACGGTCGGATATCACTGCATGCCTCACCCAGTTCGAGCAGTACTGTACCCAGCAGTTTACTGACACCACTCGACGTCTTGATGGGATTGAGGCCACCCTCTAGCAGATATGCCATCACTTTCGTATCTCATCACCGACACCACCACAGGACTCGGCCGATGATGAAGACCTCTGAGTCCTTTTATCTAGTTTTTCTTTTCCTTATTTTAAATTTTTACTTTTATTTTCCATTTATTTTAATTTCTATTTGTCTTAGTTTGAACTTTTTGCAAACCTTTATCATGATTATCATTCACATCTAACCTTTGAGTATTTCTAACATATATTTATCTAAAAACGCCTCAAAGATTTCTAACTGGTGACTTTGTAGTATCAAATTAACACTCCATATAAACGAACAAATCACTAGGAGTAATTCACCACCACATAAGTCATCCGTAACCACGACCTCTGCCAATCCAAGGTGATCATCCATAAATTCAGGAAGTGTTACTTTCTCCCATCTCTTTTGATTCTATTTTAATTGACATTATCTATCTTTGTACATTGAGGGCAATGTAAATCTTAAGTGTGGGAGGGGGGGTGAATTTTTAATTGAAGAAAGGGCCTAACTTTTTGCATTATTCTCAAATCCGGCCTAACGTTCTTCATTATTCTGAAAATCCCTGAATTTAGTCTTGTTTTTAAGTAATTTCCTCATATTACTAATTAGGATGAAATTTCTGATGGTTTATGATTTTTATTGATATGTTTTAGATTAAGTCATAGTTAATTGTGCATTGATGATTAAATTAAGAGAATATTATAGAATCAAGCATGATAAGTCTATTTTTCAGAATTAAAATCTTTGCTAGGTTGTTGAGCTTAATCTGAATATTATCTGGAAGTTTGAAATTTACAAGGTTGATGTCAAAACACCCATAATTTTTGTGAGATTTTGAGCCTATTAGAGCATATATTCTTTTCCATGCTCACTTTATTGATTATGAGTGTGTCAACTATGAACTGTTATTCTAGAACTTGCCTCGATTATACATGTTGAGACCACATCTATGATTTGATATACAGAGATGATAAAGGCACCTAGGATCCTACCTCCATAAATTAACCCCTAGTAAACCCCGTTGATCCTAACAACCCTTTTTATTGACTCACCAGCTACTATTAATCCAAAACCCCTTTGTGTTTGTTATCACCATTCCTTTTGACTACCCTTTGATCGAGATATGATTTGATTAAGTTACCTAATTAAATTAGTTCAGTAATTGAATTCATCTTTTATGATTTGTTCTTAAAAAAACCGAAGTATATTCAGTATTAGTTCTACTAAGTGAGCTTACATGTTGAAATTCCACATCTTGAGGAAAAAAGCTCGTGTTATTATTTTTCAATTGATGTAATTATTTAGGATTAGTTCAATTTTTTTAGTTAGGCAATTTGTCAGGTCAGTCTCGATTCTAACCTTCTAATTCAACTTTATCCACACCTTTAACCCTAGCCCCGTTACAACCCTGTTAAAGACCTTTTGATTTGTGTATCATCTCATATTACAGTGGTGGAGATTTGATTTTTAGGCAAGCCTATGGGATTAACTTTTCAGGTTCGACTTCTGAGAGCTTAATTTTGAACCTTAAACACCTCGAGTGATTTGAGTGAATCTTTAGTGAGGATGTCAATCCTTGTCGATTTTGAATCAAAGGTAATTATTTAGATAAGGGGAAACACCTACATTTTTATGCTACAAATATATGACTTTGACTATTTGAATCTTTAGGACTCTTCGAGTTAACTCATCCATGTATAAATTATCTATGAATTATGATGAGACATTATTGATAGGAATTATGAATCATGGAAAGTTTGTTTTAATTATAAGTTGAGAATTTTGCTTGAGGACAAGTAAAAGCTTAAGTGTGGGGGTATTTGATAAACCGTAAAGCAACATATTTTAATCCCACATTTAGTATGCTTTTGGATGATTTAAGCCTCGATTGATATAAAAAGGTGCTCTTAATCCTTTCTTTTCATTTCTTATACCCAGGAAAGCACCCGAGGATGAAAAGAACATAAAACGGGCCCAAAACGGAGTAAATGGGCCATATCACGAAATCCACATGGCCTGGACTTAAGCCCACACGGCTGTGCCACATGGATCATCTAGAACACGGCCTTACCCCCGAGTCACATGGCTGTGCCTCATTAAAGAAGTTCGAACACGGCTTGAAGACTAGTCACACGGGCGTGTGACATGGTCGTGTCTCTATCGTGGCAAAAAGCAATTTCATTCGGATTTGGATACTTTGGGGCGAAGAAACACATTCCAAGAGCCTATATAAACCCCTAAGTGTTACCTGAGAGGAGGCGGTTAGCTAGGCTAAGGAGCCAAGCCGAAAAGGTCAGAATTGTGGGAATCACTCGAAGATAGCCAGTTGATCCATCTTTAGAAGCCCAGATTCTACTCAAGACGGTGGATCTCTCCTTCAATTCCTTCAGGGAGTTTTAGGGATTTCTTATGTTTTGTCTTATCTTTTCTTCTGAGATGTTTTCTTTATTTGTTATGAACTAAACTCTTCAGATACCTGAAGGGGATGAAACCTAGATGAATTTTGTTATTATTTTCTGAACTATAAGATAAATACTTGATTTGTTCTTAATTATGTGCGCTTAATTCTTGTGTTAATGTTTCTGGGATATTGACTCAAGTCAGATGTTCTTAGGTGGAGGAGCAAAAGTCCCTGCTTAAGAATAGATCTAGCATAATTAAAGTGGAGTCGTTCGCGCGCCTAGAGATAGGGTGACAATATTTTGCCGGATTAGGGTGAAACCTAATATGGGAATCCATAGATCGATTTACTGCTATTCTAGGGGGTTATTAAGTGAGAAAGAGATTTCCGTTAATTAACCTAAGGTTAGATGTTATTCGCCTCGAGAGAGGGTTTAATATACATTAGAGAGTCTTACGGATCAAGTCAAGTGAATAAATCGTATGGTTCAGTGTTAGTTAACAAGTGAAGTCTAGGTGGATTCTTCCTGAGGGTATCGTCTTAAATCAACTGAGTCTTCCCTCAAGTTATTTCACAATTTATTCTTTTTGTCTTTGCATCTTTAGCTTAGTAGTAGTTAAGTCTAAACAACTTCACTTATTTTAGGCTAGATAATAAAAAGAAGGTTAGTATTAGTACTTTTAGTTCCTTTGGGTTCAACAATCCGGTCTTGCCTAAGCTATACTACTGTTCGTTAGGTACACTTGCCTTTAATTGTTGTCAGAGTTAGTTTTCAGGTTCGATCATTCTCTTTATAAATTTTAAGACTCTGATTCCAGCGATAAATACCTCAGCCGATTCCCGTAGCTTTATAAGGTATGGAATTCATAAGAATGAATAAGGCTCCGGTTGATAAGATCCGGATGTAAGGAGCTGAGGAATTTTGGGCTAGTAAAGATGATGATCCGGAGAGGGCGGAATTCTGGCTTGAGAATACTATCAGGGTATTCGATGAGTTGTCATGCACGCCTGAAGAGTGCATGAAGTGTGTGGTATCTCTCTTGAGAGATTCGGCCTATCAATGGTGGAACACCCTTGTGTCGGTCATACCAAGGGAGAGAGTTAACTGGGAATTCTTCCAAGAGGAGTTCCGGAAGAAGTACATTAGTCAAAGGTTCATTGACCAGAAAAGAAAGGAGTTCTTGGAGACGGTGACTGAATACGAGCGTGAGTTCGTAAGGCTGAGTAAATATACCCGTGAGTGTGTGTCCTGTAACACCCCTAACCCGTAACCGTCGCTGGCCTAGGGTTAATTGGCATTATCAGACAATCAGAAACTTTTACGGACATTTCATAATATAAATGAACCAATAGGATCAAAGTGTCCCTTAAATAGGTCAACGAGACCTCAAACATGCTTTAGAATAGGGCCGGGACTAAACCGAACTCATACGAAAATTTTTAGAAATTTAAAAATTTTTCAAAGTTACAGAGGTCCCACGCCTGTGTGGGTAGGCCATGTGCCTCACACGGCCTCAGACACGCCCGTGTGTCTAAGTTGTGTCAAAACAGGGCATACATACTGACTTGTCCACACGGCAGTAGACACACCCGTGTGCCTCACCCGTGGTCACTACTGACTTGCGCCACACAGCCAATCACACTCCTGTATGTCTTGCCCGTGGTCGAGTCTGATTTGTTTTGAATTTCAACCACGAGGGACACGGTCTAGCCACGCGCCCATGTGCTCAACCGTGTGGGCAATTATAGGCCATTTTCAAGGCCAAAATGCCACCCACACATTGGGTTATCCCTACAAGCAACATACCAATTCAATCCAAGCATCATAGGCAACCAAAATATACCAAAATGTTCATCATTTCTAATCACTTATGAGCTCAACAATCAAACCAACATATAAGCCATTTAGCTCAACTTATTCACAAACATTTCTAAACATAACTCATCCACAACTTACCATCAATAATATGCTAACTATGCATCCATAAGCTTACCGTTATTGTAACCATTTCATTAGCCACCAAAACATATCAAAACTAAGCATAATAAGACATGGCTACACATTCATTACATAACCATTTATCTAGCCATATCACATGGCTATATACATATCTCAAACATACTCCAAAACAACTAGCCTATACATGCCATACTTTATTATCTATACATTTTCAAAAGGGTACCAAAATGTGATTTGAGTAGTGTGATGATAATCCTCGATGATTCCCAAGCCTTTCGTAGCTTTGACAATCTGTAAAATAGAGTAAATGCACACAAAGTAAGCTTTCCAAAAGCTTAGTAAGCCATATGCAAATAAACTTATCATATAATTCACATTATCATATCAGTACATGAATCATTAACATATCTCAATATCAAATTCATAATTCTTCATTGGCTCATTATTTAGCCATTGCTTAAAAATCATCATATCTCCATCTATCTCATTTGCTCTTATCACATTCATTCATATATCCTATTTTAGCTTATTACATCTATACACGCATTTACTCACCTTTCATGCCTATTCAAAGCATATACATCAAACATACCTGAAATGGATATACAACTCACATAGTCTTTCATTTCTCAAACTTGCCCATTGAACCGTTCAGAACTAAATGGGATACTCAGAATGCTCAGAATATTCATACAATGCCAACATCCTAGACGTGGTCTTACATGTACTAAGATATCGATGCCACTGTCCCAGACAGGGTCTTACAGGAATCAAATACGATGCCAATGTCCCAGACATGGTCTTACACGTAAATCTCATATCAATGCCAACGTCCCAGATGTGGTCTTAAACGAAATCCCGAATCAACGCCAAGTCCTAAATGTGGTCTTACATGATCTCACATATCGGAAACCTATGTCATATGTAACCCTATATATTCCTAGGTTCGTACGGGACTTCTCGGACTTTGTTATACCATCGATTCTTCTTCGGATTTCATAAACTCATCATCTCATATACATTCATCATGATAAAATTTCATATGATCATTCAGATATCAATGTAAATACATTTATTTGTATATGGACTTACCTCAAATTCGGATAAACAGAAACGAACTCGGCTACTCAATTACTTTCGTTTTCCCACGATCTAAGTCCGTTTTCTTCGATTCTTGATCTATACATATTCAAATTTAATCCATTTATTCACCAAACCATTCAATTCAATCCAAATACACATATTTAGGGTAATTTACAAATTAGCCCTCATATTTTTATATTTTGACATTTTAGTCCCTATTTTACAAAATCACAAAATACACAAAATCTCAATACACCCATGCTTAGCCGAATTCCCATGTTGTCCATACAAGACCAAATATTTCATTTATTTCACAATTTAGTCCCTCAAAATATTATTTTCTCAATTAAGTCCAAAATACTCAAAACCATCAAAACTCCAAAGACAAAACATATTAATCTAACACATATCGTTCATAATTCATCTTTAAACATAAAAAATTCATGTGTTCATTAATGGCACATTTCAAAATCATCATCAATTCACTAAATTAAGACATGGGTTTTGAAGAACACGAAGCAACGATTACAAAAATGTAGAAATTATCAAAAACCGAAACCAAAACATACCTTAATCATACACAACAATAGTCGAACCTAGCTTAGATTTTATTCTTTTTCTTTCTATTTAATTTCGGCACAGGGATGAGCATTTTCTCATCATTTTAATGTTTGTTTTATTATAACATTATTAATTTAGCTAATTACCATGTTAGCCTTTTTATTATCATTTAAAATTCACTATCATATGGCATTTTTGTCCATTCAAAATCCCTTTAATTTAATAACAACATAAGGACTCCATATTTATAAAGCCATGACAAATAGGTATCTTTTCATAAAGCATGCAAATTTTGCATCTTTCACAATTAAATCCTTTTATCAAATTAAGCACACAAACGGATAAATTAATTCTCAAAAATTTCACACATGCTAATTCATATACTATAAGCACAAAAAATAATATTTAAATATTTTTTACTCAAATTTGTGGTCCCAAAACCACTATTCTGACTAGGGTCAAAACCGGACTATTTCAGTGTCCACTGAAGCTATTATGTGTAAAAGGTTCGAGGACGGGGTAAATGAGGATGTTCATTTGTTTGTTGGTGTCCTAGAACTAAAAGAATTTGTGGTGCTGGTAGATAGAGCCTGTAAGGCCGAGGAACTAGTCAAAGAGAAAAGGAAAGCTGAAAGCGAGTCTCGCGACTCGAAGAAGAGACATTTAGGCAAGTCATTCCAATCCTCATCCAAGAAGTCAAGAGAGTTTACTGCTCGATCAACTACTTCAGCTGGGTTTTCAAATAGAAGTAAAGGTAGACAGTGCCCGGGATCTAAGGCTCAGACCACTTCGATTGCTAGTGTTGGCAATGCTCAACCGAGTATACCAGAATGCCCGTAGTGTGACAGACGTCATTTCGGTGAGTGTCGAGCAAATGAGAAGGCTTTGTTAAAGTGTGGATCTCTAGACCATTTTATCAAAGATTACCCCGAGGCGTGTGAAAAAGAGAAACCTCAGAATGCAAGACCAAGAAGTACTACTAGAGGAAGACCACAGAGAAACCCGAGAAATAAAATGAGTAGCAAGAATACATCTAGAGAGCAGACTGCAAGAGCTGAGGGTAGAGTACCGACGGGAACATATGCCATTCGCGCTCGCAAAGAGGCGTCCTCCCCCGACATAATTACGGGTACCTTTTATCTCTATGATACTCATGTTATAGCATTAATTGATCCGGGATCTACCCACTCGTATATTTGCATGAAATTAGTCTCTAGCATTAACATGCCTGTAGAGTCTACTAAATTTGTGATAAGAGTGTCCAATCCCCTAGGCAAATGTGTGTTAGTTGATAAAGTTTGCAAGAATCATCCATTGATGATTCGAGGTCATTGTTTTCCGGTTGACCTAATGTTGTTGCCATTTGATGAGTTTGATGTCATTTTGGGTATGGATTGGTTGACACTGCATGATGTTGTAGTGAATTGTAGACAAAAAATTATTGAATTGAAATCTGAGAATGGTGAAATTCTTCGAATTGATTCAGATGAGTCGGGTGAGTTACCTGTTGTGATTTCTTCAATGACTGCCCAGAGATATGTGAAAAAGGGTTGTGAAGCTTATCTAGCTTATGTGTTGAATACAAAAGTGTCTGAAATAAAGATTGAACAAGTACCGGTAGTTTGTGAATATCCGAATGTGTTTCCAGAAGAGTTACCTGGGCTACCTCCGACCAGAGAGGTTGAGTTTGATATTGATTTAGTACGAGAGACTTCACTAATATCGATCACTCCGTATAGAATGGCTCCAAATGAGTTAAAGGAATTGAAGTCTCAATAACAAGAACTGACTAATAAGGGATTTACAAGACCGAGTTTTTCACCATGGGGTGCACCTGTATTATTTGTCAAGAAGAAAGATGGATCCATGAGACTTTGTATCGATTACCGATAGCTTAACAAGGTGACTATAAAGAATAAGTATCCTTTGCCAAGAACTGATGACTTGTTTGATCAGTTGAAAGGAGCAATGGTATTCTTGAAGATTGATTTGAGATCTGGCTACTATCAGTTGAGAGTTAAAGAGTCGAATGTGCCAAAAACTACTTTCAGGACAAGGTACAGGAATTATCAATTTCTTGTTATGCCTTTCGGACTAACTAATGGTCCTGCTATTTTTATGGACTTGATGAATCAAATTTTTCGACCGTACTTAGATAAGTTTGTGGTTGTGTTCATCGATGACATTTTAATTTATTCTCAGGATGAGTCTGAGCATGCCGAACATTTAAGAATTATGTTGCAGACTTTGAGAGATAAGAAATTGTTTGTTAAGTTCAGCAAAAGTGAGTTTTGGCTCCGAGAAGTCAGATTTTTGGGACATATTGTAACAGTCCGGTTTACACCTTAGTCGGAACGGTGGTTTCGGGACCACAAATCTGAGTCAGTATAATATTTTGATATTATTTTCTATGCCGTTGATATGTGACTGAGCATGTGCTGAACTTCCGTAAGTTAATTTGTCCGTCTGTGGGTTTAATTTGACAAAAGGATGAAATTGCATTGAATGTGAAAGTTGCTTGCTATTTGTTAAAGTACCAATGTGTTATGGCTTTGTTAAGGTGGAGGTCTTATGTTGTTATTATACTAACTTATAGATAGTGGATGGATAATAGTCTTAAATGTCCATATTGTATAATTATTTTAATTATATCAATGAAGGCTATTTTGGTAATTGAATTATTAACATTAGATTAATGAAACAAAAAGATGAGTGTTCATCTTTTATTTCTCTTCTTTTGACCGAAAAACACAAAGAAAAAGAAAGCTTTGAAGCCTAGCATATTCGGCTACTTACAAGCAAAATTCAAGATCAAGAACAGAGGAAAACGAACTTAGATCGTGGGAAAGCGAAAGTAACCGAGTAGCCGTTTCCTTTTTCATTAAACCGAATCCGAGGTAAGTCATTATGCAAATAAACATATTAGTAATGAATTATGTGTATTCTTATGAAGATTGCTATAGATGAATGGTTACGATATGATCTGTTTATGAATTCCGAGATAAGGTCGATATAATGATAAATCTGAGAAATCTTGTATGAACTTATGAATACAAAGGTATCTATTTTGTTTTATCATGTAAGACCACGTCCGGGACGTAGGCGTTGATTTGAGATTTTGTGTAAGACCACGTCTGGGACTTTAGCATTGATATGAGCTTTACGTGTAAGACTATGTCTGAGACATCAGCACTGTATTGACGTGTAAGACCACGTCTGGGACGTTGGCATCGATATGAGCTTTATGTGTAAGACCTTGTCTGGGACATCGGCATCGTATTGATTCGTGTAAGACCACGTCTGGGACGTTGGCATCGATATGAGCTGTACGTGTAAGACCATGTCTGGGACATCGGTATCATATTGATTCGTGTAAGACCCAGTCTGGGACAGTGGCATCGATATCCGATTACATGTAAGACCTCGTCTGGGACGTTGGCATTGTACGATTATTCTGAGTTTCTGAGTATCCTATTAGATTCCGAAAGGTTTAATGAGCAAATCCTAGCTATGAACAATTATGTGAATTTATATTCGTTTCAGGTACGTTTGGTATGTACACTAAGTGTGCATAAGAGGTAAGTACTTATATGACTTTGATTTGAAGAAAAGTATGATTGAATATGAGAACGAGAATGAGATGCAAGAATGGTTATGAAAGAGTTATGTATATATATGATTCTTGAATGGATGAATGTGGTAATTGTGGCTAAGTATATGAATTAAAGCAAATATGTGATAGTTTGTTAAGTAATGTTATGTGCCAATGTACCTTATGCATATATGCCTTTTATGCTAAGTTTATTTGTATTATGACTTACTAAGCTTTTGGAAAGCTTACTCTCTGTGTGTGTTTTCTCCGTTTTATAGGTCGTCAAAGCTACTGAAGGCTCGGGACCGTCAAGGATCATCATCACACTACTAAGTTTATTTTAGTACATTATGAAAATGTATATAGCTAGATATGGCATGTATAGGCTAGCATTCGGTATAAGTTGTTATATGAACTTAGCCATGGGATTTGGCTAGAGATGAGTTGGGATTTTGCATTGTGATCTTGATATGTGAAGCATGTTTTGGCATGGTTAGTTGATTCATGAAATAGTTAAGCTTTTGAGTTAAGCAAATTAATGTATTATGCTTATGGTATATATATATTTGGGTCTTGGAAGTTGGCATAGTTGAAATTGATATTGAATGTATTGATAGAATGGTTGTTTTGGTATGTTATTGGTTGTGAAATATGCATGAGAAGTGTTGGTAAATGTTGTATGTAGGTTCGACCCAAGTGGGTGGCATTTTGGCCTTGAAAATGGCCTATAATGTCACACGGTTGTGGTACATAGGCGTGCCTAGTGACCGTGGGGGCCAAGTCAGTATAGTCCACGGCCAGGGTACACGGGCGTGCTTGGTGGCTGTAGAAATATAGTTAGAATAGACCACAGAGAGGACACACGGGTGTGTCTAATAGCCGTGGGAGGCACACGGCCTGCCCACACGGGCGTGTAAGCCCTGAAACTTAGAAAAGTTTTAATTTTCCGTGAAATTTTATATGTGTTTTGATTTAGTCCTGACTCGGTTTATAAGCATATTTAAGGTCACATTGACCGTATTAAGGGACATTATGTTTGAGAATGATGAATGAATGTATGAATTTCTGTAAATGCTTTTCGATCTGTCTGGTAACACTTCTAACCTTAATCCGGCGACGGACACGGGATAAGGGTGTTACACATATTGTCTCTAGAGAAGGTATTCGGGTTGATCTGAGTAAGATATCGGCAATTGTTGATTGGAAACCACCGAAGAATGTATTAGAGGTCAGAAGCTTTTTGGGCTTAGCCGGTTACTATTGACATTTTGTCGAAGGATTTTTGATGGTTGCTACTCCTATGACTAAGCTGTTGCAAAAAGATGTTAAGTTTGAATGGTCCGAAAAATGTAAGCAAAGTTTTGAGAAGTTGAAAGCATCGTTGACCGAGGCGCCAGTTTTAGTGCAATCTGAACCGAGAAAGGAGTTTGTAATTTATAGCGATGCGTTACTGAATGGATTAGGATGTGTGTTGATGCAAGAAGGCAAAGTGATAGCTTATGCCTCGAGACAGTTGAAACTGCACGAGAAGAATTATCCGACACATGATTTGGAATTGGCCACCATTGTTTTTGCTTTGAAAATTTGGCGTCATCATTTGTACGGTGAGAAGTGCCACATCTATACCGATCATAAAACTTTAAAGTATTTGATGACTCAGAAATATCTGAATTTGTGGTAACAGAGATGGCTCGAGCTACTAAAAGATTATGAGTTGGTAATTGACTACCATCCCGAAAAGGCGAATGTAGTTGCAAATGCTTTGAGCAGAAAGTCCTTGTTTGCCTTGAGAACTATGAATACGAGGTTGACTTTATCCGATGATTGTTCGTTTCTAGCTGAGTTGAGAGCTAGATCAGTGTTTCTTAAGAAAATTTATGAAGCTCAAAAAAGTGATAGTGAGTTACAAGGCAAAAGAGCTTTGTGTGAATCGAGTAGTGATTCAGGCTTTCGGATCGGTTCTGATGATTTCTTAATGTTCCGAGATAGAGTATGTGTACCAAAAAATGATGAAATTATTTAGAGGATTCTTTATGAAGCACATAATGGTTGTTTATCTGTTCATTCGGGAAGTACGAAGATGTATAATGAATTGAAGAAACTGTATTGGTGGTCAGGTATGAAATGAGATATCTCTGAGTTTGTATCAAGATGCCTAATTTACCAACAAGTGAAGGTTGAACACCAAGTGCCTTTGGGTCTACTTCAGCCTATTATGGCTCCCGAGTGGAAACAGAACCGTATTACTATGGACTTTGTGATGGGT
Source organism: Gossypium australe (assembly GCA_005393395.2). NCBI lineage: Eukaryota > Viridiplantae > Streptophyta > Magnoliopsida > Malvales > Malvaceae > Gossypium > Gossypium australe. The sequence goes on along the minus strand of CM016626.1, from coordinate 78,770,284 downwards.
TTACTGTTGACGCTTAAAAAAAAAAAGATGTCGTATGAGTCGTAGTGGATAGACTCATACCAGTACGAGCCAACTACTCGCTCGACAAGTTGGTGGATTTGTACGTGATAGAAATAGTAAGACTTCATGGAGTACCGTTGTTGATTATTTCAGATAGAGATCCAAGATTTACGTCATGGTTTTAGAAAAAGTTTCAGCCTTAGGCACAAAATTGAGCTTCAGTATAGCTTACCATCTTCAAACCGACGGGCAGTCGGAGAGAGTAATACAGATACTTGAGGACATGCTTCGATGTTAAGTTTTGGAATTCTAGGGTAATTGGGAGAAATACTTACCGTTGGTGGAATTCTCCTACAATAATAGCTTTCAGTCGAGTTTGAAGATGGCGCCTTATGAGGCACTGTATGGGCGTAGTGTCGAACGCCCATGTATTGGACCGAACTCAGAGAGAATCAGATTCACGGGGTCGATTTAGTCAAAGAAATCGAAGAGAAGGTAAAAGTGATATGTGAATGTCTAAAAGCTGCCTCAGACAGACAAAAGTCCTATTCGGATTTGAAACAGAAAGAGATTGAGTTCCAAGTAGGTGATAAAGTGTTTTTGAAAGTATCACCATGGAGAAAAGTCCTCAGATTTGGCCGGAAGGGCAAATTGAGTTTGTGTTTTATCGGACCATATGAGATTACCGATAGGATAAGGCCGGTAGCTTATTGTTTGGCTTTGCCACTTGAGCTAGAAAAGATTCATGATGTCCTCCACGTGTCTATGCTATGCCGGTATCGTTCGGACCCTTCACATGTGATTGTACCATCAGAGATAGAAATTCAACCGGACGTGACTTATGGCGAAGAGCCGGTTAAGATTTTGGCACGAGTGGTATAGCCCTTGTTAAAGTGCTATGGCAAAGACATGGAGTAGAAGAGGCTACATGGGAGCCCAAAGAGACTATGAAAAACCAATACCCCAACCTTTTCACCGGTAAGATTTTCGGGGACGAAAATCCTTAAGGGGGAGAATTGTAACAGCCCGAATTAGGGGCTAGTCGGAATAGTGGTTTCGGGACCACTAATTTGAGGTTGAAGAAAATTATTTTTATATTATTTTATGTGTTATAGCATGATTATTTAGGTGCATGATAATTTTGGTGCCTTAATTTTATCAATTGCATGCTTAATTGTGAAAAAGGACTAAATCGCAAAAAGTGTGAAAGTTTTATTTTACAAGCTAAAGGGGTCAAATAGCTAAGGAATATCAATTGGAGGTCCCTAATGTGCAATTAGGCCTTGTTTAGGGGGGTGGCCGGCCATAGGGACAAAGAAAAGACTTTGTCATTTGGTTAAGTGAAAATTTGGTGACTAAATTGATTTTTAATCATAAAATAAAGAAAGAAAAGATATCATCTTTTCTTCTCTTCTCCTCCACGGAAAATTAGCAGCAAACTAAGGGGTTTGTAAAGCTAAAAAATTTCAGCAAACTCTTCTCCTTACGAGTAAGTGTTTTGATGATCATTTCTTGATAATAATTGTACTTTTGGAACCCCTAAAGCTTAAGCTAGCTAAAGAGGGGACTATTTTGCAAAATGGTTGAAAGTTTAGAGTTTTTCATGAGAGAATTTATGTTTTTTGCTACATTTTTATGGAAGAAAATGAGTTTTAGTTGTTAGATAAACAACTTTTGTGAAAGGTGTTACCATGAAAACACCTAAAAGGACCTTTTTCTAAAGGTTGTAAATATGTGGTAAATGTGTGAAATAATGAATATTGGGAGTTTCCATAGGAGTAATAAATGTTCATCTAGGCTTGTAAAAGGAGGAAATTCGATTGGAATTGATTTACGAGCCTAGAGGTATAATAGTCATTTTATGAAAGTACAAGGGCAAAATGGTAAATTTGCCAAAGTATGATTATTGAAATGTGTTTATTAACGTGGCAAATAAATGAGCTAAATTGTTATTGTAGATCAAGAAGAATGAAGAATTAACCACGACCGAGGAAAGGGTAAGGTATCAGACTAGATCAGCAATTTAACCTATTTTGAAATCGATGTAAGTTTGCATGTAATAAGTTCAACGTCATGCTAGTATGATTTTAAATGTTTGATATTTGTGAAGTTGTGTGATATGTCTATGAATTTGAGTAATGATGCTGTATGGGAAAATGATGAGAATTGTGACGTTGAAGTCCCAGTTGGACTTTAATAAATGAGAGAATAATATCAACGAGATTTGATATGGGTAAGGTCCCGTATAAGACCATGTCTGGGACATGGCCTCGACACCGAATTGAGATCCCGTATAAGACCATATCTGGGATATGGCATCGGCATCAAATATGAGAATCATATAAGACCATATCTAGGATATGGCATCGACAATCAATATGAGATCCCGTATAAGACCATATCTGGGATATGGCATCGGCATCTAGAGGTAATCCCATGTAAGACCACATTTGGGATATGGCATTATCGTCGTAATTATGTGAATGATGATGATCATGTATCCTTGAGTATCCCAAGTGATTCAATGGGATAAACAATTAAGCTTATAATAGAGATGAGATCAGTGCTAAGGCTATGTGATGAAGTGATACATGTATATGTGAGTAATTCACGAGAATGGTTTACCATATGTGGCATGATATGTAATTGGTAAGAGTAAGTATGAGTAAGTTATGGAAATGAACTTAAAACTTTGTGTTTTTATTCAATGCAATGGATGGATGACAATATGAAATTCGTGTTGCTATTTATTTCATGCAATCTTACTAAGCTTTATGCTTACCCCTCTCATTTCCCTTTTCCTTGTAGCATTGCCAAGTTAGCTCAAGATTTCGTGGAACGTCGGAGTTCAAAAATCACACTATCGACTTCTCTTTGGTATAGCAAAGTTAGAATTCTTTTTGAATATGGCATGTATAAGACTTGGTCTTTGTTCCTATGTCACATTTGTTAGCCAAAGTGTTGGTTATTAATGTTATCAAATTCATTTTGTAACTGGTCATTGGAATTGGGCCAATACTTGAAAAGTTTATATATATTCAATGATGATGAAATTCATTAAGTGTATGCTTGTATGGATGTCTTGATTTTGAGTCTCCAGAAGTGCTTTATAGTTATTATACATGTTGGATTGAATTGGTATAAGTATGGTTGCTCTGTAGGGCGGCATTTGGCTTGGTAGATAGCCTTTCAAATGTCCACACGGGCGTGTGTCTAGGCCGTGTGAGACACACGACCAACCCCATGGGTGTGTTGATTGGCCGTGTGTCCCCTTGCATGCTAGGTTTACAAGTCAGTATGCTCTGTAGTAAACACACGGACAGAGACACGGCCGTGTGTCTTGGCCGTGTGGGAGGCACGGCCATGGACATGGGTGTGTGCCCAGGCCGTGTGAAGTCTGCTCCTAAAATTAGGAATTTAATTTGACACATGGTCTAAGGACACGGGCGTGTGCCTTGGCCGTGTGACCTTAGTGAGGTGATGACATCATAAATAGAATGCCATGGTTTTTTGGCACACGGGCTAAGACACGGGCATGTCGAGGCTGTGTGAGGGACACGGGCCAGAAACACGGGCATGTGTCTGGCCGTGTCAAAATCCCTGTAGGTTCAAATTGAGAAATAGTCCATACGGGTATGGAACATGGGCATGTGATATGCCACACGGGCGTGTCCCTTCCTCCACACAGGCGTGTGGTCCTATTTTAAGTAAAAAATTTCTTAGTGTACGAAAGTTTCCGATTTAGTCCCGAACCATTCCGTATGTACGTTTAGGGTCTTGTAGGCCCATAATAAGGACATTATGAGTATGAATGAAAAGTTTTAAGTTGAAACAAAATTTTATGGCCCAATGTTATATGTTTAAGCAAGTTAAGTTCGGTAATGCCTCGTATCCAGTTCCGGCGTTGAACACGGGTAAGGGGTGTTACAAATAAGGCTAGGAAATGGCTTTATTTTGTCCACACGGGTAGACACACGGGCGTCTGTCTATACCATGTATGACACACAGCAACCCTAAGGGCATGTGGTCTGGCCGTGTGTCCCCTGCACCTTAAAATTGAGAAAACAAAATGCTCAGAATTGAGCACACGGGTAGAGACACGGGCATGTGTCTCAGCCGTGTGGGTGACACGGCTTTGAGCACGAACGTGCGTCTTAGCCGTGTGAAATCTGCACCTAATTCGAAGTGAGTTAAATAACCACGCGGCCTAGCACACGTGCGTGTGGTATGGCCGTGTGGCACAAGTCAAAGGGCAACCTAAATCAAACACGGCCTGAGGCACGGACGTGTCTAAGGGTCACACGGGTGTGTCCCTTGGACCACACGGGCGTGTGAGCCTTGAACCTTGGAAACTTTTTGAAATGTCACGAAAAATTCTTAGAGTTTCCGATTAAGTCCTGAATCAATTCTAATACTCATATTGGACCTCGAGGGTCCATCTAAGGGACGTTACGAATGATCTCAGTTAATGAATAGTGATTGACATGATTTATCTGAAAATGTTCTGAATGTTCCGATAATGCTCCGTAATCCTGTTCCGGTGACGGACACGGGTTAGGGGTGTTACAGTGTGTCCTTATTTCAAATGCCCACACGGCCTGAGACATGGGCGTGTCATTGGCCGTGTGTGTCACACGGCCGTGTGACCCCTGTAGCTTTGAAATTTTTCAATGTTTTCCAAAAAATTCTCTGAATTTTCAATTTTGTCCCAGCTTGTTTCTAATGCATATTTTGGGCCTCGAGGGCTCGTATATGAGACAATATGAATGATTTTTTATTGTGTTTTTATATGAATATTGATATGTTATGAAATATTCAAAATTCTGTTCGTTTGTACTGTAAACTCTGGTAATACTCCGTAACCCTGTTCCAGCGATGGATATAGGTTAGGGGTGTTACAAACTTGGGTCACACGGTCAAGCCACACGCCCGTGTGCCAGGCTGTGTAACCTTCGAAAAGTAACCATTAAAATGTATAGGGGACACACGACCGTGTCACTTCGCTATGTGTCTCACAGTTGAGACACGCCCGTGTCTTAGGCCGCGTGGACACGAAAATGGCCAAAATCAAGCCATTTCTCTCACCTTTTAAAACCTAAACCTACAAGCCACTTGCACATATATACACAAGGCCTTAAAGCATACCCAAATCATTCATAAAATGACCAAATCCTTATACCAAATGTCCATGCAACCAATATGCCAAAAGGCACCTCAATCACAATTCATCAAACCTATCAAAACATGTGTATATTTATCCATTCATCAACCAATTACACTTAACCTATTTCCATACCAAACTTGTAACCCCCCTTACCCATAATCGACGCTGGAACAAGGTACGCGGCGTTACCTGACTCATACGTAAACATTCATACAAAACCGAGACGTGACTTTTCACTCAAATTTAAAACTTTTCATAAACCTTCATTTCATCCATTAAACAAGCCTACGAGGCCCAAAACACACTTTAGGACGGTTCGGGATCGAACTGAATTCTTTAGAAGATCTATAGAAAAACTTAGAAAATTCTCATCAAACAGTCCACATGCCCGTGTGGAAGAAGGGACACGCCCATATGGCATATCACATGAACGTGTTCCACACCCGTGTAGATTTTTTTCTCAATTCGAACTTACAAGGGTTTTCACACGGCCTGACGCATGCCCATGTCCATGGCCTGTGTCCCTCACACGACCATGACACACCCATGTCTTGGCCCGTGTGCGAAAACCTTGACATTTTGTTTCTGACATCATCAGCCCATTAAGGTCACACGGCCAAGGTACACGCCCGTGTCCTTAGACCGTGTGGCGAAGTAAATTCCTAAATTTAGGTGCAGACTTCACACGACCTGGGCACACGCCCATGTCCTATGGCCGTGTCTTCTACACGGTTGAGACACACGGCCGTGTCTCAGCCCGTGTGGTTACTACTAGGTATTCTGTTTTGCCAACTTAGAATGCACGGGGACACACGACCAAACCACACGCCCATGGGGCAGACCGTGTGTCACACACGGCCTAGACACACGTCCGTGTGTCTACCCGTGTGGACAATAACAAGGATATTTACCAAGCCTTTTTGCCACCCATACCTACACCAATATAAACCACATCAAGCAACCAACTCATTCATGCACAAATATACCAATTAATCAACCATGCAACTTGCACATTCATGACTAACATCATCATTTCATATATTAATAAGAAATAGCCATCAACTATGGCCATATACAAAAGAACTCATCTTTAAATAAGGCAACACATTTGGCCAAAACAATATGACATACAATCAAAGACTAAGTCCCTATACATGCCATACTCAAAATGCTAGATCTAACTATACTATACCCAAAAGAATAGCTTGATAGGGTGAAACGAGCTCCGACGTCCTTCGAATCCTCGAGCTAGCTTGGCAAAACTACAAGGAAATGGAAAAGAAAGGGAGTAATCATAAAGCTTAGTAAGTTTACATGTAAACGATGAATACCATACCACATACTTATTCATCAAGAACATTACATACAACTCAAGAACAATTCTGAACCTTGTAGTTATACTTACTCATTTCAGATCTTACCACATTCCCAATACATATCATAACATTGCTCACATTTACATGCACTTATACCCTGCACTTATCACCACATAGGCACACGAAATTTTCACTTAGTCAAAGTTTCTCGATAAGCACTTTGGAATAATACCGAATACAGGGTGGATTGCGCACACAGCCCACCACTAATGAATAACACGATGGCATCACCCACAGCCCACCAATAGTCATATTTTTACGGTGGTATCGCACACAACCCACCAATAATGATAAATACGGTGGTATCGCACACAGCCCACCTACACTCATTTATTTACGGTGTTCATCCGTAATTTCCTCACTTTCTATTATTTCAATATATGTCAACAATATTCATTCACATTTCACATAATACCTCAATATGTAAAAACATAAGTAAAAAGGATGTATTATTTACATATAAACTTACCTCGATACAAAATGTGTTAATTTGCAATTTAGTCTGAAACCTTGCATTTTCCTCGGTCAAGGTTGATTCCACGTTCTTCTTGATCTATAATGACATATTTAACTTATTAATTAACCACATTATTCTAATCATTCCAAAATTCCTATTTTGGCAAAATTACTATTTTGCCCCTAGTCTTTCACAAAATTATGATTTTACCCCTAGGCTCGTAAAATGAAATGTGTTCATTTTTCACACACCCAAGCCTAGCCAATTCACATTCCCTCTTATAGCAACTCAAGATTTCAATTATTTCACACATTTACCACCTATTTTACAACCTTTATAAAAAGGTCATTTTAGGTGTTTTCATGGAAACACCTTTCACAAAAGTTGTGTATTTAACACCCAAGATTCATTTTCTTCCATAAAATTTTAGAAATCAACATAAATATGCACATGGAAAAACCCTAGACTCTCAACCAATTTTCAAAATAGTCCCCTCATTAGCTAGGTTATTCTACAAGGGCCCCAAAAGTACAAAAATTATCAAGAAAAACAACCATTGACCATTAAGTTTCTAAAAATTTCATGCTTCCAAACCTCTATTCTTACTGGATTTTTTCGGTGGTAGAGGAAAAATGAAGAAGTATGATATCATTTTCTTTTTATTTTACCTTATTACTCAATTAAGTTACCAAACACTACCTAACCATTGACCATGTCTCATCTTTGTCTCTATGGCCGGTCAACACTACCTAACCATTGACCATGTCTCATCTTTGTCTCTATGGCCGGTCAACACTCTCCCAATGGCCTAATTGCACATCAAGGACCTCCAATTTAATATTTTATAGCTATTTAAACCTCTAGTGTAACAGCCCAGTTTAGACCCTAGTCAGAATAGTGGATTTCAGACCGTAAATCTGAGGTCGGAATAATATTCTAATATTATTTTTGGTGTTTATTATATGTGATGTAGCCTGTGTGAAAATTCAGTGTGGTAATTTTATCGACTGTGTGTCCAATTAAGAGAAAAGACTTAATTACATAAAGTGCAAAATGCTGTGTGTTGATTTTTTAGTGCTTAATTGTTGTTGACATTATAAATTAGAGGACTTATGAGGCAATTAAGCCACTATATAGTTAGTGGATGATTAAAAGAAAATTATAACCGACCATTATAAGTTTTAAAGTTTAATTCATTAAGGGTAGAATTGGAAATCAATTATTAAAGCTTTTATAATAAAATTAAAAGAGAAAGATGAAGCCATATTCATATTTTCTTCCATCGAAATAAGAAAAGAAGAGGAGGGTTTGAGATTGTGATTTTTTACTAGGGATTAGCTAAATTAAGGTATGTTTTGACTTTGTTTTTTTGATAATTTTTATGTTGTTGAGATTGTTGCTTAGTCTACTATCAAGCCCATTATAATTTGAAGAATTGATAATGTCTATGAGATGTGCCATTGATGAAATGGTAAGCTTTGTGATGAGTATTAGTGTTAAATGGAAGATATGTGTTTAATGAACATGTTTTGTTCTTGGATTTTTGATGAATTTAGATAATTAGGGCTAAATTGTGAAAATGATAAATTGAAGGACTAAAATGTGAAATAAATGAAATGTGTGGGCTTGTATGAACACAAGGAAAATTCGGCCAGGCGTGTGTGAATACTACAACAAAACGATCCAAATATAGTAATCTATTTTGGTACATTTGGAAGATGTATATAGTTGAAATATGGCATGTATAGGCTAGTCATTTGAAACATGTTTGAGATGTGTAAATAGCCATGTGTTATGGCTAGACAAGATGTTGGTAATATGCATGAATGATTGTGGTATATGAAGTAAGTTTTAGTATGGTTTGACGCTATTATGATTTAGTTATATGGTGGATGAATCATGTTTGGTAATGTATGTGTTCTAGATGTGAAATTTGGTATATAATTTGACATGATTAGAGAATGATAGTAGATGGAAGTATATGTTGATCATTTGACATGAATTTAGTTTCCAATTTGTATGTGAAAATATGCTTAAATGTGCTTGTAGGGTTGACCTTGTGTGGGTGGCAAATTGGCCTTACAAATGGCCTATTTTGCATATATGGCCAAGGGACACGGGCGTGTGTCCCTGCTGTGTGGTTTAAGGGTCACTTCTAGGTGTGTTTGGACAGGTTACACGGCCGAGGCACACGAGTGTGCATGATGGCCGTGTGACCAAGTCAGTAGCTAGCCTAGATGCACACGACCATGGCACACGGGCGTGCCTAGTGACCATGGGGATAAGTCAGTAAGTATGCTCTATTTTGGCACGGCCTGGACACATGGGTGTGTCTGGTAGCCGTGTGAGACACACAGCCTAACTGCACGGGCGTGTGACCTAGGCAGTGTTAATGAATTTTTAAGTTTATGAAAATTTTTGTAAGTATTCAGTTTAGTCCCGACCCCTTTCTAGCATGTGATTAAGGTCTCATAGGCCTCAATAAGGAACCATATGTTACTAATTGATATGTAATATCCTAGATTTAGGGGTTATGCATTCGTGCATAATTCATGTGTTAGTATAGTCTTGTGAAGGTTTGATTTTATTTAGGAAGCTAGAATAAATTTTTAGTATGGTTTATTTAATGAAGTGGATTAAGTGAACTTGACACTTAAGTTAATTTAAGTGTTAAATTAAGTACAAGAGGAGTAAGTGGCAAGTTGGTTAAGGAGCTTGAAAGGTGGCTTGAGGTTAGAGGTTCGAGTAGCATGTTTAGCATTTTGAAGGTTTATTTTTGTGTATTAGCATTGATGGCCGGTCAACCTATGTTTATGATAGGTTGGACTATTTCTTTTGGTAAGTTGAAATTATGAGGTTGGACTATTTCTTTTGGTAAGTTGAAATTATGATTAAGGAAAGCTTGATATTGGGGATAAGATTCTTAAGGTTATGGAAGGATATCTTGAAGTTATGGTATATTGAGGGAACAAAAGGCTTGGCTTGTGGAAAATGTTTTGGAAACAATTCCTATGCTTTTAGTGTTGAATGTGGACGGTATGGGTGTCTAGGTGGGTGGCCGAATTTTGTTAGGTGGTTTAGGGGGGAATATTTGGCCAATTCCTCTTTTGTGCATCTTTTTGCATTTTGCTTTTCCTCTCCAAAAACTCTTCTTTGGCCGAATGTTTATTGTACATTTTGTGCAAATTTTGCTTTTGTTTTAGCCTTCATTTCATTGAACCAAAAATACTATTTTCTTTCTCTCATCTTTCCACTTGAAACTAAAACTTCATTTTGGCATTTTATGCACTTTTCTTTTTGGTAAACAAAGAGTTGGCCGAATCTTTCAACCCCATTTTCTCTTTTATTCTTTTTCTTTCATTTGGCCGAACCTCTTTTTTCTCCAAACTCATTTTTCTTTCTTCCATTGTAGATTAAACCGAGTTCTCTCTCTCTCATGTCTATTCTCTTTTCTACTCACATATTTTCTTCTTTCACAACCAAATAGCCGAACCTTCTTCCTCTCTTTTAGTCCTTGTTTTGGCCGAATATTCAAGGATATATACAATCGGTTTTGAAAGATAGGCTCTTTGGGACTTTGGAAGCGATTGATTTAAGCCCTATCTCTCTCTAGCAATCAAAGGTTGATAAGTCAAAGGGTAAGGATTTTAGTTGATTCATTATTCTTTTGAAAGACTAAAGTTTTAGGATTAAAGTATTGTGGTTTGGCCGAATGGCCTTTGCTAATAATTTTTAGTATTGACCGATTGTAGGACAAAGTGATCTAGTGCGGTAGATCGGATCTTCGGAAGTTAGTATTTGCGTTGGTGAAAGGTGTGTATCTTACACACTTTATAACATGGTTTATATATGTTTTTATGTATGTTATAACTAATCATATTATGAAAGTGGGAAAAACGATGAGATTTGGATATGATACATGATGGTATGAATGAGAATTCGGGTAAGTCTGTTTTGATATATGATGTTATTATACGTGGATTGAAAACATGATCTATGATTTATAGTATTTATTATATGATTCATATTAAAGTGTATTAACATGATTTGGTTATCTATTGCATTGGTATGGGCAATATGAGAGGAGGGGGAAGATTGATATTCGTGTCGACGGACACCAGTGTTTTGGTAACACATTGTGACTACGGTCACCAGAGGTTTGGTACCTCTAGAGGTTTGGCACCTCATAGCGTCTCGTCCCTGTGGTTAACACCACCGTGGGTTGGCCCCACATTTGAGATATGGGATCGACGCTAGTGATTTGGTATCACACGATGGGTTGGCCCCATCATTTGATTCGTGTCTTCGGACACTAGTGGTTTGGAACCACCAGTGATTTGGTATCACATTCGTGTCTTCGGACACCAGAGGTTTGGCACCTCATAGTTACTTGTCCCTGTGGTTTACACCACCGTGGGTTGGCCCCACTTTTGAGATATGGGATCGTCTGCCAGTGATTTGGTATCACACGATGGGTTGGCCCCATCACTTGATTTGTGACTTCGGTCACCAGTGTTTTGGTAACACAATTGTGTCTTTGGACACCAGTGGTTTGGCACCAACAGTGGTTTGGTACCACACGGGGTAGAGAAGGAGTTATGGATGGCTAGGTTGGGTGCATTATGCATATATGTACTTTGTTATAATTTGTGTAAGAATGTGGCATTTACCCGGGAGAGGGAATATGCACTGAGTCTTGGTGACTCACCTTCTCCCTTATCATTTCAGGTGATTCGTGAGATCGCGGATGTGGAGCCGGATGAACTCGAGGAGGCCATGCAATAAATTTGGGTTCTACGTGAACTTTGGTTTGAGAACTTTACTTTATTTAAATTTGGTTTTATATTTTTATGGGTTTGTAATAAGGCCTCTTATATTATGATTTTGGATTATATTTATGCTTTGGAATTGATTTAAAATATGGCTTATAAATTACTTGGTTAATTTAATAATTGAGCCCAATGTTTTCTAAACTTCACAACGCGATGGTTTTTAAAACGTTACCATCGGGTAACATAAATTAATTGACAATTTCAACAACTTAAGTGTTTTCGATATATTAAATGATTTACAAATATTTAGTTACTACTATCAAATGTAAATGGTTTCAAAGTAATAATTGAGTTTTCTTAAAATGATATAAATCTTTTCTAACTTATGATTTACTTACTTATATTAAAGTTTTATGTAATTTCAAAGTAAATTTCAGTTTTAACTTATTTTCTACAAATAAAGAATTTCAAAGAGTTTTTCACAAAAATTTAATTGTTAATTCGATTCCTTCAAAAATATTTTCCTTAGTGACATACCAAATTCGGTCGTGGCGTATTGACCGGGTTTGGGGTGTTACATGATATGTATTGATAGACAAATGACTTGGTGTCGTGAAATGATTTTGAAATATTACGATTGTTCGGTAATAATTCCTAACCTTATTCTGGCGACAGTTTTGGGTTAGGGGTGTTACATTTTATTGGTATCAGAGCTACGGTTTAGTCAATTCTCAAACTAATGTAGCATGTGTGAGTGGAGCTATACATGCCATATCTGAAATTGTGATAGTGTGATGAACCTGACAGTTATAAATGTGTTTTCATATAGTAATGGATTCTGATCAAGCAGATGCTGACGATGTAGAGAGTAACGTGTCTGCTCCTACTGAAGGGAAGCGCCGGCCACATTTGGGCCAAGTGATAGTGGTGAGGGAGGAGAGGCTAAGAAAGCCTTCTTCCGAATGATGAGTGAGTGGTTTTTGGAGTTCGTTCGAATGAATCCGGCTGCTCCACAACCTCCACCCCCACAAGTACCTTTTGTGCCACATGTGATAGATCCGATTCGACTGAATAATCCTCCTGTGGATAAGATTCGTAAGTACAGGGCCGAAGAGTTTAGGGCCACAGTTGATGATGATGCTGAGCGAGCTGAGTTTTGGCTCGAGAATATAATTCGGGTATTCGATGAGATGTCGTTTACCCCTGATGAATGCATTAAGTGTGCAGTTTCATTGTTGAGAGATACGGCTTATAAGTGGTGGAAGACGTTGACATCTGTGGTTCTGAGAGAGAGAATCACCTGGGATTTCTTTCAATTTGAGTTCAGAAAGAAGTATATCAGTCAACGGTTCATAGATCAGAAACGTAAAGAGTTTCTAGAGCTGAAACAAGGCCATATGTCGGTTACAGAGTATGAACGAGAGTTTATGAGACTGAGCCAATACGCGCAAGAATGTGTTTCGACCAAAGCTACTATGTGTAAACGCTTCATAGAAGGGTTCAATGAGGATATTAAGTTGTTGGTTGGGATACTTGACACAAACGAATTTGTTGTGTTAGTTGAGAGAGCTTGTAAAGCTAAGGAGCTCAGTAAAGAAAAGAGGAAAGCTGGTTCTAAAGCTCGAGATGAAAGAAAAAATATTGATGAGTAAGTCGTCTCAACTTTCGACAAAAAGATTCAGAGATGCAAGCAACCGATCCAATGCTTCATTTGGATATACGAGTAGAGATCATGTGAGACTAAGTGTTGGTCCGAGAACTCAAGCTCCAATGGAATCAAGTGTTAGTAGTGCAAAAAGCAACAAGCCTAAGTGTAGACAGTGTGGAAGGCGACATGTGGGAGAATGCTGGGGAAAGTATAATAATCAAACTTGTTATAAGTGTGGATCACGGGATCACTTAATTAAAGATTACCCAGAAACACCGAGAATGTGTGTGGAAGTCAAAGAGGAACTATTGATACAGCTGTGAGATCAGAGGCGAGAGCACCTGCTCAAGCCTATGCTATAGTACGCGAGAGGAAGCGTCATCACCAGATGTCATTACTGGTACATTTACTCTATTTGATACTGATGTGATTGGATTGATAGATCCAGGATCTACTCATTCGTATGTGTGTGTGAATCTTGTATCAAGTAAGACTCTACCTGTTGAGTATACTGAAATTGTGATTAGAGTATTGAACCCCTTAGGCAAGTGTGTTTTGGTGAATAAAGTGTGCAAGAACTGTCCGTTGATGTTTCGGGATGTTTGTTTTCTAACTAATTTGATGTTGCTACCATTCGATGAGTCCGATATAATTCTGCGTATGGATTGGCTCACTCTAATGCCATTGTGAATTGTAAAAGAAAGAGTATTGAATTGAGAAGTTAGAACGGTAAGATAGTTCGAATTGAATCCAGTGATTTAAAAGGGTTACCAACCATTGTATCTGTGATGAAAGCTTTGAACTATGTAAGAAAGGCTTGCGAAGCCTATCTGGCATATGTGATTGATACAAAAGTGTCAGAAAAGAAAGTTGAATCTGTGCCTGTGGTTAGTGAGTTTCCAGATGTGTTTCCTGAAGAGTTACCGGGATTACCTCCAATACGAGAAGTTGAATTTGGAATTGAATTAGTGCCAGGAACTACTCCTATCTCAATAGCCCCGTATAGAATTGCACCAATGGAATTGAAAGAGTTGAAGTCTCAGTTGCAAGAGTTGACTGATAGAGGATTTGCACGATCGAGTTTTTCGCCCTAGGGTGCTCCTGTGCTGTTTATGAAAAAGAAAGACTACACTATGAGGATGTGCATCAATTATAGGCAGTTGAACAAAGTGGCGATAAAGAATAAGTATCCATTTCCTCGTATTGATGATTTGTTCGATCAGTTGAAAGGAGCTACAATGTTTTCTAAAATAGATTTGAGATCGGTCTACTATCAGTTGAGAGTTAAAGAATCTGATGTGCCAAAAACTGCTTTCAGAACGAGGTACGGACATTATGAATTCTTAGTGATGCCTTTTAGACTAACAAATGCTCCTACAGTGTTTATAGATCTAATGAATCGAATATTCAGCTGATTTATTCCTGTGATGAGACGCAACATGCTGAACATTTGAGAATTGTACTATAGACTCTGCGTGAGAAACAATTGTATGCTAAGTTTAGTAAATGTGAGTTTTGGTTGCGTGAGGTTGGTTTTTTGGGGCATATTGTATCAGCTGCGGGAATACGAGTTGATCCGAGTAAAATCTTTGCTATTTTAGAATGGAAGCCTCCGAAAAATGTGTCTGAAGCCCGTAGTTTTCTGGGACTAGCGGGATATTATAGACGGCTTGTGAAAAGTTTCTCGATGAGTGCGAATCTGTTGACGAAGTTGCTACAGAAAGATGTTAAGTTTGAGTGGTCAGAAAAGTGCCATCAGAGTTTTGAGCAGTTGAAAGTATTGTTAACAGAGGCGCCAGTGTTAGTTCAACCTGAATCGGGTGAAGAATTCATAGTTTACAGTGATGCATCATTGAAAGGTTTGGGCTGTGTGCTGATGCAAGAAGACAAAGTCATTGCTTATGCTTCGAGACAGTTAAAGCCGCATGAAAAGAACTATCCGACGCACTACCTTGAAATGGCCGCGATTGTGTTTGCATTGAAGATTTGGCGTCACTATCTATTTGGTGAGAAATGTCATATTTATATTGATCACAAGAGCTTGAAGTACTTGATGACTCAGAAAGAATTGAATTTGCGACAGAGAAGATGGTTAGAATTGCTTAAAGACTATGAACTTGTAATTGATTATCATCCGGGTAAAGCTAATGTTGTAGCTGATGCCTTGAACCGAAAGTCTATATATGGTTTGCGAGCAATGAATGCTCAAAAAGATCTGTGTGATGATAGTGCGATTTTGGCCGACTTGAAAGTAAAGCAGATGTTTGTACGTCAAATTTGTGATGCTCAGAAAAGTGATGTTGAAATGATGGCAAAATGAACTCAGTGTGAATTGAATGTTGATTCAGAATTTCGAGTTGATAGTGATGATTGTCTGAGATTTAGAGATCATATTTGTGTTCCAAGAAATTTAGAGCTGGTTCCGATGATTTTGAATAAAGCTCACAATAGTTGTTTGACTGTTCATCCGAGGAGTACGAAAATGTATAATGATTTGAAATAGTTTTATTGGTGGCATGGTATGAAACGGGACATCTCTGACTTTGTGTCAAAATGTTTAATTTGTCAGCAAGTTAAAGCTGAACATCAAGTTCCGTCCGGTTTGTTACAGCCAATCATGATTCCTGAGTGGAAATGGGAGAGAATTACGATGGACTTTGTGTTGGGATTGCCTTTATCTCCGGGAAAGAAAGATGCAATCTGGGTGATAGTTGATAGATTGACGAAATCAGCTCATTTCGTTCCCTTGAGAACAGACTATTCACTCGATAGATTGGTTGAATTGTATATTGCTGAGATTGTGAGATTACACGGGGTGCCACTATCTATTGAATCTGAAAGAGATCCGAGATTTACCTTGCAGTTTTGGCAGAAATTGCAAGATGCGTTAGGCACAAAATTGCATTTCAGTACTGCATTTCATCCGCAAACGGATGGACAATTCGAGCGGATCATTCAGGTTCTCGAAGATATGTTGAGGAGTTGTATTCTCGAGTTTGAAAGTACATGGGAGAAACATTTGACGTTGATTGAATTCGCATACAATAATATATTTCAATCTAGTATTAAAATGGCATCGTATGAGGCTCTCTACGGTCGAAAGTGTCGAACTCCATTGTATTGGACTAAGTTGAGTGAGAATAAGATTCACGGGGTTGATTTTATTAAAAAAAGTGAAAGTGATTCGTGACTGTTTGAAAGCGGCCTCAGATCGTCAGAAGTCATATGCAGATTTGAAACAGAAGGATATTGAATTTAAAGTTGGTGACAAAGTGTTTTTAAAAGTATCTCCGTGGAGGAAAATACTTTGATTTGGCCGAAAAGGCAAATTAAGTCCGAGATTCATCGGACCATATGAGATCATAGAACGAGTTGGGCTGGTTGCTTATAAATTGATGTTGCACGTGAGTTAGAAAAGATTGATAACGTGTTTTATGTGTCGATGCTTCGACGGTACAGATCTGATCCGTCTCATGTGATTGCTCCTACTGAGGTTGAGATTCAGTCAGACTTGTTGTATAGTAAGGAACCGATTCGAATTTTGGCACGAGAGACCAAAGAGTTGAGAAACAAAAGAATTTCCTTAGTGAAAGTGTTATGGCACAAACACGGAGTAGAAGAGGCTATGTGGGAGCCTGAGAACATTATGAGAGAGCAATATCCACAACTATTCGCTGATAAGATTTTTAGGGACGAAAATCCCTAAGGGGGAGAGTTGTAACAGCTCGGTTTAGACCCTAGTCAGAACAGTGGTTTTGAGACCACAAATCCGAGGTTACAATAATATTCTAATATTATTTTTGGTGTTTATTATATGTGATATAGCCTGTGTGAAAATTCTGTGTGGTAATTTTATCGACTGTGTCTCAAATTAAGAGAAAGGACTTAATTGCATAAAGTGCAAAATGTTGTATGCTGATTTTTAAGTGCTTAATTGTTGTTCTCATTATAAATTGGAGGACTTATGAGGCAATTAAGCCACTATATAGTTAGTGGATGATTAAAAGAAAGTTATAACCAACCATTATAAGTTTTAATGTTTAATTCATTAAGGGTAGAATTGGAAATCAATTATTAAAGCTTTTATAATAAAACAAAAAGAGAAAGATGAAGCCATATTCATATTTTCTTCCACCGAAATAAGAAAAGAAGAGGAGGGTTTGAGACTTTTTGATTTTCGGCTAGGGATTAGCTAAATTAAGGTATGTTTTGACTTTTTTTTTTGATAATTTTTATGTTTTTGAGATTGTTGCTTAGTCTACTATCAAGCCCATGTTGTAATTTGAAGAATTGATGATGTTTATGAGATGTGCCATTGATGAAATGGTAAGCTTTGTGATGAGTATTAGTGTTAAATGGAAGATATGTGTTTAATAAACATGTTTTGTTCTTGGATTTTTGGTGAATTTAGCTAATTAGGGCTAAATTGTGAAAATGATAAATTGAAGGACTAAAATGTGAAATAAATGAAATGTGTGGGCTTGTATGAACACAAGGAAGATTTGGCTAGGCTTGTGTGAAAAGAAATTATGTGAATTTGATGATTTTTTGAAATAGGGACTAAAGTGTCAAAATGTGAAAATGTGAGGGCTATTTTTTAAAATGCCCTAAATAAGTGTCTGTGGACTAAATTGAATGAAATTGTGATTGAATGGATTGATTTTGAATGTGTATAGAACAAGAAAGGAGAGGTTCAGATCCAGATCAAGGCAAAGATAAAGTGCTCGATTAACCGACCGTATCAGTATTTCGACGTCCGAGGTAAGTTCGGATATAGTACAAGTTGTTAATTTATGTTCTATGTGATGTGAATTGAATGAATATCTATATAACTATGAGATTAGAAATTTTATTTGCTGAATTTAATTAGAGGGCACTAAGTGTGCGAAATTAGAAACGGATAGAGACGATTAGCACTGTGTGTGCGGGATGATAGAAGCTTCGGCTTATCGAATTGGCACTGTGTGTGCGATACCGATATAAGCTTGGTTTAATGTATTGGCACTAAGTGTGTGATGACAATTACGTTTTGTTTACAAATTAGCACTAAGTGTGAGAATAAAGCAAGAGAATAGAAAAGGTTGATCGAAATACAAAGTCGAGTGGTTGAGTAGCACGGTTGGTGAGTAACTATGTGTTCGAAAAGGTATGTATGATACCTATGTGGTTGATAAAATTGAAAGTAGATGAATGGAATGCTATGTGAGTGTTGGATATGGTTGAATTTGTGTGACATTGGTAAATTATCTATGTGATGGTTTAATGTGTACATTGGTTTGATTCAATGAGTTAATTGTATTGTATTTTTGAACTTACTAAGCTTTGAAAGCTTACTGTGTGATTTGTTTCTCTGTTTTACAGTGTCAGCAGAGTTAGCTTGGATCCGAGGATCGTCAGCATCTCTATCACACTATCGGCAATATATTTTAGTACATTTGGAAGGATGTATATAGTTGAAATATGGCATGTATACGCTAGTCATTTGAAACATGTTTGAGATGTGTAAATAGCCATGTGATATGGCTAGAGAAGATGTTGGTAATATGCATGAATGATTGTGGTATATGAAGTAAGTTTTAGTATGGTTTGATGCTATTATGATTTAGTTATATGGTGGATGAATCATGTTTGGTAATGTATGTGTTCTAGATGTGCAATTTGGTATATAATTTGACATGATTAGAGAATGATAGTAGATGGAATGATATGTTGATCATTTGACATGAATTTGGTTTCCAATTTGTATGTGAAAATGTGCTTAAATGTGCTTGTAGGGTTGACCTTGTGTGGTTGGCAAATTGGCCTTACAAATGGCTTATTTTGCATATATGGCCAAGGGACACGGGCGTGTGTCCCTGCCGTGTGGTTTAAGGGTCACTTCTAGGTGTGTCTGGATAGGTTACACCGCCGAGGCCCACGGGTGTGCATGGTGGCCGTGTGACCAAGTCAGTAGCTAGCCTAGATGCACACGGCCTTGGCACACGGGCGTGCCTAGTGACCGTGGGGATAAGTCAGTAAGTATGCTCTGTTTTGGCACGACTTGGACACATGGGTGTGTCTGGTAGCCGTGTGAGACACATGGCCTAGCTGCACGGGTGTGTGACCTAGGCAGTGTTAAAGAATTTTTAAGTTTATGAAATTTTTGTAAGTATTCGGTTTAGTCCCGACCCCTTTCTAGCATGTGATTAAGGTCTCGTAGACCTCAATAAGGGACCATATGTTACTAATTGATATGTATTGATTGGTGTCGTGAAATGATTGTGAAATATTACGATTGTTCAGTAATGCTTCCTAACCCTATTCCGGTGACGGTTTCGGGTTAGGGGTGTTACATTTAGCTTGTAAAATAAAACATTCGCAGTTTATGCGATTTAGTCCTTTTTCGCAATTAAGCATACAATCAGTAAAATTAATTCACCAAAATTTTCATGCACTCATACAATCATGTTATAACCCATAAAATAATATTAAAATAATTTTCTTCGACCTCGAATTAGTGGTTCTGAAACTACTTTCCGACTAGCCCCAAAATCGGGCTGTTACAAAACTTACCATATTTGACTACATTTATATCATTACCAATAGTTCATAACTACCTCAAAGCATAATCCATCTTGGCCACATTATAAACATACCAAAACATAGTCATTCCAAACATGCATCAATTTAACCATATTAACAACCACCAACTAAGCATCAAAATACCATAAGTACCACAACCCCAAAGCAACATTACATGCCATGAACATCAACTAAACATTAAGGATAAGTCCACCTATACATGCCATTATAACCATGACCGAAACATCAAAATCTACTGATATATCGCTGGATAGTGTGAAAGATCTCCAACAAGCTTTCAATTCGATCGAGCTTTCGATAATTGTAAAGTAAGAGAAAGATAACCACATAAGCAAGGAATGCTTGTAAGCTCGTATAAGCTTTAATCATAATATTCAATTTTAAATATGAACTTTATAAGTCATAAATAAACCTATACCAATGCCTCATGATTTGTCAAACTATATAACTATAAACTCACAAATGAATAAGTTCATTAACATCCTGAATATTTTCCATTTATAACATAATAAGGTCTTATAAGCTGAATTACATTATCATCAACCTTTTCTTAAAATGGTGAACCATTTCTTTTACTTACTTATCATTCCATTTACTTAGTATAAGCTTAATTACGTTATCAATTCACGAATTAGTGTATTTACTCACGACATAAGTAAACTCACATATATCATAAGTAAACTCCTTTCTTACAAGTAGGTCCTTTAACTCAACAATCCTTTTTATTTCATCATATTTCATCTCAACTATGAACTTATCATTTCATTATCTATTCTCATATGTTTCGTTTGCATAATAGACAAGACGCAAGCATAAACATCAACCATAACCACAAGCTAGTGCATTTAAACATAACTCTTTAGGGATCAACTACATGAGAAACCATTTCATAAGAAATTACATCTTTTGATTTGTACCACCTTTTCATGAACATAAGCATATTACCATTTGAACACTTACCATTTCAATGAATTTCAGTAAGATTAAGCATGATATAATCCAATCATAAACTTGGTACAAGCCTAAGCATCATCCGCAACACATGTTAGAGCACCAACTCATAAATCACTTGAAATAACATAAGGTAAGTCATATACATGAACAACATCATTTGAAATCATCAATTTCATGAACATAAACATACTTTCATTCAACATTACTTTACCATGATTTCCAATTCAAAGAATGACTTATAGATAGGAGCACATCATCATTCCAACCATAACACACCAGATGCTCATACAAACCAATCCCTCAAAAACACATCAAATGCTCACAAGAGCTAGTCCAATCGTAACACGTCAATGCTCATAAAAGCTAGTCCAACCGAAACACGCCAATTCTCATAAGAGCTAGTCCAACCAAAATACGACAATGCTCATAAGAGCTAGCCCAACCGAAACACGACAATGCTTATAAGAGCTAGTCCAACAGAAACACACCGAACGGAGAGTATAACACGAGAGTTTGCAACAAATGTTGAACCTCATATAAATATTCTTTCATCAACAACAATTAAATATATCATTTGTACCATCTAAATTAAATATATCATTTGTGAAATGGTACAAATTCAATCACATTTCACAAATATTCTTTCATCAACAACAATTAAATATATCATTTGTACCATCTAAATTATTCAAAAATTCATATAAATGTTATATTTTAAACCATACGAACTTACCTGGCTAAATTTGCAGAAATGTCAAAGTATAGGAGCTATTTGATAATTTTCCATTCTCCTTGATTTTCCACTCGATCTTGATCTAAATTAATAATTTCATTCAATTCATTAATTTAGATAGTAAAACAATTTATTTTATGCAATTTAGACTTTTTGGGAATTTTTAAAAAATTACCCCTAACATTTTACTTTTATTCAATTTAGTCCCTGAGCCTAAAAAATGCAAATTAACCATTTTTATTACAAACTCATGCCAACTGAGTGTTAATAGCATCCATTTCAGCCCATTTTTGCAACAATTTCACATCAAGTCCTTGAGCTATTACTATTTCAACAATTTAGTCCCTAACTGGCAAATTCATAAAAAATTACTTAACAAAATACTTTTAAATACCAACTAACACTTCAAATTCATCATTTAACATCTAAAATCACAAAGATTCATCAATCGCAACATTCAAAATCTTTAACAGTTTCAAAAGTAAAGGTACGGGCTAGCTGAACCTAGTTGCAATGATCTCCAAAACATAAAAATTATTAGAAACATGGCCAAAATGACATGCCATACAACTTCAAAAAGAAGACCGAATGCTCAACCACTTCTATGGCTTCCTTCTTTCTCAATTTCAGCAAAACATAAAAAGAGAAAGATGATTATGCTTTGTTTTGTTTTATTATTTTTGTTTTATTACCTTAATAATTAGTTTTATTTTAATTAATAAAACATATAAATTCATAATAAAACAAAGCCAACTGCCCACTAAAATATAATATGGTATATTTACCATATTAGTCCACGAATTTACTTTTTAATAGCTATTAAACATCTTTAGTTAATAGAGTTCAATTTTCACACTTTTTACGATTTAGTCCTTATTAATTAATTAACTATCGAAACATTAAAATTTCTTAATGAAACTTTAATACAACCTTAATAACACTCCGTGAATATTTATAAAAATATTTAAGACTCAATTTATAGAAACGAAGTCCCGATACCTCATTTTCTAAAACCACTTGACCTTAGGGTCTTACAACTTGAACTTAATTAATCATTCAAATAGCATAAATTACCATATCAAAAACCTTTTTAAAACCATATTTGACTCATTAATATTAAAAAAATAATATTTAAGAACTTACTCATCGAATTTGTGGCCCCAAAACTACTATTTCTTGCACCACTGAAAAATGGGCTGTTACAACTGACACCGGCAGCAATAGGTAAAGCAGTTCAACTTTGGCCATTAAGTGGTTGACACCTGACTCATGTTAACATGCAGGCGGCTCCTGATGGCCGACGTTAGTGAGCACCGATGTAACCCGACGAGCAAGGGTCACGGTGCACTCTGGTAAGTTTTTTTTCCCTTTTTTCTTCATTTGTTTCTCGTAACACCCTCCATTGGTCCCCCCACTATAAAACCCTCTATTGGTCCCCCACCATTCCACCACTGCAAGCACAATCGCTGCTCAGCGAAAATATTTTTTCCCATTTTACCCTAGTACTTAAAAAATGCAAGTTAATATAACATGTTATTAATATAAATGTTTTTTCAATAATTTCTTCATTTTTTAAATTGTTCGTGATAAATTGTTCAATTTTTACGCAGATATCGTAATGGATCATCAATCTCTTCTAAATAATGAAAGTCACATTGCAAAGTTCGTACACGATATGGTAATTTTTTGACCAATTGAGACTTAGACAAAATCCATAAATTTTTATTTGAACTAGAAATAAAACATATTATTTTTACTATTTCTACAGAAACGGTATCAGGTTGTAAGACCTCAACTCCATGATTCGGGATATTTTCCCAATCAGAGGGTTCTATTATTTTTGAATGCCGTGGGGTTTCGAGTAGCTGCATTCATTCAAATTGCTGACCTACGAGCCGATTTAGTATCAGCTCTAGTGGAAAGATGGTGCTCGGAGACACACACATTCTACCTCTCCGTGTAGGGAGGTAACCATAACACTACAAGACGTAGCAATCTAGCTAGGGTTGTATATTGATGGAGAAATAGTGACTGGGCCAGGAAAAGTGATCGATCCATGGGGCACTTGTAACCGTTTACTTGGAAGAGTGCCCCCGATGATGAGGAAGAAAGATTAACCGATATTAAATTTACCCGGTTAAGAAATCATTTCAATAATCTACCAAGCCGTCCAATGCAGATGGGGATTATCTGTAATACCCCAAGCCAGGTCTATGCGTTAAGACGAGATTTGGTTTGCCACACAGATCGAACATCCATTAAATTCTCTAATGATTTAGGTAAAACAGTTCCACAAAACCTTTTGGAAAGTGAAGTTTAGTAAAAATTAAGAAAAATGATTTAAAATCGATGAACTATGAAATTGTAACACCCCAAACCCGGTCAAAACGCTATGACTGAATCTGGTATGTCACGGGGTAAAACGTTTTTAGAAGACAAGTCTGTTGAGTCAATTTGCAAAGAAAACACTTAATCTTATGAAAACCAAAGTTGCGTTAAGTAGTTTATTAAAATCATCTCAAAGTTTGTTTTAAAGAGAATCGAGTTGACTTATCGTTGTTACAAGTTCACTTATTTAACCGATGGTAAAGTTTAGGGAAAATCTCGAAATTTATTAAGGTTGTGAAAACATTCATTTTATAATTTCTTTACTTGTTAGTCATGCTTTAATGTTTAACACAAATTCAAATAAATAATTAAACCCAAAGCAAAATATAGATGCCCTTATTACACAACCAAAACCCCAAAATTTAAAACAAAGTAAAATCAAAATTTAACCGTTTAAAATGAAGCCAACTATTGAGCATGGCCACCTCGAGTCCATCCCGGCTCTATATCCGCGATCTAGGAATTATCTGCAAAATGTAAAGGAAGGGGTGAGTCACCGAGACTCAGTGTGCAATTCCCCATCCCGGAGATAACAAGCCCTTACACAGTTCATAAACAAGTATGTATGTCATGCAACCCAAAAACCTAACCATCTGAAACTCCTAATTCTACCCCGTGTGGTACCAAACCACTGGTGGTGCCAAACCACTGGTGACCCAAAGTCACAAATAAACATATGTGGTACCAAACCACTGGTGACCCAAAGTCACAAATAAACATATGTGGTACCAAACCACTGGGGGTGCCAAACCACTGGTGACCCAAAGTCACAGATAATCATATGTGGGGCCAACCCACTGTGGTGCCAGACCACTGGAAGAGTCACGAAGATAACATATGTGGTACCAAACCACTGGTGGTGCCAAACCACTGGTGACCCAAAGTCACAAATAATCATATCTTCCCCCTCCTCTCATCATACCCATGCAATATGACATAATAATTCATGTATGCAGTATGTCATGTATGCTAACATATATCAAATATAAGTATAACATGAATTACCATCATAATCAGATAGACATAAACAACATAATCACGCTAATCAACCTCTAAGGGTATAACCGTAATTTTACCTACCAAGGGCATTTCGTAATTTACCCACCAAGGGCATTTTTGTAATTTACCTTTTAGGGGTATTTTGGTACTTTACCCTTCCAAGGGTATATCAGTAATTTTGCACCTAGAATGGCCTTTCCGAAGGCCTAATGTCACCCCGAGCGACTCAGCTACAACCGGACTATTGGGCCTAAAACCCAATTTTGGCCCATTCGGGCCCACACGCTCATGTGGCCCACCTAACACAAATCTAGCCACGTATATAAGTTCCACCTAGTCTAGTTCACTTTATACTACACTATCATACAATTTATTCAATTGGGCCCACGGGCCCATTGGCCCACTTCGGCCCATCGCGGCCCTAAGCAGCCTCAACACACAAGAATACTACTGATGGCCTCAACTACCGCGTCGAAGGCCCACACGTGCGCTCGCACGCTCGTGTGGCTACTATTGCCGTGACCGGCACTTCGGCATTTACCGCTCTACGACTAGGGTAGAGAGAGTTACACACCTGATAGGAATCTGAAGCTGCTAAACCGCGCTCCGAGCACTCCTTTGCCCAACGCCAACCAGGTATGTTAACTCTCCTCCTAGAATGCTCTTTATATAGCTAGCTCTTCACCCTTCTTCTTTGTATCTTTCCAATGTGGGATCCCTTCGTCAGTAGAGTTTAAATTCAACTGAAACTCTTGCCGTCCAATCTGCAAAATAAATACTCCCTTGCTTCTCATGAGATTCGAACCCAGGCTCCCTTGCAACATAATCCACGCCGCTAACCACTTGGCCACAAGCTCCTCTTGTGTCTTAAACCTTGCGCAACTAAATTTAAACCTATAGCCAAATTCTAAGGTCCAAGTAAAAAGAAAACCAAAATGCAAAAGCCAAGACTTGAACCTTGGACCTCCTTCCTTCCTTGTGGCGTCACCCCCTTGTCTCTTATGTGGCGTCACTTTGCCACTACACCACACACTCCACTTGTGTCATTTTCCTCCACATTTTATTCTTAAGGCCTACCTGCCAACTTCCAGGGTTTTTTTCACCTAAAACCAAAATTTCCCCAAAGCCAAAGTTCGATCCCGGGACTTTATAGAAGCCCTCTAAGCTTCCAAAATCACTTATCTAATAAGTCCAACTTGTATTTAAGCCGATCTCTTGTTCTCCAAAAATTTAAACGCTACTACGCTCAAGGCCCATTGGGCCCAATTCTTCTAGGCCCAATTTCAGGATGTTACAAACATACCCTCCTTAAAGAAATTTCGTCCTCGAAATTTCCAACTAACTAACAGTCGTACATCCTAACTTACAACACTACGCCCACGCTGCGCACTCTGATTCTAATAACACTAATATACTTTTAACTAGAATTTAGAACTCCTACACATACTCAAAAACACCTAGCCATTAAAACAGACGGATATTTCATATGCAACCACCTCTATATCCGAACATCACATCCAAACCAAACACAGAATAGATACCAGAAATACAGCATATAACAAAGCAAAGTATCAGGAAACTTACAGCGCGGATTGGTGCCAGAGACTCGGGTGCCATACTTCCAGAAAACAGATATATATTTTTCTAAACCATTTTCCAAACCATCCTTTAAAAACTTTTTTGAACCCAAACCCATAGCCGAGTTTTTGGAACCTAGGCTCTGATACCATAATTGTAACACCCCAAACCCGGTTAAAATGCTACGATCGAATCTGGTATGTCACAGGGTAAAACGTTTTTGGAAGACAAGTCAGTTGAGTCAATTAGCGAAGAAAACACTTAATCTTTTGAAAACCAAAGTTGTATTAAGTAGTTTATTAAAATCATCTCAAAGTTTGTTTTAAAGAGAATCGAGTTGACTTATCGTTGTTACAAGTTCACTTATTTACTCAATGGTAAAGTTTAGGGAAAATCTCGAAATTTATTAAGGTTGTGAAACATTCATTTTATAATTTCTTTACCTGTTAGTCATGCTTTAATGTTTAACACAAATTCAAATAAATAATTAAACCCAAAGCAAAATATAGATGGCCTTATTACACAACCAAAACCCCAAAATTTAAAACAAAGTAAAACCGAAATTTAACCGTTTAAAATGAAGCCAACAATTGAGCATGGCCACCTCGAGTCCATCCCGGCTCCATATCCGCGATCTAGGAATTATCTACAAAATGTAAAGGAAAGGGTGAGTCACCGAGACTCAGTGTGCAATTCCCCATCCCGGAGATAACAAGCCCTTACACAGTTCATAAACAAGTATGTATGTCATGCAACCCAAAACCTTAACTATCCGAAACTCCTGATTCTACCCCGTGTGGTACCAAACCACTAGTGGTGCCAAACTACTGGTGACCCAGAGTCACACATAAACATATGTGGTACCAAACCACTGTTGGTGCCAAACCACTGGTGACCCAAAGTTACAAATAAACATATGTTGTACCAAACCACTGGTGGTGCCAAACCACTGGTGACCCAAAGTCACAAATAATCATATGTGGGGCCAACCCACTGTGGTGCCAAACCACTGGTGACAATCCCTTTTAATATAATATGTGGGGCCAACCCACTGTGGTGCCAGACCACTGGGACGAGTCACGAAGATAACATATGTGGTACCAAACCACTGGTGGTGCCAAACCACTGGTGACCCAAAGTCACAAATAATCATATGTGGTACCAAACCACTGGTGGTGCCAAACCACTGGTGACCCAAAGTCACAAATAATCATATCTTCCCCCTCCTCTCATCATACCCATGCAATATGACATAATAATTCGTGTATGCAGTATGTCATGTATGCTAACATATATCAAATATAAGTATAACATGAATTACCATCATAATCAGATAGACATAAACAACATAATCACGCTAATCAACCTCTAAGGGTATAACCGTAATTTTACCTACCAAGGGCATTTCGTAATTTACCCATCAAGGGCATTTTCGTAATTTACCTTTTAGGGGTATTTTGGTACTTTACCCTTCCAAGGGTATATCAGTAATTTTGCACCTACAATGGCCTTTCCGAAGGCCTAATGTCGCCCCGAGCGACTCAGCTACCATTTCCGGTTGTACCGGACTATTGGGCCTAAAACCCAAATTTGGCCCATTCTGGCCCACACGCTCGTGTGGCCCACCTAACACAAATTTAACCACGTATATAAGTTCCACCTAGTCTAGTTCACTTTATACTACACTATCATACAATTTATTCAATTGGGCCCACGGGCCCATTGTCCCACTTCGGCCCATCGCGGCCCTAAGTAGCCTCAACCCGCAAGAATACTACTGATGGCCTCAACTATCGCGTCGAAGCCCCACACGTGCCCTCGCACGCTTGTGTGGCTACTATTGCCGTGATCTGCACTTCAGCATTTGCCGCTCTATGACTAGGGTAGAGAGAGTTACACACTTGATAGGAATCTGAAGCTGCTAAACCGCGCTCCGAGCACTCCTTTGCCCAACGCCAACCAGGTATGTTAACTCTCCTCCTGGAATGCTCTTTATATAGCTAGCTCTTCACCCTTCTTCTTTGTATCTTTCCGATGTGGGATCCCTTCGCCAGTAGAGTTTAAATTCAACTGAAACTCTTGCCGTCCAATCCGCAAAATAAATACTCCCTTGCTTCTCATGAGATTCGAACCCAGGCTCCCTTGCAACATGATCCACACCGCTAACCACTTGGTCACAAGCTCCTCTTGTGTCTTAAACCATGCGCAACTAAATTTAAACCTATAGCCAAATTCTAAGGTCCAAGTAAAAAGAAAACCAAAATGCAAAAGCCAAGACTTGAACCTTGGACCTCCTTCCTTCCTTGTGGCGTCACCCCCTTGTCTCTTATGTGGTGTCACTTTGCCACTACACCACACACTCCACTTGTGTCATTTTCCTCCACATTTTATTCTTAAGGCCTACCTGCCAACTTCTAGGGTTTTTTTCACCTAAAACCAAAATTTCCCCAAAGCCAAAGTTCGATACCGGGACTTCATAGAAGCCTTCTAAGCTTCCAAAATCACTTATCTAATAAGTCCAACTTTTATTGAAGCCAATCTCTTGTTCTCTAAAAATTTAAACGCTACTACGCTCAAGGCCCATTGGGCCCAATTCTTCTAGGCCCAATTTCAAGATGTTACAGAAATACTAGTTTGAAATCTTATCATTTAGTATTTAATTGTCAAAAACCTTAAAGTAGTTTTTAAAGAGTTCAAAAGAATTTGAAATCAAGAATAGTTAAAGTATCTCAAATGTTTTAAAACAAAATTAAATCCATCCACACATAAAAATCCATAAAAATATTAATAAATGCCTTATTACATCATACCCAAAATAGTAATTAAAAGAAATCACTTAATAAAAGTTCATAGTTTATAAAACCCATATTCGCAGTATGGCCTCCACGAAGTCATCCTCGGCCCAAGCCTCCGTCAATTGCCATTACCTGAGATGGATAATTAAACAGAGTGAGTTACTCAGAACTCAGTGTATAACTCACTTACCACATTCATTAGGCCAGATCATCAAGACATTATTTTGGGCTTGAGCCCATTTACGGATTTAACATTATAATAAATGAAATGCATGTAAAATGAAATTTCCCAACCAAACCTAATTTCCATCCGCTACACACCACCCGTACCAACCAACACACCTGTGGGGATCAAGTCAACCCACCCCGCCAACACACCAATTGTAGGCATAAAGCCATTTTAAATAATATTGTGGTGCACCATCGAACTAGATTGTGACAAAGTCACTGAACTAGAGGCATTAAGCCATTAAAAATTTGTGGCAGAGCCACCGAACTAGATTTTGGCAACAGGCCTTTCTTCTCTTCATCAATTATCCCAACCCATGCAATCATGTATGCATAACAATCTATATCCATATGATAATTTAAAAAGAAGCCCATAATACATGTGAGTCTATATTTCAAATTTTCATTTTGGCCCATAAGACAAAATAGCATTTAGCCCATTCCATTTAACGATCTAGCAGTTTTTCGGCCCATTTAACGATCTAGCAGTTTTTCGTAAATTTCACAACTTTAACTGTTTTCATGCATTTACACAAAAGTGTTAATTACTACGTATTTTCCGATTTTGCCATCTTTACAATTTTATTCCAATACTTACGGTATAGAATCTAACCCGAGATAAGTGTGAAGTTACACACCTGGTTACTGTGAGAACTAGAATTTCCTGCTCGTCGATACCTAAACACATCACGATAAATTAGAACACTATAATTTATTTACAAATTGAATCTTAGAAATAACGATCTAGACTTTTACCCTCAGAATTTCGAACCACTTCTCTTTGCGGTTTCTCCCCGATTGTTGGTTTGTTACCCGATGAAAATCCACAAACAAACAAAGGTTCGAGAGTACGAACGACTTCAAACAACTGATTCTCCTCGGATGAGCGTCCACAACCCGGTGGAAAATCTCAGATTCCCGAAATAGCCCTTCGCTTAAACTTAGAGGGAATAGCGGAACCACCCCTCTTCCGAACACTATTCACTACCCTTTTCGTCCCTATCTTGATTGTCTCCATTGACAAAAGATTATTAGTCCGACTAATAATATATCGAAATTATGACTAACGGTTTTAAGGGTGAGATTGCCTTACCACAAAATATCCTTGTTCCACAATATGAGAATCGAGCAAAAAGGCCCCTAAAACGAAATCGATTAATAATCCATCTATATCAATATGACGAGTAAAATGAGAGTCCTTAACAAACCCTTACCTTAACACCTTAAATCGATTCCAACGTTCCACGATGCTCACGAACACTTGAGTTTCGGCCCTCCACTATCACACTTAAATATAACAAAAGAAAACGTTTAATAGAATAAACGATGATTTTGATCAAAGAGATTCTTCTTACCACCATAAAGATTCGGCCAAAACATCCCTTAAGCCAACATAGAAACCAAAAAGAAAACTCTTACCTATTGTCCACGGCTTGAAATAAGAATGATTGAGAAGAATACTTTCGTATAATGGAAGATTCGGCATGAATAAACAAAGAAAAGAAAAATGGTTTGGCTATGGAGTAATCTAACATTCGGCCATGAGAGAAAAATATTGAAGAAAATATGGTTGAAAAGAAAATAAAAGATAAAAGAAAGATGATGATGATGATTCAGTTTTCAAGAGGGAAAAGAGAAAGAAAAGAGATGAATTTAGGAGCAATATGCATTCGGCATTGGGGAGGAAAAAGAGAAGAAAAGAAAAGGTCCTTGATGGCTATGTGGTTTCGGTCACAAAGAGAAGAAAAAGATTTGGAGAGAAAGTGTAACATCCTAGATTAGGGGTTATGCGTTCGTGTGTAATTCATGGGATAGTGGGCTCAGTGGGTGTGTTGGATGTGTTCTGAGGAGTTCTAGGAACCCTAAGGTGTATGCAAATGTATGGAAATGTATGGAAATGTATGGAAATGTATGGAAATGTATGGAAAAGTATGGAAATGTAAGGAAATGTATGGAAATGTATGGAAATGTATGGAAATGTATGGAAATGTATGGAAATGTGTGGAAATGTATGGAAATGTAAGGCAATGTATGGAAATGTAAGGAAATGTAAGGAAATGCTTTGGAAACGTTAAGTTTAAAAGAGGAAAGTGAACATTTTTGGAAACTAGGGGATGTAAGGAAATGATGTGGAAATGATTCAAAAGAGGAAAGTAAACATTTTTGGAAACTTGGAAATGTAAGGAAATGTCAAGTTTAAAGAGCCAAACGAAAATTTTTGGAAACTTGGAAATGTAAAGAAATGTCAAGTTTTAAGGCTTAAAAAGAGAAAACTAAGGCAAGGTGGCCTTAAGAAAAATAATAGGAGGAATTTGACACACAAACAGGCTTGGAAAAGTGGCCTGGAAATGCCACTTAAGGCCCAGGTAAGTGACGCCACCTACATGAGCAAGTGGGCCTGAGTTCGAGTCACATGGGAAACAAATAAAAGAAATTTTATTTTGCTTCCAGAAGAAGTGAGGTGGACGGCACAAGCTATTTAAAAAGGAAGAGTTTTATTCTCTTTAAAATTCGGCTAAATGATGGATAAATAAGGGATTTATTTATCATTATTTTCAAGAGATAATGGTTGGATTAAATTCTTTTATTTAGTGATAATACAAAGGATAAAGCTATCAAATATAAGAGTGGTGGCCAACTAAGGGACTCTAGCTAGTAAGTTCGGCTATAAAAGGAATAGAGAGGCCATTCAGCATTATTTACTCATTCTTGATAACCTCTGCTGAATTTTCTCTGCAACCCCTATTCTTTTCTTCTTCATTCTTCTCCTCTCAATATTCCAAAAGCCGAAAGCTTGCTAAGATCAAGGCCATAGCCGAATAGTTGAGACTTCAAGCAAAGGAACTGTCGATATCTAAAGTAAGGGTAAGATCTCATTCGATTTCCATCCTTTTTCTTTTAAGATTTGCCGAAATCTAGGACTAACCCCATTAATATCTTGTTGCCGAAACCTTGAAGAGATCTTTCAGGATTTACTAAGTGTCGACTACAAGGAAGGAGAAGTTCTTTTCCCGAAGGTACACCATAAGCCGCGTGTTCCCTAGTTATTCAGTGAGTTTCGGGATTTAAAATCCACAAGGTAAGTGTCTATAGCATTCGACCAAGGCCTATTTTAGTAGTTAGATCTATTATTATGTGTTTTAAGCCGAAAACTAACAGATTCAAGGGATCTAGTGAGTAGCCGATCTCAAAGGAGAAGAATACAAGTTTTCGGGATTTGACTATAGTCAATTCGACAACAAGGTAGTTTTTAAGAATACAAATCCTACTAGGATTTGGTTTTATAGGCTTTATGCTAACATACTAAGGTTACCAAATGTAGGAATTGAGATCTAAAGTAATAGATCGGTTTTTTCGGGATTTCAAGGAATTCGTTAAGCAAATCAGGTGTGTAATCCACACTAAATCTTAATATGTTTTATGGCAATATTTTATATGTGCATGTTTATAAGAATGTGAATATGGCTAAGGTACCGTGTTACGGTACAAAGTACTCAGGTACGTTTCCTACTCATACTAGGATTACGAAATATGTTATATTTAACATGTGAAAAGTGACATGAATGTGAATTTAGGTATGATATGCATGAAATGAATAAAATAGGGCATTCGGGTTATATGAGAAAGGGGAAGTGAATGTGGTGACTTCGGTCTCACTATCTGAATGTGGTGGCTTCGGTCACATTATCTGAATGTGGTAACTTCGGTTACATTATCTGAATGTGGTAACTTCGGTTACATTATCTGAATGTGGTGTCTCATGACACAATTATCTGGTGGCTATGCCACGAATTTTATATGGGCGATGAGCACGTCGACTGCAGCGACTGCCTTCGATGGAGTGTAGCGGATGGAGTGTTGACTTAGTAGTCCCCACGGTGTGCAGGTTGGTACGGGGATGTGTAGCGGATGGCATCTAGGTATGGGTTCGGGTTTGCATCATTATCTTGAATTATTATGTGAACATGATATGTATGGTATGCCTAAATCTATTAAATTTTAGTGTTGGTTACACATTGAGTCTGTTTGACTCACCCCGTTGGGGAACTTTTTCTTCCAGGTGATGAACAATAATGGACCGGGTCGGCAAGAGCTTAGGGATGGCCATGCACAGCAAGAAATCTATGATTTGGACTTTTATTTTCCTTAAGTACTTTGGTTTTAAATTTGGGTTATATTTGATGTAATAAGGCCATAGTGAACTATTTTATTTCTGTCTTAGTGTTTAATTATGTTTACAAATTTTTATTAAGTTAAAGATTAAGTAATTTATTTTTGAATATACTCTATATGTTTTATCACTTAAAAATTAAAAAGGGTTTTCAATATAAGATCGAATTCATTTTCAACACAAGCCCAACCCAAAACAATATTTTTTTTTAAAATCGCACAAGTTTTTCATAAGAAGCAAAAGAATTTGAACCGGTTTTCTTGAGAAACATACCAAATCTGGTCAAAGCTCGTGGGTCGGGTTTGGGGTGTTTCAATTTGGTATCAGAGCCCAGTTTTAAACTCTCGGCCTGTGGTCTAAGGCCCAAAACGTTTTCAAATCGAGCCCAAATGAGTTTTATGAAAATATTTTTGGAAGTAAGCAGGTTTTCTGGCATGGCACCTAAGTCTCCGACCCGAAGTCCACCAGGTAAGTACCCCTATCCTTTGTGTGATTTATATTGTGAATTGTAGAAGGGTAGAAATGGAATGGAACGTAGACTAGCATGATAAGTATTTGAACCCTAGGACTAGTGTACCCCAACAAATACATAAGACTTAAATGCTTAATTAAACGGACCTATGTCTAAGCCGCCGAGTTAGGGTGTGGCAACCATTGTGCGCATGTCTAGGATTGGTATTCAGTGAGAGCTTGGTATTTAAGCAGTCCGCGTGACTCACCTCCTCTCCACTCGAATCCTACCTGGTGCGTAGCTTCGGTTCACCCTAACCAAGAGGACTTATTCATGGGCTAAACCCTAACTAAAACTCGAAAGGGAACTAGCCGTATTTTCATGGAAAACCTAGTTTTAAAATTCTTAAATTACCCTTTGATTTATAAAAGCTATTCCATAAAATTTTTCTGAAATTTTTCTTGATTTACAAAATTACTAAGATACCCCTATTTGCAAAATTACTAAATTGCCCTTGAGTGTTAAAATTACCATATTACCCCGACTTCAATAAAAATTTTCTTATTTTGTAAAAGTATCCAACAACCCTATTTTGTGAAAGTCCAAAATACCCTGATTTGGAAAATTACGAAATTACCCCTGGTTTACCCCAATTACCAAAATGACCTTGAATTCTCAAAATTTTTGCAACATCACCGATTTGGAAAACAAATTCTCAAAAAGAACACTCAAGTTTTGCAATTTTTGAAATATCCTTGATTTATTAAGATTTACAAATTTACTCTGGTTAATTACCGAAATACCCTCGAATTTCAAAATTTTCAAAAATACCCCGGGAATGCAAAATTACCAAAATACCCTTATTGACAAAATCCAAAAGGAACCTTATTGTGGCAAATTACAAAAATACCCCTGTAGGGCGAATTACGAAAATACCCCTGGGTATGGAAAACAAACAACAACAAAAACTACAACATTTCTCTGAATGAACGAAAGTTCATACTTGTATGAATGTAAAGACTGTGTGCATGTATGAATACGAAAGAACCACTCCTAAAATCCTTTCCATAAAATTCTTCACGAATAATCAGTGAAACAAGGACTAATTCATAAAACTTTTTACTCGGATTAAATCGCGACGTTAGAAATAAGTTCTAGGGGACGTGAACTTAGGGATTGTGCCTAGAAAGTATGATGGTTCTATTAAGATCAGAGTGCACAGCGAAAGCATAGTGCGGTGAGAAGGATTGTACGGCTGTTAATAAGTAATTTCGAGGACGAAATTATTTTTAAGGAAGATAGAAATGTAACATCCTAGATTAGGGGTTATGCGTTCGTGTGTAATTCATGAGATAGTGGGCTCAGTGGGTGTGTTGGATGTGTTCTGAGGAGTTCTAGGAACCCTAAGGTGTATGGAAATGTATGGAAATGTATGGAAATGTATGAAATGTATGGAAATGTATGGAAAAGTATGGAAATGTAAGGAAATGTATGGAAATGTATGGAAATGTATGGAAATGTATGGAAATGTGTGGAAATGTATGGAAATGTAAGGCAATGTATGGAAATGTAAGGAAATGTAAGGAAATGCTTTGGAAACGTTAAGTTTAAAAGAGGAAAGTGAACATTTTTGGAAACTAGGGGATGTAAGGAAATGATGTGGAAATGATTCAAAAGAGGAAAGTAAACATTTTTGGAAACTTGGAAATGTAAGGAAATGTCAAGTTTAAAGGGCCAAACGAAAATTTTTGGAAACTTGGAAATGTAAAGAAATGTCAAGTTTTAAGGCTTAAAAAGAGAAAACTAAGGCAAGGTGGCCTTAAGAAAAATAATAGGAGGAATTTGACACACAAACAGGCTTGGAAAAGTGGCCTGGAAATGCCACTTAAGGCCCAGGTAAGTGACGCCACCTACATGAGCAAGTGGGCCTGAGTTCGAGTCACATGGGAAACAAATAAAAGAAATTTTATTTTGCTTCCAGAAGAAGTGAGGTGGACGGCACAAGCTATTTAAAAAGGAAGAGTTTTATTCTCTTTAAAATTCGACTAAATGATGGATAAATAAGGGATTTATTTATCATTATTTTCAAGAGATAATGGTTGGATTAAATTCTTTTATTTAGTGATAATACAAAGGATAAAGCTATCAAATATAAGAGTGGTGGCCAACTAAGGGACTCTAGCTAGTAAATTTGGCTATAAAAGGAATAGAGAGGCCATTCAGCATTATTTACTCTTTCTTGATAACCTCTGCCGAATTTTTTCTGCAACCCCTATTCTTTTCTTCTTCATTCTTCTCCTCTCAATATTCCAAAAGCCGAAAGCTTGCTAAGATCAAGGCCATAGCCGAATAGTTTGAGCCTTCAAGCAAAGGAACTGTCGATATCTAAAGTAAGGGTAAGATCTCATTCGATTTCCATCCTTTTTCTTTTAAGATTTGTCGAAATCTAGGACTAACCCCATTAATATCTTGTTGCCGAAACCTTGAAGAGATCTTTCAGGATTTACTAAGTGTCGACTACAAGGAAGGAGAAGTTCTTTTCCCGAAGGTACACATAAGCCGCGTGTTCCCTAGTTATTCGGTGAGTTTCGGGATTTAAAATCCACAAGGTAAGTGTCTATAGCATTCGGCCAAGGCCTATTTTAGTAGTTAGATCTATTATTATGTGTTTTAAGCCGAAAACTAACAGATTCAAGGGATCTAGTGAGTAGCCGATTTCAAAGGAGAAGAATACAAGTTTTCGGGATTTGACTATAGTCAATTCGACAACAAGGTAGTTTTTAAGAATACAAATCCTACTAGGATTTGGTTTTATAGGCTTTATGCTAACATACTAAGGTTACCAAATGTAGGAATTGAGATCTAAAGCAATAGATCAGTTTTTTCGGGATTTCAAGGAATTCGTTAAGCAAATCAGGTGTGTAATCCACACTAAATCTTAATATGTTTTATGGCAATATTTTATATGTGCATATTTATAAGAATGTGAATATGGCTAAGGTACCGTGTTACGGTACAAAGTACTCAGGTACGTTTCCTACTCATACTAGGATTACGAAATATGTTATATTTAACATGTGAAAAGTGACATGAATGTGAATTTAAGTATGATATGCATGAAATGAATAAAATGGGGCATTCGGGTTATATGAGAAAGGGGAAGTGAATGTGGTGACTTCGGTCTCACTATCTGAATGTGGTGGCTTCGGTCACATTATTTGAATGTGGTAACTTCGGTTACATTATCTGAATGTGGTAACCTCGGTTACATTATCTGAATGTGGTGTCTCATGACACAATTATCTGGTGGCTATGCCACGAATTTTATATGGGCGATGAGCACGTCGACTGCAGCGACTGCCTTCGATGGAGTGTAACGGATGGAGGGTTGACTTAGTAGTCCCCACGGTGTGCAGGTTGGTACGGGGATGTGTAGCGGATGGCATCTAGGTATGGGTTCGGGTTTGCATCATTATCTTGAATTATTATGTGAACATGATATGTATGGTATGCCTAAATCTATTAAATTTTAGTGTTGGTTACACATTGAGTCTGTTTGACTCACCCCGTTGGGGAACTTTTTCTTCCAGGTGATGAACAGTAATGGACCGGGTCGACAAGAGCTTAGGGATGGCCATGCACAGCAAGAAATCTATGATTTGGACTTTTATTTTCCTTAAGTACTTTGGTATTAAATTTGGGTTATATTTGTGTAATAAGGCCATAGTGAACTATTTTATTTCTGTCTTAGTGTTTAATTATGTTTACAAATTTTTATTAAGTTAAAGATTAAGTAATTTATTTTTGAATATACTCTATATGTTTTATCACTTAAAAATTAAAAAGGGTTTTCAATATAAGATCGAATTCGTTTTCAACTCAAGCCCAACCCAAAACAATATTTTTTTTTAAAATCGCACAAGTTTTTCATAAGAAGCAAAAGAATTTGAACCGGTTTTCTTGAGGAACATACCAAATCTGGTCAAAGCTTGTGGGCCGGGTTTGGGGTGTTTCAGAAAGAGCAACTAATTCCGAAATGGTCAAAAGAAATGGCAAAAAGAAACAATTGCTTACTCAAAGTTTTTGGCACATTCGGCTAGGGAGAAAATGGATGGAGAAAAAAGAGTGTCTTGCAAAAGCAAAAATGACCAAAAGGTAATACCCCCAAAAGCTACCAACCAACTAGCCTATCACCAAAAATTCACCACCCAAAATTGGCTCCCCCCTTTAGTCCACAAAATCGTCCCCATTCATGGTCAAAATGGCCATGAAAAAGTTACCAAAACATCAACCTTGATTCAAGCCTTGCAATCCTCCCTTTTCCTAAAGTTTGAGAAATCCTATCCGGAAAATCAAGCAATTCCATCCCTTAAATCATGCTTGCCATAAACTTTAATGTCCTTACCATAAAAATTTAGTCCATCTTATCCATGATTGATGCTTGGCCGACACATGCTAGGAAAAAGCAAAAATAAAAACTCCCAAATTGCATGCTAGGAGATTCGAACCTCTCCCCTCAAGTCCAACTTATGGCGCCATCACCACTTTGCCAATTGCTCATCTTATGCCATCTTTTATCACTTAATTAACTTAACTTCAAGGTCACCTGATTTCTCTACACTAAAGTACTCTTTACTAAAATTTATTCTAATTCCAAGTAAACCCGAGCCTTCTCAAGACTATATTTAGCACATAATAAAATCATACCCGAGCTAACACCAAAGATAAGCAACATATTGATACTCAAATTTTTAGGATGTTACATTATTTACACTGCAAGAGCATATATTCTACAACTGATAGGTGGGGTATTGATGCAGGACGTAAATCAAAATAAAGTCCATATCATGTACCTTCATTTACTAGAAGATCTAGCCCAAATCGGGAATTATAGTTGGGGCTTTGCAGTATTAGCATGTTTATACTGAGAGCTTTGTCGAGCAACAAAGCCATCTACAAATACCATAGGCGATTGTTGCCTTCTACTACAGTCATGGGCGTTATATTGGATGTCATTTCTGGCATCAGTGAGTCACCAACCGTGGATGTAGCCACTTGTAAATAGGTGATTGATAATTCGACTTTACTTTTTGTTTCTTAATTGTATGGTATAGTAATTTTGTTCATGCAAAAAATAATCCAAAATATGAATGTGTTTTTTCAAATGGACGATTATACGAGAGTCGGATGATCGTACACCATTTTCGTATACTGCCAGATGGTAGAAGCTCATTCTGGGGATATTGTAAAATACGCTTCCAAATTTATTTTTATTATTTATTTGCCAAAAAAATTAACTTAACTAAAAATGTTTGCTCTTTACTGTGCAGTTTCTATGGATGCCGTATAAGGAGGAAATTGCGACCCTCATACCATCATGGATTCACGAGTAGCAAGCTCTATTCGGGACAAACATCCCATTCATTAATTTCCATATGGTTGAGTGGCATGTAGTAGACCGGGTCTTGAAATAGTTCAGTTGCATGCAACCTATCTCTAACCCTCTATAGGACTTTAAAGAACTCCACGAGATAGAAAAAAAGGGTAAGGGCGCCATAAATTGTGTGAACCAACATGCTCCGTACATTATTTTGTGGAATGCCCAACATCAAAGGATGACCCCCTTGTAGTCTCAAAGACTAGGTTCATTCCTACGCGCGAGTACGTAGCTTAGTACATGGTCCCGAAACACGCACAACCAGAATCTTCTCGATGGCGATGGATGAACACACTATCGTGCTATAATCGAGTTCCACCATTCGGGAACACAAAATCTGCCTCATACCCTGACCCTGAGCCCTAATATACGGCATCTTGATCCTCATCGCATACCCTCCATCCCCAACAACAACCTCTTTCGCTCGAGGAGATGTTTGGCGATGACCCCAACCCTCAATATTCGGCACACTTCGGGTCATCCTCGTACCACCTGGAGCTTCAAGGAAAGCGCATACACCTACCATGGAGGATATTTTTGGCTCAGCCCCTCAGGTATCGCAATACCCCATCACACCCAATGATGGGACATACGATTATACCACTTTTTTTAGTACACTGGTACAAACACTGGAGGTTGGCCTAAGCATTTACCAATCCCCACATGCAGGTGCACCCCCTCGCCAATGGAGACAGGCCGACCGTTACACTCCGAAGTTAGGGACATCGCTAGGATCCTGACAATTCTGATTTTTTATAATTATTAACTTTGTACATATTCTTTCAATACGGAAAAAAACATATTTTAACATAATATTTAGTTTGCATAGATGAATACAAAATATTAAGTATAAAAAAAATTATAATTCGACCAATAAATAATATAGACCAAAATTGATTTATAGATATAAAAAAATATGAATATTGTATACATTTGATATACGAAAAAAATCCAACAACAAATAATACAAACCAACATTGTTTTGTAGATAAAGAAAATAAAAACATTTGAATAGTAGTTTTCTACAGTTAGTCATCTTCTGCTTGAATCAGGTCTATGTTGCATTTAGTAATTTTTACCATGTTTGCCTGCCATCTTCTTTAACTGTAATTGGTCTACACAATTCGTCATCTCTGATGAAGAAAGTCCTCAACATTTGTAAATCGTAATCGGCGTAACCGGTACCTTCGCCCTTTGATGGCAAACCATTACGCTTCACGTGACAATATATAATTCAACTCCGATAAAACATGACAGTTTATAACTCAACCCCAAAATTCGATTGCACACTCCCAAACACTCCCATCTACAATCCACTACATCACACCCATTTGATGGTACACTCCCAAATTTGGTATCCCCATTTGATGGAACTCTCAACAATTTTTACCTTTCAATTACAATACCACAACCCAAAGAGCTTCCATATATATAGATCAAAGATGGGTTTTTCA
The DNA here is from genome assembly GCA_005393395.2 of Gossypium australe. Lineage (NCBI taxonomy): Eukaryota > Viridiplantae > Streptophyta > Magnoliopsida > Malvales > Malvaceae > Gossypium > Gossypium australe. Next base: position 78,729,097 of record CM016626.1, on the reverse strand, counting down.
AAGATTTGGGCTTTCATAAATTTTTCAGGTTTATTCTGGCATGGCACTTGTACCTCCGACCCGAAGTCCACCAGGTAAGTACTTCGGACTCTTAAAGTGATTTGTTTGTGTGAATTATTATGGGTTATTTGGGCTCGTAGATTAGAATACTAAGGTTATTGGACTCTAGGATTAGTTTACTCAACATATGCATAAGACTTTAATAGGTTATTAAACCAACTTGTGACCAAATCGCCGAGTTAAGGTGTGGTAACCTCGGTGCGCATGTTTAGGATTGGATCCGGAAGAGCTTGGTACTTAAGCAGTCCTCGTGACTCACCTCCTCTTCGCAGGAATCCTACCTGGTGCGTAGCTTCGGTTCACCTTAACCAAGAGGATTTGTTCATAGGCTAAACCAATTACTAAAACCCGAACGGGATTAGCCTTATTGTTTTAAAACCCTTAGTTTTAAAATTTTCAAATTTACCCCTTTGATTTGTGAAACCTTAAATCTGATTTTTGAAAGATGTTTTCTCGATTTACGAAATTACCCAAAATGCCCCTAGTGGCAAATTTACAAAATGCCCCTGTATTGTAAAATTACCGTATTACCCTCAACTATTGTTAAAATGATTTTACTTTGCAAAATACCAAAATCTCAAGTTTTCAAAATGGCAAGATACTCCGGTTTGGGAAAACTTACGAAAATACCCCTGGGTTGGGGGTAGACAGGAATGTTTTAATGGTGTGCTGAATGTGTAATTCTCTGAACTAGGGTAGTGAACTTTAGATGAAACTTTGGTTGATCGAAAGAACCGCTTTTGAAACTTCTTCTCATAAAATTTGCTCGTGGATAAACAGTGAAACAAAATTTGCTAATTCATAAAACTTTTAAACAGATTAAATCGTGACGCTAGATATGAGTTCTAGGGCGCGTGGTCGCAATACTCGTGGACGTGGTAGAGGCAGGATGGCAGTATCGGAACCTTGAGTGTGAACTTTGGGACTGTTCATAGAAAGTACATTGTGGTTTTATTAAGATCAGAGTGCGCAGCAAGAGCTTAGTGTGGCGAGATAGGATGTACGACAGTTAGTTAGTTGGAAATTTCGAGGACGAAATTTCTTTAAGGAGGGTAGAATTGTAACATCCCAAAATTGGGCCTAGTAGGATTGGGCCGATTGGGAATTGGGCTTTAGGAAAATTAGAATATTATTTATTTTTGTGTTGGCTTGGATATGAATTTTGTGTGTTAGCATAGTCTTGTGAAGGTTTGATTTTAATTAGGAAGTTAGAATAAATTTTAGTATGGCTTATTTAATGAAGTGGATTAGGTGAGCTTAGCACTTAAGTTAATTTAAGTGTTCATTTATAGCACATGAGGAGTAAGCGGCATGATGGTTAGGGCTCTTGAAAGGTTGCTTGAGGTTAATGGTTCGAGTATCAAGGAAAGCATTTTGAGGATTTTTATTTCATCATAGCATTTATGGACGGTCAAACCTTATTCATGATAGGTGGACTAATAACTTTTGGTAAGTTGAATTTATTTTTAAGGAAAGCATGGAAAAAGGGATAAGATTCCTAAGGTTATGGAAGGATATCTTAAAGTTATGGCATGATGAGGGGACAAAGGCATGGAATAAGGAGGATGTTTTGGAAAGTAATCCTAGGCTTTAGTGGATGTATGTGGATGGCATGGGTGTCTAAGGGGGTGGCCGAATTTTGTTAGGTAGCTTGGGGGGGAATAGTTGGCCAATTCTCCTTTTGAACATCTTTTGCATTTTTGTGCATTTTTGTTTTCCCTCTCCAAAAATCCTTTGTTTGGCCGAATGAGTATTGTACATTTTGTACAAGTTTTGCTTTTGGTTAGCCTTCATTTTGTTTGAACCAAAATTTATATTTTCTTTCTCTCATCTTTTCCTTTGAAACCGAAACATCTTTTGCACTTTTGTGCACTCTTTCTCCCATCTCTCTTCCTCTTTTCTTACTTTTGGTATTTGCTCAACATCACTTTTTCCTTTTTATTTTCTTCTTGACCGAACCTCTTTCTTCCCCAAATCCTCTTTTCTTTTCTTTTCTTCCATTATTTCTAAAATCGAATCCTCTCCCTCTCATTCTCATTTTTTTTGCTACTCACATACTCTATTTCTTTTTCTCCATAATATCTTTTGTTATCTTCATTCAAAACCATAGCCGAATCTTCTACTTCCTTGTTAGTATTATTTTTGTTGGCCGAATATTCAAAGGGTAGGCATTCATTTTTGGGTTTTCTTCAATCGGTTTTGGAAGATAGGTAAGTGGTTATGGCCGTTTTCCTTTCTTTTTTTTTATGTCGTATTCTTGAGGGCGTAGGCCACTTTCTAATGTTTTTGGTATAGAGGCCGAAACTAATATGATTCCATTTAGGGATTTCGGCAGAGTTCTTAATCAAGTGAAGTTTTCGGGATTTGATCATTTGTGCCTTAACAGGTGCGTAGTTATCGCACTATTTCTCCTGTTTTGTGTATTGATATATATATTCTTGTATGATGTGTGATAGCCGACAACAAAGGCTAAAGTGGTGAAAACCCATGATTGGGGTAATCGGTTAACAGGTCAGTAATATGTGATATTAAATTATTTATGGTGACTGTGTAAAATGATAATGAGCATGTGATGTATGTTCATTCTATATGTTGATTTGGCATGATACATTAACATATATGCATGGGGATTGGATTTGATCAAGGGAGGACGGGTGTACATATTTATGTACGTGGTCTAATGTTAGCCTCGTGCTACATTAGCGCTTGATGATCAGCTGTGTGCTACATCAAGGGAGGTGTTGGCTACGTGCCCATCTCGGTGGTTGATGGCTGTGTGCATCACCGTAGACGAATTAATGTTGGGATCACTATTTGATCGGTGGCTTAGCCACGGCCTTGAGCAGCAAGTCTGCCAAGGTAAGATATAAGGATCACTATTTGATCGGTGGATTAGCGACGGCCTTGGACGGCAGGTGTGCCGGGGTTGGTGTAATGGATGGAATTAGGTTGGGTTGGGCGTCATTTTGCATATTTATGTATGTGAACTGTGTGGATTTGGGCCAAGCCCATATGTGGAGGCATGTGTGATGATTATGCACTGAGTCTGTGGACTCACCCAATTTTTCTCAACCATTTCAGGTGATGCGTAAGCGTTGGACCGGGTTTGGAGTGGATACAAGGTGGCCCATGCAGAAGAAGATATTTTAATTATTTTAAGCATTTTAATATTGAGTATTTTGTTTTAAGTATTGGTTGTAATAAGGGCCATTTAACCAATTTTTGATTATTATTATGTTTTAAGTTGGTTTGTTGAATATATTGTTATTTGCAAATGTTTATTTGGGATTTTAATTATACAATGTTTTAGTAAAGACAACAAATTTTAATGTTTTTACTTTTAAGTTAAAATCTTTTCAAACGTTTTCCGCAGTGGCATTCTAAATTCGGCCGTGGCGTATGGGCCGGGTTTGGGGTGTTACAAGTGTCCCAGCACCCCAAAATTGTTTTAAAAAAATCTGGTACTGGGGTGCTGACCATCAATGTCCCAGCACCAAAAAACTTAAAAGGGGTGCCGGTCATTGGTGTGCCAGCACCCCAAAATTTTTTTTTCAAATATTGGTATAAATGTATAACAGTATGATACGGGGTGAAAAAATTTACAAGGGTTCCGGCCATCTAGTGTCCAACAACCAAAAAAATATTTTTTTAACTCCTGACATTATCATTGGGCAATGATTGTCTCAGGAAAAATATTGGTTCAGGCCATTTAGTCCCCCTTACCCAATTTTACTGTTCATTTAACTCATTTAGGTGATTGTTTTTGAATCAGATCATTTACGTAAATAATTAATTTTTTGGGTCATTTGAGTAAAATAACTGATAATTTGTAGGTGAAGTAAGATACAATGGTAGATCTCAAAACTAAACAATATTTTTATGAGTAAATTACGATAATTGTTACTTTAAATTAGGTTTATATTATTTTAATCACTTTAAAATTTTTAATTTATATATTTTAACTAAAATAATTATTCAGATTAGTTATTATCATTAAAAACTCCGTTAATCTAATAAAGGATTGTCAACATGACACATTATTCCATTAAGTGACTAACATGTTACAATTTTTTTGACTTTTGATTAAAGTTAGAGACATCTTTATAATTCACCCAAAATACTTTGTTTTTATTTTTATTTTATTTTTTGTTCTTTTTCTTCTCTTCTCTCCTTTTTCTTGTGTTATTTTTTTTTGGGGATGACATCAACATATTTAAATTGTAAACACTTTCATAACATCACTAATGTTCACCACAATAGCATTACAAATTGATTTAACTAGAATCTATTCATCTTTATGCCAAATTTGGAGTCCATGAACCTCGTTATATTGCCGAAGTAATGTAACTATATCTCAATTAGAGTGAAGGCTAAAAGAATAAGATCAAACTTTGAGCATGGTGAATAATAGTTTTGTCCAAATATGGGTTTCCAGAAAGATAAGGGAAATGATTGGGGCAAATCTCCATTAGTACCAAGCATTTAGGAGATAGTGAGTAATTATCCCTATCAATTCCTAAAAAATACATACAAGCTCACAAGGACAAGTCACTGGTTCCTCATATGGCATCTTTTTCATTTCAATTCCAGTTATTTCAGTCCAAATATAATATATAATTTCTTAGCATATATATATTGGTATGCAACGAACAAGTAAATAAAGTAAAATTGAAAAGATCGAACATGCAAATTTTATGTAGAAAAACTCATCAAAAGAGTATAAGAAACCACGAGTAAAAGGAAATTTCACTATAATAAAAGGAGAGTACAAAAGATGGAGAGAATAAAAACAAAACATGAAGTCTTGAAATAAAAACCCTTCAAAACAAAAAAACATAATTCTCTCAATCTAAATATTTCTGTTATGTAAAACCTAGAGTAATTAAAGACCTATTTATAGGCTAAAATTCGTAGTATATATGATTAAAATAACCCTAGGTTAATCAAAGCTTAAGTGGGAAGCTAAAATGTAGTTTAACTGGGAGAAGAAAATCAAGAAGCTTGAGAAGCTTAAGGGGACGTCGCATCGTCGGGACGAAAACTCTCTTCTCGTCGTGATGTCGGCTATTCGTCGAGACAAAGAACAATTCTTCATTGCCACGTCACACATTATTTTGTTTGAAAATACAATGCAAAACTCTACAAATCTCCACCTTGACTCGTATTTGACTTCACTCCCTTGCCAAAGCCATATTATGGGCCTAATTTGATATTCGTTGGATACTCACCAAGTCCAAGCAATGCTTGAACTTTGAAACTGAAAGACTCTTTGTCAACATGTCGTTCGGATTGTGTTCTGTGCCAATTTTATGAATTTGAACATCCCTTTGAATGATTACCTCTCGAACAAAGTAATAACGAATATCAATGTTCTTTGTCCTTTTGTGATGCATTTGATATTTGGTGAGATGTATGTGTAACACCCCTAACCTGTCTCCGTCATCGAATTTGGGTTACGGAGCATTACCGTACAATCACAAACATTTTTCATCCTAATATTTAAATAAATGACACATATAATAAACCATTCATACGCATGCAATTTTTCCTTAAATCGAGCCTTTGAGGCCCTAAAAATAGCTTAGAAGCAATTCGAGACTAATTTGAAACAAAATAGAAGTTTTTAGATAAAATTGTAAAATTTGAAAAATAGGGGTCACACAGCCATGTTGCTAGGTCGTGTGCCTCACACAACGAAGACACATGTAATAGCCTGTTTTTAGTGAAATAAAAAAATGGTTTCGGGACCACAAATCTAATATGATAATATTTATTTTATTATTTTAATGTCTACAGCATTTTAGTAGTATCGTATAAATTTTTTGTTAAGAAATTTTATCGTTTGCATGTTAATTTGATGAAAAGGACTAAATCGTAAAAGGTGCAAAAGTTACATTCTATAAGCTAAAGGGGTCTAATGGCTATACTATTAAATGGTTGAGGGATTTATGTTGTTATTAGACCATAATTATATTGAGTGGAAAAATATAGACATTTATTAAGTGGTTTTAAGGTTTATAACAAAAGGTTAATTAAGTAAATTAATAAATAAGGTTAGTAAAATAATCAAAACAAAGGCCATCATATTTGTTTTTCCATTTTTTGTCAGAAAATAAGAGTAGAAAGAAGCCATAGCCAAGCTTGAGTATTCGGTCATCTCTTTCTTGTGCATGTAAATGATTTTTCATCCCCTTTTTAATGATTTTTATGTTTTTGAAGTCGTCGTAGCTTAATCTAGCTAGCATAGGGACTAATTTGCAAAATTTTTAAAAGGTTAGGGTTTTCCCATGAATGTGTTCATGTGGTTTTGATGTTTGATGGAAGAAAATGAATCCTTGTTGATTTATAAACAACTTTTGTAAAGTGAATTTTGTTGAAAATGTCAAATAGGGATTTAATTGAAAAATGTGAAGTATTCATGGTGAAAATTGTGAAATAATGAATTGTATGAGTTGATTTGGATCTATATTGAATTCGACTAGCTTGGGTTAGGGATGAATTTGCATGAATTTCAATTTACAAGCTCAAGGACTAAATTGTAAAGAAATCAAAATAAGAGGGGAAAAATGTAATTTGCAAAAATATGATTTTTGGATTGGATTGGATAGAATGATTATTGCATGGATTGCATTTGAATATTTAAATCAAGTTAAGCCTCATACGGATTTATATTGAAGGAAAGATAAAGTGTCGAACTAGTCTATTATATTTCAACATTTTGTGATCGAGGTAAGTTCGTACGTTTAAATAGTGTTTTAATGTATTTGATTTAAATGCTATTATATTATTTTTCATATCATTCCATGACGGAAAATTCAACGACGGTATGACAACTATTGAGCTCCGTTTGAACCTTAGTAATATATAGGATATAAATGACATGTCATTAGGGTTACCATGTTTCGGGTGCTGGTCTTGAACGTCCTACCAATGGCTGAGTTTCGACATTTGTTGCGGAAACTAATCAGCTTGTATGAGCGGCATTGTGTAGCTACGTTTCGACTGTCTGCTTGTGTGAGTAGGCCTATTTATGGCTCGTAGGAGTGTTTATGTAAAGGGAAAGGAAAGGAATGATTTCGACAATGTGTTAACACACTATGTATGAGCTTCCCGTGTATCTGATATTATTCTAAGTGGTTCAACGAATATGAAAAGGGATGAACCAGTAAGGGTTCCGATTGATTTCACTATGCAATTATGGAAAGGTATTAAGTATTGATGGTCAAGTTTGTATAGCCATGATATGAAAAGTATGAGTTCATATGTATTTTGTTCATTAAAATTACCTTACCATGTGATGATTGTCGAAACCATTTTTTTATCGAGTTTGAAAAAAATGGGGATCGACTTTAAAAATATGGAAATGGAGTTACCACCGATCTTTTATTCAAGGTGTGATCGGATCACCTTGAGATGTATTATTTTAATAAAACATTTTTACTAAAACAATAATTTTGGTCTATGAAATCTAAGAAAATAGGTTCGGGAGTCGGTTACGCACGAGGAAGGGTCAGCACCCTCGCAACGCCCAAAATTGGTACCAAATTGATTAATTAATGTCCTGATGTCAAAAATTTGAAAAGATTTTAAAATACGATCCTTTTTTGGTAGGGAAAAACTTGAAGAAATTAAGCCTGATGACGAGGCCTGCTTATTTCGAAGGAACAAAGTATCATACCCAGTGAGTTAGGATACAACAATTCGTGACTTCGAAAATATGCCTATCTTTCGACATTCAATACTCGTATATTTAAAATTAAGAAGGATACTCCATTATTTGGGTCAAATGAAAAATCGAAGCCCAGTAAGTTAGGGCACTATTTCTCATAATTCCCGGATACGGAATATTGCCTTTGTTGTTTTGAAATTCTTATCTCGAGATGATAAAATATCACACTCAATGAGTTAGGGCGCAATGTCTCAAATTCCCGAAAATAAGTTTTTATTTGAAATATCATTCAATTGGATTTAAGAGAAAAAGGGATACTCGGTCGTTAGGTTTTAACGAGGAAAAATCAGAACCCCGTAAGTTAGGGCACGATTATCTCAAAACCCCTCAAGCACGAGCATCGCCTCATTCTTTTGAAATTCTTATCTCGAGATGATAAAATATCACACCCAGTAAGTTAGAGCGCAATGTCTCAAATTCCCGAGGATAAGTTTTTTACTATTTGAAATATTGTGCATTTAGATTAAAAAAAGGGTACTCGGTTGCTAGGTTTTAACGAGGAAAATTGGAACCCAGTAAGTTAGGGCTCGATTGTCCCAAAACCCCTAAACACGAGCATTGCCTTATTTCAAAAAGAAACTTTAAATAATAAGAAAAATGATCTTTTAAGTTAAAGTAACATCAAACACAACATTTTTCATAATATGCAATGGAATACTAATATACAACGCCAACATCAAATATTACAATGATGAATCATGAATAATTAATGGCTATGAATTAACAAATTATAATCCATGCAATAGCAATAATCATATAACGAAATTTTGACATTAACAATTGAAGAAAATAGAGCAAAATATTAAAAAAAGATATGATGTATATAATTTAAATAAATAATATTCAGGAGGTGAAAAGTTTATTATAAAGAAATGTGTATATATATATATATATATATATATATATCAACATATAAAAGTATTTGTAATGAAATAAAATATGGTTTTTGAAATTGATAAATTATATACAATAGATTTAAAATGGAACGACATATATATGCAAGCAATTTTAAATGAAACTAAATGTACATATAGATAGGTTTAAGAGGAAATATATATATATATATATATATATATATATAAAATAATGTGAGAACCAATAATATATTTACATAAAATAAGATAGTAAAAGTAATGCACACAAAGGTTTAAAATGAACAAATTATATTAAGATAAATTTAAAATATATTCGAGAAAAAATATAAAAACTAAACACTTAATAACATTTTAAAACAATATATTAAAACCATTTAAAATTGAATAACCAAATTAATGGAGAAAAATATAAATAAGATACATAGATCAAAAAGGGGTCAATTGGAATAGAAATAAAATAAAAAGGATAATTTTTAAATAAATGAAATTATGCAAACAGAATCAAGAATGCATGTAACATCCTAGATTAGGGGTTATGCATTTAATGCATAATTCAAGTGATAGTAGGCTTGGAGTGTGTTTGGATATATTTTAGGAGTTTTTGGAAACTCTAGGATGGAAGGGGAAAAACTTTGGAAAATATTGGAATTTTAAGTAAAAAGGGGAAACTAGGAAAGGAGGCCTTAAAGGAAATTTTCTGGAGTTTAGGACATAAGAAATCCAAGTGGTAAATTGGCTAGGAGGCGCCACTTAGTGCTTAGGGGAGTGATGCCTCAAGGAGCTAGGTGGACAGGGTTCGAGCAGCATGGGAAGCAATGGGCTTTTCTTTTTGCGTCTGGAAGGGGAGCAAGGCCAGGGAGACCTTAAGGGAAAAATCTTAGGCGTGTTTGGCATAAAGCAGGCCTTGGTAAAGTGGCTTCCATGCGCCACTTAAGGGCCTGGAATGACGCCTGGGCAAGGGCCTTGGTTCGAATCCCGTTGGCAGCATGGGCGTGTTTTTATTTTGTTTTGGCGTTAAGACAAAAGGGAGCTAGGGAAGGAGGCTTTAAAATAAATTGTGGCAAGTTTATGTCATAAGAAAACGCCATGGCAGAGTGGCTTGGGGCGCTATATGTGGCTTGCGACAATAAGGGCCCAGGTTCGAGTTGCGAAGGAAGCAAGAAAGGGCATTTTATTTTTGTGCAGCAAGAAGGCGCTTGGGCTAAGTAGGTCTTAAAAGAAATTCAAGGAGAATTATGTCACAAAGAGGCGCCTTGGCAAAGTGGCCTGGGGCGTTACCTGCAGTTAAGGGTTCCAGCAGGTCTCGGGTTCAAGGCGTGTGAGCAGCAGTTGGGTGTTTTATTTTTGGCTTTTGGCGCCAAGAGAGAAGGAAGTAATGGACAGCAATTAGACTTCTAATTAGGTAAAGATTAAGCTGGATTTTATTTTTGAATTTCGGCTAGATAAGTAGTAGATAATTGTTAATTTATTTTTATTATTCTTTTATAGGTAGATAAGAGATGATTTGGGAGTTTGATAAGGGATTAATGATGGATTATTTTTATTTTATTAAGGTGATAAAGGTGGATTTATTTTAAGTTGATAGATAGAAGATAATTATAGATTTATTTAATATATTTTGAATGTGTGTGTTCAAGAGTTATTATAGGAGAAGGAAGTGGAATTTGAGAGGAGGTAGGAGTGCCGAAATTGTGTAGTATAAATAGGGGTGATCATCTTTTGGCCATTCTTTTGTTCATTCTATTTTCTTTTGCCGAAAATCTGTTCCTCTCATTCTCTCTTAGTGCCGAATTTCTTCTCACCTTCCCTTCCTAGTCTTTTCCTTCCTTCCAACTTTAATTCTCCATCTTTTCTTATATGGCCGAATACCCCATTTGCCATTAGTGCCATAGCCGAACCTAGTAGTTTCTCTTTGTTTGAAACTCTAAAGAAACACCATCACTACCTTGATTCTCAAAAGCCGAATATTGCATCTCCATTTGATGAGCCATAGCCGAATCTTTACTTGAAACCCCTTATCACTTCTTTTCTTCTTTTGTTCTCTTCAAAGCCGAAAGTTGGAGATCTGACTCTATTCCGAGGATGTGGCCGAACCTAGGGAGGTGATTTGGGAAGATTGACCATTAAGGGTAAGCAACGATAGTGGTAAGTATTCCTTTAGTAATCGGTTTTGGATATTTTTCTTAAGGGTGCCGAATCAAGTGATTAAACTCTGGCTATGGGTTGGCCGAATGTTTTCTTAAGGCAATAAGTGATATGTTCTCTTATATGCAGCTAACGTCAAGGTGCATTGAGGGAGTCTTTCGGGATTCGATTCGTTGGTAAGAATATTTAGTAAGTATAGTTTAGATTTGGTATATTTAGATTATGATGTTATCGGTTAACCGTTTGGTTCTGATTAAGATATCATTAATGGACATGGATGCCGGTCAAGAAGGTAAAGGGAAAGTCCCTATCCCGAAGTTTAAGAAAAGATCTATCTCGGCAGTTCGGGATTGGCCACCGGGGTGTGGGCCAGCAGCAGGAGAAAGCTATAGGCAAATAGCTGTAGTCTCGCTTAGCGATAGCGTCGGGATCGAGAGTTTAGAACTTCAAGTGATCAGGTGTGTAGTTAGCCTACCGTTTTTCGGGATATATGTTATATTTGCATGTGACTGTTTATGTATGTATGTATGTGATATTTTATATGTGTTATGTGTGTGCTATCTAATGCAGTGGAAATTGTGATATGGATACCCTCATGGGGTATGTCGATAATCCGGTAAGTACCGAATATGATAAAATGTGATTATTGATGTGAATATGTGACAATATGCTAAATAACATGTACATGCATTATCATGGCATTATTTTATGTTGCATGTGCATGGGTGGGATATGATATGAAAGAAGGACAGGGTGTACTTCGAGTACGTGGTTTGATGAATGGCTCTGTGCCTCATCGTGGTTGATATCAGCTATGTGCCATATCGTGGTTGATGATATATTTATCATCGTGGTTTTGGTGTTAGCTACTGCTACATCGTGGATTGGCGCTGACTGAGGTCGCGTTGTGGATTTTTGTGCTTTATTGCACGTGGACGGCATTGATTGCCTTTTGGAGTGAAAAGGTGAGGGTGATTTATTAATCCCCTGGTGTGTGGTAGGCTGGATAAGGGGGTGTGTAGCGGATGGACCCTAGGATTGGGTTGGGTGCACTTTTCATAATTCTATGTGACCTGAGAAATGAGGTATTAATGTGGAAATGGGCCAAGCCCAAAATGTGAACGTGGATTGGAATGAGAAATGGGCCAAGCCCAGTATATGATATGTGGAATAATGTGGTAATGGGCCAAGCCCAGTATGTGGAAACATGTGGTTACTTACACTATTATATGAATGTGATATGAATGTGGGCCAAGCCCAGAATGTGGTAATATGTGAATATGATATTTGTTATCTGATATGTGGGTTAATATGGGGTTAACATGTGGGTGGAATTCAGTGGTTTAATTACACACTGAGTCTGTATGACTCACCCAATTTTATCAACATCGCAGGTGATGCTTGGACCGAGTTTGGAGTGGATACGAGGTGGCCCATGCAGAAGACATTTTATTTAATTAATTAAGTATTTATATTTTCAGTATTTTGATTAAGTGTTTATTGTAATAAGGCCCATTAAAGTATTTAAGTATTTTTATTAAGTATCTTTATTATTATGTTTTATTATGGATTGACAATTGAGATATCTTTCGCAAATGGTTTCATTTTCTTAAATCTATATATATAATAAAGTTTTAATTCAGATATTTTTATCAAGCTTATATTATTTAGAATTTTTAAATGGACATAGTTTTTGAATAAGAACAAAATTTTCAAGTTCCACCACAAGTCAGGATATTTTTAAACGATTTCCGCAGTGGCATTTCAAATTCAGTCGTATCAAATGGGCCGGGTTTGGGGTGTTTCAATGCATGTAAATAAACGAGGATAAAAAATGCAATATTCCAGTTTTTAGAAACGCTGCGTATAGATTGGATTAAATTGAAAAAGCATTTAAATTATAGAGACTAATTTTAAAATAAAGAATATGCATGATAGATCTAATTGAAAAGTAGCACAAACCACAAGGACTAAACTCGTAAATAACCCATATTAATAAAACACGCGGATCCAACTATGGATATCGGGTTGGGTCATCGGGTAAAAGCCAATACAGCGTCATTTTGAGGCCACTGAAACGGCCCTAAACGACGTCGTTTCATCCCTTTATAAAAGGCAAGTTTTTTCTTTTTTCTTTCATTTCTGCTGCCACTCAAAAAAACTAAAGGGGGCTTTCATTTTTTGCTCTGCTAGGGTTTAACCCCGTCTCTTAACGCCGCAAGGGATCCCTACTTGAGCACCATTGTTCCACTAGAAATGGTGATTGGTGACGCGTAGGGGTCAGACTTAGAACCCAGATTCATGTAATGGGTCGATTTCGACGTTGAAGTCCTCTCCAGAACCCCGATTTTGACGAAGGAGGAGAAGACCCCGGCGATTTGTTAACGAAGGTATGCCCTTCTTTTCTCTTTCTATTCGGTTTTGTTCTTTCGCATGCAGTAAGTAGGAAAACAGAGAGCATGAAATGAAAAAAAACAAAGAAAAGCCAAATCTGAAAAATCACCTTTCGATGTCTTTTTTCTTTTTTTTTTGTATTGATTCGTGAAATTGTGTATAAAAAATGGGGATCCCTCTTTTTACAATGGTGTGTTTCGGCTCTTTATATCCGAATATTTGGAAATGAAAAAAATACAATATATCTCCTTTCTTTGCTGTCGATTGCTACTGTTGTTGTTTTTGTCATTTTATTCTCGCAGTTACGGAGGCTCATGTGGCTGTATGGAGGCGGTGACGTGGTGTACGGCGGTCGTACGCGGCACAGAGGCGCGACGCACTTGTGGGGTGCGTAGAGGCTATTGCGGCGCTGGTGGAAACCCTAAGGTTTCTGCTGGCTCAAAATGTTTCGGGCCATTTGGGCCTACTAATTTGGGTTTGCAGATGGGACTGTAGGTTGGGCCTTAATGTTTTGGGCTAGGATTTGTAAACGGGTTGTAATTAGTTTTGGGTTGGTAATAAAAACTGTGAAAGGGACTTTTTATTTTATAAATGGACTGGATATTTTTTTTGGACTTTTATTATTATTAGTTTTCTGTTTAATGGTTGTTTTTGTTTTTTATATTTTGGTTTAATTTTGGTTTTAAAAAGGGCCGGGCGAAAATTGGGTCTTACAGCTGCCCCTCTTTGCTCATTGTCGTGTAACAAGAATATAGTAACGACTTCAAAAAGGGCCAATTTTGTCCGGTCATGCCTCTTTCAGTGCTTTTTCTTCTTTCAGTAGCTTCATTCTATCCCACTGCATCTTCCGGGGTCCAGGAACTAGCGCTTTGATCCGCTCCAATGTAATTTTAGGGAGAAGAGATTTGTAACTTCGATCTACTCCACTGGAACTTCGAGGAGATAAGAATCCAGAGAGAAGAGATTTGTAGTTTCGATCTTCTCACTGAAACTTCTCGGAAATAAAGGTTGATACTCAATACACTCAGGGAGGAGAGATTTGTAACTTCGACCTGCTCTACTGAAAGTTCGAGGTAGAGAGAAGAGATTTGTAGTTTCGATCTTCTCACTGAAACTTCTCGAAAATAAAGTTTGATCCCGAATACACTCAGGGAGGAGGGATTTGTAACTTTGACCTGCTCCACTGGACTTTGACGTGATAAGAATCTAGAGAGAAGAGATTTGTAGTTTCGATCTTCTTACTGAAACTTCTCAGAAATAAAGGTTGATCCTCAATACACTCAGTGAAGAGGAATTTGTAACTTCGACCTGCTCCACTGGGACTTCGAGGTGATAAGAATCTAGAGAGAAGAGATTTGTAGTTTCGATCTTCTCACTGAAACTTATCAGAAGTAAAGGTTGATCCTCAATACACTCAGGGAAGAGGGATTTGTAACTTCGACCTGCTCCACTGGGACTTTGAGGTGATAAGAATCCAGAGAGAAGAGATTTGTAGTTTCGTTCTTCTCACTGAAACTTCTCGAAAATAAAGGTTGATCCTCAATACACTCAGGGAGGAGGGATTTGTAACTTCGACCTACTCCACTGGAACTTCGGGGAGATAGGAATTCAGGGAGAAGAGATTCGTAACCTCAATCTTCTCTGCTGAAACTTCAAAGAAATACAGACTAATCCTCATTGTAAACTTAAGGAGGAGGGGTTTGTAGCCTCAACCTACTCCACTGGAACTTCAAGGAGATAGAAATTCAGGGAGAAGAGATTCGTAACCTCAATCTTCTCTGCTGAAACTTTAAAGAAATACGGACTAATCCTCATTATAAACTCAGGGAGACAAGATCTGATGTCTTCGATCTGCTCCTGCAACTTCAGGATTGCCAAATTTGCTATCTGTTCCACTGAAAGCTCAGGGAGACAAGATCTGATATGTTTAATCTGCTCCTGCAACTTCAGGATTGCCAGATCTGCTATCTTCGATTCGCTTCGTTTAGGAAGGTAAGATCTTTGAATTCACCGATGTTGAGACAACGTCCTCTAGGGGACCTGTCCTGTAAAATCAGTTTTGTGTTTATGCTTATGCAAAATAGTTAGGATGCAATGATTAGAATGAATCTAATGCTCCTAAATAAATGTATTATGGACGACATTTGTATGAATGTAGAATGTCATGAGAATGGTCTTTTTACAATGATTAGGATGAAATGATCAGAATGAATCAAATGCTCCTAAATGTGTTTTGCATGAATGCAGAATTTCATGAGAATGATCCCTGCTTAAGGTGTCATTGTTCATTGTTCATCAGGGTAATATGCTGCCCTCTTGTTCGACTGGTATTCTTGACAGAAAACCCAAGAAAGCAAATATCTTACTCAATAGACTTGCCCCACTGTAACTTCAGGGTTCATCTTATTTTGACTTAGGGGTATAGGATTTGAATCTCTTCCCATCTATCCCACTACGACTCGGGGGTATAGGGCCTGTAGCTTGTTCCATCAACTGGTCACTCTTCGGGTGACCCAATCAGATGTGTATGCATGATGCTCGCATGAATGCAGAATATCAATTTTTTTGCGGATGATTCCCTTTTTACACTTGGGTTAACATTGCCCATTTTTCGTTAAGGTTATATCACCAACCATTTTTGACAGAAAATCCAAGGAGAGATAGTCTCAGTTTAGACTCCTCTTCCACCAATATTTCCATCCCTCACACTTGGTGAGTTTTAAACACTAGTCCTATTTCAAGTTCTTATATTATTCAGAAGCTTCCAGAGTAATATGCGAAACTCATTTTATGAAAATATGATTAGTCCACTAATCGTTATTTCAATGCAAAATGCCTGAAAAAGATCATAACCATGGACAAAAAGGAAATTAATTAGGAGCATAGCTCAAAACAAATAAGCTAAGCAAAGATAGCAATCGCAATTAAGAAGGAAATTTATTGTGAAAATATTTTGAAAAGAATAATATAATCATAAATAACAAATTTAAAAATGGGTAAAATTGAAACTAGGTGCCCCAGATATCGCAGTCTGAGCTTCTCTATTCTAACTTCTTGAGGACCATTTTAAGTTCAATATGTGTTTAGGGGATCCGAAGTACTTTGTCGACGCCCCAAGACATAGCATACTTCTTCATTGTTAATTCAGGCATAACAGGACTGCTATATGCCCCACTCCTGATCAAAATTTGAGCCGCCCTTTTCGGGTTTTCAACTCAAATTCCCTTTGGTATCAAAGCGCCCTTTGCGGGTTTTCGCCTTGGCCTCTCCTTTTTCTTTCTTCTTTTTTGCTGAAAATTTCTATTTTTCTATTTTGATTTTTTTTTTGAAAGGTGCACTTTGCAGGTTTTCACCTTGGCTTCTCCTTTTTAAGTGAAATACTTCTTGACTGAATTCATTGGATTGGGCATATCCCTGCCATCCATTTTGGTCAATGTTTCCAGAACAGACTTTTTCACTACGTAAAGTTTTTTTCTAGTTTGGCCTCTTTTTTTCTCTGAAATCCTTTTGTATATGAAGGATCTTCTTCAATATCAGGTCCCCCTTTGGGAATTTTCTAGGATGAACCACTTTGTCACAAACCCGCATCGGATAGCTATTAACTTTTCCTCACAAATTTGATTGATCACATCGGGATTGGATCCATTCTGCCTCATCCAACTTCAGTTTTGATAAAACTCGGAAAAAGGAATTTCGACTTCAATGGGCGAAACCAATGAGGAATGTGTTGCCCCGGAGATAGTCTTGGCCAAAATTTGATAAGCATAGAGGGTAAATAGTAACTTCTGTATGCCAATCTTTACAAGTCTCGGTCTTTTTACGATCTCTTTTTTTTTTGCTGCCTTTGCTGCACTAATGTGGTGCCTAATCTTTGAACAGATTGCAAACTTTTGACATTGTGCGGTTAAATATGATCTTTTCGACATTTTTTCTGGTATTCTTTCTTCTTTTTTTTTGTTTAGATGACTATCGACTTTGTAATATTGGCATATGAAGCAACTTTTACCATCTTAATGAAGTAACCAACATCCACGAAAATGAATCGATGTTGGCTAGAAGCTTTTGATGAGACTAGCTTGGTAACATCCATGCCCCACATATAGGAAATCTAATTTCTGCATTGAGCTAGGCTTTGATCTTTATCTCCTTCCTTGGCTCGCCACGTAGGAACTATTTTTCATCCAGTATTAACAAATCAGAAGATATGTTACAATTTCTGTCATCTTCAAAGTCTTGAGATCCCTTAGACCCATATGTCATTCAAAAGAGGAGTCAGTAATAGCGTCGCCCATGTCATTGATATCTGGGGACCCATTGTGGGTACGAAGGTAAATTCCAGGAAAATGATTCCAAGAATGATTATTTGTATGGCATGATCATGAATAAAGAATGAAAGAATATTTGAATAGTAATCTAAAGTACCAAAAGAATCTATAAATAGAAATAATGGAAAAATATTTTCTCAAAAAGATGCTTTTTATTGAAATAAAGATTCTGAACACGAGCCTATTTCATAAAATGATTCTTGTTGCTCCTAGGCTTAAAGCAACAAGCATGTTTTGAATATTGCTCTAGATTAGCTCTAAAAATACAAGGATCTTTTCCACAGTTCCATTGTTCAAAACCTCCCAAGTACGTAAAGGCAAAAGCTTGGAAAAGTCTACTCCCCGGCTCACTCTTCAGATATGTCATTAATGTTCAAATTCGCCAGTATCAGGTTTTGCACTAGAGCCCTGGACTTGACATACTCTTGATCTCATGCCCCCATTCGTCATGGTACTCACAATAGTTATCCTTTTAACAGCATGGTTGAGTAACGGATTTTCTATGCCAGAGGGATCATCGAATATTATAACTCCTATTTTGATGAATCTTTCGACTAATTTTTTGAAAGCGGTGCAGTTTTCTATCGAGTGCCCTGTAATTCCTGCATGGTATTCACATTGGGCATTCACATCGTACCATTTAGGGTACGGGGGCTACAATGGTGTCAGGTAATAAGGAGCTACAGCATGCATTTCAAATAAGCTCTGGTATAACTCCCTATAGTCGTTGGAATAGGCGTGAATTGGGGTTTCTCTGAGTTCGATCTCGAATTGGGTTTTTCTCTTGGGGAGACCAAATAACTGGTAACTGCCTTCCTTGGCTGGTTTACTATAAACGGCTTCGAATGGCCCTTGTTATACCCACTCGTATTATTCACATCCCTGTCCTTCCTCTTCGGGGCTTTTGAAGTCCACTCTCCCCTTTCCTTTGTTTCTATCAGTATAACCGGTTTGGCTCGATCATCCTCCGGGTTAAAACCTGAACCTATCGGGAAGTTGAACAGGGCCGAAGCATCATTCTGACATTGGGGTCCAATAATGACGGGTACCCCATGTGAATGCGTGTCTGATTGAGTTGGGATACTTATCGGGGAATAAACGATGTCTTCATCATCATCCACACTACTGACCACTGGGCAACTCTTTTTTCAAGTCCCTCGACTAGTAGTTGGGATAACTGGCGCATCATATTCATCTGATCTCGCATATCCCGTTGAATTTTGGCCAACTGTTCTTGCATTAGTATTTGCCTTTGTTCTAATCTCTCCAACCTTTGTTCCATGTCTTCTAGGTTAACTGAAAATATTTCACCTAATCAGGGTCATTTTGTAAAAACTAATGCAAATGATGCAATGTAATGAAAATAGTATAATGCAAATGATGTAATGCACATGCATGAAATGCAATGCAAACATAAACAACACAAAACACGTTAGCACAAGAAACATAAACAACCAAAATAGATTACCTAAATGAGTGACCACTAGGATTTGGCACGGCTCTACTTAAGGTGGGCTCTTAGGTCTCTCTATATGAGGTTTGGTTCTAAAGAGGTACCTGAACCAGCAGATTCCTCGATCCTCACCCATTATAGGCTCATACAGAACGAGTTCGGTTCAGGGGAATACATTTCCCTATGGCTACACGGGGATGAAAATCTCATGAAGACATAGGTACGGATGTATCCCGAAAGCGATTCACTATCATGCACTGAGGTGAAAACCTCACGAAGGAGTAGCTTCTCACTCCCACTTAAAAAGGTGTGACCCGGCGATCATACAATATGATGCAAAAATATTTTACAAGATTTACAATAATCACAACAATATGAATGCAATAATAGGATTGTAATTTTTCAAATCAAATTTTCAATTTTCGACGAAAGGACAAAAATTAATCAATTTTACGGCTTGACTCTCTTTTAGTGATTCCCCAGTGGAGTCGCCAAGCTGTCGAAACCATTTTTTATTGAGTTTGAAAAAAACGGGGATCGACTTTAAAAATCTGGAAATGGAGTCACCACCGATCTTTTATTCAAGGTGTGATCGGATCACCTTGAGATGTATTATTTTAATAAAACATTTTTACTAAAACAATAATTTTGGTCTACAAAATCTAAGAAAACAAGTTCGGGAGTTGGTTACGCATGAGGAAGGGTCAGCACCCTCGCAACGCCCAAAATTGGTACCAAATTGATTAATTAATGTCCTTACGTCGAAAATTTGAAAAGATTTTAAAATACGATCCTTTTTTGGTAGGGAAAAACTTGAAGAAATTAAGCCTGATGCCGAGACTTGCTTATTTCGAAGGAACAAAGTATCATACCCAGTGAGTTAGGATACAACAATTCGTGACTTCGAAAATATGCCTATCTTTCGACATTCAATACTCGTATATTTAAAATTAAAAAGGATACTCCATTATTTGAGTCAAATGAAAAATCGAAGCCCAGTAAGTTAGGGCACTATTTCTCATAATTCCCGGATACGGAATATTGCCTTTGTTGTTTTGAAATTCTTATCTCGAGATGATAAAATATCACACCCAACGAGTTAGGGCGCAATGTCTCAAATTCCCTAGAATAAGTTTTTATTCGAAATATCGTTCATTTGGATTTAAGAGAAAAAGGGATACTCGGTCGTTAGGTTTTAACGAGGAAAAATCAGAACCCCGTAAGTTAGGGCACGATTATCTCAAAACCCCTCAAACACGAGCATCGCCTCATTCTTTTGAAATTCTTATCTCGAGATGATAAAATATCACACCCAGTAAGTTAGGGTGCAATGTCTCAAACTCCCAAGGATAAGTTTTTTTACTATTTGAAATATTGTGCATTTAGATTAAAAAAAGGGTACTCGGTTGCTAGGTTTTAACGAGGAAAATCGGAACCCAATAAGTTAGGGCTCGATTGTCCCAAAACCCCTAAACACGAGCATTGCCTTATTTCAAAAAGAAACTTTAAATAATAAGAAAAATAATCTTTTAAGTTAAAGTGACATCAAACACAACATTTTTCATAATATGCAATGGAATACTAATATACAACGCCAACATCAACTATTACAATGATGAATCATAAATAATTAATGGCTACGAATTAACAAATTATAATCCATCCAATAGCAATAATCATATAACGGAATTTTGACATTAATAATTGAAGAAAATAGAGCAAAATATTAAAAAAAGATATGATGTATATTAATTTAAATAAATAATATTCAGGAGGTGAAAAGTCTATTATAAAAAATGTATATATATATATCAACATATAAAAGTATTTGTAATGAAATAAAATATGGTTTTTGAAATTGATAAATTATATACAATAGATTTAAAATGGAACGACATATATATGTAAGCAATTTTAAATGAAACTAAATGTACATATAGATAGGTTTAAGAGGAAATATATATATAAAATAATGTGAGAACCAATAATATATGTACATAAAATAAGATAGTAAAAGTAATGCACACAAAGGTTTAAAAATGAACAAATTATATTAAGATAAATTTAAAATATATTCGAGAAAAATATATAAAAACTAAACACTTAATAACTTTTTAAAACAATATATTAAAACCATTTAAAATTGAATAACCAAATTAATGGAGAAAAATATAAATAAGATACATAGATAAAAAAGGGGTCAATTGGAATAGAAATAAAATAAAAAGGATAATTTTTAAATAAATGAAATTATGCAAACAGAATCAAGAATGCATGTAAATAAACGAGGATAAAAAATGCAATATTCCAGTTTTTAGAAACGCTGCTTATAGATTGGATTAAATTGAAAACGCATTTAAATTATAGATACTAATTTTAAAATAAAGAATATGCATGATAGATCTAATCAAAAAGTAGCACAAACCACAAGGACTAAACTCGTAAATAACCCATATTAATAAAACACGCGGATCCAACTATAGATATCGGGTTGGGTCATCGGGTAAAAGCCAATACGGCGTCGTTTTGAGGCCACTGAAACGGCTCTAAACGACGTCGTTTCATCCCTTTATAAAAGGCAAGTTGTTTCTTTTTTCTTTCATTTCTGCTGCCACTCAAAAAAACTAAAGGGGGCTTTCATTTTTTGCTCTGCTAGGGTTTAACCCCCTCTCTTAACGCTGCAAGGGATCCCCGCTCAAGCACCATTGCTCCACCAGAAATGGTGATTGGTGACGCGTAGGGGTCAGACTTAGAACCCAGATTCATGCAATGGGTCAATTTCGACGCCGCAGTCCTCTCCAGAGCCCCGATTTTGACGAAGGAGGAGAAGACCCCGGCGATCTGTTAACGAAGGTATGCCCCTCTTTTCTCTTTCTCTTCGGTTTTGTTCTTTCGCATGTAGTAAGTAGGAAAACAGAGTGCATGAAATGAAAAAAAAAACAAAGAAAAACCAAATTTGAAAAATCACCTTTCGATTTTTTTTCTTTTTTTTTTTTTGTATTGATTCGTGAAATCGTGTATAAAAAATGGGGATCCCCCTTTTAACAATGGTGTGTTTCGGCTCTTTATAGCCGAATATTTGGAAATAAAAAAATACAATATATCTCATTTCTTTGCTATTGATTGCTACTGTTGTTGTTTTTTTCATTTTATTCTCCCAGGTACGGAGGCTCATGTGGCTGTACGGAGGCGGTGACGTGGTGTACGGCGGTCGTACGCGGCACGGAGGCGCGACGTACGTGTGGGGTGCGTAGAGGCTATTGCGGCGCTGGTGGAAACCCTAAGGTTTCTCCTGGCTCAAAATGTTTTGGGCCATTTGGGCCTGCTAATTTGGGTTTGCAGATGGGCCTGTAGGTTGGACCTTAATGTTTTGGGTTGGAATTAGTTTTGGATTTGTAAACGGGTTGTAATTAGTTTTGGGTTGGTAATAAAAACTGTGAAAGGAACTGTTTATTTTATAAATGGACTGGATATTTTTTTGGACTTTTATTATTATTAGTTTTCTGTTTAATGGTTGTTTTTGTTTTTTATATTTTGGTTTAATTTTGGTTTTAAAAAGGGCCGGGCGAAAATTGGGTCTTACAATGATATTATTAAGTTATGTGTTTAATCACTAACTTGTGTTGTTGATGATACTTAGGCTTGTGCTAAGCTATGTTGGATTATTCTTGTTTATTTTTAAGCTTATGCATTGAAATGATAAGCATTGTTCATGATTTTCGAACTTACTAAGCATTATATGCTTACATTGTGTTTCTTTTCTTTGGTTTATAAATTATCGGAAGCTCAATCGGTTTGAAAGCTCGTCAGAGACCTATCACACTATCTAGCGACTATATAGGTAGATTTTGATGTTTTGAGTCATAGTTATAATGGCTTGTATAGGTGAATTGTGTTTGATGAAATGGTAATTATATTTGGCTTGTAAATGTGGTGTTTTGGTTGATGAACTTTTGGTATTTTAATTCTTTGATGGCTGGTGTTGAAATGGTCAAGTGAAGTTATGATTTGAATGGCTCTTTTGTTATGCTTGAATGCGAGATGACCGTGTGTCCCCTGTAGGTTTCAAAGGGTTGCAAGCCAGGCAG
Organism: Gossypium australe; assembly: GCA_005393395.2. Classification (NCBI taxonomy): domain Eukaryota; kingdom Viridiplantae; phylum Streptophyta; class Magnoliopsida; order Malvales; family Malvaceae; genus Gossypium; species Gossypium australe. The sequence continues at coordinate 78,706,028 of CM016626.1, read as the reverse complement.
TTACACGGCTTGGCTACACGTCTGTGTGACCCCTGCAGTGTGAAAAATTCTATCTTTTTCCATGGAGTTCTAAATTTTTCTAATTTAGTCTCGAATCATGTCTAAAGCGTTTTTAAGGCTTCGAGAGCTTGAATAAGGGACGTTATCGATGAGTTTGATTGAATTATGCCATGATTTATGAAATGGTTGAAATTGAATGTTTTAAGTTAAAAAAAATTGGTACTATTTCTAACCCTATTCTGGCGATGGATACGGTTTAAGGGTGTTACATTTAGTGGTATTAGAGCTACGGTTTAGTCGATTCTCAGATTGAACGCAGTGTGTACAAGTCTAGTAACACATTCCATTATATAATCTGTGATAGTGTGATAACTCCTGACTCGTTTGAAAATTATGCTTTCTTATAGAAATGACATCAAACCTAGCCACCTCTGATGAAGTTGAAAGAAATGCGCTAGCCTCCATTCACGGAGTAGCGTCGAGTGGCACTAGGCTCATATTTGAAGGTCGGGGAGGAGAGGCTAAGGAAGTCTTCTTCCATATGAAGAACGAATGGTTTACCGAGTTCGTACGAACGAACCCGGTGGCTCAACGACCTCCACCTCCACCTATTCCCCAATCGATTCCCGTAATTCCTCAGGGTTTGGAACCAATGCAAGTTAGTAAGCCATCAGTTGATAAAATTCGTAAATATGGGGTTGAAGAATTTAGAGCCATGGCTGAAGATGATCCAGAGAGAGCCGAGTTCTAGTTAGAAAATACTATCAAGGTTTTCGACTAGTTGTCTTATACACCGACAGAGTGTTAAATGTGTTGTAACTTTACTGAAAGACTCAGCTTATCAGTGGTGGAATACTTTGGTTTCAGTGGTGTCGAGAGAGCGAATAGATTAGGAATTCTTTCAAAATGAGCTTCGGAAGAAGTACATAAGTTAGAGATTTCTTGACCAGAAATGCAAAGAATTTCTTAAGCTTAAATAAGGCCGAAGACAGTGTCCGTGTAACGCCCCAAATTTGGGCCTAGTAGAATTGGGCCTATTGGGCTTTGGGTCTCAAAAATTTTTTAAGTGAGCGAGAAAATGACAATTGGCATGTGGACTTTGAGGGTTAATGAATTTGGAGTGCCTAGGGGTGTTGGAGATGTTCTGGGATCAAATAAGGGTATAGGAAAAATTTTGGTTTTAGCCCCAAGGGAACTGTAACTTCAGTTAGTAGGCCTTTTAAACAAATGAAGAAGAATAATGACACAAAATAGCTTGTGGTGTAGTGGCAAAGTGGCACCACTTAGGGAGTAGGGAGGTGACGTCATTAGTAGGCAAGGGAGGTCCAAGGTTCGAGGCTTAAGAGTGGTGAATTTAGGGGCTTTATTTTTTGCACATGGAAGGAAGGTAGTGGCGCTAGAGTGGGCTCTGGAAGGGAGAGTTCAGGAGAGAAATTTAAGGTAAAGATAATAAAGAAAAGATAGGGGATTGAGGTGTGGATGTGTTGGTGCCGAATGGGACTCTAGGGGAAGGTAGTTTCGGCTTTTGGCTATAAAAGGAGGGTGCCGAATTCCTTTGAAAGGTTCCTTGGGTTTTCAATTACTTTTCTTTTCTCCCCCTCATTTTGTTTCTTCCATTGCCGAATTCTTCCATTATCGAAAAACCATCATTCTTTTTTGCCGAAATTCCTATTGGTGTTGCGTTCTTCTTCTTTCTCTGAAAGCTGAATATTCCCTTATAATCGAATAGCCCTATCTTTTTGCCGATTCCTTGTTGTTTTTCCTCCATCACAAATCGGTTGTTGTTATCTACTCTTAATCAATTTTAAAAGCCGGATCTCATTCAGTAGCTATTTAGGCCGCAGGATCAAAAGTTGGATTCGGTAAGTACTTAGTCAACCTCCTTTAGTGAGTTTTGGTAAAAGCCGGATGGCTATCTAACTTTTTCTTGTCGTTAACCTTGTATTAACAAGGGTAGGGTTCAAAGATCGCAAGCGTGGTAAGGATCGCTAGTAAGTGGTAAGTGTACTCATCTCAATTGTGGATTAGTAAGCAGCCGAATGTAAGTGTAGCTTATAGAGGTGACTTGTATGGAATATGAGTCACTTGATTTTTGATAGTATATGTGTGGGTGCAGATCTAGGGGATATTCGTGAATAGTAGCTAAGGAAGGGCTACTAGAACTGGTGGCACACGGTATGGTTATGGTAAGGCTTCGATTTTTGGGTAAATATTGTGGTTAAGTGTGTGATTGATTGCAGATTGGTATTGGTTGTAGGTTCAAGGCTGGGGATAGTGTAGCACGTCGCATTAACCAGGTGTGTACATACACTTCACACACGACAAATTGGCAAAAGCCAAAATCCCAAAAAATCGAAATGCCGAAAAGACAAAAAGCCGAAAGGTTGGCGTCGACAACCACACGAGTATGCAAACATTCATGTGGGAACATCGATACGATTATCGGGGCCAAGAGAGCGGTCTCATGGTCTCGGGCCACTATTTGGCCAATCGGTCCAGACGGGACTAAATGGGCTTGTTGAGTTCGTGGGCCCAAATCGGCAAGAGTTGAGATGTGAAATTGAATGATGGAATGATATGGATGGCAGTGTGATTTGATTATGATTGGGCTTAATGGGCTATATGGACATGATTGGGCTTAGTGGGCCTTATGGGATTTTAGAAATGCATGTTAAGGTTTTAATGGACTCTAGGCCTAGTTCTGATAAATTCTTAAATGGCATAAAAATTAATTTAATAATCAAACATGTCTCTAGACAAGTCGCTAGGTTAGAGTGTGGCAATGAACATATGCATGTCTAGGATTGGATCTAGGGAGAGCTTGGTACTTAAGCAGTCCTAGTGACCCACTTCCTCTTCTCTGGGATCCTACCTGGTGCATAGTGTCTGTTCACTTTAGCCGCAAAGACTTTTTGATGGGCCAAAGTCCATAACTAAAACCCGAGATGGAAGAAATTATGAAAATACCCCTGTAGGGTAGAATTACGAAAATACCCCTGTAGGGTAGATTTACAAAAATTCCTCTGGGTAGTGAAATGACTAAAATACCCCTAGGTGCTTGATGTGTGAAAATGTGTATGTTGTATTCATGAGATATATGTTGCACTTGGGTGGGTTTGATGATACGGAGGAAGATATGTGAGGATCGCATAGTCGCTTGACGACCATGGATCCACCGGTGGCTTTAAGCCCATTATATGCTTAGCAACCTTGCTGCAACGTTTGAGTAGTGCCGCTGTTGGTGCTACCTTTGGAGTGTAGGGATGGGTGGGTTGATATTTATATCCCTACAGAAGTGTAAGGTTGGAAGGGAAATGGAGTGCAGGGTTGGATTTGGGATGGGAGCATTGCATTCATGTGATACTGATGTGATATGAGGTTATTGTGGGCTAAGGCCCAAGACCACAGATTTTGATAGGGCTTAGGCCCAATGTGATAATCGCATGTTGGTTGGGTTACCAAGGGTCGTACATACTGAGTTTCGAAACTCACACCCTTTTATTCAATGTTTCAGGTGACTCTAAGTAGACGGCTCGACGTGGAAGAGGACTCGGAGGTGGCCACACTGCAAACTACTTAGAAGTTTTTAATTAGTTTCTAATGACTTTATTTTAATTACTTGATTTTCATTGGGATGTAATAAGGCCTTGTATCTCCAATTTGACTTTACCTTTGGGTTTTATTATTGTTTCAACTGCCTAATTATTAAACATGAATAAATTTCTAAAGTTTAACATGGTTTTCGAAATAACTATAACATATGGACGTTTTCTTAAAACATGGGATATCATCATAACTTAACAAGTTGCAAGGATTTTGGGTTTCTAAATCTTAAACTTAAGTTTTTAACTATGCAAATTTCCTACTGAACATAAATTTAACTAAACAAAGTCGTTTTGGAATTATCCTTTTGATATGACATCACCAGATTCGGCCATAACGTTTGGGCAGGGTTTGGGGGTGTTACAGTCCGAGTATGAAAGGGAATTTGTTAGACTGAGCGGCATGCTCGGGAATGTATTCCAACCGAAATTTCCATGTGTAAATAGTTTGAAGACGGTTAAATGAAACATAAAGTTATTAGTTAGGATACTTGAACTGAAAGAATTTGTTGTTTTAGTTGAGCGAGCACATAAAGCCGGAAAGCTTAGCAAAGAAAAGAGGAAAGATGATTATAAAGCTAGAGATTCAAGACAGAGATTATTGGGAAAGTCAGTCATCGAAGAATTCGAAACAACATTATAACCATTCAAAAGCTTTAATGGGATATTCTAGTAGAGATAGAGGTAAACAACATGGGAGTTCAACACCTCAAGCTACATCAGTTGTGAGTGTAGGCAATGTCAAGGACAATAAGCTCGATTGTCAATAGTGTGGGTGCCGACACTTTAGTGAATGCAAGATGAAAGTCGGGGTGTGTTTAAAATTTGGTTTATATGAGCATTTTATCCGAGATTGCCCTGAGAGATCTAAAAAAGAAAAAGCTCAGACTGTTTGACCGAGTAACACAGCTGCGAGTGGGAGACCTCCAAGGAACCCTGAAAATATGGGTAACAATCGTAGTGGGACCAAGGACTCTACTGTGAGTTCCGAGGCACGAGCACCAACAAGAGCTTATGCAATCCGAGCACGAGAGGAGGCTTCAACACCAAATGTTATTACTTGTACATTTTCTATCTTTGATACTGATGTTACTGCTTTGATTGATCTGAGATCAACACATTCATAAGTATGCACAAATTTAAAGTCAAGTAAGAATTTTCCTGTTGAGCCCACTGAGTTTGTGGTTCAAGTAATGAACCCCCTAAGTCAGTATGTGTTAGTTAATAAGATTTGTAAAAACTGTCATTTGATGATTTGGGGTTGTAACTTTCTGGTCGATTTGATGTTGTTGCCGTTTGATGAGTTTGACATGTTTTTGGGTATGGATTAGTTGACTCTGCATGATGCTATTGTGAATTGTAGACGAAAGCTTGTGTTAAAATGTCAGAAAAGCTTCAGATTGAGTCAGATAGATTGGATAGTATGCAAAATGTGATTTCGGCTATGTCAGCATAGAGATATGTTAGAGAAGGGTGTGATGCGTATCTTGCGTACATATTTGATTCTAGAGTTTCTGAGTTGAAGCTAGAATCGATTCTAGTGGTATGTGAATATCCAGATGTATTTCCAGAAGAGTTACCCAGGTTACCGCCAATCTGAGAGGTTGAGTTGCTATTGAGCTAGTACCAGGAACATCTCCGATATCAATAGCTCCTTACAAAATGGCACCTACGGAGTTGAAAGAGTTGGAAGCACATTTACAAGAGTTAATAGATAGAGATTATTCTCGACCCAATTTTTCTCCTTAGGGTCCACCTGTTCTATTCGTTAAGAAAAAGGATGGATCTATGAGATTATGTATTGACTATCGACAGCTCAACAAAGTTATCATCAAGAATAAGTATCCATTACCGCGTATTGACGATCTATTTAATCAATTTAAAGGTGCAACTGTATTCTCAAAGACTGATCTTCGTTCTGGTTATTGTCAGTTGCGAGTTAAAGATTCTAATGTGTCGAAAACTGCATTCAGGACCAGGTACGGACATTATGAATTTCTTGTGATGCCGTTCGGTTTGACTAATGCAACTGCAGTATTTACAGATTTGATGAACATAATTTTCAGACTATATTTAGACAGATTCGTCGTAGTATTCATTGGTGATATTTTGATATATTCAAGAGATGAGTTAGAGCATGCCAAGCTCTTGAGAATTGTTTTGCAAACCTTGCGTGAATAGCAATTGTTCGCTAAGTTTAGCAAATGTGAATTTTGGCTTCGAGAAGTCGAATTTTTGGGACATGTTGTATCAGCTGAGGGCATCAGAGTTGATCTGAGCAAAATTTCAGAGTTGATCCGAGCAAAATTTCAACTATTGTTGATTGGAAACCTCCTAGAAATGTGCTAGAAGTTAGAAGTTTTCTGGTATTAACTAGATATTACAAAAGGTTTGTCAAGGGATTCTTAATGATTGCTACACCGTTGACAAGATTATTGCAAAAAGATGTGAAATTTGAGTGGTCTGAGAAATGCCAGCAAAGTTTCAATTACTTGAAAGCATTGTTAATCGAGGCACCGGTGTTAGTTTAGCCTGAGTCGGGTAAAGAATTCATGATTTTTAGTGATGCATCTTTAAATGGTTTAGGCTGTGTTTTGATGCAGGAAGTTACAGTGATAGTTTATGCTTCTAGACAGTTGAAACCACATGAGAAGAATTATTCGACGCACGATTTAAAGCTTTTTCATTGAAGATTTGACGACACCATTTGTACGGAAAAAAATGTCATATCTTTACAGATCATAAAAGCTTGAAATATTTTATGTCACAGAAAGATTTGAATTTGAGACAGCGCAAGTGGCTCGATTTATTGAAAGACTACGATTTGATTATTGACTATCATCCAGGTAAGGCAAATGTATTTGCTGATGCTTTGAGTAGAAAGTCCTTATTTGTTTTACGAACGTTGAATACGCGATTGGCGTTGCCTGACGATGGTTTGATCTTAGCTGAGTTGAAAGCTAGACTGATGTTTTTACAACAGATTTATGAGGCTTAGAAATGTGATGACGTATTGTTAGCTAAATGGAAACAGAGTGAGTTGAATTCTGATTAAGATTTTTAGATTGGACCCGATGATTGTTTATACTTCAAAGGCAGAATTTGTGTTCTGAGAACATTAGATCTCATTTATAAAATTTTGTACGAAGCTCATAATAGTAGTATGCCTATTCATCCTGGTAACAATAAAATGTATGGTGATTTAAAGCAAATGTATTGGTGGCCAGGTATGAAGCAAGAGATTTCTGAGTTCGTATCGAGATGTTTAGTGTGTCAGGAAGTTAAAGCTGAACATCAGGCACCTTCTGGTCTGTTACAGCTAGTAATGATTTTGGAATGGAAATGGGAGTGTGTCATGAAGGATTTTGTATTAGGGTTACCCTTGTCTTCGAGGAGGAAAGATACAATTTGGGTTATTGTTGATAGTCTCACGAAGTCTGCACATTTTATCCCTGTACATACAAATTATTCTCTTGAGACATTACCCGAGCTTTATGTTGTTGAGATTGTCAGATTGCATGGGGTACCAGCTTCTATTATTTCTAATAAAGATCTGCGATTTACGTCATGATTTTGGAGTAAGTTACATGAGGCTCTAGGTACTCGTTTGCATTTTAGTATCGCGTTTCATCCGCAGACTGATGGTCAGTCTGAGCAAGTAATTCAGATACTCAAGAATATGCTTCGACGTTGTGTTTTAGAATTCGAATGCAATTGGGAGAAATTTCTACCGTTAGTTGAGTACAATAAGTTGAGTTCGTGTACAATAACAGTTATCAATCGAGCATAAAGATGGCACCGTACGAAGCCTTGTATGGTCATAAATGCTGAACTCCGTTGTATTGCACTGAGCTCAGTGAGAAAAAGATTCACGGGGTTGATTTGGTACGCGAAACAGAAGATAAGGTAAAAGTAATTTGAGATAGTTTGAAAGCAGCTTTAGATTGACAGAAATCATATGCGAATTTGAAAAAAAAAAGACATTGAGTTTCAACTCAGCGATAAAGTGAAACACCCCAAACCTGGCCCACGAGCCTTGACCGGATCTGGTATGTTCCTCGAAGTAAACCGGTTCAAAATTCTTTTGTTACTTAGGAAAACTTGTGTGTTTTGAAAGAAAGATTGTTTTGGGTTGGGCTTGAGTTGAAAACGAGTTTTTTTTATATTGAAAACCCATCTATTTCAGGTGACAAAATATTTAGAGTTTATTTTAAATTAAATTGACTTAATCTTTAATAATTAAAAGTTTTGCAACATAGTAAAATGAAACAGAAAATAAAATAGTTCACTATGGCTTTATTACATCAAATAATTCCCAAAAATAAATTAAAGTGCTTAAATAGAATAAAAGTCCAAATAATAAAATTTTCCTTGCTGTGCATGGCCACCTTTAAGCTCCTGCCGACCCGGTCCATTACTAATCATCACCTGGAAGAAAATATTCCCCAACGGGGTGAGTCAAACAGACTCAATGTGTAACCAACACTAAAACTTAACAATTCAGGCATACAATATCATATCACATACTTATTCATATAACAGATATAAAATAATGATGCAACCCGAACCCAAACCTATATGCCATCCGCTACACATCACCCGTACCAACCTGCACACCGCGGGAACTACTAAGTCAACCATCCATCCGCTACACACCATCGAAGGCAGTCGCTGCAGTCGATGTGCTCATCGCCCTTATAAAATTCGTGGTCTTAGGTCACCACATTCAGATATCGTGGTCTTAGGTCACCACATTCAGATATCGTGGTCTTAGGTCACCACATTCAGATATCGTGGTCTTAGGTCACCACATTCACTTCCCCTTTCATATAACGCGAATGCCCCATATCATACATATCATGCACATCATGCCTTAGTTTACATTCTTATCACTTTTCACATGTTACATATATAACATAATTTCATATTCCTAGTAGGAGTAGGAAACGTACCTGAGTACTTTTGTACCATTACATGGTACCTTGGCCATATTCTTACACATTCTTATAGTCACATACATATTAATTATTGCCATAAATATATCAAGAAATAGTGTGAGGTACACACCTGATTCGCTTAAGGTTTCCAATCCAAATCCCGAAAAGCTTGATCTAATGCCTTAGATCTTAGATCTCTACATTTAATCAATCATTTAATACTTAGTAAAGAGCCATTCGGCCATAAATCCAAATCCTAGTAGGATTAGTACACTAAAACTTACCTTGTTGCCGATTGACTTAAGAATCAAGTCCCGAAACTTTGTTGTATTCCTTCTTGTATTCGGCCAAACATTAAATCACATCCCAGGTTAGTTTCAGCTTCTTAAACAATTATGAAATAGATCTAGATATCAAAATAAGCCTTGGCCGAATGCTATAGACACTTACCTTGTGGATTTTAAATCCCGAAACTCACCGAATAACTAGGGAACACGCGGCCTATGGTGTACCGTCGGGAAAAGAACTTCTCCTTCCCTGTAGTCGACACTTAGTAAATCCCGAAAGTAGTCCTTGCCTTAGATGTCTGTCGAAATCCCTATAACTTCATGTTAAATCAATTTCTAACATTTATTCACAACAAATAACCCTTAGCCGAATGTTAAATATGACTTACCTTAGATTATTAAATCCCGAAATAGTTGACTTGTCTTATGAAGTTGTCGACAATGGCAGAAATCCCGAAGAGCCTTCTTTCCAAGTTTCGACTAACACAATAATGGGGTTAGATTTCCTAGTTTCGGCTTTTGGAATATTGAGAGGAGAAGAATGAAGAAGAAAAGAATAGTTGCTTAAGAGAATTCGGCAATGGTGAAATAAGGAGAAGGGAAATTCGGCAAGGCTTAGGAGAATTGAAGAGAAAAGAAAAGGGGTTGCAGAGAAAATTCGGCAGAGGTTATCAAGGAAGAGAAAATAATGCTGAATGGCCTCTCTTTTCCTTTTATAGCCGAATTTACTAGCTTAGAATCCCTTACTTGGCCACCACTCTTCTATTTTGATAGCTTTATCACTTTAATTATCACCTAAAACTTAATCCAATAATTATCCCTTATCTCTTAATAAAAATATCAATAAAAATCCATCATTTATCCATCTATTTGCCAAATTTTAACAACAATAAAACACCTCCCTATAGAGCCTTAATGCCATCCACTTCTCTTGTTCCTGGCACCAAAATAAAATTCTTTTATTTGCTCCCCAAGTGACTCGAACCCAGGCCCAATTGCACCTGCTTGTGGCGTCAACTCCAGAGGCCCTAAGTGGCACCTCCAAGCCACTTAGACAGGCCCAATTGTATGTCATATTTCACCCATAAATTTTCTTAAGGCCACCCTGCTTTACTTCCCTCTCTTAACCTCAGAACTTAACTTTTCCTAAAACGTTTCCTTACATTTCCTAACATTTCCAGGACATTTCCCTACACTTCCAGGACAAGACATTTCCTTACATCTTAGGGTTCCTAAAACTCCTCAGAACACATCCAACACACCAACTGAGCCCACTATCTCATGAATTACGCACGAACGCATAACCCCTAATCTTGGATGTTACAGTTCTACCCTCCTTAGAAATAATTTCGTCCTCGAAATTACTTACTAAACTAAACAGCTGAGCAATCCTACTCATCACACTGCGCTTATGCTGCGCACTCTGATCTTAATAAATCAAGGGTATTTCAAAATTTGCAAAACTTGAGGGTTCTTTTTGAGAATTTGTTTTCCAAATCGGTGATGTTGCAAAAATTTTGAAAATCAGGGTCATTTTGGTAATTGTGTCAAACCAGGGGTAATTTTGTAAATTTTCCAAATCAGAGTATTTTGGGCTTTCATGAAATAGAGTTTTTAAATACTTTTACAAAGTAAAGAAGTTTTATTGAAATCAAGGGTAATAAGGTAAATTTTAAAACCAAGGGCATTTTAGTAATTTTGCGAATAGGGGTATTTTAGTAATTTCATAAATCAAGAAATATTTCAGAAAAATTTCAAATCAAAAGGGTAATTTAAGAGTTTTAAAACTAGGGTTTCCATAAAAATACGGCTAGTCCCTTTCGGGTTTTAGTTAGGGGTTTAGCCCATGAATAAGTCCTCTTGGTTAGGGTGAACCGAAGCTACGCACCAGGTAGGATTCGAGTGGAGAGGAGGTGAGTCACGCGGACTGCTTAAATACCAAGCTCCCACCGAATACCGATCCTAGACATGCGCACAATGGTTGCCACACCCTAACTCGGTGACTTAGTCATAGGTTTGTTTTATTAAGCATTAAGTCTTATGTAATAGTTGGGGTAAACTAGTCCTAGGGTTCCAAATACTTATCATGCTATTCTACGTGCCATTCCAGTTCTACCCTTCTACAATTCATACTATAATTCACATAATGGTTAGGGGTACTTACTTGGTGGACTTCGGGTCGGAGACTTAGGTGCCATGCCAGAAAAACCTGCTTTTCACAAAATTTTCACAAAATTTCTTTTGGGCTTAATTTTGAAAACGTTTTGGGCCTTAAACCCAAGGCCGAGAGTTTGAAACTGGGCTCTGATCCCAAATTGAAACACCCTAAACTCGGTCCACGAGCCTTGACCGGATCTGGTATGTTCCTCGAAGTAAACCGGTTCAAAATTCTTTTGTTACTTAGGAAAACTTGTGTGTTTTGAAAGAAAGATTGTTTTGGGTTGGGCTTGAGTTGAAAACAAGTTTATTTTATATTGAAAACCCATCTATTTCAGGTGAAAAAATATTTAGAGTTTATTTTAAATTAAATTGACTTAATCTTTAATAATTAAAAGTTTCGTAACATAGTAAATGAAACAGAAAATAAAATAGTTCACTATGGCCTTATTACATCAAATAATTCCCAAAAATAAATTAAAGTGCTTAAATAGAATAAAAGTCCAAATAATAAAATTTTCCTTGCTGTGCATGGCCACCTTTAAGCTCCTGCCGACCCGGTCCATTACTGATCATCACCTGGAAGAAAATATTCCCCAACGGGGTGAGTCAAACAGACTCAATGTGTAACCAATACTAAAACTTAACAATTCAGGCATACAATATCATATCACATACTTATTCATATAACAGATATAAAATAATGATGCAACCCGAACCCAAACCTATATGCCATCCGCTACACATCACCCGTACCAACCTGCACACTGCGGGGACTACTAAGTCAACCCTCCATCCGCTACACACCATCGAAGGCAGTCGCTGCAGTCGACGTGCTCATCGCCCTTATAAAATTCGTGGTCTTAGGTCACCACATTCAGATATCGTGGTCTTAGGTCACCACATTCAGATATCGTGGTCTTAGGTCACCACATTCAGATATTGTGGTCTTAGGTCACCACATTCAAATATCGTGGTCTTAGGTCACCACATTCACTTCCCCTTTCATATAACCCGAATGCCCTATATCATACATATCATGCACATCATGCCTTAGTTTACATTCTTATCACTTTTCACATGTTACATATATAACATAATTTCATATTCCTAGTAGGAGTAGGAAACGTACCTGAGTACTTTTGTACCATTACATGGTACCTTGGCCATATTCTTACACATTCTTATAGTCACATACATATTAATTATTGCCATAAATATATCAAGAAATAGTGTGAGGTACACACCTGATTCGCTTAAGGTTTCCAATCCAAATCCCGAAAAGCTTGATCTAATGCCTTAGATCTTAGATCTCTACATTTAATCAATCATTTAATACTTAGTAAAGAGCCATTCGGCCATAAATCCAAATCCTAGTAGGATTAGTACACTAAAACTTACCTTGTTGCCGATTGACTTAAGAATCAAGTCCCGAAACTTTGTTGTATTCCTTCTTGTATTCGGCCAAACATTAAATCACATCCCAGGTTAGTTTCGGCTTCTTAAACAATTATGAAATAGATCTAGATATCAAAATAAGCCTTGGCCGAATGCTATAGACACTTACCTTGTGGATTTTAAATCCCGAAACTCACCGAATAACTAGGGAACACGCGGCCTATGGTGTACCGTCGGGAAAAGAACTTCTTCTTCCCTGTAGTCGACACTTAGTAAATCCCGAAAGTATTCCTTGCCTTAGATGTCTATCGAAATCCCTATAACTTCATGTTAGATCAATTTCTAACATTTATTCACAACAAATAACCCTTAGCCGAATGTTAAATATGACTTACCTTAGATTATTAAATCCCGAAATAGTTGACTTGTCTTATGAAGTTGTCGACAATGGTAGAAATCCCGAAGAGCCTTCTTTCCAAGTTTCGACTAACACAATAATGGGGTTAGATTTCCTAGTTTCGGCTTTTGGAATATTGAGAGGAGAAGAATGAAGAAGAAAAGAATAGTTGCTTAAGAGAATTCGGCAATGGTGAAATAAGGAGAAGGGAAATTCGGCAAGGCTTAGGAGAATTGAAGAGAAAAGAAAAAGGGTTGCAGAGAAAATTTGGCAGAGGTTATCAAGGAAGAGAAAATAATGCTGAATGGCCTCTCTTTTCCTTTTATAGCCGAATTTACTAGCTTAGAATCCCTTACTTGGCCACCACTCTTCTATTTTGATAGCTTTATCACTTTAATTATCACCTAAAACTTAATCCAATAATTATCTCTTATCTCTTAATAAAAATATCAATAAAAATCCATCATTTATCCATCTATTTGCCGAATTTTAACAACAATAAAACACCTCCCTATAGAGCCTTAATGCCGTCCACTTCTCTTGTTCCTGGCACAAAAAGAAAATTCTTTTATTTGCTCCCCAAGTGACTCGAACCCAGGCCCAATTGCACCTGCTTGTGGCGTCAACTCTAGAGGCCCTAAGTGGCACCTCCAAGCCACTTAGACAAGCCCAATTGTATGTCATATTTCACCCATAAATTTTCTTAAGGCCACCCTGCTTTACTTCTCTCTCTTAACCTCAGAACTTAACTTTTCCTAAAACGTTTCCTTACATTTCCTTACATTTCCAGGACATTTCCCTACATTTCCAGGACAAGACATTTCCTTACATCTTAGGGTTCCTAAAACTCCTTAGAACACATCCAACACACCCACTGAGCCCACTATCTCATGAATTACGCACGAACGCATAACCCCTAATCTTGGATGTTACATAAAGTGTTCTTGAAAGTGTCGCCCAGGAAGAAAGTTCTTCGATTCGGTCGTAAAGGAAAGCTAAGTCCGCGATTTATCGGGCCGTATGAAATTATCAAAAGAATCAAACTAGCAGCTTATAAATTAGCTTTGTCGTCAGAGTTAGAAAAGATCCATAATGTGTTTCATGTATCTATGTTACGACTATACTGATTAGACCCTTCGCATGTTATCTCACCAGTGGATGTCGAGATTCAATCTGATACTGTGTACAACGAAGAACCGGTCAAAGTTATAGCTCGGGAGATTAAAGAATCAAAAAATAAAAGCAAAGCTCTAGTGAAATTCCTTTGGAAACGACATGGTTTAGAAGAAGCTATGAAAGTGCAATACCTGAACCTCTTTTCTGGTAAGAATTTCGGGAACGAAATTTCCTTTAGGGGGAGAGTTTTAATAGCTCGTTTTCAGGGAAATCGGAACACTAGTTTTGGGACCACAAATCCGATATGAGAATATTTATGTTATTATTATTTTAATGTCTACAGCATGTTAGTAGTATCGTATAAAAATTTTGTTAAGAAATTTTATCGTTTGCATGTTTAATTTGATGAAAGGACTAAATCGTAAAAGGTGCAAAAGTTACATTATATAAGCTAAAGGGGTCTAATGGCTATAATATTAAATGGTTGAGGGATTTATGTTGTTATTAGACCATAACTATATTGAGTGGACAAATATGGACATTTATTAAGTGGTTTTAAGGTTTATAATAAAAGGTTAGTTAAGTAAATTAATAAATAAGGTTAGTAAAATAATTAAAACAAAGGCAATCATCTTTTTTTGTCCATTTTTGACAGAAAATAAGAGTAGAAAGAAGCCATAGCCAAGCTGGAGTATTCGATCATCTCTTCCTTGTGCATGTAAGTGATTTTTCATCTCGTTTTTAATAATTTTTACGTTTTTGAAGTTGTTGTAGCTTAATCTAGCTAGCCTAGGGACTAATTTGCAAAATTGTTAAAAGGTTAGGGTTTTCCCATGAATGTATTCATGTGGCTTTGATGTTTAATGGAAGAAAATGAATCGTTGTTGATTTATAAACAACTTTTGTAAAGTGAATTTTGTTGAAAATGTCAAATAGGGATTTAATTGAAAAATGCGAAGTATTCATGGTGAAAATTGTGAAATAATGAATTGTATGAGTTTATTTGTGTAACAGCCCAATTTTGGGGCTAGTCGGAATAGTGGTTTCGGGATTGCTAATCCGAGGTTGAAGAAATTTATTTTAACATTATTTTTTGTGTTATGGCATAATGATATGGATGTATGAAAATTTTTTTGCTTTAATTTTAGCAATTGTATGCTTAATTGTGAAAAAGGACTAAATCGCATAAAGTGCAAAAGTTTTATTATACAAGGTAGAGGTGTCTAATAGCCATAGAATATTAAATTGGAGATCCTTAAAGTGAAAATTAGGCCATTAGGGGTGTGTTGGCCGACCATAGAGACAAAGAGACAAGAGCATTAAATTTTGGTCAAAATTTGGTGGAATTAGGTGACAAAAAAATGAATAAAATAAGTTAAATAGAAGAGATATCATCTTTTACTATTCATTCTTCTTCTCCACTAAAAATGGAAGGGAAATAAGAGTTTTTGGAGTTTAAACTTTTAGCCAAGAAAATCTCTTGCAAGTAAGTGATTTTAGAGGTCTTTCTTGATAATTTTTGTACTTTTGGAACCCCTAAAGCTTAAGCTAGCTAATGAGGGGACTATTTTGCAAAATGGTTGAAAGTTTAGGGACTTTCCATGAGAGTGTTTTGTTGTTTGGTGAGTTTTTATGGAAGAAAATGAATGTTAGTGTGTTAAGGAACAACTTTTGTGAAAGGTGTTACCATGAAAACACCTAAATAGGACTTATTTGTAAAGGTTGTAATTGTGTAATAAATACATGAAATAATTGGTTTTGTGAGTTGT
Organism: Gossypium australe; assembly: GCA_005393395.2. Classification (NCBI taxonomy): domain Eukaryota; kingdom Viridiplantae; phylum Streptophyta; class Magnoliopsida; order Malvales; family Malvaceae; genus Gossypium; species Gossypium australe. Next base: position 78,690,365 of record CM016626.1, on the reverse strand, counting down.
TGCAAGAGAAATAAATGTTTAGCTAGGCTTGTTTAATGAGGAAATGTGATGAAAAATGATTTACGAGCCTAGGGGTAAAATCGTAATTTTGCCAAAGTATAAGAGCAAAATGGTCATTTTTGCCTAAGTAGATATTTGATGTATCATGAATTATAAAGTGATTGAATGAGTGAATTTTATTATTATAGATCAAGAAGAACGTGGAAACAACCTTGACCAGGGAAAAGGCAAGGTTACGGATTAAGTCGTCGATTTACACATTTTGCACTTAGGTAAGTTTATGTGTAAACGATACATATTTAATACATATGTTGTTACTTATTGGTGCATTGTATGAATGAGATCAATTATGATTGAGATTGATTGAAATTGATAGATAGTGAGTAATTCTCGTATGAACCTCGGAATAAATATGTAAGTGCGGAAAAATATCCGTAATAATTATTCGGTGGGCTGTGTGTGATACCACCGTAAATATCCTTTTTGGTGGGCTATGTGCGATACCACCATAAATATCCTTTTTTGTTGGCTATGTGCGAAACCACCGTAATTTTTCTTATTGTTGGGCTATGTGCGATACCACCCTATTAATAACTATTGGTGGGCTGTGTGTGAAACCACTGGATACTTAGTATTATTCCGAGGGGTTCATCGAGAAATTGTATAACTAAATGTTTCATGCTGCTTTCTGGTTATGAGTGCAGGGAATGTGCACAAGTAAATATGAGCAATATAATTGTTATATGGTTGGAATGTGGTAAGAGATGAAATGAGTAAGCATGAATATGGAAATGTGAATTGTTCTTGCTTAGTATGTAATGTCATTGATGGATTAGCATATGTTATGATTCTTATTTTTTACATGTAAACTTACTAAGTTAAAGCTTACTCCCTTTCTTTTCCATTGTTTTATAGTGTCAAAGAGCCAGTGTAAGATAAGAAGATAATCAAAAGTTCACCCACACTACCAGCTCATCTCGGTATATTTAGACTTAGCATTTTGAGTAAGGCATGTATAGAGGCTAAACTTAGAAAAATATCTTGTTATTTTGGCCAAGTGTGTTGGCTCCTTCAAAGATGAACTTTTTGTAAATAACCATAGTTGAATGTGGTTTATGTTGTAGGAGTTTGGGTTATAAAAGAGCTTGGCAAATAGCCTTGTTCTTGTCCACACGGGTAGGCACACGGGCACGTGTCTAGGCCGTGTGTGACACATGGTCAGTCCAATGGGCGTGTGACTAGGTTGCGTGTCCCGTGCATGTTGGTGTTGCAAGTTAGTGTCGACCACGGGTTAGACACATGGGCATGTGCCTAGGCCGTGTGCCCCTTATGAGGTTTCTGATGTCATAAACAGAATACCCAGGTTTTCACACACGGGTGAGGACATGGGCTTGTCTAGGCTGTGTGGAGGACACGGGCCAAGGACACGGGTGTGTGTCCGGCCGTGTGAAATTCCCTGTAGGTTCGAAAGGAAAAATAAATTCCACACTGGCTAGGGACATGGGCGTGTGTGACCACACGGCCTGCCCACTCGGGCGTGTCCCATTTCACAATGACATGTGGCCCTGTTAAGGCAAAATTTTCTAAGTATACAAAAGTTCCCGGTTTGATCCCAAGACCCTCTATTTGCATGTTTAAGGCCTCGTAGGCCCATAATTGGGATGTTCTGAATGTGAATGGAAAGTTTTAGGTTGGAATGAAATTTTATAGCCCATGGTTGTATGTTCAAGTGCGTTAAGTCCGGTAATGCCTCGTACCCGATTCCAGCGTTGAATACGGGTAAGGGGTGTTACAATTTGGATCTATATTGAATTCGGCTAGCTTGGGTTAGGGATGAATTTGCATGAATTTAAATTTACAAGCTTAAGGACTAAATTGTAAAGAAATCAAAACTATAGGGGAAAAGCGTAATTTGCAAAAATATGATTTTTGGATTGGATTGAATAAAATGGTTATTGAATGGATTGAATTAGATTATTTAGATCAAGTTAAGTCTCATACGAATTTAGATTGATGGAAAGATAAAGTGCCAGACTAGTCGATCCTATTTCATTGTTTTGTGATCGATGTAAGTTCGTACGTTTAAATAGCGTTTTAATGTATTTGATTTAAATACTATAATATTATTTTTCATATCATGTCATGACGGAAAATTCAACTACGATATGATGACTATGGAGCCCCGTTTGATCCTTAGAATATATAGGATACAAATGACATGTCATTAGGGTCACCATGTTTCGAGTGTTGGTCCTGAACGTCTTACTAATGGCTGAGTTTCGGCATTTGTTGCGGATACTCATCAACTTGTGTGATTGGAATCATGTAGCTATATTTCGACCGTCAGCTTGTGTGAGCAGGCCCATTTATGGCTAGTAAGAGCATTTATGTAAAGGAAAAGAAATGGAATGGTTTTGACCATGTGTTAGCACACTATGTGTGAGCTTCCCGTGTATCCGATATTATTCTAAGTGGTTCAATGGGCATGAAAAGGGATGAACCGATAAGGGTTCCGATTGATTTCACTATGCAATTATGGAAAGGTATGAAGTATTGATGATCAAGTTTGTATAGCCATGATATGAAAAGTATGAGTTCATATGTATTATGTTTATGAAAATTACCTTACCATGTGATGATATTCTTAAGTTATGTGTTTAATCACTAACTTGTGTTGTTGATGATACTTAGGCTTGTTCCAAGCTATGTTGGATTGATTCATGCTTATTTTTAAGCTTATGCATTAAAAAGGTAAGCATTGTTCATGATTTACGAACTTACTAAGCATTATATGATTATGTTGTGTTTCTTTTCTATGTTTTATAGATTATCGGAAGCTTGATCGGTTTGGAAGGTCGTCGGAGACCTATCACACTATCCAACGACTATATCGGTAGATTTTGATATTTTGAGTCATGGTTATAATGACATGTATAGATGAATTGTGTTTGATGAAATGGTCATTATAGGCTTGTAAATGTGGTTTTTGGTATGGAATTAGGTTACAAATGTTTGGTTGATAAATGGCTAAATTATGTTTATGTTTAGGTAGATTTGATGCTATATGATTATGGTGTCTTTTGGCATGTTGGTTGTATGGATAAATACCATGTTGAACTAGCTTTATTATGCATGTTTTAGGTATATTTCGTAGCTTGAAATTATGTGCAAATGACTTGTAGGTGAGAGCATGGTTTGGGTGAAAGAAATGGCTTGAAAATGACCTATTTCTTGTCCACACGACCTAAAATACGGGTGTGTGTCTCAACCGTGTGTGACACACGCCTTTGCGACACAGCCGTGTGTCCCTTGTAGGTTTCAAAGGGTTGCAAGTTAGGCAGTTACATAGCCTAGCAAACAGGCGTGTGAGGCCATTTCAAGAGTTACACGGCCTGGCACATGGTCGTGTAACTTGGCCATGTGACCCAAGTCAGAGAGTTACACGGGCACAGGCACGGGCTGGGACACACCCATGTGTTCCTACTTTGAATGTCCACAAGGCCTGAGACACGGGCGTGTGTCTCAGCCATGTGAGTCACACGTCCTGGCCACATGGCTGTTTGACCCCTGTAGTGTGAAAAATTCTATCTTTTTCCATGAAGTTCTAAATCTTTCCGATTTAGTCCCCAATCATTTCTAAAGTGCTTTTAAGGCCTAGAGAGCTTGAATAAGGGACATTATGCATGAGTTTGATTGAATTATGCCATGATTTATAAAATTGTTGAAATTGAATGTTTTAAGTTAAAATCGGTAATGCTTCGCAACCCTATTCTGGTGACGGATACTCGTTAGGGGTGTTACAACACACGCTCGTGTATTAGGTTGTGTCACCTTCAAACTAAGGACACACTGCCGTGTCCCAACCAGTGTCCTCACCCGTGTAACTCTTTGAGTAGGGTCACACGCCCGTGTAACTCACTGAATTGTACCCTAAGAAATCCTTAGATGACACATGGTCGTGTCACCAGGCCATATTCCAAGCTATGTGAACCCAAAATTTACCTATAAACAAGCCATTTTACTACCATTTCATGCATAACTCCCCATAGCATTTGTACACACTTTAAAGGAACTTAAACACCATTCAAAAATACATAATCTTGCGAACTCAAACAACCTAAATCACCTAACCAATATGTCATTCAAAGGCACCACATTTACATTCAAACACCATTTACCAAAACATGCTAACATTTCCTAATTCCATGCATAAAGGCTAATTCTATTATGTGTTTAACCACAACATAAATACCTACTTCAAATAGCTACCAAAATCATACCACATTTATCACTTTCAAGCCATTACAAATATACCTTGACTCCATACATTTCAATTACCTTAAAGTAGTCAACAAGATTTTACTTAACAAGCTTTAGAGGTTCGTCAAACAAACATCATCTTCAAAGACCTAGACATACTAAATCAATCATTTTATTTATATATAAATCATCAACACAAAAGACTTATACATGTTAACATTTCCATTTCTATACATGATAACCTTTTTCAACTATGAACTAAAACATGTCACAAGTAACCATTTTCAAGCCATCATCATCATGTCAAGATAACCTTATAAACAAGCACTTTAAAGTAACCAAAATCACATAATTTGGAAAGACATCAAAGTCTATCAAACCAATATAGTCTTCCAAAGCTTATACATGCCAAAACACCAAAAACAGATACAACATAATACCATTGCAAAGCACACTATACATGACATTATAAACCTTAACCAAATTACTCAAAAACTACCAAATTGTCTACTGGATAGTGTGATAGATCTCCGACAAGCTTCCAACCGGTTAAGCTTCAGGTAATCTATAAAAAAAATAAAAATAACTACGTAACCAATGAATGTTTAGTAAGCTCGTAAAAAATTTAAACATAACATACCATTTCAATAATGAAATTTATAGAATAAGTATCAACCTTTACCAATTCCATAAGCTTAATAAAAGCCTATATAACACAATCAAACGCACAAGTTAGTATACTTGTTCATGATACATATGAAATCAACCATAAATAAACATAACATTTAATTTATCATTGTTAACATACGATCATGATTCATTCCATTTGTTTACTTACCGTTTCTAATACCATGAGTTTAATATAAGCCTATTCAAGCATCATCAAGATCACATGTTAGTAGATTCATTGATAATCATATAAGCTCATTTATAACATAAATAGATTTCATAAGATACCTGATATAAGAATCAACCTTTTCATATAGTTATCAACTTTTCCATTAAGTCACTTACCGTTCCATTCCTTTTCTTATCCGTTGAACTATATAGAATTACATCGGATACTCGGGAAAGCTTACACAAAGTGTGCCTTTACATATAACCGTAACCTTTCCTTTACATCATTGCTCACATGAGCTATGAAATGGGCCTGCTCACACGAGCTGTGGGTCAAAATGTAAGCTACACGATGCTGCTCACCCGAGCTGGAGAATCTGCAACAAATGCAGGACCTCAGCCATCAGTAGGACATTCAAGACCAACACTCGAAACATGAAATCCCTAATGACATGCCATTTGTATCCTAAGAATTCTTAAGGTTCAACCGGGACTCGATATCCGTCAATTCGTCATAATGTGAATACATTCTCATATCTATTGATTCATTTACATTAAAAACAAATAGTAAACATATAATTTAAATAACATTATAACGATTATAGTTCATATGAACTTACCTGACTAAATTGCAGTAATGACTAAGTACAGGGACTATTTGGTAATTTTCTCTTCTCCTCGATTTTCCACTCATTCTTGATCTAAAATAATAATTCCATTCAATTCACTACTCCTAACAGAAAAATCAATTCATTTTAAGTAATTAAGTCCTTTTTGACATTTTACAAAATTGCCTCCAACATTTTACTTTTATACAATTTAGTCATTAAGCCCAAAACATGTAAATTAACCATTTTTATTCAACTAATCTTATTTCAGTATTTAAAATAACTAATTTAGCTTATAACCCATAATAATGAAAATTTACAAAATTACCCTCAAAGTTTACCCTTTTTACAATTTAGTCCCTAAACTCGAAACTTACAATTTCATCATTTTTAATCATAAATCATGCTAGCCAATTTTTACCCAATATTATAATAACCCATATTTATCCATAATTTACAATATTTTCCTTTAACTGTACCATTTTCATAAATCAGTCCCTAAACTTGAAAATCATCAAAAATTACTTAACAAAATACTTATATTTAACAACCAAGCTTAATAATCTATCATAAAATTTCAAGAACACTTAAATTTCATCCATGGTAAAATTCTAAACATTTAACAATTTAACAAATTGACCCCTAGGTTAGCTAGATTAAGCTAATACGAGAACAAAAACATAAAAATAATTAAAAATGGATGCAAAATGGACTTACATGCATACATTGAAGCTTGGCCGAAATCTTAGAAGTTCAAAAATGGTGTTTTATTCAACCACAATCGATGATAAAGGCATTGAAGATGATAACTCATTTATCATCTTTTTTATTAATTTTAATTTATTTATTAATTTACCATTATAACCTTTATAACTTACCTAAAATTGTTTAAATTTGTAACTTGAAATCGTCCACTAATATAAAAAAGGTATCTTTACCTTTTAAAACCCTTAACTTATGGTTCTTTAGTGAATTAGTACAATTAAGCTAATAGCGATTGACTTTTGTATCATTTACAATTTAGTCCTTTTTAATTAATTAACTATCTAAACATTAAAATTTCTTAACCAAATTTTAATATGACCTTAATAACATTTCGTAAATATTTAATAAAATATTTATGGCTCGGTTTATAGAAATGAGGTCTCGGTACCTCATTTTCTAAAACCTCTTCATTCAAATAACATAAATTGCCAATTAAAAATTTGTTTTAATACCATATTTTACTCATAAATATTAAATAATAACATTTACAAACTTACTCATCAGATTTATGGCCCTAAAACCACTATTTCCGACACCACTGAAAAACGAGCTGTTACAATATAACACTTTGACTATCACAATATGTGACAATTGCCTCTTTTTCACTTATCAGTTTACTAAATAGGCATTTTAACCAAATTGTTTCTTTTACAGCTTTGGTAATTCCCATGTGTTCTGTTTCAATAGTAGATAAGACTACTATAGCTTGAAGTGTAGCTTTCCAACTAATGGCACAATGTCCAAAAGTGAATAGATAACCTATAAGAGACCTCCTTTGATCTAAGTCTCTTGCATAATCTAAATCAACATATCTGACTAAACCCTTTTTGCTTCTTCCGAACTCTAAGCACATGTTTGAAGTACCTGATAAATATCTAAATATCCACTTAACTACATGCCAATGTAACTTACCCAGTTTGGCCATGTATATACTAACAACACTAACAACAACACTAACAACATGTGAAATATTAGGACAAGTGTATAACATTGCATACATTAAACTTCTGATTGCGCTTGAGTAAGGTACTTTTGATATGTATCTATCTTCTTCTTCGTTTTGGGGAGAATCTGAAATTGACAATTTAAAATGTACAACTAAGGAAGTACTTACCAGTTTTGATTCTTGCATCTCAAAAGGATCTTCTTGATGTACCTTTGTTGCAATACAAACAATTTCCCGAAATGTCTATCCCCTGAAATTTCCATCCTTAAAATTTTCTTTGTTGCACCTAAGTCCTTCATTTCAAATTAGAGTTAGGCATGGTTTTAAATCTTTCAATTTCGAGTGGATCCTTAGACGCAATCTGTATCATGAACATAAAGCAAAAAATATATGAATGAACCATCATTAGTACATTATAAATATACACAACGATCATATTACTTCATGAAAAACCAGTACTTAACATGAAGAAGTCAAACTTTTTATACCACTGCCGATGAGACTACTTCAGACCGTACAATGATTTTCTCAGAAGACAAACATGATCTTCCTTACCTTTAGTTCTAAAGTCTTGAAATTGCTACACGTATATGTCCTCTACAAGGTCACCATGAAGGAAAGTAGTCTTTACATCTAATTGTTCTAACTCAAGATTGTTTGATGCAACAAGAGACAAAAGCACCCGAATGTATGTATGTTTCACAATAAGAGAGAAAAAAATCATGAAAATAAACTCCCTCCACTTGACAATAGACCTTTAAAACCAATATTGCTTTGTACCTAGTTTCGTTTGGACCCGAACCTTCCTTCTTCTTAAATACCCATTTGCAACCAACTATTTTCTTACCAATGGGTGGTTTTACTAGCCACGAAGTCTCGTTCTTTTGAAGTGCTTCCATCTTTTCTTCCATAGAAATGAGTCATTGGCTATAATCGAAAGCCTTAACTGCCTCAAAATAGCATGAAGGGTCAGCCGAATCAATGCTCTCTACAATACTTTGAACATATGTCACTAGGTTTCCTTTACAGTACTTTTGTGGTGGTCGAATTTCTTGCCTTTTTCTTGTCATGAGTCAACTTATACTTAGTTAACTAAGATGGTGAGGGTACTTAAAGGTCGAATGAAGTCCCAAACTAATCTAAACCAACTTCAATTTCTCAAGAACTAAGATTTTGTCGTGTTGTCACGACTTCACTTGCTTCATCGTCAGGACGACGACCTTGTTCATTGTAATGTTGCGACGAAGTTTTTTATTTCGAATTTTAACTCCACCTTGCTTGATATACTTTTATTTGTTGTGTCTTTAAAAATAAGGGACCCCTTTTTCTGATCAAAACATAGTAGATTCATCAAACATGACATCTCTGTTAACAATAGTTTTGTTGGTTTCTGGACACCACAGTTTGAAACCTTTCACACCAATAGAGTAACCCAAATAAATGCACTTTACGACCATTGGATCAAGCTTTCCCTAGCTAAATTTAGCATAAGTGACCGCCTCTAGACGTACTAACGTCCAGAGTGTGAATATTACAATAAAATATATAAATACGAGGCGGTATCTCTAAGTATACAAGTTTAGTTGTAACATAGTTTTACAACGAAGTAGGTAAGTACTCCGAGGATCATACCTAAGGGAGGCGAGTGCTAGATCAATTCTAACGTAAACACTAAAATATCTAATTAGTACTCTAAAGTAGTTAGAGTACGAGAATATAATAAAATGGTTTTTAAGGTTTTTGTAATGATAAAATAAAATAACATAAAAATAAAATTCAAGAGATAGAAGAGTAGAATGAGTCAAATCTTGATTATGGGTGATTAGCTCGCTTTGATAATCCCCATCAACTGTTATTTTGGATTCCTCATCAATCAACTAGTCACTACCCCAGTAGGATCTTCAGATCTTCCACTAACATAACGAGTCAGCAAGGACTACTTATCTTCTGACCTCACAATCCAAACTGGCTTGGGGTGAAGGTGTTCACAGATGGGCAATACCAATTTTGGGTTAATTCCCACCTTGATGACTTCCTGGGGTTGTTAGGCCTAGGGCTTGTTTCATGTTCTTCCTTTCCCAAACAACTGATCCATTGAGTAACCCTACAAAATAGTTAATAGATTATACCTCCACATGCTAATCCCCCATAGGAGGATTAGTTTCTCATGGCTTTCATAAACAATATAGAGTTGGTGTAAAAAGAGAACATCATAAATGAATTAAAGTGCAGAGTTTAGGAAAACATCTTATTTATATTAAAGACAGAAATGAATCCACAAAGCTTGACAATTTCCACAAATCAGATCTCATGTGTAACAGCCCGTTTTCAAGTGGTGTCAGAAATAATGGTTTCAAGACCACGACTCCGACGTATCAGTCCGTAAATATTAATTATTTAATGTTTACGAGGCCATTAATGTTGGATTAAAATTTTGTTAGAATCGTTTAGATAGTTAATTAAGTAAAAAAGACTAAATAATGAAAGTTGTAAAAGTTAGCTTCCATTAGTTTAAGGTGTCAAATAGCATAGTAAAGGTAAGCTAAGGGATTTAAATGGTAATGTAACACCCCTAAACTGAAACCGTCGTCGGAATAGGGTTAAGAAGCATTACCGAACAATCAGTGTAACATCCTAGTTTAGGGCCTAGTCGAAATAGTGCTGCGAGACCACAAACCCGAGGTATATGTATGAGTTTTTGAGGTTTATGCTATGTATGCATGCTAGTGTGAAAGTTTCATGAAGCAATTTTGTGAAATTGCTGTTAAATTGTCCAAAAGGACTAAATTGCAAAAGTTGCAAAATATGAGATTCTAAAATATATTTTTGTGAAATAGCTTTAGAATATTAGTTAGAGGTCCTTAATAAGTAATTTTCCCAATTTTTAGTTTTTGGACAAAATTGGGCATGGATGAGCTAAAATAGGAAGTTTATCAAAAAGGGCATTTTGGTCATTTGGCTATTAAATGATTAAAATAGGAGAAAAGATGACAAAATTCACTCGTCTACTTCTCCAAGGCTGCCAAAAATTTCAAGAGCTATTGTTAGGGTTCTTCAAATTTTTCAAGCTTGCTAGTAAGTGCATCTAAGCCCCGTTTTTTATATTCTTCGTATTTTTGAAGTCCTAGTAGCATGAGTAAGCCATTTTTAGCTATTTGATGAGATATGATGGATGTTAAAAAATGTACCCAAGTATGACATGCATGTAATTTGATATTTTATGGAAGAATATGAAAGCTTGATGTAGTAGAAACATCTTTTGCTAAATGAATTTCCATGGAAAATGCATTTACAGACTAGTTTGTGAAAGTCTTAAATTTGGTCATACATGTATGGTTTAGTGAGAATTGATGAATGCTTTAGTTGAGTAAGTGACTCGGCTAAGCATGAAAGGCTAGAAAGTTGAATAAAAATCACTTTACGAGCCTTGGGGCAAAAGTATAAATATGATGAAGTTTAAAGGAAAAATAGTAATTTTTCTAAAGTATGAGATGTGGGTTAATTTAGTCAATGTGTGTATTGAATAAGCTGATTTATTCATTATAGATCAAGAAAGACGAAGCCCGGATCTAAACCGAGGCAAGAGCAAGGTGGTGGACTAAATTGCACGTTTCAATACTTTTGAGTACCGAGGTAAGTCTATGCTTAAACAATGCATTCATACTTACAATTTCTTAATGCTAGCTAGTGTGTAGCATGATTGAGAATGATTGAGAACCTATGTGGGATGAATGTGGTAGAATTTGTGAATGGACGTATGGTTAAGTAAGTAGATATGTGAATGTGTAGTGAGAATGCTAAATGGTAGGCTAAGTGCGATACCATCTTAATGCATATTGACGATAAGCTGGCTATGTGCGATGCTATTGTTAGGTATATTGTCTAGTGGGCTATGTGCGAAACCACTATGAATACCTTTGTGGTAGGCTAAGTGCGATACTACCTTATTAATTGATTGTGGTGGGCTAAGTGCGAAACCACCGAGAAATTAGCTGTGTGGTTATATTATTGAGTTAATTAGCTGTGTGGATGAATTATCTAGAAATGATGTTGTGTTGTATATTGTGTAACTGTGATATTGAACGCAGGGGTGCATTTCAATGGTTATGAGTATATGACTCATGATGTGTTGGAAATGTGGTAAGGGAAGAAAGAGTAAGCATAGTTGTGTATTATATGTTAGTATAGTGCTAATTGTTGTTTAGCTTATACTATGATGCTTAATTGTTTATGTGTAAACTTACTAAGCTCAAAGCTTACTCTCTTTCTTTTCCCTTGTCTTATAGAGTAAAAGTGTTGAATCGAGATACAAGGATAAATTGGAAGATCGCCCACACTATCAGCACACTCTGGTACATGAGACTCAATGTTTTGTATGTGGCATGTATAGAGGCTAGACAAGTTAGTGAATTTTGTTGTAAATGGCTAAGATGTGTTGGCCTTTAGATGGATAGTCTATTTTGTATAATGCCATAGTAGTTGGCTACCTTATTTTGTGAAAAGGTTGTAGTTATCTATGTGAGATTGCACTTCAAATTGAGTTCATTATGGATGTGTTGAATGAATGCATATTGTGTATGCTAGAGGGGTGAAAGGAACTTGGAAAATACCTTTGTTTTGTCCATGTGGATAGACACACGGGCATGTGTCTAGACCATGTGTGACACACGGTCAGCCCACGGGCGTGTGACTTGGCCGTGCGTCCCCTGCATGTTAACATTTTAAGTCAGAATAGACCACGGAATAGCCACACGGACGTGTTTATAGGCCGTGTTAGTTTAGTCAGTGTTGGCCACGGGCTAGCCACACGGGCGTGTGACTAGGCTTTGAGGCCATGTGTATGTAGTCAGTATTCACCACGGTTGTGGAGCGTGGGCGTGTGGGTCTATGCACGGGCTTGTCCCATCTTGCACGTGCGTGTGAGCCCTGTATAAAAGAGAAAAATTTTAAGATTTGAAAAAAAATTCCGATATAGTCTTGAGAGTCCTCGTGTGTATGAGTGAGGCCTTGTAAGTCGAGAATGAGGCCGTTGAGGTGACTTAAGAGAGTAGTCACAATGAGCCTAAGTGGCGATCAAGTAGTTTTAATACGGTAACGCCTCGGGCCCGGTTCCGGCATAGAATCCGGGTAAGGGGTGTTATATTTAGTGGTATCTGAGCTATGTTTTAGTCAGTTCTAGGACTACCGTAGCGGGTGTAAGAGTCTAGCTATACATGCCATAAGTGTACAATGATAGTGTGGTGGTTTTTGATGATTTTAAATCTTGTTTCATATAGTATATGGATCCCGATCAATCTACTGCTGTTGAAGCAGCTAGTAATGCGCCGGCTCCTGCGCAAGGAACCGTGCCTGTGAAAAGTGGACCCGAGGCTAGGGGTCAAGGGGAAGAGGCACGAGAAGCCTTTCTCCAGATGATGAGTAATTGGTACTCGGACTATGTTCGAGCGAACCCTAATCCTCAACCTCCTCCACCTCCTCCTATACCTCAGCCGAATCCTGTGGCTCCTCAAGGTATTAGTGTAGTGAGGATATTGAAACCCCCGGTGGATAAGATTAGGAAGCACGGGGCTGAGGAGTTTAGAGCTAAGGTAGATGATGACCTTGAGAGGGCAGAGTTCTAGTTAGAGAACTCGATGAGAGTGTTCGATGAACTCTCATGTACACCAGAGGAGAGTTTGAAATGTGTCGTATCCTTGCTGAGAGATGAGGACATCAAACTCCTAGTTGGTATTCTAGAGTTAAAAGAGTTTGTGGTGTTGGTTGAAAGGGCAAGTAAGGCCGAAGACTTGAGTACAGAAAAGAGGAGGGTTGTGAGTGAAGCCCGAGATACGAGAAAGAGGCCGATGGGCAAGTCGTATCAAGCCTAGAAGAAAAGGTCCAAGGAAGTAAATCCTCGGACGATAGTACCAATGGATTATTTGCATCAAGACTTGGGCAATACTCGTTCGGGTTCGAGAGTCCAAGCTACCTCAATGGAAAGTGTGGGCAATACGAAGAGTAAACCGGAGTGTCCAAGTTGTGGTAGGTATTACACCGGAGAATGTTGGGGAAATAGTTGAAAATGTTATAAGTGTGGTTCTCCCGACCATTTTATCCGAAACTGCCCCGAGAGGGATGATAAGGAAGAGAAGCAAGAGATGAGACCAAGTGATGTGCCTACAAGGAGTAGACCACCAAAAAACCTAAAAGGTGGGGTTAGTGGTAGAGGTGCGTCTAGAGACCCTACTGTGAGACCGGAGGGTCGGGCACCTACGAGGACATATGCTATTTGCGCTCGCGAAGAGGCATCCTCCTTAGATGTGATAACGGGTACTTTTTCTCTCTATGACACCTTTGTTATTGCTTTAATAGATCCAGGGTCTACTCACTCTTATATTTGCATGAGATTGGCATCTAGTTTGAGTATGACTGTTGAGTCTACAGATATTGTGGTTAAGGTGTCAAACCCGTTAGGAAAGCATGTGTTAGTGGACAAAGTGTGTAAGAGTTGTCCTTTGACATTTGAGGTCATTGTTTTCCGGCAAATCTGATGTTGTTGCCGTTTGATGAGTTTGATTTAATCCTTGGCATGGATTGGTTAACTACCCATAATGTCTTAGTGAACTGTGGTTGTAAGTTTATTGAATTGAAATATGAAAGTGGATATGTGGTTCGGGTTGAATCAAGTGGATCGAATAGTCTACCAGTGATGATTTCTTCCCTAGTGGCTGAGAAATGTTTGAGAAAAAGGTGTGAATCCTATCTCGCCTTCATGTTGAATACTCGAGAGGTTGGAGTGAAGTTTGAAACAGTGCCGATAGTATACAAGTATCCGGATGTATTCTCGGAAGAGTTACCCAGATTACCTCCAATGAGAGAGGTCGAGTTTGGGATTGAGTTGATTCCAGGTACGACACCGATTTCAATTGCTCCATATAGAATGCCACCTTTAGAGTTTAAAGAACTGAAATTTCAGTTGCAAGAGTTGACAGATAAGGGTTTTGTAAGATCGAGCTACTCACCGTGGGGTGCTCCGGTATTATTTGTGAAGAAGAAAGATGGGTCTATGAGACTGTGCATAGACTATAGGCAACTCAATAAGGTGACAGTGAAGAATAAATATCCTTTACCAAGGATAGATGATCTTTTTAATCAAATGAAAGGAGCTACAGTGTTCTCCAAGATAGACCTGAGGTCTGGTTACTATCAGTTGAGAGTGAAAGAGCAAGATGTGTTGAAAACTACATTTCGAACAAGGTATGGCCATTATGAGTTTTTGGTTATGCTGTTTGGTTTAACGAATGCACCTGCGATTTTTATGGATCTGATGAACTGTGTATTCTGACCATATGTGAAAAAGTTTATGGTTGTCTTCATTGACGACATATTGATCTATTCTCGGGATGAGAATGATCATGAAGAGCATTTGAGAATTGTCTTGCAAACTCTAAGAGATAAGCAATTGTATGCTAAGTTTAGCAAGAGCGAGTTTTGGCTCCGAGAAGTTGGATTTCTAGGACACATTGTGTCGGGGGATGGTGTCAGAGTTGACCCAAGTAAGATTTCGGCTATTGTGGATTGGAAACAGCCGAGGAACAAGTCAGAAATCAGAAGTTTCTTGGGATTAGCAGGATATTATAGATGTTTCGTAAAGGGGTTTTCTGTGATTGCTACCCCGATGACGAAACTATTGCACAAAGATGTCAAGTTTGAATGGACTGAGACATGTCAACAGAGTTTCGAGAGACTGAAAACATTCTTGACTGAAGCACCGGTTTTGGTTCAACCAGAATCGGGAAAGGAGTTTGTGGCTTACAGTGATGCGTCATTTAATGGTCTCGGTTGCATGTTGATGCAAGAGGGTAAGGTGGTCGCTTACGCCTCGAGACAGTTAAAACCGCACGAGAAGAATTATCAGACTCATGATTTGGAGTTGGCTGCGATTGTTTTCGCATTAAATATTTGGCGACATTATTTGTATGGTAAGAAGTGCCGAATCTTTACGGATCACAAGAGTTTGAGATATTTGATGGATCAGAAGGATCTGAATTTGTGTCAGAGGCGATGGCTTGAGTTGTTGAAAGACTATGAGTTAGTCACTGATTACCACCCGGGAAAAGCGAATGTGGTTGCGGATGTCCTGAGTAGGAAATCCTTGTATGCTCTAAAAGTTATGAGCACGAGTTTAGCATTAGCTGACGATAGTACTATTTTGACAGAGTTGAGAGCTAAGCCTGTAATATCCTGGATTTTAGCTTATGTATCAATACTAAATTATATAAAGTAGCATGCCTTTGTATGTTATGAATGTGTTTTGTGAATGCTGTGAACCTTAGAGTGTAGGTAAGTGCCTTAGAAATTATTTGATTATTAAGTTTAAAAGAGGGAGTTAGTCTGATAAGGCCTTAAGAGAAATAGTAGAGGAAATATGACATGAAATTGGGCTTGTTAAAGTGGCTACAAGGCGCCACTTAAGGCCTAGTAAGTGACGCCACAAGCAAGGGGAAGGGGCCTAAGTTCGAGTCGCATGGGAAGCAAATAAAAGAGTTTTATTTTGCAGCAAAAATGGGCAATAGTGGACGGCACTAAGACACTAAAGGGATGAGCTTAAGTTGGGATTAAATTCTTTTAATAATTTCGGCTAAGGTAATAGATAATTGGTGTTTTATTTTGGATTATTTGAATAGATGAAGAAGAGATAAATGTGGGATTATTTCTATTAATTTTAAATAGGTAAAGAGGAGAGAAAATAGGGGATTGGATAGGAGGAAGGAGAGTTGGCCGATTGAGGGGCTCCTTAAGTGGTATTTTCGGCCAAGGAAGGAGAGTAAGGCCATTCTTCATTCTTTCTCTCCTCTTGTACCTCTACCAAATTCTCTCTGCAAACCATTCTCTTTTTCTTTTCAATTCTCCAAAAGCCGAAAATAGGATTCCTTAGTCTTGCCGATTTTTCCCTAAGTCTTATAATTTTCTTTTCTTTTCTTAAAGCCGATTCCTTCACTTGATCAAAAGCCGAAATTTGGGTGATCAACATCTAGCCATAGCCGAATATCTCAAGTGGTGTTAGGAAGGAATACTGTCGATTTCAACATTAAAGGTAAGATGGAATGCTGTTTGATTTCCTATCTTTTTCTTTTAGCCGAAATCTAGGAACTAATCCCCTTAATGTCTTTGGCCGAAACTGTGAAGGAGTGTTTCGGGATTCTGCAATTGTCGACTACAAGGAAGGATATTTCGAGACTTATAAAAATCTAAGGTAAGTCATGTATTCGGCCAAGGGCCATTTATTATGATTAAATGTTAGAATTAGATCTAACATATGCCATAGTGATTTCGACAGATACCCCAATCAAGTAGCACTTTTCGGGATTTAAGATTCACAAGGTAAGTGACTATAAGATTCGACCAAGGCCCTATTTAGTGACTTAAGTATGCTTCTTATTTGTTCAAAAGCCGAAACTAACCAAGTCCAGTGAACTAGTGTTGGCCAATTGCAAGGAAGAAATATCACGGAATTTCGAGATTTGATTAGTAGTGAAATCGGTAGCAAGGTAAGGATTTGTGTCGCAATAATCCTTCGGGATTTGATTATTTAGCCGAATAGGCTTTTGCTAAACACTTGGTATTGGCCGAATGTAGGGACTAAGGATCTAAAGTATTAGATCGGGATTTTTCGGGATTTTAGTGGAAGCGTTATTAAATCAGGTGCGTAGCCCGACCCTTATGGTATTATTGTAATGCATGTGTTAATAAGAATATGAAAGATATGGTTAGAGTACCATGCAATGGTACAAAGTACTCAGGTACGTTTACCTACTCCTACTATGAGTATAATATGATCTATTATGACACATATGTGAAACTATAAGAATGTGAATAAGGAATATGACATGGATTATGCATATTTGTATGACATGGGGCATATGGGTGAATTTGAAAAGGGGAAGTGATCTGGTGGTTTTATACCACAATATCTGAATGTGGTGACTTATGTCACAAAATATTATCTGGTGGCTATGCCACGAATTTATAAGGGCGATGTGCCAGTCGACTGCAGTGACTGCCTTCGATGATGTGTAGCGGATGGAGGGTCGACTTAGTAGTCCCCACGGTGTGATGGTTGGTACGGGTGATGTGTAGCGGATGGTATCTAGGTTTGGGTTCGGGATTGCATTATTATGATTAATTGCTATATGTATATGTATGATTTGTTATGCCTGAATCGTTAGGACTTAGTGTTGGTTGTTACACACTGAGTCTGTTTGACTCACCCCGTTGTGGGATATTTTTCAGGTGACGCTTAGTAATGGACCGGGTCGGCAGGAACTTAGTGGTGGCCATGCTCAGCTCAGAATTTATTTCGTTTTGGACTTTTTTTATATTTTAAGTACTTTGAATTTATTCGGGTTTTGTTTTTGATGTAATAAAGCCACTAGTATGAACTGTTATGCATGCATTTTAATTATGTTATTATAATACGAATTTTTATCAACTTAAAGTTTAAGTAACTTTTCTTAATAATAAGTGATAAATGTTTTGACACTTAAATCCAAATGATTTACAAATTAAATAGTAAACTTTATAGACTCGACTTTTACCGGTAACTTATAGTTTTGAAATATAACAATAAAGTTTAACAAAACAAAATCTTTGAAAATAACGATGTTTTCAATTTGAACCGAAATCAAATTTTTCTCTAAAATCACTCAAAGTTTTCCAAAGAAATAAACAAGTTTGAATCGTTTTTCTCGAGGAACATACCAGATCTGGTCGAGGCTCGTGGGCCGGGTTTGGGGTGTTTCAGCTTGGTATCAGAGCCCAATTTTAAAACTCTCGGCCTTGGGTTTAAAGCCCACAACGTTTTCAAATCGAGCCCAAATAAGTTTTATGAAAATCTTTTTGGAATTGAGCACGTTTTTCTGGCATGGCACCTAAGTCTCCGACCCGAAGTCCACCAGGTAAGTACCCCTATCTATTGTGTGATTCTTTTTAGTATGATTTGTAGAAGGGTATAAAGCGGACGTAGATTAGTATATTAAGTACTTGAACTATAGGACTAGTTTACCCCAACAATTACATAAAACTTTAAATGCCTAATTAAACAAACATGTGACTAAGTCGCCGAGTTAGGGTGTGGCAACCATTGTGCGCATGTCTAGGATTGGTTTCGGTGGGAGCTTGGTATTTAAGCAGTCCTAGTGACTCACCTCCTCTCCACTCGAATCCTACCTGGTGCGTAGTGACGGTTCACCCTAACCAAGATTTATACACGGGCTAAACCCAATAACTAAAACCCGAAAGGGACTAGCCGTATTTTTATAAAAAAACCCTAGTTTAAAATCCTCAAATTACCTGTTTGATTTGTAAAAACTATTCTATAAAATTTTTCTGAAATATTCCCGATTTACAAAAATTACCTAAATACCCCTAGTTGTAAAATTACTAAAATGCCCCTAGCTTGGAAAAAAAATTTTATTACCATACTACCCTTGACTTTTACTAAGATATTTTCAAATTACTACAAACCTCTATTTTTGCAAAATAATAAGATACCCTGATTTGGAAAATTTACGAAATTACCCCTGGTTTACGAAATTACAAAAATAACCCCGATTTCCAAAACTTCTGCCATACCTTTGATTTGAGAAAATTTTCAAAAATACCCTAGAGTTTTGAAATTGCAAAGTGCCCTGATTTATTAAAATTTTCAAATGGACCCCGATTTATTACCAAAATACCCCTGTAGGACAAATGACGAAAATACCCCTGGGATAGGAACAGACAAAAATGTTTGAAGAGTGAATGTGTATGGTAGATACTACTGAACGGATGTGTTTCTGTGAATTAAGGTAGAAAACTTGAAACTTTGATTGATCGGAAGAACTACTATTAAGCTCTTTTCATAAAATTGCCCGCGGATAAACAGTGGAACAAATACTAATACATAAAATTTCTTAAATCAGATTAAAGCGCGATCGTAGACATGAGCTCTAGGGGACGTGGTCGTAATGTGCGAGGACATGGTAGAGGCAGGATGACCGTATCGAAACCCGTTGGATCGGGTCAAGGGTCTGAGAATGAAGTACCACCACCACCCCCACCACCAGCTGTTGGTGTTGAGCAGCAAGATCAGACGGGGGATGATGCTGTATCGTAGGCGGTGCTGCGAGTTCTTGAGATGGTGGCTGGAGCAGGTGGAAATATGGGAGCTCGGAAGTCTGTACCCGAGCGACTTCGAGCCAATGGAGCTAAGGTGTTTCGTGGAGTATCTGGTGTGGCACCCAGTACGGCTGAGTATTGGTTGGAGGCGACCAGCGAATTATGGATGAGCTGGATCTGACTGCTGAGGAGAAAGTGAAAGGAATGGTGTCGCTTCTTCGCGATGAGTCATATCAATAGTGGCTCATAGTTCGGGATGGTGCTACGGCTGAAGAACTCACTTGGGAGTATGTCAAGGCAGCATACCAGAAGAAGTATGTTGGTACTCATTATATAGATGCGCAGAGGAAGGCATTTCTGGGGCTGGTTCAAGGGAACAAGTCCGTGGCGGAGTACGAGGCTGAATTCCTAAGATTGAGCCAGTATGCTCAAGGAATCGTGGCCACGGAGCATGAACGGTGTGTCCAATTTGAGGACGGACTGAGGGATGATCTGGGGTTATTGATAGCTCCACAACAAGAGCGGGAATTTGCTGTGTTGGTAGAGAAGGCTAAGGTAGCCGAAGGAATTAAGGACTCTGTGAGGCAGAACACGGACCGGAATAAGCAGAAGAGAGGCTTTGGACCATCAGGGTCTTCTGGGAACATTCAAAAGAGGCCTAGAGTTGATGGGCCGCGAGGTCAGCAGGCTGTGACAGGAGGGCAGTATCGTACCTGTGACCAGTGTGGAAAGAAGCACCTAGGAGAGTGTTGGAAGAAGACATGAGGATGTTTCAAGTGTGGGTCTAAGGATGATATGATTAAGGACTGTCCCATAAAGATAGACGGGAACTGACCCGTAGGTCAGGGTTATAATCAGGCTGGAAGAGGCGGACAGCAGCCTCAGCGAGGGCGTGGTCCGAATGGTAGAGGTAACGGTGCTGGAAGAGGACGTGGAACACCTGGCAGAGGTGTTGGTAGTACAGAGGCAAGACAACCGGGCTTGGTTTATGCAGTTCACCGGAGGGAGGAAGGAGACGCGCCGGATGTCATAACCGGTATGTTCCTTGTATTTAGCAAGCCTTACTTTGCTTTGATTGATGTGGGCTCAACCCATTCTTATGTTGCATGTAGAGTAGTGGAAACTGTAGGCATAGCCTCTGAACTATCTGATAGGGAGATGACTGTAGTAAGCCCATTAGGTCAAATTGTAGTGGTGAATAAGATGTTTCAGAAAGTACCTTTAGAGATTCAAGGTGCAGTATTCCCTGCTGACTTAATGGAGCTACCTTTTGGAGAATTTGATCTCATACTTGGCATGGACTGGCTAGTGGAACATCGAGCCATATTGGATTGTGTCGCTAAGCGAATGGAGTTAAGGACTACAGAGGATGAGGAAGTAGTTATGATAGGAGAAAGAAGAAACTACTTGTCTAACGTAGTTTCAGCATTAAAGGCGGATAAGATGGTTCGGAAAGGGTGCAAGGCATTCTTGGCCTTTGTTGGTACATTGGATGCGAAAGGAGGAGTTAGTGGAGTCCGAAAAGTAAGGGATTTTGTGGATGTCTTTCCGGAGGAGTTACCTGGAATACCCCTGGATAGGGAGGTGGAGTTCGGAATTGATTTGCTACCTGGTACAGCTCCTGTGTCAATCGCCCCATACAGAATGGCACCCAAGGAGTTGGTTGAGCTCAAGGCTCAAATCCAAGAGTTGTTTGATCGTGGGTTTATTCGACCCAGTGTGTCTCCATGGGGAGCACCGGTCTTGTTTGTGAAGAAGAAGGACGGAACTATGCGTATGTGCATAGATTATCGTCAGTTGAATAAGCTAACTATCAAGAACAAGTACCCTTTGCCGAGGATTGACGACTTGTTCGATCAGCTTAAGGGGGCAGCGGTTTTCTCGAAGATAGATCTAAGGTCTGGATATCATCAGCTTAAGGTGAAGGAAGTGGATATCCATAAGACAGCTTTCCGGACAAGGTATGGGCATTTTAAGTTCGTGGTAATGCCGTTTGGTTTGACGAACACCCCAGCTGCATTCATGGATATGATGAACCGGGTTTTTCAACCTTACTTGGATCGATTCGTCGTTGTGGCCATCGACGACATCTTAGTGTATTCCAAGTCTGAGGAGGAACATGATGAGCATCTCCGGATAGTGTTGCCAGTGTTAAGAGAGAAGAAGCTCTATGCCAAATTCAGCAAATGTGAATTTTGGCTTAAGGAAGTGGCGTTCTTAGGACATGTAGTGTCTGCAGGTGGAATAAGGGTGGATCCTAGGAAGATTGAGGCGGTGCTAGATTGGAAACCACCTAAGTCGGTGGTTGAGGTTCGTAGTTTCTTGGGTTTGGCAGGTTACTACAAAAGGTTCGTAGAAGGGTTCTCATTAATAGCCGCACCTTTGACGAAGTTGTTGAGAAAGGAAGTACCTTTCGTATGGACAGAAAAGCAACAGGAGAGTTTTGAGAAGCTTAATAGGGTTTTGACTGAAGCTTCGGTTTTGATTCAGCCGGAGGCCGAGAAGGATTTTGTGGTGTATTGTGACGCTTCTCATACCGAATTAGGATGTGTTCTGATGCAAGACGGGAAAGTAGTCGCTTATGCGTCTCGGTAATTGAGGCCACATGAGGTTAACTATCCGACGCATGACTTGGAGTTGGCGGCAGTGGTCTTTGCTCTTAAGGTGTGGAGGCATTATCTTTATGGAGAAAAGTCAGTAATCTACACAGACCACAAGAGCCTTAAGTATCTGCTGACTCAGAAAGAGCTGAACCTGAGACAGCAAAGGTGGGTGGAGTTGTTAAAGGACTACAATTGTTCCATAGAGTACCACCTGGGCAAGGCGAATGTAGTGGCGGATGCCCTAAGTCGGAAGGTTGTGTCGGAGCTGAGGGCGATGTTCGCACATCTTAGCCTTTATGACGACGGAAGTTTGTTGGCGGAGTTGCAAGTCATGCCGACATGGTTGAATGAGGTGAAGGAAGGACAGTTAGCAGACGATGATTTAAGTGCTAAGCTACGACAAGTACAGAATGAGGAGTTGGAAGATTATGATGTCAGCAGCGATAGAGTGTTGTGCTTCAAGGGTAAGGTTTGTATGTCTAAGAATGAGGAGTTCAGGCAGAGGATTCTTCAGGAATCGCACAGTAGCCCTTATGCTATGCATCCTAGAGGTAGTAAGTTGTACCGAGATTTAAGGGAACAGTTTTGATGGCCTGGTCTTAAGCGGGAAGTTTCCGAATTTGTAGGCAAGTGCTTAACGTGTCAGCAAGTTAAGGCTGAACACCAAGTTCCGCCAGGACTGCTTCAACCAATAAAGATTCCGCGGTGGAAGTGGGAGAGAATTACCATGGACTTCGTTAGTGGGCTTCCCCTTACGCCTACTAAGAAGGACTCGGTATGGGTGGTAGTGGATCGGTTGACAAAGTCCGCGCATTTCATCCCGGTGCGGGTTGATTATTCTTTGCAGAAGTTGGCAAAGTTGTATGTGGCAGAGATTGTAAGGTTGCATGGAGTGCCGGTATCAATCATTTCGGATAGGGACCCAAGGTTTACTTCTCGGGTCTGGAAAGCACTACATCAAGCTTTAGGCACCAGATTAGACTTCAGTACGGCTTTTCATCCACAATCGGACGGCCAATCTGAACGAGTAATCCAAGTGTTAGAGGATATGTTGAGGGGCTGTGTGATAGACTTCAGAGGAAGTTGGGAAGAATATTTGCCTTTAGCGGAATTTGCATACAACAACAGCTATCAAGCTAGTATTCGGATGGCACCGTATGAAGCGCTGTATGGCCGGAAGTGTCGCACTCCTACGTGTTGGACGGAGTTAGGGGAACGTCGAGTTTTGGGTCCAGAGTTAGTGGCGGAATCTGAAGAGAAAGTTAGTGTGATTCGAGCTCGGTTGAAGGAAGCATTGGATAGACAGAAGTCATATGTAGATCTCAAGCGAAAGGAAATAGAATTCGATGTGGGAGATCAAGTGTTTCTTAAAGTGTCGCCTTGGAAGAAGGTGATGAGATTTGGTCAAAAAGGGAAGTTGAGTCCAAGGTTTATAGGACCTTATCGGGTATTGAAGCGAGTTGGACCAGTGGCATACCAGTTAGAGTTGCCTTCAGAATTGAAGCAGATGCACGACGTATTCCATGTTTCCATGCTACGTCGTTATCGATTGGATCCATCTCATGTAGTACCGGTTGAAGAGGTGGAGCTAAGGCCAGATTTGTCCTACGAGGAAGAGCCGATTCTGATTTTGGAACGAGATGTGAAAGTGTTACGGAGGAAGTCAGTTCCTCTAGTCAAAGTGTTATGGAGAAACCATGGATCAGAGGAAGCTTCATGGGAGCCGGAAGAAGCAATGCGACAGCAATACACTCACTTATTTCAGCCAGGTCATTTCGTGGACGAAATTACTTTAAGGAGGTAGAACTGTAATATCCTGGATTTTAGCTTATGCATTAATACTAAATTATATGAAGTAGCATGCCTTTGTATGTTATGAATGTGTTTTGTGAATGCTGTGAACCTTAGAGTGTAGGTAAGTGCCTTAGGAATTATTTGATTATTAAGTTTAAAAGAGGGAGTTAGTCTGATAAGGCCTTAAGAGAAATAGTAGAGGAAATATGACATGAAATTGGGCTTGTTAAAGTGGCTGCAAGGAGCCACTTAAGGCCTAGTAAGTGACGCCACAAGCTAGGGGAAGGGGCCTAAGTTTGAGTCGCATGGGAAGCAAATAAAAGAGTTTTATTTTGCAACAGAAATGGGCAGTAGTGGATGGCACTAAGACACTAAAGGGATGAGCTTAAGTTAGGATTAAATTCTTTTAATAGTTTCGGCTATGGTAGTAGATAACTGGTGTTTTATTTTGGATTATTTGAATAGATGAAGAAGAGATAAATGTGGGATTATTTCTATTAAATTTAAATGGGTAAAGAGGAGAGAAAATAGGGGATTGGATAGGAGGAAGGAGAGTTGGCCGATTGAGGGGCTCCTTAGGTGGTATTTTCGGCCAAGGAAGGAGAGTAAGGCCATTCTTCATTCTTTCTTTCCTCTTGTACCTCTGCCGAATTCTCTCTGCAAACCATTCTCTTTTTCTTTCCAATTCTCTAAAAGCCGAAAATTGGATTCCCTAGTCTTGCCGATTTTTCCCTAAGTCCTATAATTTTCTTTTCTTTTCTTAAAGCCGATTCCTTCACTTGATCAAAAGCTGGAATTTGGGTAATCAACATCTAGCCATAGCCGAATATCTCAAGTGGTGTTAGGAAGGAATACTGTCGATTTCAACATTAAAGGTAAGATGGAATGCTGTTCGATTTCCTATCTTTTTCTTTTAGCCGAAATCTAGGAACTAATCCCCTATATGTCTTTGGCAGAAACTGTGAAGGAGTGTTTCGGGATTCTGCAATTGTCGACTACAAGGAAGGATATTTCGGGACTTATAAAAATCTAAGGTAAGTCATGTATTCGGCCAAGGGCCATTTATTATGATTAAATGTTAGAATTAGATCTAACATATGCCATAGTGATTTCGACAGATACCCCAATCAAGTAGCACTTTTCGGGATTTAAGATTCACAAGGTAAGTGACTATAAGATTCGGTCAAGGCCCTATTTAGTGACTTAGGTATGTTTCTTATTTGTTCAAAAGCCGAAACTAACCAAGTCCAGTGAATTAGTGTTGGCCGATTGCAAGGAAGAAATATCACAGAATTTCGAGATTTGATTAGTAGTGAAATCGGCAGCAAGGTAAGGATTTGTGTTGCAATAATCCTTCGGGATTTGATTATTTAGCCGAATAGGCTTTTGCTAAACACTTGGTATTGGCCGAATGTAGGGACTAAGGATCTAAAGTATTAGATCGGGATTTTTCGAGATTTTAGTGGAAGCGTTATTAAATCAGGTGTGTAGCCCTACCCTTAGTCTTAATAGATTTATGGTATTATTGTAATGCATGTGTTAATAAGAATATGAAAGATATGGTTAGAGTACCATGCAATGGTACAAAGTACTCAGGTACGTTTACCTACTCCTACTATGAGTATAATATGATCTATTATGACACATATATGAAACTATAAGAATGTGAATAAGGAATATGACATGGATTATGCAAATTTGTATGACATGGGGCATATGGGTGAATTTGAAAAGGGGAAGTGATCTGGTGGTTTTATACCACAATATCTGAATGTGGTGACTTATGTCACAAAATATTATCTGGTGGCTATGCCACGAATTTATAAGGGCGATGTGCCAGTCGACTGCAGCGACTGCCTTCGATGATGTGTAGCGGATGGAGGGTCGACTTAGTAGTCCCCACGGTGTGATGGTTGGTACGGGTGATGTGTAGCGGATGGTATCTAGGTTTGGGTTCGGGATTGCATTATTATGATTAATTGCTATATGTATATGTATGATCTGTTATGCCTGAATCGTTAGGACTTAGTGTTGGTTGTTACACACTGAGTCTATTTGACTCACCCCGTTGTGGGATATTTTTCAGGTGACGCTCAGTAATGGACCGGGTCGGCAGGAACTTAGTGGTGGCCATGCTCAGCTCAAAATTTATTTCGTTTTGGACTTTTTTTATATTTTAAGTACTTTGAATTTATTCAGGTTTTGTTTTTGATGTAATAAGGCCACTAGTATGAACTGTTATGCATGCATTTTAATTATGTTATTATAATACGAATTTTTATCAACTTAAAGTTTAAGTAACTTTTCTTAATAATAAGTGATAAATGTTTTGACACTTAAATCCAAATGATTTACAAATTAAATAGTGACCTTTATAGACTCGACTTTTACCGATAACTTATAGTTTTGAAATATAACAATAAAGTTTAACAAAACAAAATCTTTGAAAATAACGATGTTTTCAATTTGAACCGAAATCAAATTTTTCTCTAAAATCACTCAAAGTTTTCCAAAAAAATAAACAGGTTTGAATTATTTTTCTCGAGGAACATACCAGATCTGGTCGAGGCTCGTGGGCCGGGTTTGGGGTGTTTCAAAGCCATATTTGTTCAACAGATATGTGAGGCTCAGAGGAATGACAGTGAGATGCGAGCTAAGAGAGCTAAGTGCGGATTTGAAAGTGATTCTGATTTTTGAGTGGGTTCGAATGGTTGTTTATTGTACCATGACAGAATTTGTGTACCTAAAGATGAGTTGATTCGAAACGTTTCGCATGAGGCCCAAAGTGGATGTTTGTCAGTACATCCGGGCAGTAAGAAAATGTACAATGACCTGAAGAAGTTATATTGGTGGCCAGGTATGAAAAGAGATATTTCAAAATTTGTGACAAAGTGTCTGATTTGTCAACAAGTGAAAGCTGAACATCAAGTGCCAGTGATGGTACCCGAATGGAAGTGGGATCGAATTACCATGGATTTTGTGACGGGGTTGCCGATGACTCCGAAAAAGAAAGATGTTGTGTGGGTTGTTGTGGATGGACTGATGAAGTCTACTCACTTTATCCCAGTACGTGTTGATTATTCACTGGATAAGCTAGCTGAGTTGTATGTAGCAGAGATAATGAGATTGCATGGTGTGCCTATGTCTATTATATCAGATAGAGATCCGAGATTTACTTCAAGGTCCGGGAGAAGTTGCAAGATGCCATGGGTACGAGGTTAAATTTCAGTATTGCGTTCCATCCGCAAACTGATGGTCAGTCTGAAAGAGTGATTCAAGTTCTTGAGGATATGCTCCGATGCTGTGTGTTAGAATTCGAGGGTAGTTGGGAGAGATATCTACCTTTGGTCGAATTTGCCTACAACAACAGTTATTTGTCGAGTATACAGATGGCACCGTATGAAGCTTTGTATGGTCGTAAGTGTCGGACTCCGTTGTATTGGACCAAGCTTAGTGAAAAGCGGATCCATGGGGTCGATCTAGTGAAAGAAACCGAGGAAAAGTGAGAGTAATTCGTAATAGTCTGAAAGTTGCTTCGGACCGGTAGAAGTCGTACGCGGATTTGAAAAGAAAAGAAATCGAGTTTGAGGTGGATGACAAAGTATTTTTGAAAGTGTCCCCGTGGAAAAAGATTATGAGATTTGGACAAAAAGGGAAATTGAGTCCAAGATTCATAGGTCCGTATGAGATTACAGACAGAGTTGGGCCTGTAGCGTATCGGTTGGCTTTACCGATAGAGTTGGAAAAGATTCATAATATGTTCCATGTGCCGATGTTGCGACGGTATCGCTCCGATCCTTCACATATGATTCCTTCGACGGAAATTGAGATAAGACCGGATATGTCTTATGAAGAGGAGCCGATTAAGATCTTGGCGCGAGAAGTGAAACAGTAGAGAAATAATAGCATAGCACTAGTGAAAGTGTTGTGGCAGAAACACGGTGTGGAAGAGGCTACGTGGGAAATGGAAGAAGCTATGAGAGAGCAACATCCAAACCTTTTTACTGGTAAGATTTTCGAGGGCGAAATCTCTAAAGGGGGGAGAGTTGTAACATCCCGATTTAGGACCTAATCGAAATAGTGGTGCGAGACCACAAACCCGAGGTATATGTATGAGTTTTTGAGGTTTATGCTATGTATGCATGCTAGTGTGAAAGTTTCATGAAGCAATTTTGTGAAATTGAGGTTAAATTGTCCAAAAGGACTAAATTGCAAAAGTTGCAAAATATGAGATTCTAGAAGCTATTTGTGTGAAATAGCTTTAGAAAATTAATTAGAGGTCCTTAATGAGTAATTTTCCCAATTTTTAGTTTTTGGACAAAATTGAGCATGGATGAGTTAAAAATAGGAAGTTTAACAAAAAGGGCATTTTGGTCATTTGGCTATTAAATGATTAAAATAAGAGAAAAGATGACAAAATTCACTCATCTTCTTCTCCAAGGCTGCCAAAAATTTCAAGAGCCATTGTTAGGGTTCTTCAAATTTTTCAAGCTTACTAGTAAGTGAATCTAAGCCCCGTTTTTGATATTCTTCGTACTTTTGAAGTCCTAGTAACATGAGTAAGCTATTTTTAGCTATTTGATGAGCTGTGATGGATGTTCAAAAATGTACCCAAGTATGACATGCATGTAATTTGATATTTTATGGAAGAATATGAAAGCTTGATGTACTAGAAACATCTTTTGCTAAATGAATTTCCATGGAAAATGCATTTACATACTAGTTTGTGAAAGTCTTAAGTTTGGTCATACATGTGTGATTTAGTGAGAATTGTTGAATGCTTTAGTTGAGTAAGTGATTCGGCTAAGCATGAAAGGCTAGAAAGTTGAATAAAAATCACTTTACGAGCCTTGGGGCAAAAGTGTAAATATGAGGAAGTTTAGGGGCAAAATAGTAATTTTTCTAAACTATGAGATGTGGGTCAATTTAGTCAATGTGTGTATTGAATAAGCTGATTTATTCATTATAGATCAAGAAAGACGAAGCCCGAATCTAAAACGAGGCAAGAGCAAGGTGGTGGACTAAATTGCACGTTTCTATACTTTTGAGTACCGAGGTAAGTCTATGCTTAAACAATGCATTCATACTTACAATTTCTTAATGCTAGCTAGTGTGTAGCATGATTGAGAATGATTGAGAACCTATGTGGGATGAATGTGGTAGAATTTGTGAATGGACGTATGGTTAAGTAAGTAGATATGTGAATGTGTAGTGAGAATGCTAAATGGTAGGCTAAGTGCGATACCATCTTAATGCATATTGACGATAAGCTGGCTATGTGCGATGCTATCGTTAGGTATATTGTCTAGTGGGCTATGTGCGAAACCACTATGAATACCTTTGTGGTAGGCTAAGTGCGATACTACCTTATTAATTGATTATGGTGGGCTAAGTGCGAAACCACCGAGAAATTAGCTATGTGGATTAGCTGTATGGTTATATTATTGAGTTAATTAGCTGTGTGGATGAATTATTGAGAAATGATGTTGTGTTGTATATTGTTTAAATGTGATATTGAATACAGGGTTGCATTTCAATGGTTATGAGTATATGACTCATGATGTGTTGGAAATGTGGTAAGGGATAGAAAGAGTAAGCATAGTTGTGTATTATCTGTTAGTATACTGCTAATTGTTGTTTAGCTTATACTATGATGCTTAATTGTTTATGTGTAAACTTACTAAGCTCAAAGCTTACTCTCTTTCTTTTCCCTTGTCTTATAGAGTAAAAGTGTTGAATCGAGATATGAGGATAAATTGGAAGATCGCCCACACTATCAGCACACTCTGGTACATGAGACTCAATGTTTTGTATATGGCATGTATAGGGGCTAGACAAGTTAGTGAATTTTGTTGTAAATGGCAAAGATGTGTTGGCCTTTAGATGGATAGTCTATTTTGTATAATGACATAGTAGTTAGCTACCTTATTTTGTGAAAAGGTTGTAGTTATCTATGTGAGATTGCACTTCAATTTGAGTTCATTATGGATGTGTTGAATGAATGCATATTGTGTATGCTAGAGGGGTGAAAGGAACTTGGAAAATAGCTATGTTTTTGTCCATGTGGATAGACACACGGGCGTGTGTGTAGACCATGTGTGACACAAGGTCAGCCCACGGACGTGTGAATTGGTCGTGCGTCCCCTGCATGTTAACACTTTAAGTCAGAATCGACCACGGACTAGCCACACGGGCGTGTGCATAGGCCATGTAAGTTTAGTCAGTGTTGGCCACGGGCTAGCCACACGGGCGTGTGACTAGGCTTAGAGGCCGTGTGTATGTAGTCAGTATTCACCACGGTTGTGGAGCTTAGGCATGTGGGTCTATGCATGGGCGTGTCTTATCTTGCACGGGCGTGTGAGCCCTATATAAAAGAGAAAAATTTTAAGATTTGAAAAAAAAAATTCCGGTATAGTCTTGAGAGTCCTCGTGCGTATGAGTGAGGCCTTGTAAGTCGAGAATGAGGTCGTTGAGGTGACTTAAGAGAGTAGTCACAATGAGCCTAAGTGGCGATCAAGTAGTTTTAATACGGTAACGCCTCGGGCCCGGTTCTGGCATAGAATCCGGGTAAGGGGTGTTACAATCAGAACATTTCATATCCATTTCATGACACAAAGTCAATCATCATTAAAACATATCACAATATAATCATTTAGTCTCTTAATGAGGTCCGCGAGACCTTAAACACATGCTATAAAGGGTCGGGACTAAACTGAACTAACACTGGTGCCTCTGTCAACAATGCTTTCAACTGATCGAAACTCTACTGGCACTTTTCTGACCATTCAAATTTAACATCTTTCCGTAGCAACTTCGTCAACGGAGTCGCAATCATCGAGAAGCTTTTCACGAACCGTCTATAATATCCCACTAGTCCCAGAAAACTACAGACTTCAGACACATTTCTCGAAGGCTTCCATCCCAAAATAGCTGAAATCTTACTCGGATCAACTCGTATTCCCGCGGCTAATACAATATGCCCTAGAAAACCAACCTCAAGCAACCAAAATTCACATTTGCTAAACTTAGCATACAACTGTTTCTCACGTAGAGTCTGTAGCACAATTCTCAAATGTTCGGCATGTTGCGTCTCATCACAGGAATAAATCAACATATCATTAATGTACACCACAAAAAAGCGATCAAAATACGATCTAAATATCCGATTCATCAGATCGATAAACATTGCAGGAGCATTCGTTAATCTAAAAGGCATCTTTAAGAATTCATAATGTCTGTACCTTGCTCTAAAAGAAGTTTTCGGTACATCAGATTCTTTGACTCTCAGTTGATAGTAACCCGATCTCAAATCTATCTTAGAAAACACTGTAGCTCCTCTCAGCTGATCAAACAAATCATCGATATGAGGCAGTGGATATTTGTTCTTTATCGTCACTTTGTTCAATTTTCGGTAATCAATACACATTCTCATAGTATCGTATTTCTTTTTCACAAATAACACAGGAGCACCCTAGGATGAGAAACTCGGTCTTGCAAACCCTCTATCAGTTAACTCTTGCAACTGTGACTTTAGCTCTTTCAATTCCGTTGGTTCCATTCTATACGGTGCTATCGAGATAGGAGTTGTTCCCGGTACTAGATCAATACCAAATTCAACTTCTCGAATCGAAGGTAATCCTAGTAACTCTTCAGGAAACACATCTGGAAACTCACAAACCACAGGCACAGATTCAACTTTCTTTTCTGACACTTTTGTATCAATCACATATGCCAGATAGGCTTCGCAACCCTTTCTCACATAGTTCATAGCTTTCATCACTGATACAACAGCTGGTAACCCTTTCATATCACTGGATTCCATTCAAACTATCTCACCATTCTAACTTCTCAATTCAATACTCTTCCTTTTACAATTCACAATGGCATTATGCAAAGTGAGCCAATCCATACCCAGAATTATATCAAATTCATCGAACGGTAGCAACATCAATTAGCTGGAAAACATATGTCACGAAACATCAATGGGCAATTTTTTCACACCTTATCCACCAAGACACACTTGCCTAAGGGGTCCGACACTAACCACAAATTTAGTAGACTCAACAGGTAGAGTCTTATTCAACACTAGATTCACACACACATAGGAATGAGTTGAACCCGGATCTATTAATGCAATCACATCAGTATCGAATAGAGTAAAAATACCAGTAATGGCGTCAAAAGATGATGCTTCCTCTCGTGCACGTATAGCATAAGCTCGGCTAGGTGCTCTTACCTCTGATCTCACAGCTGTATTAGTGGTCCCTCTTTGACTTCCACTCACATTCCCGACATTTCTGGGTGGTCTACCCCTAGCCATCACATTACTCGATCTCACATTCTGAACATTTTCTTCCTCAATCATCTTTGGGCAGTCTCGAATGAAGTGATCTTGTGATCCACATTTATAGTAAACTCTATTGTTGTACTTGCCCCAGCATTCTCCCACATGTCGTCTTCCACACTGTCTACACTCAGGTTTGTTACTTTTGGCACTATCAACACTTGATTCTATTGGAGCTTGAGTTCTCGGACCAACACTTAGTCTTGCGCGGTCTATTTGGATGTCCAAATGAAGTATGTAATCGGTTGCTTGTATCTCTAAATCTCTTCGTCGAAGGTTGAGAAATCTTACTCATCGATCTTTTTCTTTCATCGCGAGCTTTAGAATCAGCTTTCTTCTTTTCATTACTGAGCTCCTCGGCTTTGCATGCTCTATCAACTAACACAACAAATTCGTTTATATCAAGTATCCCAGCCAACAACTTAATGTCCTCATTCAACCCTTCTATGAAACGTTTACACATAGTAGCTTCGATCGAAATACATTCCCGTGCATACTGGCTCAATCTCACAAATTCCCGCTCATACTCAGTAGCTGACAAACAGCCCTGTTTCAACTCTAGAAACTCTTTACGTTTCTGATCAATGAATCGTTGACTGATATACTTCTTTCTGAATTCAGTTTGAAAGAAATCCCAGGTGATTCTCTCTCTCGGAACCACGGATATCAATGTTTTCCACCAGTAATATGCAGTATCCCTCAACAACGATATAGCACATTTTGTACATTCTTCAGGAGTCAACGACATCTCATCAAATACTTGAAGGGTATTCTCGATCCAAAACTCACCTCTCTCGGTATCATCATCGGCTGTGGCCTGAACTCTTCGGCCCCATACTTTCGAATCTTATCCACATGAGGTTTATTTAATCTGATTAGATCTGTAACTTGTGGCACAATCAGTACTTGTAGGGATAGAGGTTGTGGAGCAGTCGGATTCGTTCGAACGAACTCTGAAAACCACTCACTCATCATATGGAAGAAGGTTTGGTTAGCCTTTCCTCCCTCACTACTTTCATTTGGCCTAGATGTGGCCGACACTGTCCCTTGAGCAGGAGCAGGCACGTTACTCTCTACATCGTCGGCAACTGCTTGATCGGGATCCATTTGCTATACGAAAACACATTTATAACTATCAGGATTCATCACACTATCACAATTTCATATATGGCATGTAAAGCTAGACTCACACACGCTACGTTAGTCTAAGAATCAATTAAACCGTAGCTCTGATACCAATAAAATGTAACACCCCTAACCCAAAACCGTCACCGGAATAGGGTTAAGAAGCATTACCGAACAATCAGAACATTTTATCCATTTCACGACACAAAGTCAATCATCATTAAAACATATCACAATATAATAATTTAGTCCTTTAATAAGGTCCACGAGACCTTAAACACATGCTATAAAGGGCCGGGACTAAACCGAACACTTACGAAAGTTTTCTGAATTTCAAGCATTTTAAAATTCTGTTGAGGTCACACGCTCGTGTAGTCAGGTCGTGTGCCTCACACGGCTACCAGACACACCCATGTGTCTAGGCCGTGTCATAACAGAGCATACATACTGACTTATTCCCACGGCCGTGTGTTCTTAGGCTAGCTACTAACTTGGTCACACGGCTACCAGGCACACCCGTGTGCCACGACCGTGTAACCTATCCAGACACACTTCGAAGTGGTCCTTGAACCACACGGTGCAGTTACACGCCCGTGTCCCTTAACCAAATATGCAAAATAGGCCATTTGCAAGGCCAATTTGCCACCCACATAAGGGTTAACACTACAAGCACAATTAAGCATGTTTTCACACATAATTTGGCAACCAAATACATGTCAAATAGTCAACATATCATCTCAACCAATCTCATGTCTAAACATGTTAACTTAAAACCTAAATTGCACAACTTGAGCACATTCAATACCAAACATGATTCATCCTCAAATTCACTAGATCATACTAGCATCAAACCATCACTAAGTTTACCGTTCATAAGACGTTCTCATTACCAACAAGCTATACCATAATATGCATCATGTACCAAATCCATTCATGCTTATAGCCAACATATATCTAGCCATATCACATGGCTATTTACACATCTCAAATATGTTTCACAAAAGCTAGCCTATACATGCCATATTTCAACTATGTACATCTTTCCAAAGGTACCAAAATAGATTACCGATAGTGTGATTGAGATGCTGACGATCCCCTGAATCTGAGCTAGCTTTACTAACACTGTAAAACAGATAAATAATCACACAGTAAGCTTTCAAAAGCTTAGTAAGTTCGTAACATAATACATTATACCAAAACATGCCATCACATAGATTAATTTACAACACATATGTCATACCATCCAAAACTAATATGTTCAATTAACCATTCCATAAACACATTCATAGTTTCATCAACCACATAGGTTCCTGGCGTACCTTAGCCAACACTTAGTTGTCAACTACATATGTCATTCAATACTTATTAGTTCATTCCGATCAACTATCGTCCTTTCTTCGATTCAATCGCACACTTAGTGCCCAAATAGTTAACTGAAGCTTAATAAACATCGCACACATAGTGAATCCATATCGAACCAATCTTAAATCAGTATCGCACACACAGTGCCAACCACAAAGTCAAAGCTTATATTATTTCGCACACAGAGTGCTACTTATCTCGGTCACATTTCTGAATACCCACACTTAGTGTCACATATCTCGAGCCCTCACATAGCATTCACATTTCAATATTATCATACCATTCATTTCATAACATTTAGACATAACTATATACACATATTATGTCCGAACTTACCTCGGACTTCGAACTACCAAAACGGTCGATCAATCAAGCACTTTATCTTTGCCTCGATCTCGATCCGAACCTCTCCTCTCTTGGTCTATATACATTAAAATTCAATCCATTCAACCACAATTTATTCAATTGAGTCCACACACACTTATTTAGTGCATTTTACAAAATTGCCCTCACATTTTCACATTTCGACACTTTAGTCCCTAACTCATCAAATCATCAAATACACATTATCTCACATCACAGATGCTTAGTTGAATTCTTCCCATGCTAATACAAGCCCACACATTTCATTTATTTCACATTTTAGTCCTTCAAAATGCTATTTTCACAATTTAGCCCTGATTAGCTAAATTCATCAAAAATTCAAGAACAAAACATGTTCATTAAACACATATCTTTCATTTAACACTAACACTCATCACAAAGCTCACCATTTCATCAATGGCACATTTCATAACCATCATCAATTCTTTAAATTATAACATGGGCTTGATAGTAGACTAAGCAACAATCTCAAAAAAATAAAAATCATCAAAAACCAAAGTCAAAACATACCTTAATTAAGCTCACAATGACTGAATTACCTAGCTTGATTTCTTTCTTCTTTTTCTTTAGTAATTTCGGCTAGAATGGATGAGCACATCCACTAGCTTTTTCACTTGTTTTATTATTAACATATTAATAATTCATTTCCTATTTTGCCCTTAATAAAACCTTAATAAATAAACATTTAAACTTAGGGCATAATTGTCCTTCAACTATCCACTATCTAAATAATGGGCTAACTGCTTCATAAGGCTTCCACATTATAAAGACATTGACAATTAAACACTTAACAATCAGCACACAGCTTTTACATTTTACGCGATTAAGTCCTTTCTCTTAATTCAGCACACAGTTGATAAAATTACCACACAGAATTTTCACACAGGCTATATCACATATAATCAACACCAAAAAAATAACCTTAAAATATTATTTCGACCTAGAATTTGTGGTCTCGAAACTACTGTTTCGACTAGGGTCTAAACCGGGCTGTTACAGGTAATTATACCATATATAATTACAATGGACATTTATGGACATGTTTTAATAATTTTATAAGTTATAATTAAAGGGTCAAATTTGTAAATAGTTAAATGATAAGTTAAAATTAAAGAATTAAAAGATAATATCATCATTTCTTTTCTTCTTCGTGTTAAGAGAACCAAATAACCTAGAAGAAGCTAGAGAACCATTCGGCCAACTTAGGTCCTTTGATTTGATCAAGAACGAGTTAAAAATTAAGGAAAAAAGAAAGATGCTGAAGAGTCCCTGAACTTTTTTCATTGCTGCAGTTTAGCTTAGTAAGTTCGTTCAGTTTAATTTAATACATTTGTTATGTTTATCTTGTAAATTTAAATTGTTAAATGTTAGTTTAATATAGTCAATGCTAAGGTAAGGAGAATCATAGATATGATTTGTATATACCATTGATGGTAATGTGAACTCCTATGTCGGATTAATGTAGGATAGAGTACGATTGGTATGCCAATAGGTTATAATACGCATTATATAGGATTGATATGAGACGAGATGATGATTCTTGTATATTTCCTATTCATTGAGTATACCAAAGTCCTGCATTTGTTGCAGACTATCGTGTTATATTATTGTGTTTTCTAGCGTGTTATCGGGGGCGAATGTTAACCTACGGGCTAGGCACCTAGTGTCGAGGCATGTTATCAGTTGGATTGGCTCGTATGAGCATTTGGCGTGTTTTTGGATGATTAATCGTTTACTCATATCCATATGTCGTTCATCAGGCAATGTTCTAGTGAAAACAAATTATTATTGGAGTGTGAAAAGTTTGGTCATAAACTCTTGATAGCTTTATGAATCGAAAATGAATAATCGAACCCTTGTTTAAGTATGACTCACCTGTTGTGAACTATGGTTAACAAGAACTCTGTTTATTAATCTTATTATTTAAATTATTATGTCCAATTCGGTAAGCTTTATCGTTTTAATCGACGAATTTACTAAGTTTTATGAAAGCGTACTCGTGTCATTTGTCTTGTTTCTTTGTAGATACTATTTTGTGAAAATCGAGTGATCGGATCAACTTGAAAAAATCACACTATTCGAGGAACTTTTGGTATATTTTGAATACAAACTTGGCTTATATGGCATGTAATAGAAGGATTTTAATTTTTTTTTCAATGGTTAATAAATACTCATGTTACAAAACTTGTTATGCATGATGTTATTGTGTTGAAGTAACCATTTGAGATATGCATGCTTAGTACTAGTTAATGCATAGGTGGATGTTTAAGTACCTAAGCATTTGGGAGTGAAAATGAAAATTTTTGGGCCAATTTTGGATGCACACGACCTAAGACATGGACTGTCACAGGGCCTACTCACATGGCAATGTGCCTTATTTACTTTCAGTGCAAGTTGGTCCAGATGTACATAGAGATTTACACAGCCTGGTGACACGGTCTTGTGACCCTGAGCTACACGGTCACAGTGAGTTACATGGTCTGGCCACACAGTCGTGTGACCTTATATTACACAAGTATAGTTAGTTACATAGTCAGCATACATAGGTGTGCCAAGTAGTCACACGGGCATGTGAAGTAGCCACACGACCATGTCTTCAGCCATCCGGTCTGGGCTCTGCCACACGACCTGGACACACAGCCATGTGACCCAAGTTTTAAAATTTTTCATATTTTCCCTAAATCTTCTGATTTTTTCTAGTTGGTCCCCAATTGTTTCTAAACTATTTTTAAGGCCTCGTAAACCCAATTTTAGGCCCATGAGTGTATGTTTTACTTTAAATTACATGATAATATAAATTTTGATAATTAATTAGAAAATTTGATGCTATTTGATATTAAATGTTCTAAATTGTACTGTAATACTTCATAACCCTACTCCGTCGATGGAGACGGGTTAGGGGTGTTACATCTTGAAAACAAAGAACAACTAAAAAGTAAATTCTAAAAACCTAAGAAAGAAAGAAAACTAAACTAAATTTAAAAGGGAGAATCTAGGCTAATTGAATGATGTCCATAACATATGCCAAGGGAGCCTATTTATAGATTCTAAGTGGTTGCTGTCCTTAACCCTACGTTAGCTGACATTCTCGAGCTTTAAGTTTGATTGTACAGACTAAAATGCCCTTATTTCGTGTTTATCTCTCATCTAGAGTCGATGTCGCGACACACCAGGACCTGTGTCGTGACATAGTAGTCAGTGTACTCCTCTTGGGATATCTTCAGGGGTATGTCGTGACACCCTTGCTCTGTGTCGTGACATTGAAGGAAGTTTTGAGCTTTTTCTACTATGCTCCCTATGTTGCAACATCAGACATCCTATTTGCGATGTAGCAACTAGTATAAGTTTAGTATGCCTTCTAAAGGTCTTCTGCACACTCACAAAGTTTGTTAGCTCACCCTTAGGCCTCATTCGACCCCTAAGGTTAATAAAAGACTCTTTGCACATTTTATTCACTTATTAAGAACTTAAGAAAACATAATTCAAACCTATTAAAAATGCTTATCTTCAAGCTCCTAAAGTGCAATAATCAGTTTAATCTGCTACATCGAATTAAAGCAAATCAAACTCCCCCACAATTAAGCCACTGCTTGTCCTCAAGCAATAAGAAATAAAAGCGAAGATCCTTGAGCAAATATAGTAAAAGTATTGATTTTGAAGCACATGACTTAGGCTTTTCACATTCACTAACAACTTTAACATGATGAATAATTGACTTGCCACTTTTGATTACAAACATCTTTTAGTATATTACAAAGTATACAAAAATTAAGGGTCTCACCCGTAAAGATCCATAAAAAAATCATAAAAGCGCTTTAATTATCCGAGCAGAATAAAAATAGTCATTTATGCAATTGTTTGGTATAATGTCCATTCATGCATGAGGATATTTCAGTCACATAAGACTTTTCAGCTTGTAACATTCTGAGGCTTAGGACAGGTATGTAATTTAAGAACAATAAGCATCAAGAGGGTTACAAACAAGAAAATAGTTTGGCACATCGTATCGATCCCTATTCTTCCCCCCTTAGTGACCCTTACCTGCTCACCGCCTTATTTCTCCTTCTCTCACCCTCCTTGTTTCTCCACATAGGAAATCATAGCATAACATAGTAACGATGGATAGCCTACGAGTTTCTATACATTAATAAACGAGTTTTTCCTATGCCTGTAACTTTGTCACTTTTCTCTTTTTTTCATGCATTCACTCATGATTGCTTTTTCACTATTTCAAGACTTTTTCTGCTCGTACTACTTTTGCTTTTTGAATTTATCTGTTGTTTTTTACTTTCAGGCTAACCTATAGTTCCCATATTGCACCAATATTTCCTATTTAACTCTATTTTTATAAACCTCACCATGATGTATCTACTTAACCCTCAATACATATGGCCAGATGTCTATAGTTGTGTAGTGCAAGACCAAATAAAAAGGGTAAATACAAATTTTTTTTAGGCTGGGGATTTGTAATAAGGTTCATCAAGAAGTGTCAAAAAACTCAAAAATTGGTACTAAAGTTGAATATGAATAGGTCAACTTTTTGGCTCTGGATGTGTTCTAAACAATGCCCTAGGTCATCCCTTAATATCTCACTATGAACAAATTTAATCCACCAAACAAACTCACATTCAACCATTTATCATTCATACTAGCATGCTCGTTTCCTTGTATTTTCTATACCGTTTGGTACAATTGATTACTTAATACCTATTTACAATGTAACATATAGAACGTACTAGTCTAATAATCAAAATTTTAAAATCACCTATCATCATGCAAAATTTATTTGTAAACACAAGCAACCTATGTACATGCTCCTAACTAATAACTTGTATTTCTACAAGCTCAAGCATACAAAAGCCCAAAAAAATCAAAGAAAAATGTAGAAATTGAAAATAAATAAACAAATTTTCTATGTTACCCTCCACACTTTAGTTGATATATTGTCCTCAATGTGCAGCCCCTAAAGAGATAAGAAAATAAGTTACCCGATTGATCGTGGTCGCTCCAACTGCTAATGGCGGGTGCTTCCTCCTTCATTCGTGTAACGCTCGAATTGTTTGTGTCTCCTTCGTGTTAGGTTCCTACATAGAAAACTTAAACAAAATATAACTAAAAATCTACTATTAATCCTACTCCTACAGTGTCTGAATCAAAATCATCTAAAACTTAATACAAGTCTTTAAGAACAAAATTAAAAAAAAAAATTGTTCAATCTTTTTCTTCAAAATCCATCTCCTTGTTTTCGTCGTCCTCTTCATCCTCTCATTCCTCTTTGCTTTCATGCCTCTCTTCTTCTTGTTCCAGATTTGTTGGCCCAAACATGTCAGATGTATTATTGGGGACTCGGAAGTTGTTTTACCTAGAAAGTTCCTGAAAAAGTGGTCCCGACTCTTGTATCCATTGAATCATCCAATCTAACTTTGGATGACTACTCTCACCAACTTCTTGTTGAGCTCGTGCCAACCTTTGTGACGACGTTGCTGTAGCTGTCGCTTGTTCCAATCTTTTATCTATTTGGCTCACAGTTCTATAAATTGTTGGAACATTGTGTCCTCGATAATACTTCAGGAAGGTTTCAGTGACTACTCAGTAGATGTCATAAATACACCCACCTTTTTGCATAAGGTCGTCACTAGGTGGGGGAAGAAAACTCCCACCTTCTGGCCATAAATGCATCTCTTCATGTTCTACTGGATCCATTTGCCTATACATACCTGTTTTTTTTTTGCAAGATTGCATATAGTAAAACTACTCGAAAGGTATTAACATTAGAAACATTTAAAGCAGGTACTATTTGCGTGCACACAAATTGAATCCACATCTTAGCTTTTGGAAACATAATAGCTTGATGAAAGGACATGGAAACGTTGGTACCTAAGTGATATTTCCGTTCGCCCCTTCCTTTAGTTAGAAAATTTATAATGTTATCCATGTCTATGCCTCAAACATACTCTAGAGTTTCCTCAATAAAATCTTTTTCATAGTATGTAACATTATAAAATTCTCAAATAATTCGAGGGGTTACTTGCACATATTTCCCTTGCACAAGTATCGATTACCACATACAACCTTTAGTGCTCTTAGACTCTTGGTCCCATAATGATGCATAAAATTATTCAACAACAGGGACCACAACACTATCTTTAAGGATCGTCCAGAGTAGTTCCCACCTATGATATCTTATTAAAGGCCATATTTCTTTACACAATCATTGATCGATCAATTCATCTCTCTTGAATGAATGTTTTTCCTTAAAGTTCATTAAAATATTTTTCAACATTTGGATTTGGGAAAATAGAGAGATTTTAAACCATCAACGGCTCCATTTCCATAGCTCACCTAACTTTTCTAGGAGGCATGATGTTTTAATTCAACAAACTAATGAAGTATTAAGCAAACAAGCTCAATGGAATAGTAAAAGTTGAATTTAAGAACCCTTAACTTCAGATATATTGTTGGATTCCTTGTCATGCTTTGTTTTCTCGTCATTCCTTGGATATTCTTTCATCTTTTCTGGTACCACGTGAGTTTGAGAGAAGAAATACCTCTACATAAATCAAGAAGCAAAAGAAAAGGGTGAGTTTTTAAGGTTTTAAGGGTTTTTGGAGATTTAAGAGATTGAATGGGGTAAAGTGTGTTTAAATATGAGTTAAGTATGTTTTTAGGTTAAGAATAGGTGTTTAGGTGTTAAAAATCGGGTAAAATGAAAAGTTAGTTAGTTGGGTTGCGCGAACAGGTCGAGTCAACCTTGCAAAAAATTGCAGTGATGTCGTGACACAGGGGTTCCGTGTCGTGACAAATCTTCTAGTTTGGAAATTTAAGGAGACTGTCCTCCATGTCCTGACTCAATTCCTCCATGTCACGATGTCGGGGTGGTTTCTTCAGTTCCTGCATTCTGCATGAAATGTCGTGACATAAGGTTGCCGTGTTGCAACACCAACTCTGTGTCAACCTAAATTTCCATCTCTGAAGATTTTTCAATCTTGAATGAACATATATCAAATAAAAGTTAACATCTAAACTTTTTGGTTAGTTAAATATACAATAACTTACAAAATTTAAGCAATTCAAATATTTTTAAGTTTTACTGCTAGATTCATTTGACAATATCATCAATTGACTGATGAATGATTCTTTCGTTCTATCAACATTAGTCCATCTTCCATCGTGTCATTCCACTTGTGCCCGCTTGTCCCTTTCCTTAAACTTGTTTATTCTTTCTGTATGCATAAAAGGAAGCGTGTCCATTGACTTGGGGATGTTAGAAAAAAATAATTTTTTACATTGCTCCTCTAACTACCTCCAACCTTCCTCACTTAATTGATGGCCACATTTAAAAGTTTCAATCTCACCATTGATTTTCATAGTTAATTCGCTTTTCTCTAAATCAATGGTGGACCTAGAAGTAGCTAGGAAATGTCTACCTAATAAGATCGGTATTTTACGATCTTCCCCAAAATCAAATACCACAAAATCTGCTGGGATAATGAAACTACGCACTTTAGCTAACACATTTTATAATATACCTCTTGGATGTACTGAATATTTTTCAGCCAATTATAGTGTTATATGTGTATATTTAAAATCCCCTAACTCGAGTTTTTCAAAGACAGATAAAGGCATCAAATTAATACTAGCTCCTAAGTCACATAGACCTCTATTAAAATAGATGCTCCCTATCTTTACAGGAATAGTAAAACTTCCTAGGTCTTTTAATTTTTGGGCAACCCGTCTTTAGATAATAGCACTTTAGGAAGCGTTTATACTAACATGTTAACCTACCTTAATTTTCCTATGCGTAGACATGATTTCCTTTAAAAACTTGGCATACTTAGGAACTTTCTCTATTAATTCAATTAAGGGTAGGTTAACATTTAATGTTTTGAACAAGTTCAGGAAACTTACAAATTCCTCATCATGCTGCTTTTGTTTTTCCTCTAGTCTTGAAGTGAATAGGATTTTTGCACCGGTAGAATCTTTAGTTATTTCCTTCACTATCTCCGCTACCCCTGTGGTTACCTCCTCTGGCCCTGGTTCATCTTCAGCCTCTAGGGATTCCTCTTAAGGGTCATCATTATTCTCCACAATTGTCTCCAAAGTAGTGGTTTCCGGGCTACTCAGTACTTTGCCTGATCGGAGTGCTATCGCTATCACATGCTCCTTAACTTCCCTCTATGGATTGTCTTCCGTGTTTTTGGGAATACCTATGCCAATTTGTCTTTTGATATCACCCATCATGCTCATCAATTGGCTTATTTCATCCTTGAGTTAAGTCAACATTCTTGTTGAGTTGGTACAATCAGATTGCACCTGCTTGACATCTGTTCTCATTTATTGTATTTCTCCCTCAATTCTATCAAGACGTTGACCACATGCAATATGGCCGCTTAGGTTGACCTTATCTTGTTGTTTCTGCAAATAAGGAAGTTGATAATTAGTATTTTTAGCTTGATTTTAATTTTTACCTCCTCATTGGTTTCCTCCCCATCTCAAGTTTGGGGGATCCCTCCAGTCAGGATTATATGTATTCGAATAAGGGTTTCCCCCTATTCCCAATGTAATTTATATCCTCAGTGGGATTATTAATATAGTGGAAGAGTGGTTTTTCTCCTCCATGTATAGACGGTGTAGAATTAGATTCGATACTGTTGGGTCTATCCATAATTTACTAATACTTGTCATCTTTTTAGATAGTTTTGACCGTAAAGGGTTTCTAGCCATGTGTGAATTGTTAAATTGACCAATGACAAGAGTTTAATGCCATGTTTTCAATTATTTTGTATACATCCTCATACGTCCTATTCATAAGGGCTCTTCCTACTGCTCCGTCCAACTCAGATCGTGCGTTCGCATCCAACCCATTATAAAAGACATGCAATCGCATCCGATTAGAAAACCCGTGGTGCGGGCATTTTTTAGTCAACATTTTAAAGCATTCCCACACTTCATAGAAATTTTCTCCCTCCATCTGTCTAAAAAAAAATCTCTCTTCTTAGTTGAACTGCGTTGATAAACGGGAAGAACTTCTATAAGAACTTTCTAGCAAGTTCATCCCATGTTGTGATAGACCCTGGTGCATACGAGTCTAAC
This sequence comes from Gossypium australe, assembly GCA_005393395.2. NCBI lineage: Eukaryota > Viridiplantae > Streptophyta > Magnoliopsida > Malvales > Malvaceae > Gossypium > Gossypium australe. The sequence goes on along the minus strand of CM016626.1, from coordinate 78,646,106 downwards.
CAAGAAAAGGCGCTTTCAATCAAAGAGAAGGGGAACAACTGAAGATGAACAGCATCATTAGTGACCCCATTATGCTTAAAAGTATTATAGACTTGGAGAAACCATTTTAAATGTTGATTAGGGTCTTCTGTCATCATGCCCCTAAACTGCAGATTATTCTGGAACAATTGAATCATCGCCAGTTTGATCTCCAAATTATTAGCTATAATTGCCGGCCTTGCTTTACTTTCTTGAACCATGTTTAGACTTGGTAAGGCATAATCCCTTAGGGTTCTCTCGTTCGGAGCCATATGTATGTTTGCGGGTAGCTATTGTGCTGGTGGGTTTCCTAAGGTGTTATCATCAATGTCACCAAATAATGGATTTTCATGTGCTACATTACCTGTAGCAAGTGGTGGATCTTGCATCTGTTGTTACTGTTGCTATTCGTTTTGGCGATTTCTTTATATTATTCTCTCTAGATTTCTGATAATAGGTGTGCCCCTACTACGAGTCATACACTAAACCCAGAAAAAGAAGATTAGTAAGAATAAATAAAATAAAATAGAATCCTATCTATAACTTAAAATTTTTCTAATTATTCTTTCTAAATGAAAATTAAAATCAAACTAGTGGCGTTGCCTCCCTGACAACGGTGCCAATAACTTGACCACCTCCAAACGTACTAACGTCCAAAGTGTGAATACTACAATAAATATAGAAATACAAGGCGGTATCCGCAAGTATACGGGTCGAGTTGTAATATAATTTTACAACAAAATAGGTGAGTACTCCGAGGATCGTATCCAAGGGAGGCGAGTGATAGATTAATTCTAACCTAAACACTAAAAAATCTAATTAGTACTCTAAATTAGTTATAGTACAAGAACATAATAAAAGGATTTTTAATGTTTTTGTAATGATAAAATAAAATAACATAAAAGAAATAAAATTCAAAAAATAGAAGAGTAGAATGGATCAAATCTTGATTATCAGTGATTAGCTTACTTCAGTAATCCCTATCAACTATCGTTTCTGGTTCCTAGTCAATCAAGTAGTAGCTACCCTAGCAGGATCTTTTGATCTTCCACCAACATAACGAGTCAACAAGGACTACTTATCTTCCGACCTCACAGTCTAAACTGCCTTGTGGTAAAGGTTCATGGATGGACAATACCAAGTTTGAGTTAATTCCCACCTTGATGGCTTTTTAGGGTTGTCAGACCTAGAGTTTGTTTCACGTTCTTCCTTTCCCAAATAGCTAATCCGTTGAGTAACCCTACAAAATAGTTAATAAATCATACCTCCACTCGCTAATCCCCCATAAGAGGATTAGTTCCTCATGGCTTTCATAAAAAATATGGAGTTGGTGTAAAGAGAGAACATACTAAATGAATTAAAGTATAGAGTTTAAGAAAACGCCTGATTTGTATTAAAGAAGGAAATGAATACACAGAGTTTGACGATCTCCACAAATCATAACTCTTGAAAACGAAGAACAACTTAAAAATAAATTCTAAAAACCTAAGAAAGATTGAAAACTAAACTGAATTTAAAAGAGAGAGAATAGGCTGATAGAATGATGTCCATAACATGTGCCAAGGGAGCCTATTTATAGATTCTAAGTGGTTGTCCTCCTTAACCCTACGTTAGTTGACATTCTCGAGCTTAAGTTTGACTGTGCAAACCAAAATGCCCCTATTTCATGTTTATCTCCAGTCCAGAGTCGGTGTCGCGACACACCAGGACTCGTTTTACGACAAAGCAATCAGTGTACTCCTCTTAGGATATCTTCAAGGGTATGTCGCGACACCCTTGGTCTATGTCGCAACATTGAAGGAGTCTGGAGCTTTCTTCATTCTGCTCCCTATGTTGCAACATCAGACATCCCATGTTGCGACGTAGCAACTAGTATCAGTTTAGTATGCCTTCTAAAGGTCTCCTACACACTCATAAATTGTGTTAGCTCACCCTTAGGACTTATTTAGCCCCTAAGGTCAATAAAAGACTCAATTTGCACATTTTATTCACTTATTAAAAACTTAGGAAAACATAATTCAGACTTACTAAAAATGTTTGTCTTCGAGCTCTTACAGTGCGATAATTAGTTTAATCTGCTACACCAAATTACGACAGATCAACAAGCAGGACAATAAAAAATTCTAAGATTAGAATAATTGGGAAGTTTACCTGACCATATCTCCCTACAACTTTTGTAACACCCCTAACTCGTATCCGTAGTCGGAATAGGGTTACGGAGCATTACCGTAAAAACATAACTCATATCATTCATTTCCAATCATAACATTATCCATTCAAATACATGCATATTGTAACACCCCTTACCCGTGTTCGACGCCGGAACCGGATATGAGGCATTACCGAACTTAACTTGCTTAAACATACAACATTGGGCTATAAAAATTTCATTTCAACTTAAAACTTCTCATTCATATACATAACATCCTTATTATGAGGCCCTAAACATACATACAGAAGGCTTTGGAATTAAACCGGAAACTTTTGCGCTCTTAGAATTTATTTTTTTGCCTAAATAAGGCCACACGCCCGTGTGAAATGGAACACGCCCGTGTGGGCAGGCCGTGTAGTAACACACGCCCATGTTCCCAGCCCGTGCTGAATTTATTTTTTAATTCCAACCTACAGGGGTTTTCACACGGTCGGACACACACCTATGTCAATGACCTGTGTCCCTCACACTACCTAGACACGCCTGTGTTTTCACCCGTGTGTGAAAAATCTGGGTATTCTATTTATGGTGTCAGCAACATCTTAAGGGGCATACGGCCTAGGAACACGCCCGTGTGCTAGCCACTGTGACGAATCGAATTCTTGCAAATTTGATACAGGGGACACACGGCTTATCAACACACCTATGGGGCTGACCGTGTGTCACACACGGCCTAGACACACGTCCGTGTGTCTACCCATGTGGACAAATATAAGGCTATTTTCCAAGCCTATTGCCATCCTGAAACATAAACACACATATACCACCACAAGCAGCACATAACATGACAATAATACATTATAAAGTCCCTAAATCATCATTCTTACACTTCACATTTTACTCCATCATTTGCATGAACTTTCACTTCATAAAACTCATCATCATTAAATATATGGAACTTGACAAATATTGGCCAATTCTCAATGGTCATTTACAAAATGATTGAGTACATTAATAACCAACACTTCGGTTTTCAAATATGACATAACAAAATGACCATGTTTCCTATACATGTCATACTCAAAATAAATGAACTTTACAATACCAAAAGAATGATTAATAATGTGATCCGAGCTCCGACGTTCTACGATCCTCGAGCTAGCTTGGCGAAACTACAAGGAAAAGGGAAAAGAGAGGGGGTAAGCATATGGCTTAGTAAGTTTGCATGAATTAAAATAGCAACATAAGTACTCATGGTAAAATCCTTTCATCTCATAGAACAATAACAACACAAGTTCTCAAGTATTTGGACATATTTACTCATACTTACTCTTACCCATCACATATCACATTATGGTTTCATAACTCATATTTTACTCATGGTACATGTGTCACTTCATCACATAATTTAGCACTTATGCTATCTTGAACATAAACTTAAATCATTATCATCTTTAACTTAAATGTAACTTTTTGTCAACTTTGTATAACTTAGCTCTTTATCATCTTTACATAACTTAGCTCTTTCTCCCGTTGAACTACTCGAAGTATCAGAGGATACTCAATCTCATCATACATGTATCACGATGCCAATGCCATATCCCTAATATGGTCTTACATGGGATCACCTCTTGATGCCAATGCGATATCCCAAATATGGTCTTGCACGGGATCTCTTAGCTTAATGTCGATGCCATGTCCTAGACATGGTCTTATACGAGATCATACATAGATGTTGATGCCATGTCCCAGACATGGTTTTACACGAGATCTTCCTTAGGTGCCGAAGCCATGTCCCAGACATGGTCTTATACGGGACCTTCCTTATTCGATGTCGATGCCATGTCCCAGACATGATCTTACACGGGACCTACATTCGGTGCTGATTCCATATCCCAGACATGGTCTTATACGAGACCTTCCTTATCTCATGTTGTGACATAGGTATCCTCGTTATTCCGAATCTTCAACTGGAACTTCAATTTGACATATTCTCATCATTTTCTCATCAAGGCATCATTAGTCGAATTTCATTGAAATGATATTCATTGTCATGATATCAAGCAATTTAGAATATAGAAAGAAAAATTATGTAGCTTTAATTTCACACAAACTTACCTCGGTACTCAAAATGTGTGTAGTTTTTTTCTTTAGTCCACAACCTTGTTCTTGCCTCAGTCTCGGTCCGGGCTTCCCGTTTCTTGATCTATGATGACAATTTCACTTGTTTATTACTCACATTGACTAAATTGACCAATGAATCAAACCTTAGAAAAATTACAATTTTGCCCCTAAACTTTTACATATTTACACATTTGCCCTTAGGCTTGTATAATGATTTTTACTCAACTTTCTTGTATTTTAAGCCTAGCTGAATCACTTTCACAACTACAATAGCCCTCAATTCCCACTATTTCACTCATGTATGACCATTTTCTTGACTTTTACAATTTAGCCCTTTTTATGAATTTCTCATGAAAATCACTTAGAAAAAGATGTTATCATACATCAAACTTTCATATTCTTCCATATATCATCAAAATACATGCATGTCATACATGGGTAAATTTTTGAACATAAACCCTAGCTCCAAATATAGCTAAAAATAGCTAAATCAAGCTACGAGGATCTCAAAAATACGAATAACATTAAAAACGGGGCTAGGAGGTACTTACAATCAAGCTTGGAAGTTGAACAAACCCTAGCTATGTCTTCCTTAGTGATTTTCGACCATGGGAGAAGAAGATGGACAAGATTTTGACTTATTTTTCCCTTTTTAATCTTTTATTTACCAAATGACAAAAATACCCTTAAGGCTTCTTTCTTAAGATTTTTCCTTCCCATGTCTATTTTTGTCCATCTTGACATTTAATGGTGTAATTGCTAAATAAGGACCTCTAATAATTTTTATGATTCTATTTCATACTTAAATCTTCTAGAATCTCATATTTTCTAATCTTTGCAATTTAGTCCTAGTGGACAATTTAATCATTAATTAATAAAATTTCTTTATGAAATTTTCACACAATCATGCAAACACCTCATAAGCTTCATAAAAATCATAAAACACATACTTCTACTTCAGATTTGTGGTCTCGCAACCACTATTCTGGTTAGGCCCTAAATCGGGCTGTTTACACATATTGTCCATTGTTCGAGCCACCGAGGCCTTAGAAATACTTTAGAAATGATTCGAGACTAGATCAAAACATTTAAAACTTTAAAGAAAAAGTTGGAAAAATTCACACTTTATGGGTCACATGGCTGTGTGGCCAGGCTGTGTGACTCACACGGCTGGGACACACGCCCGTGTCTCAAGCCGTGTAACAATTGAAATTGTAACATCCTAAAAATTTGAGTATCGATATGTTGCATGTCTTTGGTGTTTAGCTTGTGAATGATTTTATTTGTGTGCCTATTAGAGTCTTGAGGAGGCTTGGGGTTATTTGGAATTAGAATAAATTTTAGTAAAGAGAATTTACTGTAGAGGAATCAGGTGACTTTGAAGTTTAAGTTAATTAAGTGATAAAAGATAGCATAAGTTGAGCTATTGGTAAAGTGGATGTGCGCAACATGTATGGTCTTGAGGGGAGAGGTTCGAATCTCCTAGCATGCAAATTGTGAGCATTTATTTTTGCTTTTTCCTAGCATGTGTCGGCCAAGCATCATTTATGGATAAGTTGGACAAACTCTTTTATGGTATGGTGGCTAAAGGTTATGGCAAGCTTGAATTAAGGGATAGAATTAACTTGATTTTGGGGATAGGATTTTAAAGCTTTGGAAAGTAGAGGATCACAAGGCATGATACAAGGAAGTTGTCTTGGAAACTTTTGCATGGCCATTTTGACCATGTACTTGGACGGCATTATGGACAGAAGGGGGGAGCCGAAATTTGGTGGTTAGTTTGGGGTAGGATGGTAGCTTGTTAGAATTCTTTTGGTCATAATTTTTGCTCATCCAAAACATCTTTCCTCTCATTTCTTTTCTCTCATAGCCGAATGTGTCTTTAGCTTGGAGAAAACAACTTTGTTGGGTTTCATTTAGGCATTTTCTTTTTGACCATTTGGTCATTTTTGCTTATCACTCTAGTATCCCATTGTGTGTCTTTCTCCTAGTGCTGAAACTACCAACACAAAAAGCCATTCCTTTTTCTTTCTCCTTCCTCATTGCCGAATGCATATTGTTCCTAAACTCATCTCTTTTCTCCTTCTCTTTTCTTCTCTTTGAAAACTGAATTATAACACCTTCTCTCCATTTTCTTTTCTTCTCCATTTTTATTTATCATTCAAACACTTTCTCCATCTTTTTCTCCCCATGGCCGAATGGTACTAATCCCATTTTCTCCAATTTTCCTTCCAAGTCAAATCTTCTATTCATCTATATTGTCTTGTTGATTATTCTTTCAACCCTCGTTTAAGCAATAGTGTGATAGTGGAGTGCCGAATCACCATCTCGTCAAAGTCATCTTGAAGTTATTAAGTACGGATCATATCTTTCAAGGTAAGGGTTCTTATCAAGGAGTTACATATTACTCGACATATTGATATAGATGGGTTATTAATCGATTTCGTTTTAGGGGACGTTATCGCTTGTTTTTCATCTTGTGGAACAAGGATATTTTGTGGTAAGCCAATCTCACCCTTAAAATCGTTAGTCATAAATTCTGATATATTAATTAGTCAGACTAATGATCTTTTGTCAATGGAGGCAATCAAGATAGGGACGAAAAGGGTGGTAAATAGTGTTCGGAAGAGGGGCGGTTCCGTTATTCCCCCTAAATTTAAGCGAAGGGCTGTTTCGGGAATCTGAGATTTTCCACCGGGTTGTGGACCCTCATCTGAGGAAAACCAGTTATTTGAAGTCGTTCGTACTCCTGAGCCTTTGTTTGTTCGTGGTTATTCAACGGGTTGCGAACCAACGATCGGGGGGAAACCACATATAAAAGTTGTTCGAAATTCCAAGGGTATAAGTCTAGATCGTTATTTCTAAGAATAGATTTATAAATAGTATTAGTGTTCTAAATTATCGTGATGCGTGTTTAGGTATCGACGAACGGGAAAGTATAGTTCTCACCGTAATCAGGTGTGTAACTTCACTCTTATATTTCGAGATGGATGTTATATCGTAAACATTAGGATAAAAATCGTAAATATGGAAAAATCTAAAAATACAGCATAATTAACACTTTTGTGTTAATGCATGAAATTGGGTTATAAGTTGTGAAAATTACAAAATCGCCCTTGATGGGTAAATTTGATAACTAGTAAGGTTTTTGTGATATATGGGCCAAAAACTACTAGATCGATATATGGGCCAAAAAAACTGCTAGATCGATATATGGGCCAAAAACTGTTAGATCGATATATGGGCCAAAACTGCTATATTGATACATGGGCCAAAAACTGCTAGATCGTTAAATGGGCTAAAATGCTATTTTGCCTAATGGGCCAAATTGATAAATCGAAATATGGGCCTTTTGTTAAATTTATTGTAACACCCCAAACCCGGTTAAAACGCTACAACCGAATCTGGCATGCCACGGAAAAAACATTTGAAAACTGTTTTGTTGACTTGTTTTAAGAGATAGTTGTTGGATTTTGCAATGTGTAATACATGTAGATACCTGGCTTTAGAAAAACTTGATTGCCTTATTGTTTCTTCCGTATCTATTACTTAGTCATGGTATATAACAAAAACAAGTATTTATTAGGGTTTGAAAACATCCGTTTCGTAAATTGATCAATGTATTGAGTAAGAACTTTAGAATCTACTAAATAATAAAAGAAAACCCAAAATAAAACTTCAGCGGCCTTATTACATAACTGAAAAACCATAATTTAATAAAATAACTAAGTCCGAGTTGAAAACTCTGTAATAAACCAAATGCTGTGCATGGCCACCTTGAGTTCATTCCGGCTCCATATCCACGATCTAAGCCTGATCTGCAAAATATAACAGAAGTGGTGAGTCACCTAGACTCAATGTATAAATCCCCATCCCAACAGAAAGTACGCTCTTACACAAATTCATACAATAATATGCAAGTCATGCAACTTATCCAACCTAAGTATCCATCCATGTCTCCCAAATCTACCCCTTGTGGTACCAAACCACTAGTGGTGCCAAACCACTGGTAACCGAAGTTACAATAATAACATATGTGGTACCAAACCACTGCTAACCGAAGTTACATTAATAACATATGTGGTACCAAACCACTGGTGGTACCAAACCACTGAGACTTAGTCACAATTTTATAATATGTGGGGCCAACCCACTGTGTGATACCAAATCACTGGTGACAGTCTGATAGATCAAACTTCCCCCTCCTCTCATCACCCATAACACATATTTATGGTAAAGACATCAGTATGATCATGCTTAACAAACCAAATTATGTATACAGCATAAAATGCTTCCATATATCACATTCATTGCAAGTAATAATAACAACTTACCCGGCACCACGCTTTTACCCACCAGGGGTATTTTAGTAACCATTGTCGTCATTCTGGCTTTTTAACAACACACAACATTAACATATTAAGTAAGAAAGTGTGTAAGAGTTACACACCTGGTTTTCGTACTAACGCTTTTACTGCCCCTACGCTACTGTCACTCGAGACTACCACTATCGACCTATGATCTACCTTTGATGTCGGCCCACACCCCGATGGCCAATCTCGCACTCTCGATATTGATCGTTTCTTGTACTTTGGCATTGGATTTACAGATCCAACCTCTCCTATTGCTTGGCTGTTATTCGAGTCCATAGTAATCCTTAGTCACTAAACCAATCAAAGGGATGAGATCTAATCAATTCAAAATACTCGCATACTTAAAACGAACCCTTGCCTACTCTATCGAATCCCGAAAAGCCCTTAAGAAAGCGTCACCTTCCCACCTACATTCGGCCAAGCCCAAAATATCAAATCAAACCGTTGAACGCACCCTACCAAGTACCATATGACATTCGGCCAAAGACATAAGAACAAGAAAGTGGCCATTAGGCTGAACCTACCACCAACCTACCTTCGGTTTTCCCACAAATTGGCACTACAGGTCACAGCACAACAGGATTAGGCTTCTAGGAACAGAGAGGAGAAATCGACAGGCCTTAGAACAAATGGCTCGTGTTAGCAACTTAATGAAAAAGAAAGAGAGAAACTGCAGGGGAAAAACCTTGAAAACTTACCAAACTTAAAGAGGAGTACTCGGCTTATGGTGTACCCTCGGGAAAATCCACCCTTGTAGATTCAGCTATGGGAAGAAGATGATATGCACAAGGAGTATTCGGCTTTTAGAGAGTTTTCGAGGAGAGGAGAAACAACTAGGGAGTTTCAGTTTTCACAAAAGAAGAAGAAAAGAGAGAAGCCTAAAGGGGTTTCGGCTATGGGAGGAAAAAGAGAAAAGAGGAGAAAAGCTTAGGTGATTTTTGGCAGAAGAGAGATTTAGAGAATAACAAAGTTTCAAGAAGTAGAAATCCACCCAAAATGCCGAAAATACTATCACCTTAGCACTAAATTTCGGCACACACACAAACACACACAGAGTTGGAGTTTTGGCCAACTCTCTCCCTCCTGATAGCCTTTATCCTTCTATTATCACATCCATTATCCATATAATCCTTACTTTCCTTCCTTTTATCATCTTTTATCACTTAAAATAAAAAGAATTAAAGCTCCTAAAATGTAGCTCATGTGCCGTCCACCCCTTCCCCCTTGAAGTGCTGAATTTTTGACCCACAAATTTGGGCCCCAAGCGGCCACACAAGGCCCAAACTCCTCCCCCTTCTAACGCCACCTACATGCCCACTTAAAGCACCTCCAAACTTTGAGCCACAAGCCCAACTTTCTACTAAACATAATTACTTAACTTAAATTATAAACTAACACTATTTATAAGCAATTTAACCCAAGTTTAAGCCCAAACCTGAGCCCAATACATACCTTAAGGCCTTAACCTACTACCTTAGCCATGCAACAAACCAAATGCACAGACCCACAAAATCAGGATATTACAGTTGTATCCCCCTTAAAATAAATTTTGACCCCGAAATTTACCTGGTGAAAAGATTTGAGGGTATTGCTGTCGCATGATATCCTCCAGTTCCCATGTCGCTTCTTCCGATCCATGGTTCCGCCATAACACCTTTACCAAAGGAACTGATTTTCTACGTAAAACCTTAACATACCGATCTAGGATCTGCACTGGTTCCTCCTCAAAAGACAAGTCTGGATTCACCTCTATCTCCTCCACTGGCACAACATGTGATGGATCCGAGCGATAGCGTCTAAGTATGGAAACATGAAACACATCGTGGATTTGACTCAACTCTGGTGGCAACTCAAGCTGGTACGCCACTGGTCCTACTCTCTTCAACCCCCGATAGGGCCCAACAAATCTAGGGCTCAGCTTGCCTTTCCTACCAAACCTCAGAACCTTTTTCCACGGTAACACCTTCAAGAAAACCTTGTCACCTTCAGCAAACTCTATATCCTTCTGTTTAAGATAGGCATAAGACTTTTGCCTGTCCGAGGCTTCTTTCAAACGAGCTCGAATCACCTTCACCTTATCTTCTATTTCAGCCACCAACTCCGGACCCAACAACTGCCGCTCTCCCAACTCTGTCCAACACGTAGGGGTACGACACTTCCGACATATAAAGCCTTATATGGAGCCATCTTAATACTCGCCTGATAACTATTGTTATACGCGAATTCCGCCAACGGTAAAAATTCTTCCCAACTGCCCTTGAAATCCAAGACACAACCCCTTAGCATATCCTCCAGAACTTGTATTACCCTCTCCAACTGTCCATCTGACTGGGGATGGAACGCCGTACTGAAATCCAACCTTGTACCCAATGCTTGATGCAAAGCCTTCCAGAACCTTGACGTAAATCTAGGGTCTCTGTCCGAAATAATCGACACTGGCACCCCATGCAACCTCACAATCTCCGCTATATATAATTCTGCTAACTTCTGTAGAGAATAATCCATACGCACAGGTATGAAATGAGTCGACTTTGTCAAACGGTCCACAATTACCCAAACTGAATCCTTCTTGGTCGGCGTAAGAGGTAGCCCACTCACAAAATCCATTGTAATCCTTTCCCACTTCCATTGTGGAATCTTAATCAGTTGCAACAATCCCGAGGGTAGCTGATGTTCAGCCTTGACTTGCTGACATGTCAGACACTTACTCACAAATTCCGTTACCTCGCGCTTAAGGCCCGGCCACCAAAATTGCTCCCGTAAATCCCGGTACATCTTACTACCTCCCGGATGCATAGCATAGGGACTACTATGTGCCTCCTGCAAAATTTTCTGCCTTACCTCCACATCCTTAGGCATACACACCTTTCCTTGAAAACACAACACTCCATTGCTGCTCAAGCTATACCCCTCCAATCCACCATTCTGTACTTGCAAACATCGGGCACTTAAAACTTCATCTACCAGCTGTTTTTCCTTAACCTCGTCAATCCATGCTGGCTTCACTTGCAATTCCGCTAACAGGCTTCCATCCTCATACAGACTAAGGTGAGCAAACATGGCTCTTAAATCTGCCACTACCTTACGACTCAAGGCATCCGCTACCACGTTAGCCTTTCCCAAGTGGTACTCAATCGAGCAGTCGTAATCCTTTAACAGCTCAATCCACCTTCTCTGCCTCAAATTCAACTCCTTCTGTGTAAGAAGGTACTTCAGACTCTTGTGATCCGTATATACTACAGACTTCTTTCTATATAAATGATGCCTCGAAATTTTTAGGGCAAAAACCACTGCCGCCAACTCCAGATCATGCGTCGGGTAGTTCACTTCGTGAGGTCTTAACTGTCGAGAAGCATACGCTACTACTTTTCCCTCTTGCATCAGTACACATCCCAATCCTGTATGGGACGCATCACAATAAACCGTAAATTCTTTCTCGGCTTCCGATTGAATCAATACCGGAGCTTCCATCAAAATTCTCTTTAGCTTCTCAAAACTTTCCTGTTGCTTGTCTGACCACACAAACGGAACCCCTTTCCTTAGCAACTTGGTCAATGGTGCTGCAATCAGATAAAACCCTTCTACAAACCTTTGGTAATATCCTGCTAAACCCAGAAAACTCCGAATCTCCTCTATAGACTTCGGTGGCTTCCAGTCTAAAACTGCCTCAATCTTCCGAGGGTCCACTCTAATCCCCTCAGCTGACACCACATGCCCCAAGAAAGTAACCTCCTTCAGCTAGAACTCACACTTGCTAAACTTGGCGTATAAACGCTTTTCCCTTCAAATCTGCAACACCACCCGCAAATGTGCGTCGTGCTCCTCCTCTGATTTCGAGTACACCAGAATATCATCAATAAATACTACGACGAACCGATCCAAATACGGCTGAAACACCCGGTTCATCATATCCATAAATGCTGCCGGTGCGTTCGTCAACCCGAACGGCATTACCAGAAATTCATAGTGCCTGTACCGAGTACGAAACGCTGTCTTATGGATATCTGCCTCCTTTACCTTAAGTTGGTGATACCCCGACCTTAAATCTATCTTGGAGAAGACCGATGCTCCCTTCAGCTGGTCGAACAAGTCATCTATCCTAGGCAATGGATACTTGTTCTTAATCGTCAATTTATTCAACTGACGGTAGTCTATACACATTCGCATCGACCCGTCCTTTCTCTTAACAAAGAGTACCGGCGCTCCCCACGGAGACACACTTGGCCGGATAAAACCCCGATCCAGCAACTCCTGAATCTGCGCTTTCAACTCCACCAATTCCTTTGGTGCCATCCTATATGGAGCAATGGATACTGGCGCTATTCCTGGTAGGAGATCTATACCGAACTCCACCTCGCGATCCGGTGGCAAACCCGGAAGCTCTTCCGGAAAAACATCAACAAACTCTTTCACTGTCCGAACACTTCCTATGGCCGGTTCCTTACCTTCCAAAGCACAAACATAAACTACAAACGCTTCACATCCTTTCCTTACCATCTTTTCCGCCTTCAGCGCGGACACCACATTAGAAAGGTAATTCCTTCTCTCCCCTATCATCACCACTTCTTCACCCTCAACCAATTTTAGCACCATGCGCTTAGCTGCACAGTCCAGCTCTGCCTGGTACTTTACCAACCAATCCATTCCTAAGATTAAATCGAACTCCCTGAAGGGTAGTTCCATCAAATCCGCTTGAAACACAACCCCTTGAAGTTCTAGGGGTACTTCCCTATACAGTTTGTCTACCACCACAGAGTGTCCTAGAGGGCTAACTACCGTCATCTTCCTAGTAGCAGTCTCACTAACTAAGTTCAAAGTTTCCACTGTACTACTAGCAACATACGAGTGTGTCGAACCAACATCAATCAAAGCAGTATAAGACAACCCAGAAATTAAAAACGTACCGGTTATAACGTTCGGTGCGTCGCCCTCCTCTCGACGTTTGGCTGCATAGACCAACCCAGGCTGTCTAGCATCAGTACCTCCAGCACCTTGGCCAAGTGCTCCGCGGCCTCGCCCGCTACCATTACCACCCCTAGCTGCACCTCGACCCCTCTGTGGCTGCTGACTATCCCTCCTGAATTGACCACGTCCTTGACCCTCAGCTTGAGTCCTAGCTAACTTCCACGGACAATCCCTTACCCGGTGCTCCATTGACCCACACTCAAAGCACCCTCTATTACCAGCCCAACACTCTCCCGAATGAGACTTCCCACATCTAGCACACTGAGGTGGCCACTGAGCACCAGCAAGCTTTGCAGCTCGATCTGATCCACCAAATCTAGCCCTTTTCTGAGAACTTCCAGCTGACCCAGATGGCCCAATACTCCTTTTATCCTTGCCTCTATCCTGATTCCGTTTCTCGGTTCGCTTCACCTCCTCAGCTACCTTGGCCTTTTCCACGAGAACGGCAAATTCCCTTTCACACTGAGGTGCAATTAACACCCGCAGCTCATCTCTTAACCCGTCCTCGAACCTAACACAGCGCTCATGTTCCGTAGCCACCATACCCCGAGCATACCTACTCAACCTCAAGAATTCAGCTTCGTACTCGGGTACCGACTTATTCCCCTAAACTAAGTTCAAGAGCGCCCTACGTTGCGCATCAGTATAACCAGCTCCAACATACTTCCTCTGATAGGCCGCCCTAAAGTAATCCCAGGTGATATCATCAGCCACTGCACCATCCCTAACCGTGAGCCACCACTGATACGACTCATCCCGGAGGAGAGACACTATACCCTTTAACTTCTCCATAGCCGAGAAGTCCAAATCATCCATTATACGTTTGGTCGCCTCTAACCAGTACTCAGCCATCCTGGGAGCCCCTCCAGAAACTCCCCTAAACACTTCTGCTCCGTTAGCCTGAAGTCGCTCAGCCACAGATTTTCGGGCTCCTGCACCCGCGTCTGCCCCGGTAACTCATTCCAAAACTCGCAGTACAGCTTGAGATACTGCATCGTTACCACCAGTCTGATCTTGAAACTCAGCTTCTGCCGCCGGCAGATCCGGCATCACATTTCTTGACCCATGGCCAGACCCTGCTGGCTCCGACAAGGTCATCCTACCCTACCATGGCCACGCGGCGGACGTCCACGGCCTCGTGTACTCATGCTTCTCGTTCGCGTTTATCTGGTTAAGAATTTTATGGATTATTAATTCTATTCACTATTTATCCATGAACAATTTTATGGAAGATAGTTTTATAAGTGATTCTTTCGAATTCGAATCTATCTAAAGTTTCAGTTTCAGGCTTGTCTCCTAATTCTAAGTACATTCATCACACAGACAGCATCCACAAACCACATTCAGCGTGTAGGGGTATTTTCGTCATTTCACTATCTAGGGGTATTTTCGTAATTTTAACCTACAGGGGTATTTTCATAAATTTTCAAAATAAAGTTTCAGGTGATTTTTCAAAATAAGGGTATTTTGGTAACTTTGTGAAACAGGGGTAATTTGGTAATTTTACAACTCGGGGGTATTTCGGTAATTTTGTAAGTTAGGGGTAATTTAGTAATTGTACAAACCAGGGGTACTTTGGTCATTTTTCAAATTTAGGGTAGTTTTTAAAAATCAAGGGGGTAATTCGGTAATTTTCAAAACTAGAGATTTACAAACAGTGTGGTTGGTCCCTTTCGGGTTTTAATTATAGGGCTTAGCCTATGAATAAGTCCTCTTGGTTAGGGTGAAACGTCACTACGCACCAGGTAGGGTTCGAGGGAAGAGGAGGTGAGTCACTTAGACTGCTTAAATACCAAGCTCTTCCTGAACCCAATACTAGACATGCGCATGACCGTTGCCACACCCTAACTCGACGACTTTCTCACAGGTTTGTTTAATTAAACTTAAGTCTTATGTAATTAAAAAGTTGTGTAAACCAACCCTAGGGTCCATCAGTACTATCATGCTTAACTACATCTATGTCTAAAGCCCACAAGGCCCAACATATAAATATCACCGCAAAAGTTAGGGTACTTACCTGGGTGGATCGGCGTCGGAGACTCAGGTGCCATGCTTTTTGGAAAAATAATCATTTCATAAACTTTTAAAACATATTTTGGGCCCTAAGCCCACAACCGAGCTTTTGAACCAGGCTCTGATACCAAAATGTAACACCCCAAACCCGGTTAAAACACAACAAAACCGAATCTGGCGTGCCACGGAAAAAACATTTGAAAATTGTTTTGTTGACTTGTTTTAAGAGATAGTTGTTGGATTTTGCAATGTGTAATACATGTAGATACCTGGCTTTAGAAAAGCTTGATTGCCTTATTGTTTCTTTCGTATCTATTACTTAGTCATGGTATATAACAAAAACAAGTATTTATTAGGGTTTGAAAACATCCGTTTCGTAAATTGATCAATGTATTGAGTAAGAACTTTAGAATCTACTAAATAATAAAAAAAACCCAAAATAAAACTCCAGCGGCCTTATTACATAACTGAAAAACCATAATTTAATAAAATAACTAAGTCTGAGTTGAAAACTCTGTAATAAACCAAATGCTGTGCATGGCCACCTTGAGTCCATTCCGGCTCTATATCCACTATCTAAGCCTGATCTGCAAAATATAACGGAAGGGGTGAGTCGCCTAGACTCAGTGTATAAATCCCCATCCCAAGAGAAAGTACACTCTTACACAAATTCATACAATAATATGCAAGTCATGCAACCCATCCAACCAAAGTATCCATCCATGTCTCCCAAATCTACCCCTTGTGGTACCAAACCACTGGTCGTGCCAAACCACTTGTAACCGAAGTTACAATAATAACATATGTGGTACCAAACCACTGCTAACCGAAGTTACATTAATAACATATGTGGTACCAAACCACTGGTGGTGCCAAACCACTGAGACTTAGTCACAATTTTATAATATGTGGGGCCAACCCACTGCGTGATACCAAATCACTGGTGACAGTCTGATAGATCATACTTCCCCCTCCTCTCATCACCCATAACACATATTTATGGTAACGACATCAGTATGATCATGCTTAACATACCAAATTATGTATACAGCATAACATGCTTCCATATATCACATTCATCGCAAGTAATAATAACAACTTACCCGGCACCACGCTTTTACCCACCAGGGGTATTTTAGTAACCATTGACGTCATTTCGGCTTTTTAACAACACACAACATTAACATATTAAGTAAGAAAGTGTGTAAGAGTTACACACCTGCTTTTCGTACTAATGCTTTTACTGCCTCTACGCTACTGTCACTCAAGACTACCACTATCAGCCTATGATCTACCTCCGATGTCGGCCCACACCCCGATGGCCAATCTCGCACTCCCGATATTGATCGTTTCTTGTACTTTGGCGTTGGATTTACAGATCCAACCTCTCCAATTGCTTGGCTGTTATTCGAGTCCATAGTAATCCTTGGTCACTAAACCAATCAAACCGATGAGATCTAATCAATTCAAAAGCCCTTAAGAAAGCGTCACCTTCCCACCTACATTCAGCCAAGCCCAAAATATCAAATCAAACCGTTGAACGCACCCTACCAAGTACCATATGACATTCAGCCAAAGACATAAGAACAAGAAAGTGGCCATTAGGCCGAACCTACCACCAACCTACCTTCAGTTTTCCCACAAATCGGCACTACAGGTCACAGCACAATAGGATTCGGCTTCTAGGAACAGAGAGGAGAAATCGACAGGCCTTAGAACAAATGGTTCAGGTTAGCAACTTAATGAAAAAGAAAGAGAGAAACAGCAGGGGAAAACCCTTGAAAACTTACCAAACTTAAAGAGGAGTACTCGGCTTATGGTGCACCCTCGGGAAAATCCACCCTTATAGATTCGGCTATGGGAAGAAGATGATATGCACAAGGAGTATTCGGCTTTTAGAGAGTTTTCGAGGAGAGGAGAAACAACTAGGGAGTTTCGGTTTTCACAAAAGAAGAAGAAAAGAGAGAAGCCTAAAGGGGTTTCGGCTATGGGAGGAAAAAGAGAAAAGAGGAGAAAAGCTTAGGTGATTTTCGGCAGAAGAGAGATTGAGAGAATAAAAAAGTTTCAAGAAGTAGAAATCCACCCAAAATGCCGAAAATACTATCACCTTAGCACTAAATTTTGGCACACACACAAACACACACAGAGTTGGATTTTCGGCCAACTCTCTCCCTCCTGATAGCCTTTATCCTTCTATTATCACATCCATTACCCATATAATCCTTATCTTTCCTTCCTTTTATCATATTTTATCACTTAAAATAAAAAGAATTAAAGCTCCTAAAATGTAGCTCATGTGTCGTCCACCCCTTCCCCCTTGAAGTGCCAAATTTTTGACCCACAAATTTGCGCCCCAAGCGGCCACACAAGGCCCAAACTCCTCCCCCCTTGTAACGCCACCTACATGCCCACTTAAAGCACCTCCAAACTTTGGGCCACAAGCCCAACTTGCTACTAAACATAATTACTTAACTTAAATTATAAACTAACACTATTTATAAGCTATTTAACCCAGGTTTAAGCCCAAACCTGAGCCCAATACACACCTCAAGGCCTTAACCTACTACCTTAGCCATGCAACAAACCAAATGCATAGACCCACAAAATCAGGATATTACATTTATCATGTGAATATATTATTTTGTTTCTTTTATAAACATGATTGCATGGGTTGGGAAAATTGATGAAGAGAAGAAAGGCCTGTTGCCAAAAATCTAGTTCGGGTGGCTTTGCCACAATCTAGTTCGGTGGTGCACCACAAAATTATTAAAATGGCTTTATGCCTGCGATTGGTGTGTTGGTGGGGTGGGTTGACTTGTTCCCCACTGGTGTGTTGGTTGGTACGGGTGGTGTGTAGCGGATGGAAATTTAGGTTTGGTTGGGAATTTCATTCTACATGCAATTGTATTATTTTGTTATTAAATCTGTAATGGGCTCAAGCCCAATATAATGACTTGATGACTTGGCCCAGTGGAAATGACGAGTAAGTTACACATTGAGTTCTAAGTAACTCACTCTGTTTTCTCATCCTTCTCAGGTAATGACAATTGATGGAGGCTTGGGCCAGAGATGTCTTCGTGGAGGCCATACTTCGAATCTGGGTTTTATAAACTATGAATTTCAATTAAGTTTATTTAATTAATTACTATTTTGGGTATTATGTAATAAGGCCTCTATTATTATTATATTGTGGACTTTATGTGTGGATGGATTTAATTATGCTTTAGACACTTAATTTGGGCTAATATTATTTTTAATAATGTTTCTTTAAATATTCTTGTTTCAAACTCTTTTGAACTCTTTTTTAAAAAAAAAAAACTATTTTAAAGTTTTTAACAATTAATTTCTAAATTTTAAGATTTCAAACAAGTACTTCCTTATTCATCGATTTTAAATCGAATTCTTGGTTTTTACTAAATTTTCACTTTTAAAAGAAAAGTTTTGTAGAACTGTTTTATTTAAATCATTAACTAATTTAAATGGATGTTTGTATTGTGTGACAAACCAAATCTCGTCTTTACGCATAGGCCTGGTTTGGGGTGTTACAGAAATAGGGACACATGGCCATGTCCCAGGCCATGTCCGTGCCCGTGTAACTCACTGACTTGGGTCACATGGCCAAGCTGCACGCCTGTGTGCCAGGCCGTGTAACCTTTGAAATGGCCTCACACGCCCGTGTGCCAGGTCTTGTTGTTGGAACGCCGGTGCCCCATGGCGCAGCAGAATAAAATTAGATCTGGCGATCCAAATCATGGATCCATGTGTGAGGAACGAATCGGGGTGAAATAAAGGTTTCGAAATTACCAAAACTTCAATCTGAGTAGACAGCAACGCCTTGGCAACAAGAGTTTTGATCTACTGTCGAATCAAGCCTCAACCTTTTCCGATGTCGGCCTCTACGTAATCCACCCGGTTTGACTATGAACGGAAGAAAACTCCAAAACTGTTTTGGAGGCTTATTTGCTTGACGGCTGCTAGACCTAACAAGCAAACACTTAGGGTTTTCATGTTGAGTTTTGTCTCCTTTTAATACCTTTTATAATGGGTGCCTTTCTCATTGGGCCTTTTATAATAGGTATCCTCTTAATTGGGCCTTTTATAATTGGTATCTCTTGAATGTATTACAAGATTAAATAAATACAATAAAGTTTTTAACCGAAAATTATAATTACATTAATTATATCTGAAAATTATAATTACATTAATTATAATAAGTATTCCGGTAAACTATATTTATTTAAATTTATATATGAATCAAATTCATATATTAATAAAATTATGTTATCATTATGTGTACAACATCCTTGTACATATAATATGTTCAATATTTGATTGCCCAATTAAATTAATTCTTTAATTAATTTAATTTATGTGACAACCAAGCACAATACCAACTATATTTTATTCCGTTCATTTCAACCATAGGGTGTGACCCTGTAGGTTCTTGCAACGTTAGCAGTAATACTAGAACGATTCTATTGTCACAGACAATGAGTGGCATCTAGCAATGCATCATTGCTACCTAAGTTACAAGAAGTCATGATTCGACATAACCTTTCGTGATTAACCTTTCATGCATTAATCCTTAAGTCCTTTATCTCTGGAACGGATACAAGTCATGGGATAGTCACACTTGCATAGTCCATCCCATGTTTCTTGATATCTTGAGTAGACTATGATATACAAATTAGTATGACATCTCATATCAACTTATTTGAGCATGGCCATGCATTTCTAGTCTCACTCAATCAAGTGGCCTAAGATATTACTCCTATTATGTAGGAGGGACTTATCCTTTATTGATCAACCATATCCCTCTACATAGATTGTGGTATATCCAACATCAGCCTTTATAGAACAACCTGTTACGGTGTACGTTTGACTGTATCAAAATATACAACTCACGATGCTGGGATAATAATGATCTCAAGTCTGAGGATCATATACATATTAATCACTATGAGTAATGTTGTGACAATTACATAATAATCCAAGAAACATACTCATAGCGGGTCAATCCAATATGTTGTTCTCTAACACACATATTCATGCATTGATTTTGACACTCCATATCAATGACAACTCTTTATCATCAATCAACTACATGTTAGTCTTAATGCATTATTATTGTCCTAGTCAACAATAATACTCGACTAAGGATCTTTTAAGAATAATCATATTATTCTCAGGACATTATTATAAAACAGTTTATCTATACACTCAGAAAGAAAAACTGAAATAATAATGACAACGCTTTATATTAATAAACATGGTAAATTAAGTATGTTATTACAACCATCTCATGATTGATCTTTGGGCATACTCTTACACTTGTATCTTTTGAAAAGCAACCATTAAAACCTACAAGGGACATTCAGTCATGTCACATGGCCGTGTGTCATACACGGCTGAAACACACACTCGTGTCTTAGGCTATGTGGACAAGAAATAGGTCCAATTCAAGCCATTTCTTTCACCCAATTCAAGCACTCCCTTACAAGCCATTTGCACATACAATTAAGCCTTAAAACATACCTAAATCATGCATATTAAGACCAATTCAATAGGTCATTTATCCATACAACCAATATTCCATAAGGCACCTGAATCATATACATCAAACATACCTAACGTGTGCATATTTAACCATTTATCAACTAATTTGTTTCCATACCAAAACATATCAAAATTGACACACATCAACCACACCATATTAGATTCATGCCATATCAAAATAACCTTACCATTTGGACCACTTCACACATGCATCAAAACCATCAAAGTGACACCAAACTAGCCATTTCCAAATGGTTCCAATAACCAACATATATAAATAGCAAATTTGATTCATGCACATCTATTCAAAACCTTTCCAAAGCATACCATAACTTGGCCATGTTGTGCTCAATCCATCATCTACCATTTTAGTCATTCAAACATACATTAATACATTGTCAAAATGACACACATCAATAAGGCATCAAAAGTACCAAGGTTACACCAACCACAATGACATATACATGCCAAACTCATCAACTAACATGAACCACAAGTTCACCTATACATGCCATAATAACCTTGATTAAGACATAAAAATCTACCAATATAATCATTGGATAATGTGATACATCTCCAACAAGTTTCCAAATCGATCGAGCTTTCGATAATCTGTAAAGTAAAGGAAAAATAACTACGTAAGTAATGAATGCTCAGTAAGCTCGTATAAACTTTAAACATGACATTTGATTTTAAATATGTAAACCTGTACCAACTTCACAAAGTTTATCAAACTTATAACCATCAACTCATAAATGAGTAAGTTCATCAATATCACATATATTTTTCATTTCTAACATAATAGGATTTTATAAGACTTTGAACCCTTCCATTTACTTACTTTCCATTGCATTTACTTACTTTTCATTGCATTTACTTACTTTAGCTTAAATAACAACATCAATTCACTAATTAGTATATTTGTTCATGAACTAGGTATATTCATCCATAGCGTACGTAAATTTCTCACATATTAGTACATCATTCAACTCATCATTCCCTTTTTATCATATTATTCAACTATGAACTTACCATTTCATTTCCTTTCCTCACCTGTTTCATATGCATAACACACAAGACATAAGCATAACATCAACCATGACCACAAGCTAGTGCATTTAAACATAACTCTTTTGGATTCAACTACACAATAAACCATTTCATAAGAAATTACATACTTTGATCCTTACCACCCTTTCATGAAAATAAGCACATTTCCATTTGAACACCTACCATTTTAATGCATAACTTTAAAACTAACAAATTACAATCCAACCAATAGCTTGGCACAAGCCAAAGCATCATCAACAACACATGTTAGTGCATCAATTCATAATTCACTTGATTTAACATAAGATAAGTCATTAAACATGAATAACCTCACTTGAAATTATCAATTTCATGAACATAGACATACTTTCATTTAACACACCCTTTTCATTCCTTTTCATAGTTTTCATGATATAAGTTATTTGAATACTTACTGTTCCTTTCCTTTCCATACCCGTTGAATCAAATGAAATAACATCAAATATTAGGCAAATACTCAAGTAACCATTTAATTCTCTAAACACACAACAACATCATGATTTAATGTATTTATAGACATAATAAAAATATATAATTACACCAAGACATTAACATACATTATCAGACTATACTAGTCAAACATTCAACTCGTATTCATACTTACGATACATACCTCACTTGAAACGTGTTACTTGAATATCAAATGATCGGAGTGTTCCATGGTGTCTTTCAACCATGGTCTTATTTATTCTCATCTTGATGCCATAGTATCTTTCAACCTTGGTTTCATTCATTTTCTACCATGTTGCCATAGTGTCTTTCAACTATGGTCTTATTCGTTTGATTCATGATGCCATATGTAACAGTCCGAATCTGACCCTAATCAGAACGGTGGTTTCGAGACCACGAATCCGAGTCCAAAAAATTTTTAAATATTATTTTTCGTGTTAATTATATGTGATTTATGATGTGTGAAAGTTTCGTATAAAAATTTAATCGTTTGTGTGCTTAATTTGACAAAAGGACTTAATCGCGTAAAATGTAAAAGTTGCAAACTAAAGTGAGAAGTGCTAGAATGATAATGGCTTTTTAATATGAGGTATTAGAAGGGTAATTAACCCATTTTTAAGGGTAGTGGGCGGCATATGTCAAAAATAGCCTTATTAGTATATGTTAATTATATTATTATAAAAGGGTATTATTGTACTTTGGTTAAAATGTTAATTATAACTAAAATAAAACACAAATTAAAGCTTTGTTCTTCATCTCTTCAACACCGAATAAGAAAAGAAAGAATAAGAGAGTGAGCTTGGGCATTCGGTCATAACTCAAGCTAAATCGGGTATGTATTTTTAGTCAGTTTTTGATAATTTTTACGTTTTTGTGATCGTTGCTTTGAATATTAATCGACCCATGCTAGAATTTTTGAGATTAGTGTGTATTTGATGTTCAGCCATTGACATGTTCTTATGATTTTTGATGTTTGGTGATTTTATTTTAAAGTTATGTTAAAGATTAGCATGTTTTGTGTTGCAAATTTTAGTGAATTTGAGTATTTTGGGCTAAATTGTAAAGATTAAATTTTTGAGGGGTTAAAATGCAAAATAAATGAAAGAAATGGACTTGTATAGTCCCTATGACTATTCGGCCCTTGAGTGGTATAGTGAAATTTTGTGTATTTTGTGTTTTATGCAAATAAGACTAAATTGTAAAAATGTGAAACATTAGGGGTAATGTAACATCCCCAAACCCGGCCCATTCACTACGACCGAATCTGGTTATGTCACTGGAGAAAAAAGACGGTTGAAAATCTTCTTCACTTTTGAATAAACCTTGAAGAAATTAACTTTTGAAAACCTTGTTTATTTATTACCTTATGAGAAACTTTGAAGTTATAAATTAGCTGAATTAGAAAAAAACTTTATTAAACATATTCTTCATAAATAGGTTGCTAGGATTAACATCATTTTCACATAGCAATTTATTTTAAATAAACCATAGTTAAAGTAATACCAAAAACATAAAATGGCCTTTATTACAACCCAACAATTCAAATAAAGTACTTATATCAAAATCAAGCATGAAATAATTGAACATCATCTTCGGCATGGGCCACCTTGTCCTCTCCGATCCCGGTCCAGCTTTATGCACTACCTGAAATGGTTAAAGGAAAAAGGTGAGTCACCAAGACTCAG
Organism: Gossypium australe; assembly: GCA_005393395.2. NCBI lineage: Eukaryota > Viridiplantae > Streptophyta > Magnoliopsida > Malvales > Malvaceae > Gossypium > Gossypium australe. Next base: position 78,621,681 of record CM016626.1, on the reverse strand, counting down.
TGTGCCACCCTTTTTCCCGGATTAGCAAAATATCATATACAAGCGTGATCATCATGCATCCAATTAATATGCACCCAACCTAGCCATCCACAACACCTTTCTCTACCCCGTGTGGTACCAAACCACTGGTGGTGCCAAACCACTGGTGACGTATAGTCACAGATGTGATGCCAAATCACTGGAGGTGCCAAACCTCTGGTGTCCGAAGACACAAAGTGTGTTACCAAAACAATGGTGACCGAAGTCACAAAACAATTGATGGGGCCAACCCATCGTGTGATACCAAATCACTGGCGTCAATCCCTCAATACCGCCTGTGGGGCCAACCCACTGTGGTGCGAAACCACGGGGACGAGACGCTGAGGTGCCAAACCTCTGGAGGTGCCAAACCTCTGGTGACCCAAAGTCACAAAGTTGTGTTACCAAAACACTGGTGCTCGTCAGCACAAAATATCACTGCCCCTTCCTCTCATATCACCCATCATCATACCAACTCATGTATAGTATTCAAAATCATGCAAACATGTTTAACGTTGCATCTCATAGCACATACATCATAAATCATGACATCATGTATCAATAACAGTGCTCATAATGAAACGGACTTACCTGAATCCGTGCACATACCCCATAGGGTATCATATCACTCAACCATACTGTTTCGGTTTTACCAATCAATCAGTTTATCAAACATATACAAAGCAAGAAGTGTGTTAGTTTACACACCTGGTTACTAATGCGACTATCAAATCCCGTAGATCAAGATCTAACGCACTAGATCCCCCTTCCTTAACACTTTTCGAGCACTAGCCACAACCCGAGATATGCGAGATCAAGCCTTCCCCTACAATCGGCCAAAACTAAACAACATAATCATGCTAATCAACCTCTAAGGGTATAATCGTAATTTTACCTACTAAGGGTATTTTCGCAAATTCACACCTGCAATGGCCTTTCTGAAGGCCTAATGTCGCCACTAGCGACTCAGCTACCATTTCCGGTCGTACCGGACAATTGGGCCTAAAACCCGATTTCGGCCCATCCGGGCCCACACGCTCGTGTGGCCCACCTAACACGAATCTAGCCACGTATATAACTTCCACCTAGTCTAGTTCAACATATACTAACCAATCATGCAATTTACTCATATGGGCCCACGGGCCCATTGGGCCCACTTCGGCCCATCGAGGCCCAAGCAGCCCCAACCCACGAGAATACTACTGATGGCCTCAACTATCGCGTCGAAGCCCCACACGTGCGCTCGCACGCTCGTGTGGCTACTAATGCCGTGTGACCGGTATTTCGGCATTTGCCGCTCTACAACTAGAGTAGAGAGAGTTACACACCTGATAGGACTCTGGGCTAATCCGCGCTCCGACCACTCTTGTGCCCAAACGCCCTCCAAGATGTGTTAACTCTCCTCCTGGAATGCTCTTTATATAGCTAGCTCTTCACCTTCATTCTTTGTGTCTTTCCGATGTGGGATCCCTTCCTCAGTAGAGTTTAAATTCAACTGAAACTCTTGCCGTCCAATCCGCAAAATAAATACTCCCTTGCTTCTCATGAGATTCGAACCCAGGCTCCCTTGCAACATAATCCACGCCGCTAACCACTTGGCCACAAGCTTCTCTTGTGTCTTAAACCATGCGCAACTAAATATAAACTATGGGCCAAATTCTAAGGTCCAAGCAAAAAGAAACCAAAATGCAAAAGCCAAGACTTGAACCTTGGACCTCCTTCCTTCCTTGTGGCGTCACTCCCTTGCCTCTTATGTGGCGTCACTTTGCCACTACACCACACACTCCACTTGTGTCATTTTCTCCATATTTTATTCTTAAGGCCTATCTGCCAACTTCCAGGGTTTTTTTCACCTAAAATCAAAATTTCCCCAAAGCCAATATTTGATCCCGGGACTTCATAGAAGCCCTCTAACCTTCCAAAATCACTTATCCAATGGGTCTAACTAGCATTTAAGCCGATCTCTTGTTCTCCAAAAATTTAAACGCTACTACGCCTAAGGCCCATTGGGCTCAATTCTCCTAGGCCCAATTTTGGGATGTTATAGGTAAAATGGCAATTTGCTCGTTTATGTGTTTTGGGACTAAATTGAGATGAAATGTGCTTGAATGAGCTAAATTTTAATGTGTTTAGATTAAGAACAAAGAAAAACGGATTTGGATCGGGGAAAGGCGAAGGTTATTGAATAGCCGGTCTACGTTGTACGTCGATAGTCGAGGTAAGTCCTTAAGCAAATATATGTTAAAGAATTAATTATGAACATGGTAAATGATGATAATTGAAAATTTTGAGTATAAATCTATGTGATGGCTGAATGTGGTGGTATATTATTGGATTGACTTTATTTTTGTTCAATGTAATGTGAATAAGTAAGTTCGGTTTGATATGTGAAAGAAATATGAAGTATACGAAATGTTAGTGAATTTAGCACTAGTAATGTGAATTGAATTGTTAATAGTTTTGATATTCAGGCGTCGAGCCTAGCAGGCCTTGTGCCGGTGAATTATTTCGGGCTTATTGCCTAGCAGGCCTTGTGCCAGTGAATTATTTTGGGCTTGTTGCCTAGCAGGCTTAATGCCGGTGTTCAAACCTCAGACCTCAGGTCTAGATGGCTTAATGCCGGTGATATGCTATAAACGGAGAATTCGAAATTCAAACAAGGTGAGACATATATAGTGCTATGTGCTAAAAGCTCGGGTAAGAGTTAGCCTACTATATTAGTAAGGAATGAAGTAAGTTAGTTTATTATCGTTTTAGTTAAGTACGATGTGATGAAGTGGATGATTCAATAAGTATTTTATTTGGAGCTTATCATTTATGTGTATGAACTTTATATATATGTGAAATTGAGATATATACATGTATATTACATTGAAGATTCGGTTATAAATGGAAAGATCAATGGTCAAAGAGTTTGAAAGTGTTTGCGTATGTGTATAAGTAGATATAGGAGATCGATACCTAAGATGTGTTCATATGATTCGGAATATGCGATTAAATATAATATTCATGTGATTTGATAATGTATATGTTCATGGTGATTTAATGATAATATTTAAATCAAGGGTATTACTAGTATTTGGCCATGTACATTTTACATATTGAAATAGTTATGTTCAATATTATAAGCCTGAAAATTCAAATGTTTAAATGTATGATCATTACATTAATATTTGCTTGAGACTTACTAAGCTAGTGAGCTTACTTTGTGTGTGTTCGTTGTTCGTTTTATAGATTTTGGTCAAGCTACGGGCTCGGAGGATCGTTGGTGAAGTCAACCACACTATCATCCCTATTTGGTACTTTTAAGCTAGTTATTTTTGAATCAAAGGCATGTATAGGCTAGCTAAATGTTGGAATGATGTTATGTTTATATATAATAGCCATGCGAAAATGGCTTAAATATTCATTTTAAGTTCGGTTCTATTTATCCTTGACTATGTGATTAATATGTTTGGCTTCAACAATTCGGCTAGGGTTGTTCTTTTATTTCAAGCTTATGTATTATGCATCCTATATGATTGCTTGTTTGTAATGCCAATGTTTGTGTTAAATTAGTCAGGTGTTTCGGCATTTAAGTTAATCTTTGCATGTTTAAGTCAAGGTAGGTATGTGTTAATTGAGCATCATTTGAAATTTTTGTGTGTGTCAACTATAGTTGATCTATGAAGTATGAATTATATTGAGTAATGCATGTATGTATATTCGGCCAAACCAATGTGATATTTGCAAATGTAGATAACATGTTTTAAGAATTAGTTTTTTTTAGGCTCATAATCGAATATGAGTAATGTGCATAACTATGATGTATACACTTATATATGTTCATATATACATGTATTTAGCTTGTGAGGTTGCTTACTTTAATTAAGTGCATGAAACTACCAAACTCGATTTGCGCTAGGTAACGAACATGAAATTTTACAAATGAGACCTTGTATATTCGGCCAAATACATATGTATGTATGTAATGTGTAGTAATTTGCATATATTCGGTTATGTGGAAATAGGTTTCGTGCCATATGAAATTGGTCTTAATAGGAAGTTACTATGTACTGACATTCGAAATACGCTTATTTAATTAATTAGTTACGAGTAGTTTATTTATTTATAAATTTCATAGATCAAGATCGTTTTGATATATGTGGTGCATGAAATCTGTATTGTTATGCGATATTGTCGTAATATACATTGCATGGTCGATTTGTGTTCAATGATGATTATATCGTATATGACTTGGATTAATGTATCAAGTATGTGTTACACATGTGTGATTTGTCTGCTTATGATTTAAATTGTTTGATAAAGATGATCAACTAAAATTCAATCGATTGAACTGAAGTTTTGACTTACATGGTAATACCCGTAACCCTAATCCGAAGACGGACAGGGGTTAGGGGTGTTACACCATAGCGTCTTTCAGCTATGGTCTTACTCGATAGAATTGTGTTGCCATAACGTCTTTCAGTCATGGTCTTACTCGATAGAATCGTGATGCCATAACATCTTTCAATCATGGTCTTACTCATTTCTAGTATAGTGCCAAGTGTCTTTCAACTATGGTCTTATTAATTCTCCGGTACAGTGCCATAGTGTCTTTCAACTATGGTCTTAATCATTTTTCTTCAAGCCAATAAACTCAGTTTATATATACACAATTAGATATTAAACAATTAAAACCACAATTAATTAATTTAATCAAGTTACGAGCTTACCTGTAACACCCTGGTTCTAGGGGTTAGGCTTTTGGTGCATAGCTTAGGTGTTGGCACACTTCAGTGTGTGGTTGGGTGAGTTTTAGGGGTCCTGAGAACCCTAGGTGGTGGTGGAATGCCTTGGAAAATTTTTAGTTTTAGGGGTTAAAAGGGGAGCTTGGATAGGGGGGGCCTTAAGAGAAATTTTGGTGAAGTTTTGGCACAAAGAATGGCTTGGCAGAGTGGCAAGGAGGTGCCACATAAGGCATGGGGAAGTGACGCCTCAAGGGGCGAGCTGGAATGGGGTCTCAGGATCGATTCGCAAGGGCAGCAGGAGGGCCTTTGTTTTTGCGTCATTTTGGTAAGGAGGTTGGACGGTTTTTGAGTGCTAAAAAGATGGATGAAGACTTGGTCTTCCTTTTTAAATTCGGCTAGGATATGGGTTGACTCATTCAAATCTTTTGAATGAGTGTTAGGGAGGTAAAGTAGGAGGATTTTTGGGATTTGGTGGGGGTTGAGTTGTTGGCCGAATTTAGTAGTATAAATAGGGGGGAGGTGCTTACCTTTGGTCATTTTTCCCATTTGCTTGCTTGCCGATTTCTTCACAAATTCTCCATTTGTTCTCCCCATTTCTCCTAAGCTATCTTCCTTCTTTCTATTCAATCCTTGGCCGAAACCACTCACCCTTCATCTCCCTCTTTTCTTCCATTTTGTTAAACCGAAAGTACACCCCCCACACTTTTCTTTCCCTCTTCTCAAACCTTTTTGGCCGAAACCCCTATTCCCTTTCCTTGATTTTCTTTTATTGATAGCCGAACCTACACCCCACCTATATGCCGTGTATCTTTTCTTCAACTTAGTAGCACCTTGGCCAAATTTTAGAAGTGGTGTAGACCTCTTCGGGTTTCGTTGTAATCGGTTGGTGGAAGTACTCTGGGATATTTCAAGGCATTCAGTCAACCTCAGCAGGCAGTCAGCTTGGTAAGTGATTTTGGGTAAGAAATTTTTAGTAAGCTTAAATACTTAGTTTGTGATTGGGAAGGTTAACCCATTTATCTGATTAAGTGTGTTGATGGAGGCAACAACCAGTCAGAGTGGGCAAGGGAAGGCACCTATCCCGAAGTTCAAGAAGAGAGCTGTCTCGGCGGTTCGTGATTGGCCACCGGGGTGTGGGCCAGCAGCAGGGGATAGCTATAGGCAGATAGCTGTTGTTTCTTTGAGCGATAGCGCAGGGATCGAGAGTTTAGAACTCCGAGTGATTAGGTGCGTAATCATCGCACCATTTTTCCTTCAGTTAATTGCTTGCTAATGCTTATGTTGGATAATCGGATATTGGGTGAGTAAGTTGGTGATATTATGTTATTGTGTTATATATATATATATTTGGTGTGGTAATGTTATGAGCTGTATGCTTATTTATATGATGACTTAACATGTGGCATTTACATACTTGCATGGGATTTGGATTGGATGGAGGAAGGAAGGGTGTACACATGATGTACGTGGTCTAATGTTAGCTCAGGCTACATTAGCGCTTGATGGTTAGCTTTGTGCTACCTCAAGGGAGGTGTGGCTCGGTGCCCATCTCGACGGTTGATGGCTATGTGTGTCACCGTAGACAGATTATGATGTTGAGATCACTTTGGTTGATCGGTGGCTCAGCCACGGCCTTGAGCAGCGAGCTTGCCAAGGTAAGGTTTATGGATCACGATGTGATCAGTGGTGGGGTAGCCACAGCCTTAGGCAGGGAGTCTACTAAGGTTGGTGTTACGGTTGGATTATAGGTTGGGCTGAGATGCATATTTGCATGACTTGTTATGAGAACGGTACGGTTATGGGCCAAGCCCATACGTGTGGAAATAAGTGTTGTGATTATGCACTGAGTCAGTGGACTCACTCTATTTTTCCTAACCATTTCAGGTGATGCGTAGAATTGGACCGGGATCGGAGAGGACACATGGTGGCCCATGCAGGAAGAAGAGTTTAAATATTTTTTAAGCTTATTCATACTAGTTATTTGGGTTTAAATATTGTTGTAATAAGGGCCTTTTGATCTTTATTTATTTTGGGAACTATTTTATTATTATTTTAAGTTATGGTTGGATTATATTAAATTACTAAGTGAAGACGAATTTATTCTAACAACTTGATTATTCAAATTGGTTTTATATATTTACTAAAGTTTAATTTTGGACAATATAATAATATCAAAGTTTTTCATACAATATCAAATAAACATGGATTTTCAAAGGGTAATAAATTTACTGTTTTATTTTAAGTCAAAAAGAATTTTCCACTGTTTTTCCGCAGTGACATAACCAGATTCGGTCGTAGTGAATGGGCCGGGTTTGGGGATGTTACATTACCTGGCTAAATTGTAGAAATGACAAAGTACAACGGCTATTTGGTAATATTCCTTTCTTCTCGATTTCCCATTCGATCTTGATCTAAATTAATAATTTCATACAATTTATTAATTTAGATAGCAAAACGATTTATTTTATGCAATTTAGTCATTTTATATTTTTACAAAATTACCCCTAACATTTTACTTTTATTCAATTTAGTCCCTGAGCCTAAAACATGTAAAGTAACCATTTTTAATGCAAACCCATGCAAGCCAAATATTCATGGCATCCAATACAGCCCACATTTGTAATAATTTCACATCAAATCCTTGTATGTTTACTATTTCAACAATTTAGTCCCTAATCAATAAATTCATCAAAATTGCTTAATAAAATACTTATAAATAACAACTAATACTTCAAATTCAACTTTTAATATCTAAAATCATATAGATTCATCAATGGCAACATTCAATACCTTTAAAAGTTTCAAAATCAAAGGTATTGTAACAACCCGATTTTGGGCCTAGTCAAAACAGTGGTTTCGGGACCACAAATTCGACGAGGAAAAATTTATTTTTATTATATTTTTATTGTCTACGGTTTCACAGGTTGATTTTGTGAAAATTTCGTTCGAAAATTTCGACGTTTGGGCACTCAATTTAGTCAAAAGGACTAAATCGTAAAAAGTGCAAAAACTTGAGTTCTAGAAGCTAGAGGTGTCTAATTGCTATGAAATTTTAGGTTGAAGGTCCTTAAATGGTAATTATACCATTGGTTAGTTTTTTGGACAAAAATGGACATGAAATAGGTGAAATAGAATATTCTTAAGTTAGGGGCATTTTGGTTATTTGATAATTAAAATGAATTAAAAACAAAATTAAAAGCCAATTTTTGTCCATATTCAAACCCATGGCCGAATATCACAAGGGGAAACCATGGCTAGGGTTTTTCAAGCTTTCAAGCTCGATTGTAAGTCCGTTCTAGCCTCGTTTTTAATGATTTTTACGTTTTTGAAATCCTCGTAACAAGATCTATCTATTTCTACCACTAATTTGAGATATGGTTAAAGTCTAGGGTTTTCAAACATGATGAATATGTGTGTATTTTTGTGTTTAATGGTAGAAAATGCATGTTTATGGTTAGAGAAATGACTTTTACTAAGTGATTTTCGGTGAAAATGCCTAAAAGGACTAATTTGTAAAAGTTATAAAATATGTAGTAAAAGTGTGATTTATGAAAAATGTGGGCTGATATAAGTATAAAAGAGGTTCGGGTAGGCTTGGGAATCGAAGAAATTGAATAAATTTCATTTTTCGAGCTTAGGGGCAAAACTGTAAATATGTCAAACTTTAGGGGAAAAAATATAATTTTTCCATAATATGATTTCTGGGTCACATTGAATAATGTGACTAATAAGGGAGCTAAATTTGATATTATAGATCAAGAAAAATGAGATTTGGGCCTAGAACGAGGGAAAAATAAGTATTTGACGGTTAGGTCCTTTTCACCATTTTTGGTATCGAGGTAAGTTTGTATGTGAATAATGCAATGCTATATTTATGTTTTAAATTGCTTTAATATTATATGATTTATATGATTGATATTATGAGCAACTTTGATAATGCCAAGATAACGAAGAAGTGCTGGTTGAACCTTAGGAATAGATAGGATACAAATGTCATGACATTAGGGTTAATGAGATTATGTATAAGACCATATCTGGGATATGGCATCAATATGTGATTTCGTGTAAGACCATGTCTGGGACATGGCATCGATATGAGACATCGTGTAAGACCATAGCTGGGCTATCGGCATCGATATGTGATCGCATGTAAGACTATATCTGGGATATGACATTGGCATCTTACTATTTGTATAAGATTTCCCAGGTATCCTTTAGTATTCCAAGTGGTTCAATGGGTAATTCAAAGATTATGTCAAAGATGTGAAAAGATATGACTGTGTTATAAGTTCATACAGGTATGTACGTAAAGTTTATAAGCATTGGCTTCATGATATTATGAGTTCATGATCACCATGAAAGTGACCTTAAGTTAATCTTGTGAATAAGTATTTATGTTGATGATGTGTAAATTCATGGTAAATTCAGTTGAGAATCATGTGTTAGGCTTTTGAACCATATCAAATTGAGAGATAAGATGTTTATTTCACTTGAATTGTGATTCATTGGATAAGTGTGAAAAATAAAAGATTTGCATAATTGCCTATTAAAATGGTTATGAAAGTATGAGAAGTTAAGAGTTTAAATCATTGAAAGATGTTAAGCTCTGGGCTTGAAATTATGAATACGTATAATTAATGTGCATTTTACTATGATGTTTGAAATGATTTGCTAATTATGAAACATGTTACAATGAAGAGATTATGGTTGGAGGCTAAAGTAAACTTATGTTAATTTATGTTGATAAATCAAAAAGAATAAACATGTGAATTGGTTATATTACAATCTTTGAGATTTATAGCTATTTTATATGAACTTGTGCTTATATTGTCAAGCATGGTATATGATTTGCATGAATCATTCATTATTTTCATACAAACTTACTAAGCTTTGTAGCCTACTCCCCTTCCTTTCTCATATCTTATAGGGTTGTATGCTAGCTCGAGTCAGAGATCGCCGGAGATGCTATCACACTATTAAGCTATCATGTTGGGTAAATGAACGCAAACCTTTGAGTCTATGGCATGTATAGGGACTTAGTCATTTTGTGTATGTGTCATTATGATATGGCCAAATGTATTGGCTTGTAATGATTAAGGATTTGATTTGGTATGTAGCCACATAAAGTGGCTTATATTGGCTAATGGGTTGCAAGCATATTAATTACTCATATTCCTATGCCAATGTCATTGCGTGATGTGGTTTATAATGGTATGTTAATGAAATTAGACTAGCTGATACATGTGGGAAGTTGTTATGTTGAAGGTGATTGGGTATGTGTGGACTTGATAAAGTATGATGTTATGATCATGTATATAAAGGTAAGGAAATTGATACGGGCACGCCCAAGGCCCTCAACTTGTTGCAAGCTGAGGAGCTCGAATCATCGAAACCAAGTGCCGTGGAGCTCAAGTGCATCTTCATGCACTTCCAAATTGAGCCGGATTAGCTCATTTGAGCTCACTCGAGCTCGTTCCAGCTCATTGAGCTGGTTGCTTTTTAATTTAATGCTTTAAATAAATTGCAACATTTATTTTACTTATATTTTCTACAGCCCATTAATGTGTCTAAATAATTTAATTAGTGTCTAAATTAATTTGTCCAAACTTTAATTAATATGTCTCATTTTATTACATGTTTTTAAGATGTTTTAAAATTAAAATCAATGTGCAGATTTTTTCTACTTAAATAGGGGCTGCCAAATTTAGTATGTGTTTTAAGCAAGTGTTTAATGTTATTCATCTAATTTGGATTGAATTAATATGGATTCATGGTCTTTGTAGGTTCAGCCGAACCTTTGGAGTGAATTAAAGAAGATACATGCACCTAGGTGCATTCTACTTAGCCGAATGTATCCATGAACCATGGAGGTGCATGGATGGTTGGAAGCATGCATGTTGCTGCTCATTTTTGGCCCCTCAAGACACCTTTTCAGCCAAGAGCCACTAGCCCTTCAAGCTCCCCAAGGTACAGCCGAATGTACCTGTAACATCTGGGATTTAGGGGCTTTGCATTTACTTTGTATCTATGTGTTTGGTATACTTTGTATGTTGTTTGAGTGTGTTTGGGGTCTCTGGGAAGGCCCGGGGTTAAGTCGGAACGTTGGCCAAATTTTAATTTTGGGCACTTTAGGAGGGAAGCTGACTGAGGCAGGACTTAAAGTTTATTGCTTGTGGTTGTTGACACAAGAATTAAGATGGTAAAGTAGCAAGGAGGCGCCACTTAGGGAGCAGGTACGTGATGCCTCAGGGAGAGCAGTGAGGGAGCAGGTTCGATTCGCATTGTCAGCAATGTGGATTTTTATTTTTTTCTTATGCGCCTAAGAGCTTGGATGATGGATTCGGTTGGGTGCCTTGAAGAGTGGAGGTGGACTTGGATTGTGCTGCTAAGCGCATGGTGTTAAGGACTCCTAAAGATGATGAAGTTTTGGTGACAGGCAAAAGGAGAGACTACTTGTCCAATGTAGTGTCTGCTCTTAAGGCAGAAAGAATGGTGAGAAAAGGGTGCAGGGCTTTCTTAACTTTTGTCAGTGCATTGGATGTAAAGGAAGTGACCGCGAATGAGGTTAGAATAATAAAGGAATTTGTGGATGTCTTTCCTGAAGAGCTCCCAGGGTTGCCTCCAGACCGTGAGGTGGAGTTTGGAATTGAGCTACTTCCAGGTACAGCTCCGGTGTCCATCGCCCCTTATAGGATGGCGCCGAAGGAGCTGGTTGAACTTAAAGCTCAGATCTAGGAGCTGTTAGATCGTGGTTTTATCCGACCTAGTGTATCTCCGTGGGGAGCGCCAGTGCTATTTGTGAGGAAGAAAGACGGGTCTATGCGTATGTGCATTGATTACCGCCAGTTGAATAAGTTGACGATCAAGAACAAGTACCCACTTCCGAGGATAGATGACCTGTTTGATCAGCTCAAAGGGGCTTCGGTCTTTTCAAAGATAGATTTGAGGCCGGTATATCATCAGCTTAAGGTCTAGGAAGCGGATGTTTGCAAGACGGCTTTTCGGACTTGTTATGGTCACTACGAGTTCTTAGTAATGTCGTTTGGTTTGACAAATGCACCTGCTGCATTCATGGATATGATGAACTGAGTTTTTCAACCCTATCTGGACCGGTTCGTTGTTGTGTTCGTAGACGGCATTTTGGTGTATTCCAAGACGGAAGAGGAACACGATTCGCATCTTCGAGTGGTTCTGCAGATTTTGAGGGAGAAGCAGCTATACGCCAAGTTTAGCAAGTGTGAGTTTTGGTTGAAGGAGGTTACTTTTCTGGGTCATGTGGTATCTGTAGAAGGGATTAGGGTTGATCCTCGGAAGATTGAAGCGGTGTTGGATTGGAAACCGCCTAAGTCTGTGGCAGAGATTCGGAGTTTCCTTGGTCTGTCTGGGTATTAGCGAAGATTCGTTGAAGGGTTCTCCTTGATTGCAGCACCATTAACCAAGTTGCTGCGGAAGGGGGTACCATTTGTTTGGTCTAGTAAGCAACAGGAAAGCTTTGAGAAGCTGAAGAGGATTTTGACGGAGGCTCCGGTGTTTATTCAGCCTGAGGCCAATAAGGAGTTCGTGGTTTATTGTGATGCTTCACACACGATTAGGATGTATATTGATGCAGGATGGGAAGGTTGTTGCGTATGCGTCTCGGCAGTTAAGATCGCATAAGATGAATTATCCCACGCATGATTTGGAGTTGGCTGCGGTAGTTTTTGCTCTGAAGATCTGGAGACATTATTTGTATGGAGAGAAGTCTGTTAATGAGTTGAATTTCAGGCAGCGAAGGTGGGTTGAGTTGTTGAAAGATTATGACTGCTCGATCGAATATCATCCGGGTAAGGCTAATGTGGTGGCAGATGTGCTGAGCCAGAAAGTAATATCGAATTTGAGAGCTTTGTTCGCCCATCTTAGTTTGTATGATGACGGAAGTCTGTTAGCTGAACTTCAAGTGAAGCCAACGTGGGTAAATCAGATTAAAGAGAAACAATTATCGGATGATGTCTTGAGTGCTCGACTTCTGCAAGTACAGAATGATGGGGTAGAAGATTACAGTTTGAATGGTGATGGGGTTTTGTGTTTTCGTGAGAAGGTTTGCATGCCGAAGGATGTGGAGTTGAGGCAGATGATTCTTCAGGAAGCGCATAGTAGCCCTTACGCTATGCATCCTGGAGGGAATAAGATGTACCGGGATCTGCATGAACAGTTTTGGTGGCCTGGATTGAAGCTGGAGGTTACGGAATTTGTGGGGAAGTGTTTAACTTGTCAGCAGGTTAAAGCGGAGCATCAGTTGCCTTCAGGGTTATTGCAGCCGGGGAATATTCCACAGTGGAAATGGGAGAGGATCACTATGGACTTTGTTAGTGGGCTACCTCTTACGCCTACTAAGAAAGACTCAGTATGGGTGATTGTGGATCGATTGACGAAGTCCGCACATTTCATACCTGTTCGTGTTGACTACTCTCTTCAGAGGTTGGCTAAGCTGTATGTGGCAGAAATTGTGAGGTTGCATGGGGTACCAGTATCGATCATATCAGATAGAGACCCTAGGTTTACATCGCGATTCTGAAGGGCACTGCATTAGGCATTGGGTACAAGACTGGACTTCAGCACAGCTTTTCATCCACAGACGGATGGTCAGTCTGAGAGAGTAATTCAGATCTTGGAGGATATGTTGAGGGGTTGTGTCATCGATTTCAAGGGTAGGTGGGAAGAGTTCTTACCGTTGGTGGAATTCGCATACAACAACAGCTACCAATCTAGTATTCGGATGGCGCCCTATGAAGTGTTATACGGGCGGAGGTGTCGTACTCCTACCTGTTGGACAGAATTGGGTGAATGCCAGATTTTGGGTCCAGAATTGGTTGCAGAGACAGAGGAGAAGGTTAAGCTAATTAGGGCTCGATTGAAGGAAGCGTCCGATAGGCAGAAATCTTATGCAGATCTGAAGCGAAAGGAAATAGAGTTTGCAGTGGGTGACCAGGTCTTCTTGAAAGTTTCACCTTGGAAGAAGGTGATGAGGTTAGGATGGAAGGGCAAGCTAAGTCCTAGGTTCTTCAGGCCTTATCGGGTTTTGAAGCGTGTGGGACCAGTGGCGTATCAACTGGAGTTACCTTCAGAATTGAAACAGATGCATGATGTGTTCCATGTTTCAATGTTAAGACGCTGCCGTTCGGATCCGTCTCACATCGTGCCAGTGGAGGAAATTGAGGTAAGGCCAGACTTGTCCTATGAAGAGGAACCAATCCAGATCTTGGAATGAGACGTCAAGGTGCTAAGAAGGAAATCGGTCCCGTTGGTTAAAGTCTTGTGGCAAAACCATAGAATGGAAGAGGCGACGTGGGAGCCAGAGGATGCGACGCGTCAGCAGTACCCGCATCTCTTTTGACCAGGTAATTTCAAGGCCGAAATTTCTTTAAGGGGGTAGAACTGTAACATCCGGGATTTAGGGGCTTTGCATTTACTTTGTATCTGTGTGTTTGGTATACTTTGTATGTTGTTTGAGTGTGTGTGGGGTCTCCGAGAAGGCCCGGGGTTAAGTCGGAACCTTGGCCAAATTTTAATTTTGGGCACTTTAGGAGGGAAGCTGACTGGGGCAGGACTTAAAGTTTATTGCTTGTGGTTGTTGATACAAGAATTAAGATGGTAAAGTGGCAAGGAGGCACCACTTAGGGAGCAGGTAAGTGACGCCTCAGGGAGAGCAGTGAGGGAGCAGGTTCGATTCGCGTTGTCAGCAATGTGGATTTTTATTTTTTTGCTTATGCTCCTAAGAGCTTGGATGATGGATTCGGTTGGGAGCCTTGAAGAGTGGAGGTGGACTTAGTCAAATATTTTTGAATGGTAGGCCAAGAGAGAATGGTGGGTTTTGAATGGTTCAAATTTTTTCAAATGGATGAATGGGAGTGAATGTAGGAGGTAATTAAGGAGTGGTGGCTTGTTAGGAGCTTGTTGATCGAATTTTGAAGGTTGGTAGGGGGAGAGTTTTGGTTTTGGAGCTAGGAGGGTGGTGAGCCAAAATCTTAAGGTTAGTAGGTCTAGGTCCCTCTCTTAGCAATGGTTCAATCGGTTTTGAGGTGCCTAGAGGTGTCGATTTCTCCTTAGTGTCACTTTGAGCATAAGGTTGGAAACTGAATGGGGAAACACTCTCTTCTCTCTTTTGTTGGAACCTTTCTCTTCATTTCATTGATATCCAAAACCGAAACCTATTGCCCTCTACTCTATTCTTCTTTTCTCATTTTTCTCTCATTATTCATTTATCATATCTTCTTCTCTCTTTTTCTTGTGCTGTCGAAACCTCTTGAGCTTTACCGAATCTCTCTTTTTCTCATTTTTGGTGCTTTCATTTCATTTCCATTCACCCTTGATCATTGCCGAATCCCCTGCCTAACTCTTTTTCTTTTCACATCGTTTCACTTGTGCCTAGTAAGGTTATCTTCTTTTCATCTATTTGAGCACTTGACCGAATTATCTCCTTCAACCATTCACTTCTGTCGACACCCTAATACCTTAGCCTTCCCTCCTATTTCTCTTTTCTTTCTTCACTTTACTGTAATTGTTCATGTACCAGTTATCCCTTGTGAGCCGAATCTAAGCCCTTGCTATCGATTATTTTCCTTCGTTTTTGATTTCAAAGATCCGTTGGTAAGTAGTTAATCGTTCCCTTTTATTTTCTTCCTTCTCTCTTGCCAAGGCCGAATCTTTTCTCAAGGCCGAACCTCTGAATGTTGTTTTCTTTTTCTTCTCTAGAGATATTATCTGTGTTAGCCTAACACGGTGGAACAAAGTGATAGGAATCTGCTTCGGATCTCTAATCGGTTTGGTTTATTAAGGTAAGAAGGAATCTGTCACCATGTTTTGTTCTTCTTTCGGTTTTTGTAGCCAAAGCCGAATGGCTAATTGGCTTGGTGATGCTATTGTGTCAACTCATACTCTTTTACTTTCTTGTCTCTGGAAGGGCGCCTATTCCGGGGAAATATTGCTAGCCGAATCGCTTGAATCCCAAGTCTGGGAATCAGTCAATCTTTGAACCCTAGCTCTCTTTTCGGGATCTCAAGGTAGGGGTTTTCTCTTTAGATATTTGATTGAGTTCTCCTTTCATTATTCACTACCTTAACCCTATGTTATTGTTAAACAACCGCTGTTTCATTATAGTATCTTCTGACCAAGATCGTTTTTATGGAATCGAGTGCCAGCCAAACAAAGGAGGGGGTTGGACACTCAGTCCCTACCCATAAATTCAAGATACGTGCTGTGTCAGCAGTTCGGGACTGGCCACTGGGTTGTAGGCCGGCTTCTGAAAGGGATAAGTAGATCGTTGTGATCCTTGCGAGTGAGGACGTTAGCGAGATCGATAGTGTAGTCTTGCGTGTTTACAGGTGTGTAGTTACCACACTATCTCCTTTTGTGTATAAATCGTGTATGTGTTATGTTTGAAAGCCGAAAATTTTGACAATGGTGATTTAGCTACCCAGGGTGGGTAAAACCGAAACTTCGGGTCAGTATAGCATGATTTTACTTCATAATTATTGTTGATAGGATGACTATGTGTATACACTAAATATTGCATGGATGACATCATATAACCTGCTATTATATTATGTTGCATGTGCATGGGATTTGGGATATTAACATTATGAAGGGGAAGTGTATATCGGTGACACTGTCACAGTAAATGATGGCTTGGTGCCTCATTATCGTATTGGTGATTTGATCACATGGTGATCGGTGGATAAACCACGTTGCATTGACTTTGAGCAGTGTGTCTGTCACCATGACTGCCAAAGAGGAGTGTAGAGGATGGAGGGTTGATTGTAGAAATCCCCAGGTGTGTTGAGGATGGACATATAGGGTGGAGTGTAGAGGATGGAAAATTAGGCTGGGTTGGGTTTTCATATGGATTATTTGGTTATGCTGTGTGGATTGGGCTTCAGCCAATGGTTCTTTGGGGCTAAGGCCCATTTGTGGATTATGTGGACTAATTGCACACTGAGTCTTGTGACTCACTCTTTTGTTTAAACAATTGCAGGTGATTCTTAGCTTTATGGACTGGGCTGGAGGGAACTCAAGGTGGCCACGCATGGGTTTTGCTATTAAACTTTATTTCATTTATCATTTACCACTTTTGGGGATTTTTCTTTGGTTTGTAATAAAGCCATTTCAAATTTGGTAATTTTCTTTCGGGTTTTAAACTATGGACATATTAATTACAAACTGCTCAATGGGACGTTTTAAAATTAAAATACAAACTGAAGTTTTCTTTACAACCTGCCAAACAACATTTCTTATAAAAAGGGATTCTATTAAAAACCTAATAATCGAATAATCGGTAAGTGATTTCAAATGTCACCTAATCATAAGGCTCAGCTAATTAAAATTCTAAGTTAAACGAACAACGGGTTTTCAACTGAGCCACGAAACTTGAGATTTCATAATGACTTAGAATTCTTCTGAAACTCGTGAAACTTTCTAAACTTCTTCCTAGTGACATGCCAAATCCAGTCGTAGTGTTTAGGCCGGGTTTGGGGTGTTACAGTACCAATGCATTAGAGAAAGGTTCATGCACATTAAGTGCATTGTATGTGGCCGAATGCTTCCATTTGCATTGGTAGATGCATGTTCGGTTGGACAAGGCTTAAATGCTGCTCATTATTCATCAAAAGACATCAATTAAAGAGCATAATTAAATCATGGGACGTACCTGGCTACTGCATGCATCTTCAAATGGCCTAAAATGCATTTATCCTTCTAGAATGCTATCCCTTGACGTCCCCAAAGTCTTTACATGGATTTGGACGAATTTTTTGGACCAATTAACCTTCTAGAAAATGTCCATCAGAGTGCCCTTGCTGACCAAATACAATCAGATCACTTCCTTCCCCATTAAGGTGGCTTTTTTGTGTCCCAAGAGGATGAACAAGGACATGTACACAAGCCTTCATCTTCCAAGTTAATTCACCCATCTAGAAGCTGCCCAATGGTCTCCTCATCAGCCGAATTTAGCCATGAAGATCAAGAGATTTTATTCTAGATTTTTCTAATATTTTCTAGTTAAATTCTGCTTAGCTATTAAGCTACTTAGTGTCCATTCGGGTTGCCCTATGATAGCCTATAAATAGTTTTTATTTTCATTTGTAAAGGTGAGAACTTTTGAACCTTAATTATATTTTATGAACTCTGTTCATCGAGTGAGATTTTTCTCCTCTCTATCTTTCGTACGAGTTTCGATTCTGACTTATCAAGCTTGCTTGTGGCGTCAATCGTTTCTCTTCCATTTAATTATACCAAAGGTTCTTATCTTCCTAGATAACGGGTCGTGGTCTATCTTCGATTCCATCCTTTAACCTTAAACATTATAGAAACTGGGGTGACACATACTTGTGTTGAATCATTTCTTGTTTAAGTTCTTTAATCCATTTCCACCAAAACATCACCTATCTTTTATCCATTTTCTTTAATCATAAAACCAAACCTATCCTTCTCCATATCCGAATCATTCCCACACTTAAACACCTCTATTTCTAACTTCATTCATCTTCTAAACAAATTCACTTAAGCTTCCGCAAACTCATCCGTATTTTCCTATCATTTCCCGAAAGGCTTATCTCCTCCTCGTAGACGATCGGGCAACTCGCATACATTTCGACTCTTCCCGAGGCGGACTGTATCATCTGGTATCAGAGCTATAAAATGAGGGGCACGACGACAATCGTGAAGCCGAAAATAAATTTGTAATTTGAAAAAAAAAATAAAAATAAAAATAAAAAAAGTTGTATTTTCATTGCAAAAGCATATATTATATTTGAAGTGAAAAAAATGGGAAAAAAACGAAAATTTGAAAAAAAAAATAGAAAAATATATATATAAAAAAAAGTGAAAAGTGAAAGTTTGCAATTTTGTTCATTTCTTCTACTCTGTTCCTGATATTAAAACCACACTCTACCCTCCTCCCTTCTACCCTGATCCCTAAAATTTTTCTTTTGTTTAGCCTACCCGATACCAAAATTTTCTTTTGTTTAGCCTCCCCTACACCCAACATCAATCCATTGTAAACCCATTTTGAAGTCGACCCTCAAGCCGTGATTGGTCTTTCGAAACGAAATACGAAATTGTGAGAGCGAGAGAGAGCGGTAAAAGGCACGAGTGTATTCATCAATGAAAAAGCCTTATACGAGTGAAACACGAGTGTAAGCGAATTTTTTCTTTGTGAGTGACTTGTGAGGTTTTTGTGGTAAGGTACTTTAATTTTTGTCTGTTTATTTCTCTTCTTTATAACCGTTTCTTTTTCAGCAACAAAAATGTCACAAGAAGGGTTCTCAGCCGCCGACTTTCAATACTTGTTGAACGAAATGGAAAGCATGTTCGACCGGAAGATGTCCTCAAGTAGGAGAAAGGAGTCAAGTTCTTCACCGCGATATACATTGAAAAACTATTCACGAAGAGATTCTTATCAAGACTCATGTTCGTTAAAGCTTCCGAGATGGAGAGAAGAAAGATATGAGTTCGAATCCTTTCGAGGTGCCGAACGAGATTCTTCAATTCGAAAAACGGAACCTAGGACCCCACAAAGGTATACACCTAAATATTACTTGAAGAGGTCCCAACGTGATTCCTTTTCGCCATCAATTCCGAGACAAGAAGTTGACTATGATTCTTACTCCCTCCAAGATGACGAGTAAGTTGACCGATATACCCGTTTAGAAACTTCCAAGAAAACATCCACGAGGTATTTGAAACACCCCAAACCCGGCCCACAAGCCCCGACCAGATCTGGTATGCTTCTTGAGAAAAACTCGTTTTTTCGTTTTGGAAAACATGTGATTTTGTGGTAAGAGAATAGATTTGAAGTACTATCTTGTTGAAAACTGTGTTGTGATTTAAGTTTGTATCTTATTAAAATCGTTAACTCTATGTTTTTAGAAAATTTATATATTAAAAGAAAAACCAAATTTAGAACTTATTATTAAGTTGAAAACCATAGGTATTTAGGTGTCAAAACAGTTTAATTCGGTTATCGAAAATATTTAATTATTTAGTTGAAGTTGAGTGTAGCAGAATAAAAATTTAAAACATATAAATAAAACAGTTTATGGCGGCCTTATTACAAAAACATAACCCAAAATAAATTTTGAAATAATAAAAGAAAACATAGTAAGTTTAATTAAAAGAAAACCCATATACTGAGTTGAGCAATGGCCACCACGTAGTTCTCGCTGACCCGGTCCATCACGCTAAGTGTCACCTGAAAAAGATATCCCACGAGGGGTGAGTCAACAGACTCAATGTGAAACCGTACACTAAAAACCCAATCGATCATAGCAATAAAGCCCATTTAAATCACATTTAGCCATAAGCCCATAATATAGCAAATCAGATAATCACATGTACATATAAAATGAAATGCAATCCCGAGCCCACCTAGATATCCATCTGCTACACACCATCCGTACCTGCCAATCACACCGTGGGGATTACTAAATCGACCCTCCATCCGCTACACACCATCGAAGGCAGTCGCTGCAGTCAACTGCACATCGCCCTTATAAATTGTGGCATAGCCACCAAATAATTGTGACAGAGTCACCGGATTCATAATATGTGACCGAAGTCACCGGATACATAATATTGTGACCGAAGTCACCGGATACATAATACATGACATAGTCACCGGATAATGTGGTAAAAACCACTGGAACACTTCCCCTTTATCAATATCACCCATATGCCCATGTAATAAACATATTATTTCGATATCATGCCATATACCCCAAAATCATAACGGAATCATACACATTTCATATCCATGCTTATAGCATTATTAAGGAAGTATTAGAGGTTTAACGTACCTGAATATCATGTACCACTGAATGGTACCCGCAACCATTACCATACATATTTCTTATTAACACATGCTAACATTAATACTATTAATCTATCAGAAATTTAGTGTAGGGCTACACACCTGATAATAGTGAGAACTATACTTTCCCGCTCGTCGATACCTAAATATTTATCACGCTTGATTAGAACACTAATACTTATAAAACTATACAAATGATAAGTAATCTAAATCCTTACCCTCAGAATCTCGAACAACAGCTATATACGATTTCTCTCCGATTGATGGTTCATAACCCGATGAAGAACCACGAACAAATAATGGCTCGGGGGTACGTACGACTTCAAATAATCAATTTTTGCCGGCAGAGGGTCCACATCCCGATGGAAAGTCTCGGATTCCCGACACAGCCCTTCGTTTGAAATTTGAGGGTATAGCAGAACCACCCCTCTTCCAAACACTATTTACCGCTCTTTTCGAACCTATTTTGCTTGCCCCAAAATCTTAACACTCCTATTCAATTTTCTAACGAGTCACGAAGATTATGAATACCCCGAGTTCGGCCTTCTTTGACACACTTGACTTGAAAGAATGATTATGAAGAGAAAATATGTGAGAAGAGAGAAGGTTGAGATTTGATGCGATTAAGCTTTGGTATTCAAAGAGAGATTCGGCCTTAACAAATAAGAAGAAAAGAGATGAAGTTTAGGGAGATTCGGCAATGATGGTGTTTTAGGTTGAAGAGGTTGTGGCAATGGTGAACTTTGGGAGAGAGAGAGGTTCGGCCTAAACACAATAAAAAGAAAAGAAGAGAAGAGAAGAGAAGAAAGATGGTAGATTCAGCTTACCCTTAAACAAATAAGAAAGAAAAGAAAAGAAACAAATGACCCTTATGGTCTATAGATGATTCGGCCAAAGTCTAACAATAGAAGAAAAAGAATAGATTTTGGTGTGGTTTGGTTACAAAGAAAAAGGTGAAAGTTTAAGAGAGAATGAGGTTAGAAATCGGCAAAAGAAAGTGACCAAAATGGCTCTTTGGTGTTGATAAATTCGGTACTAGGAGAGAATTACAAGATGAATTACTTGAGGGTTTTGCAAAAATGACCAAATGGTCAAAAAGAATGACCCAAAAGGAACAAAGCAAAGATTGCTTTCCTCCTAACACAAGCACATTCGGCCAAGAGGAAAAGATGAGAGAAAAAAAATATTGTTTTTGGGAAAGCAAAATGTCCAAAATGAAGATTCTCCCAAGCTACCAACTTTTCCCAAAACTTACCACCAAATTCGGCTCCTCCTTTAGTCCACAAAACCGTCCATGTTCATGGACAATTTGGCCATTCAAAGCTTCCAAAACAAAGCCCTTGATTCATGCCTTATGTCCCCTTATCATACCAAATTTCCTTGATTCCTTACCTTAAGTTAGTACTTGCCTTATTCCCTTAGTCTACTATCCATAAAAGAAAAAGTCCATCCTTACCTTAATTAGAGTTTGACCGACACATGGCATACAAGTGCAAAAACAAAAGTCATCTAATTGCCATCCATGGGATTCGAACCTAAGCCCCCCCTCACACTGCTTGTGGCGTCACTTCTTAAGGCCCTAAGTGGCGCCTCCTTGCCACTTTACCAAGCCAATTCTTGTGATTAAAACCCCACACAACTTTTCTTAAGGCCTCACTTGCCTAGCTCCCCTTTAAGACTTAAACATCCATTATTTTTCTAAGTCACCTACCTATATTCCAAAGTTCCCGAAGCCCCCAAAACACACACAAACCATACAAGAGCACACCACCACATACATTCAAGTTAAAACGCATAACCCCTAGATCCCGGATATTACATATTCCTCTCGAAGAACTGCTTCCGATGACTATTCAAAAAGTGACTATTATTGAGACTCCTACTCAACGAGATCTTCGAGACGGAGCAAAGAAAGTTACGAGTACGATCCTTTTCGAGGCGACGAATGGAAAAGCACAAGATATTCGTCGTATGATTCAAAGAAGTCCCGCACGAAGGATTTACACGAAGAATTGAACATGATTTTTATGAGAAAATGACTTCTTTCTTTGAGGCAAATCCTTCTATTCTTGAATCTTTTATAACATCTACAAGTTGTAGTGAAATCAAAAATGAATACGAAAAAGAGTGTGAAAAAAAAAGGAAAACGAAAAAGTTGAAAAAGAAATAAAAGAAAATGAGAAAGAACAAAAAGAAGATGAAAAAGAATTTGAAAGTGAAGAAAAAGAGCTTGAAAAAGAAAATGAAGAAAGAAAAATTGAAAAAGAAATTGAGAAAGAAATTGAGATAGAAAAAGAAGTGAGAGAAAAGAATGAGCAAGGAAAAGAAAGAGAATTTTCAACTAACCCATTTGAAAACTTCTCTTCTTCTGTTTCTAATTTTCAGGTTTACGAGAAACCGAGTGTCGAATGCCAACTTCAATACCTTCCCGACGAGTGACATTTTCGTGTGGTCAATAAAGGTAAAATTGAAAACGAAATCGAACCACATGAATCCGAAGGAAAGGAAGGTAAGGAAGGTTAGTCTCATGAAATTACGACTCCACCAAATTTGTCTAATGATTGTAAATATGTGGATGACATCATCATTTGCCATTCTTTGATTGATTGTGATAATTTAAGTGATGAAAAAAAGAGTTTGACTACTAATAATCAATGCGGTGCAAAGTATGACAGTGGAGTAGCGTCTATTCGACAAATTCAAGATTCGATAAGGTATGACGATGGCTTTTCCTTTAATCTCAATTTGTTTGACTGTGCATATTACGAGATTTGTACATTGTCTAAAATGGAATTTTTGAGTTTTGGTAAATCGGTTTTGAAACATGTTAAGAGTTTTGATCATTCGATCTTGAACATACATTATTCATATTGGTTTAACATGTTTGATTCATCGAAAACATTGTCCCATCTTGACTTAAATAGTCAAACCCATGTTTTTAAACCAGGAATTCGTTCTGATTTGTTCTATGGAAAACTCAAACATCATCTGGTATGTTTGAAAGATTTCTATCTTCTTGATACAAGGTTTTTGAATAAGGTAACGAATTTTGTCAACTTTGTTTTCAACTTCTATTCATTCCTTGAACAAATTTTGTGGTTGTACTTGAAATTTACGTTTCATCCGAAAAGGCACGGATCAAACGTGAAGCTCCGACTACACTACACGCCTACGGAGAGAAGGTTTGAATTGATCGACCAAGGTAAGCAAGATCTTTACTTTTCTGTGCATCAAGGTAAGCCTACTGAAATTGGTGATGCATTTTTGATCTTTTCTGATGATGAGAAGCGTTGTGTTGAGAGATTGCCTTTTGCAAAACAATTAGATCGTGATATGCTTAGCTATTCCAATTTGCTTCTTTATGATCTATCTGTTTTGGATATTGTTAGGACACATGATGTTGATTTCATTTCTGTAAAACATTTAGATCCTGATATGTTCAAATGTTCCATTTTTCCTATTGATGGTCTATCTGTTTTAATGATTGACAAAAAGATTTTTGTGTACGATACTTGTTACAATTCATGTGCGAGTGGTTCCTTATTTCGTACAAAGCAAGGTTTGGTAGTTCAACTTCGAGTGCCATATGCGTTTTCTTCATTACTTGCTTATGACATTTATGCCTATCATTTGATGTGTTACACGCATGAAATTTTTGTTTTGAGGACTCTGTTTAAAATGTATGCACGCTTTGAAGCTTGTCCACTTTTGTTCCTAAATTTTGAAAAAGTACTATATCTTTTGTATGATCATTTGATTTTTCCCATGTACATGCGATTCATTTGTTTGGTGTTGATCATATTTGAGTTGCAAGCGTGTTTAAAATTTTTATTGCAAGCTCATGAATATTACTTTCAGGTGTTACGATTATCATCCGTCCCGTTTGATCGAGGAAAACCGAGTCAAAAGGAATTTTGTTCAGAAAATCAAGTCGATTCGAGGACGAATCGTCTTGAAGAGGGGAGGGATGATACGGGCACACCCAAGGCCCCCAGCTTGTTGCAACCTGATAAGCTCGAATCATCGAAACCAAGTGTTGTGGAGCTCAAGTGCATCTTCATGCACTTCCAAATTGAGCCAGATTAGCTCATTTGAGCTCACTCGAGCTCGTTCCAGCTCATTGAGCTGATTGCTTTTTAATTTAATGCTTTAAATAAATTGCAACATTTATTTTACATATTTTTTCTATAGCCCATTAATGTGTCTAAATAATTTAATTAGTGTCTAAATTAATTTGTCCAAACTTTAATTAATATGTCTCATTTTATTACATGTTTTTAAGATGTTTTAAAATTAAAATCAATGTGCAGATTTTTCTACTTAAGTAGGGGGCTGCCAAATTTAGTATGTGTGTTAAGCATGTGTTTAATGTTATTCATCTGATTTGGATTGAATTAATATGGATTCATGGTCTTTGTAGGTTCAGCCGAACCTTTGGAGTGAATTAAAGAAGATACATGCACCTAGGTGCATTGTACCTAGCCGAATGTATCCATGAACCATGGAGGTGCATGGACAGTTGGAAGCATGCATGTTGCTGCTCATTTTTGGCCCCTCAAGACACCTTTTCAGCCAATAGTCACTAGCCCTTCAAGCTCCCCAAGGTACAGCCGAATGTACCAATGCATTAAAGAAAGGTTCATGCACATTAAGTGCATTGTATGTGGCCGAATGCTTCCATGTGCATTGGTAGATGCATGTTCGGTTGGACAAGGCCTAAATGCTGCTCATTATTCATCAAAAGACATTAATTAAAGAGCATAATTAAAGAATGGGTCGTACCTGGCTGCTGCATGCATCTTCAAATGGCCTAAAATGCATTTATCCTTCTAGAATGCTGTCCCTTGACGTCCCCAAAGTCTTTACATGGATTTGGATGAATTTTTTGGACCAATTAACCTTCTAGAAAACGTCCATTGGAGTGCCCTTGCTGACCAAATACAATCAGCTTACTTCCTTCCCCATTAAGGTGGCTTTTTTGCATCCCAAAAGGATGAACAAGGACATGTACACAAGCCTTCATCTTCCAAGTTAATTCACCCATCTAGAAGCTGCCCAATGGTCTCCCCATCAGTCGAATTTAGCCATGAAGATCAAGAGATTTTATTCTAGATTTTTCTAATATTTTCTAGTTAAATTCTGCTTAGCTATTAAGCTACTCAGTGTCCATTCGGCTTGCTCTATGATAGCCTATAAATAGTTGTTATTTTCATTTGTAAAGGTGAGAAGTTTTGAACCTTAATTATATTTTATGAACTCTGTTCATCGAGTGAGATTTTTCTCCTCTCTATCTTTCATATGAGTTTCGATTCTGACTTATCAAGCTTGCTTGTGGTGTCAATCGTTTCTCTTCCATTTAATTATACCAACGGTTCTTATCTTCCTAGATAACGGGTCGTGGTCCATCTTCGATTCCATCCTTTAACCTTAAACATTATAGAAATCGGGGTGACACATACTTGTGGTGAATCGTTTCTTGTTTAAGTTCTTTAATCCATTTCCACCAAAACATCACCTATCTTTTATCCATTTTCTTTCATCATAAAACCGAACCTATCCTTCTCCATATCCGAATCATTCCCACACTTAAACACCTCTATTTCTAACTTCATTCATCTTCTAAACAAATTCACTTAAGCTTCCGCAAACTCATCCGTATTTTCCTATCATTTCCCGAAAGGCTTATCTCCTCCTCGTAGACGATCAGGCAACTCGCATACATTTCGACTCTTCCCGAGGTGGACTGTATCAGAAATGATATGTTTAAGTCTTTATTGTAGATGAATAGGTTAAATTGGCCAATGAATGGCATGTAAATATTTGATAATGACTAGCTATTAGAATGGCTAGTTATGGATATGCTTTGGTGTTATGTATGTCTAAATTAAAGTTAATATAAAGAAATCATGAAAGAGTAAATTTAGCATTAAAACAGTTTTGGACAGCAGCAGTAGTATTGTAACACCCAAACCCGGCCTAGAAGTTAGGCCCAAATCCGACGTGTCACATCAAAGGCATATTTCAAAATGATTTTGTTAAGTTAAATTTTAGGGCCCAAAAGCCCAAAACCCATGAGTATTGTTAAGTAATGATAAAAGCCCATTTTATAGCTTTAAGTATTTCAGAAACCAAGTTTAAGCATAAGAAATTTACTTAAGTTTAATCATTAAGTAAACAGTTAAAACATCAAAACCCAAAATTTAAAATCAAATCAAAGTACAAGGCCTTATTACATCCAACGAAAGTAAAGCAACTAAAACCATGTCCTTTGAAACAAATAAATAAAAATAAAAATTGAAACATCTTGTAGTATGGCCATCTCCGAGTCCTCTCCCATGTCAAGCCGTTTACTGAGGATTACCTCAAACATTAAATAAAGGGTGTGAGTTTCGAAACTCAGTGTGTACAACCCTTGGCAATCAAATCAACATACAAATATTCACATTGGGCCTAAGCCTATCGAAATCGGTGGTCTTGGGCCTTAGCCCACAATGACAAGGTATATCATATCATATCATATCATATTCAAGACAAGGTAATGCAAAACCCTCCCAAAAATCCATCCGCTACACACACCATTTCCCTTCCAACCCTACACACCTGTGGGGATTTCTAAATCGACCCACCCATCCTCTACACACCAAAGGTAGCACTCACAGTGGCACTACCCAACGTTGCAGCAAAGCTGCTAATCATATAATGGGCTTAAAGCCACCGGTGGATCCACGGTTGTCAAGCGACTATGCGATCCTCAGATCTTCCTCGGTACCATAATTCCCACCCATATGCATCCTAAGTAGAATATCATATGAATGCATCAAACACATAAGTAACATCCATAAACTTATACTCATCATATAGGGGTATTTTCGTCATTTTACAACCTAAGGGTATTTTTGTAAATCTATTCTATAGGGGTATCTAGGTAATTTTTCAAATCAGAGGTACTTTGGAAATTTTGTAAATCAGGGATGTTTCGGTAATTCTGCAAATTAAGGGTATCCTTGTAATTTCACAATTCGGGGTTATCTTAGTGATTTTTCAAACCAAGGGTATTTTGATAATTTCAAATCAAGGGTGTTTTAGTAATTTTACAAATCAATGGCATTTGGTCCCTCTCGGGTTTTAGTTATGAACTTTGGCCCATTAACAAGTCCTTGCAGCTAAAGTGAACAGACACTATGCACCAGGTAGGATTCCAGAGAAGAGGAGGTGGGCCGCTAGGGCCGCTTAAGTACCAAGCTCTCCCTAGATCCAATCCTAGACATGCATATGCTCGTTACCACACTCTAACCTAGCGACTTGTCCACGGACATGTTTAATTATTAGAAAGTCTTATGCAGTTTAAGAGTTGTTCAGTACTAAGCCTAAAGTCCATAAAACACTAGCATACTAGTCTACGTCCCCATAAAGCCCATCAAACCCATTTCACGTTCATATAACCCATAATGGCCACATCACATCTTTATGGCCCACTAAGCCCAAGTCTCAGTCATATGGCCCATTAGGCCTAAAACAATTCTAGATCATGTAACATGCTTGCTTAACCCAATTCATATAATTAAATCAAACCATTTTATCAAACTTAGCCTCAGGGCCCACCAGGCCCATTTAGCCACTTTCGACTTTTCGGCTTTCCGGCATTATCGAAATCATGTGTGTGTGTAGTATTTGTACACACCTGGATACCGCGACATGTTATTCTATCCTTAGCCTTGATCCTACAACCAATCAACCTTCAATCAACCACACATACTTAATCAAAATATTTACTCAAAAGCTGAAACCTTACCGTAACCTTACCGTGTGCCACCGAGTTCTAATGGCCCTTCCTTCGCTACTAATCACAAGTGTTCCCTAGATCTGCACTCACACATACACCATCAAAATTCGGGTGACACGTAATCCACACAAGTCATCCACACATTCGGCCATTCACTTCAACCATAATCAAGTTGAGTATCCTTACCCTTGCTAATGATCCTACCATGCTTGCGATCTCTGATCCTTACCCTTGTTAATACAAGATCACCGATAATGAAAAATTAGATTGCCCTTCGGCTTTTAACAAAACATACTAAGGGGAGTTAACAGAATACTTATCGAATCCAACCTTAGATCCTGCGGCCTAGATAACTACCGAACGAGATTCGGCTTGTAACCTTGACTGAGAGTAGCTACCAACTGATTTGTGATAGAGAAAAATAACAAAGATTCGGCACTAATGGGGATTTCGGCAAGGAAGGATGATGGTAATTCAGCAAAGAAGAGAATTTGGCTATAAGGGAATTTGGCTTTCAGAGAAAGAAGAAGAACACAACTCTAATAGGAATTTCGGCAAAAAGAATGATGGGTTTTCTTTTCGGCAAATGAAAGAATTCGGCTGAAGGGGAGAAAAGGAAGAAATAACAGAACCCAAAGAACCCTTCAATGAATTTGGCACCCCCTTTTTATAGCCAAAGCCGAATCCTACCTTCCCCCCACAGTCCCATTCGGCACCAACTCCTCCCTCTCCTTATCTCCTGACTTTTCTCCCTGATAACACCTTAATCTTATCCGAAATTTCCTCCACATTCAATGCACCTGTTTACTTCAAACTCTCCATGGTAAGAGTTCAAAACTAACACAACTCTGGCCATCCATACAGCAAAATAAACACTCTACAAAATACCACTCCTAAGCCTCGAACCTTGGACCTCTTCAGCTTACAACATGCCACCTTATAGCTCCCAAGTGACGCCACTTACCACTGGACCACAAGCCCATTTGTGTCCTATTTCTTCTTCATTTATTAAAAAGGCCTACTAACTGAAGTCACTGTTCGCTACGGCTAAATCCAAATTTTTTCCTTTACCCTTACTTGATCCCAGGACATCTCCAACACCCCTAGACACTCCAAATTCATTAATCCTCAAAGCCCACATGCCAATTGTCATTTTTCTCACTCACTTAAAAAATTTTCTGAAATCCAAAGCCCAAAGCCCAATAGGCCCAATTCTTTTAGGCCCAAATTCGGGGCGTTACAAGTATAACTTTGAAAAATCACAACAAATTGTGGAAATAAAATTAAAGGTTTAATAAAATATGAAATCAAATCATATTGAGTCTAGTTTTACATAGAAGAAACGGTGTAAGCAAAAGAATTTCATTTTATGAGATATTTGAATTTTTGTGAGACAAGGTTAGAATGATTTCGGGTTCCCTTATTCTAAATTTAGAAAATCATTAAAAATTGTATAAAAATACTTGGGGATTAAAATTTATATTTTTAAATTATTAATGAGTATATTTTCAAGAGAAACAAACACGAACATCATCAGAATCCCGTACTAAGAGATAATTAATTTTTAGTGAAGAAAGGTTGAAACTGTCAAATAGCAGTATAGGGATGAATTTGAAGAATTAACTGTTCTTATTGGCTAAACCATAAATTCTGAAAATTTTATGCCAAGAAGATATTTGAGTCTAGTTTCGGAAAAATCAAGCAGATATTAATTTAGAATTTTGTAGCTCAAGATATAAATAATTTAGTGACTATGACTCAAGTGGATAGTTTTGTTATGAATTGTAAATAATTGTTTTGATATGTTTAAGCCTTGATTTTGGTTGTGTTGGTAGCTTAATTGTGTCATGTTAAGTGCCATTGAAAGTGTGTATGTGAGTGTGTAAATTAGGGTGGCAAATGGCTTGGTAAATAACCATTTTCTTGGCCACACGGGCAGAGACAAGGCCATGTGTCTCAGCCGTGTGAAGGACACGGCCCCGGAACACGGGCATGTGACTTGGTCGTGTGACCCCAAATTGTGCATGACGTCATAAACAGAGAGTTACACGAGCTGAGGACATGGGCGTTTGTGACCACACGGCCTACCTACACGGGCTTGTCCCAAGCCACACGGGCGTTTGACCCCTGTTTTGATGAAAAAAATTTCTGAGTTTTCCAAAGTTTCCAGTTTAGTCCCGAACCACTTCTAATGCATGTTGTGGGCCTCGTGGGCCCGTATAAGGGACGATATGCATGTGTATGAATGGTTTTAAATTGAATGAAATTTTATGGCCTAGTTTTGTATGGTTCGATAATGTCTCGTACCCTGTCCCGGCATCAGACACGGGTAAGGGGTGCTACAGGTATGGGCTAGCTAGACCTAGTTGCAACGATCTCAAAAATATAAAGAAATGGGTGAAAACAGACTCACATGTATCCATTAAAGCTTGCCTGAAACTTGAAGCTTATCCCCCTTTTTGTTTCAACTAAAATGGTGAAGAAGATGAATGAATCATCTTTTATTTTCTTTTTCTTATAATATAAACATTATAACATAATATAATGTTTTTATAAATTAATAAACATCATTTTTTAACTAAATAACCCCACTAACCGTCCACCAACTTAAGA
This sequence comes from Gossypium australe, assembly GCA_005393395.2. Classification (NCBI taxonomy): domain Eukaryota; kingdom Viridiplantae; phylum Streptophyta; class Magnoliopsida; order Malvales; family Malvaceae; genus Gossypium; species Gossypium australe. Next base: position 78,590,696 of record CM016626.1, on the reverse strand, counting down.
ATGGGTAATTTACCCATTAGGGCCATCCAATTATAATTCTTGAATCAATTTAACTGATACGAACCGGCTCGGGGTGAGTCGAAACGTATGCGGGTTGCCCAATCGTCTACGAGGAGGAATCAAGCCTTTGGAAAATAATCGGAAAATATAAATGAGTATGCGGAAGCTTAAGTGAATAAAATAGGGGATGGTTCGGTTTGGTGGAACAAAATAAAAATAAAATAGATAAAGGGATAATTTAATGGAGATGGATAAAAGAACTTAAATAAGAAGCGATTCAACACTAAAGAGTGTCACCCCGGGTTCTATAATGTTTAAGGTGGATAAATGGAATCGATGATGGAAATGGAAATATGAACTTAACTTAAGAAAGATTCAACACTATATAACAGTGTCACCCCGTTTCTTATATCGTTAAGGTGGATAGATGAAGATAGGTTGATGAACGCCACACCAAATGAAATTGGTGATAAGTTCAACAAGTCGAAGACGCCACAAGCAAGCTTGATAAGTCCAACGAAACTTGTATGAAAACGAAGAGGAGATAAACTCACTCAAATGAACAAAGTTCATAAAAATTCATTCATCAAAATTCTATGTTTTACAATTGAATACTGACAAGCTATTTATAAGCCTAAGGTAGCTTGTTGTGGCTGAAACATCATCATAAGAATTAAAAATCAAATCCTAGCACAAATGCTTCTTAATTTGCCGTGGAATCTTGGTTGTCCAACTATGGAAAAATAATTCCCACGTGGTTACAATATGGCATATTTAATTCTTTCAATTCCAATTTGACCTTGTCGTTCACTTACTCATGCATCCATTTAAGTTTTAAAATTTAGCCCACCATGTGTCCTCATTTATGCTTCCATTTTAAATGAATTTGAAATTTGTTTTTGGCTGCATATTTCTTCTCATTGCCGTCCACATTATCTAATTGTTTCCTATTATTTTATTCAAAACAAGCATGCCCAATACTCCCATGAATTTGTCGTCCATCACTAGCACCACACACGCATATTGCTCTTTCAACTGCTCATTTGTTTATTCAATCATTGTAACACCCCAAACCCGGACAAGACACCACGTCCGAATCTGGTATGCTACGGGGAAAACCATTTTGGAAAACTAGATTTCTCGTTTAAAAGCTGAGTGAAAACACAGTGTGTTTGAAACAGATTTGAGCAGTCTTGTTTGAAAAACAGTTGATGTATTTGAAATCCAGGGATTTTGAAAACATTGCCAGAATTTGTAGTTAAAACGAGTTATTACCATTTAAAACCTTATTAGTTTCTTAGTGATACATAGAACACTTTTAAACTTAGAAGAACTACAAGTTTGAATTGAAAACCATTTGTATTTGTTTATCAAAAGACTTTGTGTGATACCCGATGGTATAATTTAAAACACGTTGCGTTTTAGTTGTGAAAACTTTATCTTTCCATATTTTAGTAAAATTTATTCCAAGTTACTTTGTTAAGCATATTAAAAATCAATTTAAAGCATAAGCAACATAAACTATAACTTAAAAGGCCTTTTACAAATCCAAATAGAAACCCAAATAAAAGTAAATAACTAAAGTACCCAAAATATAGAGTCTGAGTAAAGACTTTATTCAGCATGGCATAAGCACCCCGAGTCCATCCCGGCTCCAAGTCCGCATCTACGAATCACCTGAAATGTCAAAGGAGAGGGTGAGTCGAGTGACTCAATGTGTAAACCCCGCTCCCGAAGAAACAACATGCTAACACACATCATACATAGCAACATGATTAATGCAACCCGATCCTAACCATCCATATCGCCTCGTCTACCCCGTGTGGTACCAAACCACTGGTGGTGCCAAACCACTGGTGACATATAGTCACAATGTGCTACCAAAGCACTGGTGTCCCAAAGACACAATATCCGTCAATGTGCTACCAAAGCACTGGTGTCCCAAAGACACATTTGTGCTACCAAAGCACTGGTGACCGAAGTCACAAATCCAATGATGATGGGGCCAACCCATCGTGTGTTACCAAAACACTAGCAGACGATCCCATATCTCAAGTGGGGCCAACCCACGGTGGTCAAACCACAGGGACAAGTCGCAATGAGGTGCCAAACCTCTGGTGTCCCAAAGACACAATGTGCTACCAAAGCACTGGTGACCGTAGTCACAAATCTGGTGATGGGGCCAACCCATCGTGTGTTACCAAAACACTGGCGTCAATCCCGTATAATCATCTGTGGGGCCAACCCACTGTGGTACTAAGCCACTGGGACGAGACGCTGAGGTACCAAACCTCTGGAGGTGCCAAACCTCTGGTGACCCAAAGTCACAAAGTGTGCTACCAAAGCACTGGTGCTCGTCAGCACAAAATATCATACTCCCTCCTCTCATATCACCCATCAACATGCCAAACTCATGTAATCATGCATATCATACTATCATGCATATCATGCCAATATGTCTAATCTCGTACCCCAAATCATATATTACCACAACCATGATATCATATAAATCGTCAATAAATAGTATAACAATAACGATACTGACTTACCCGAGTCCAGAATCATACCCCTAAGGGTATCATAACAGTCACCACTGTTTCATTAGACATCACACAGATTATTAAACATATTACTAAATATAAGTGTGTTAGTAAACACACCTGATAGTTACGAGTCTAGAATCCCAACCAAAGCGATCTAGATCCCTTCGACGACTAGCTCCTACAATCGGCCAATATCGAATTAGGCACTATGACATTCGGCCAACAACCCCATAGACCAAAAGGATTAATACTTAACCCTTACCTTGCAAATGTTTGGTTTCCTACCAAACCCGAACCAACTAATAGCCTCTTTGATAATCGGCCTTCACCTAGAAATAGAATCACAGTTAATCCTTTATCAACCAAGACTAAATCGAAACCAAGAAATTAAACTAACAGCAACCAATCACTTCCCCCCTCACTTACCAATCGGTTAACAAAGAACAATGATTTCCTTGCTTGCTTCCTTACTCCAATGATCCTATACAAGATGATTACCAAAGGTTAACATCCTTCCATAACTAAAATTAACGCATTGAGATCAAAGAAATGACCATTCGGTCAAGAGTTTACCCATACCAATCGAGTGAAACAAGGCCTCCAAAACACCACTGATATTCGGCCAAGAGACTATTAGGGAAAGGGAAATATTCGGCTATGTTGAACACAAATAAAAACAAGGAAATCGGCACTAAGTGTTTAACACTCTTGTTTTCGGTTTAGGATTAAAAGAGAAAGAAAGAACATAGGTGAGAAGAAATGGAGATTACGGCACTAGTATTTGAGAAAATAGAAGAACGTTTGGGGCAAGTTGATATGGTTTCGGCTAGCAAGAGAAGAGATGGAAAATGGTTTGGAGAGGTGGAGTTTCGGCTTGCAAGGTTTCAACAAAGAAAGAAAGTGTAGGTGGGATGATAGGTTCGGCTTAGCTCACCTGAAGAAGAAAAAAGAATAGAAGATGCTTGGAACTTTCGGCCACACCACTCAAAAGGCAAGGAATTTCGGCAATCAAAGTTTCAAAAGGAAGAGAAAGGAGATTGAAGAAGCTCGGTTTTAGCACACTTGAGCAAAAGAAGAGGAATGGAAAAACTCTTGAAATTTCGGGTGGCTTTTTGACAAAAGAAAGAAAAAGAACAAAGATGCTTCACAAAAGCTTTTGGCCGAAAATGCACAAAGTGAGAAGTGCATTTCGGCACACCTCCATTCCCACTACCCAAACCGTCCACACTTCCCCCCAAACCCCACCAACATTCGGCCATATCCCTTAATTCACTCACCACCACCCATTTCAAAAGACATGACCAAGTCTTCCTCCACTTTTTCCTCTCTTCCTTCCATTTGAATGGGTGGACCAAGTCCAAGGAAGAATTTGATTTGGCTTCTACCTCTCCTCTATGCCGTCCCAAAAAGAGCCCAAAATGGGAACTCTGCAGCTTGAACTCTGGATCACCACCCCATCTGCATGTGACGCCATACCAACTCCCTCTTGCCACTCTTGCCACCTCCTTATTTGTGCAATAAAACCACAAAAATAATTCTTAAACCCCAGCTTCCTCAGCTCCCTTCACCTAATACCCAAAACCAACATTTTTCTAATTTACTCAGGCATACCCCTAAGCTACACTTAAGCCCCTAAAACACCGAAATAACAACACAGCACACTACATACATGCAAAACATGCCATGACAAAAATATAGCCCCTAACCCGGGATATTACAGTTCTACCCCCCTTAAAAATAATTTCGGCCTCGAAATTACCTGGTCAAAAGAGTTGCGGGTATTGCCGTCTCATCGTATCCTCGGGTTCCCACGTCGCTTCCTCTACACCATGATTCCGCCAAAGCACCTTAACCAAAGGCACAGACTTCCTACGCAGAACCTTTACATCTCGATCAAGAATCTGTACAGGTTCTTCTTCCATAGTCAAGTCTGGATTCACCTCGATCTCTTCCACTGCTACCACATGCGACGGATCTGAACGATACCTCCGAAGCATTGAAACGTGAAAAACATCGTGAATCTGCCTAAGCTCTGCTGGCAACTCAAGCTGATACGCTACTGGTCCAACTCGCCTCAACACCTTATATGGCCCAATGAACCTCGGACTAAGCTTGCCTTTCTTCCCGAACCTCAGAATCTTCTTCCAAGGTGAAACCTTCAAGAAAACTCGATCCCCAACAGCAAACTCTATATCTCTCCGCTTAAGATCGGCATAAGACTTCTGCCGGTCCGAAGCTTCCTTCAATCTAGCTTGAATCAACTTAACCTTGTCTTCAGTCTCAGCTACCAACTCGGGACCCAATAACTGACGTTCACCTAACTCCGTCCAACACGTAGGTGAGCGACACTTCCTGCCATATAACGCCTCGTACGGAGCCATCTTGATGCTCGCTTGGTAACTGTTGTTGTAGGCAAACTCGGCTAACGGTAGAAACTCCTCCCAGCTACCTCGGAAATCCAAGACACAACCTCTCAGCATGTCTTCTAAGATCTGAATAACCCTTTCTGATTGACCGTCAGACTGCGGGTGAAAAGCCGTGCTGAAATCCAAACGAGTACCCAATGCTTGATGTAATGCCTTCCAGAACCTTGACGTAAACCTGGGATCCCTATCCGAGATTATCGAAACTGGCACACCGTGCAACCTCACTATCTCTGAAACATACAGCTTCGCTAGCTTCTGAAGTGAGTAATCAACCCTCACCGGAATAAAGTGAGCTGATTTAGTCAGACGATCCACCACTACCCAAACTGAATCCTTCTTGCTTGGCGTAAGCGGTAACCCACTGACAAAATCCATGGTTATCCTTTCCCACTTCCACTGCGGAATCTTCACAGGCTGAAGCAAACCCGACGGCAACTGATGTTCAGCCTTGACCTGCTGACAAGTCAGACATTTCCCAACAAACTCTGTCACCTCTTTCTTCAAACCAGGCCACCAAAACTGCTCTCTAAGATCCTTATACATCTTGCTACCTCCAGGATGCATAGCATGAGGGCTGCTATGTGCGTCCTGAAGAATCTTCTGCCTCAGCTCAACATCCTTAGGCATACAAGCCTTACCCTGGAAACACAGAACCTCATCACTCGACAAGCTGTAACCATCCACACCACCATTCTGCACTTGCAACCTTCGCGCACCCAGAACCTCATCCTCTAACTGTTTCTCTCTGATCTGCTCAACCCAAGTAGGCTTAACCTGCAGCTCTGCCAAAATACTCCCGTCGTCGTACAAGCTCAAATGGGCAAACAAAGCTCTTAAGTCCGAAACAACCTTACGGCTTAACGCGTCTGCTACCACGTTAGCCTTGCCCGGATGATACTCAATCGAGCAGTCGTAATCCTTCAGCAGCTCAACCCATCTGCGTTGCCTCAAATTTAAATCCTTCTGAGTCAGCAGATACTTCAGACTCTTATGATCCGTGTAGACTATCGATCTCTCTCCATATAAGTAGTGCCTCCAAATCTTTAAGGCGAAAACTACAGCCGCTAGCTCCAAATCGTGCGTCGGATAGTTGACCTCATGTGGCCTCAGCTGCCTAGAAGCGTAAGCCACAACCTTACCTTCCTGCATCAACACACAACCCAGACCCGTATGTGATGCATCGCAGTAGACTGTGTATTCCTTACCAGCCTCAGGTTGAATTAGAACCGGAGCCTCAGTCAAAATCTTCTTTAACTTGTCAAAGCTTTCCTGTTGTTTCCCAGTCCATACAAACGGAACCTCTTTCCTTAATAACTTGGTCATCGGCGCTGCTATCAACGAGAAACCCTCAACAAACCTTCGGTAGTATCCGGCCAAACCCAGAAAACTACGAACCTCAGCCACTGACCTAGGTGGCTTCCAGTCCAAAACAGCCTCAATCTTACGAGGATCTACTCGAATCCCCTCTGCTGACACTACATGACCCAAGAACGTCACTTCTCTAAGCCAGAACTCGCACTTACTGAACTTAGCATAGAGTTGCTTTTCCCTCAAGATCTGCAGCACCACCCTCAAATGCTTATCATGTTCCTCCTCTGTCCTTGAGTACACCAAGATGTCGTCTATGAAAACCACCACGAACTGATCCAGATACTGCTGAAACACTCTATTCATCATATCCATAAACGCTGCCGGTGCGTTAGTCAACCCGAACGGCATTACCAGGAATTCATAGTGCCCATACCGAGTCCGAAACGCAGTTTTATGGATATCCGCCTCCTTAACCTTCAATTGATGGTACCCAGACCTCAGATCAATCTTAGAGAATACCGCTGCACCCTTCAGCTGATCAAACAAGTCATCTATCCGTGGCAACGGATACTTGTTTTTAATCGTCAGCTTGTTCAACTGGCGGTAGTCTATGCACATCCGCATCGTACCATCTTTCTTCTTAACGAAAAGAACTGGCGCACCCCACGGCGAAACACTTGGCCTGATAAAACCTCGATCCAATAACTCCTGGATCTGAGCCTTAAGCTCCACCAATTCCTTTGGTGCCATCCTATACGGAGCAATAGACACTGGCGCAGTCCCGGGTAACAGATCAATCCCGAACTCTACCTCACGATCTGGCGGCAAACCCGGAAGCTCCTCAGGAAACACATCAGCAAATTCCTTAACAGTACGCACCTTCTCGACAGCAGACTCTTTAGCCTCCAAGGCATACACATGAACCACATACGCTTCACAGCCTTTCCTGACCATCTTCTCCGCTTTTAGAGCAGATACCACATTTGATAAGTAATCTCTCCTATTACCTATCATAGCCACCTCAACACCATCAACCGTCTTAAGAACCATACGTTTAGCCGCGCAATCCAACCTCGCCTGGTACTTAACCAGCCAATCCATCCCGAGAATCAAATCGAACTCCCCAAACGGCAGTTCCATCAGATCAGCAGCAAACACTACCCCTTGGAGTTCTAGGGGTACCTCTCTAAACAGTTTATCTACCACTACAGAGTGACCTAGAGGGCTAATCACAGTCATCTGCCTAGAAGATATCTCAGAGTCTAAGTCCATTGTCTCTACTATACTACTGGCAACATAAGAGTGCGTAGAACCCACATCAATTAAAGCAGTATAAGGAGTACCAAAAATCAAAAACGTACCGGTTATGACGTCCGGTGCGTCGCCCTCCTCTCGGCGCCTCGCAGCATATACCAATCCCGGCTGCCTAGCCTCAGAACTACCTGTACCTCTGCCCGGTGCTCCACGGCCCCGACCAGATCCATAACCACCTCTGCCATTACCACGGCCCCTCTGCGGTGGCGGTCCATTACCTCTGAACTGATTACGGCCCTGACTCTCCGACTGAATCCTGGCCATCCTACGCGGACAATCCCTAATGCGATGCTCCAGAGAACCACACTCGAAGCACCCTTTACCACCAGTCCAACAACCACCCCAATGAGATTTCCCACACTGGTTACACTGCGGCGGTCCCTGCCTCGCCGCAACAAACCTAGCAGACTGATTCTGCCCACTCGGTCTAGCCCTCTTCTGCGGATTACCAGACGAACCAGAAGACCCAAAGCTCCTCTTAAGCCTACTCCTGTCCATACTCTGCCTCACTGACTCCTTAACACCCTCAGCCACCTTAGCTTTCTCAACCAAGACAGCAAACTCGCGCTCCTGCTGTGGAGCAATCAGCAGCCTCAACTCGTCTCGGAGACCATCCTCGAAACGAACGCACCTCTCATGCTCAGTGGCTACAATGCCTCTGGCATACCTACTCAGCTTCAGGAACTCAGCCTCGTACTCAGCAACAGATTTACTCCCCTGAACAAGCCTCAGAAACGCCTTTCTCTGGGAGTCGATGTAACTAGCCCCGATGTATTTCTTTTGATATGCAGCTCTGAAGTAATCCCATGTCAGATCCTCTGCAGCCACACTGTCTCGCACCGTGAGCCACCACTGGTATGACTCATCCGGGAAAAGAGATACGATACCCTTCAGCTTCTCTTCAGTTGTCAGGTCCAGATCATCCATGATCCGCTCAGTTGCCTCCAGCCAATATTCAGCAGTGCTAGGAGCAACACCAGAAACACCTCGAAAGAATTCAGCCCCATTAGCCCGGAGTCGCTCAGGAACTGATTTCCTAACTCCTGCACCACCACTCGCCCCAGCTACCCTTTCCAACACTCGCAGCATCGCCTGTGACACTGCGTCGTCTCCAGTCTGATCTTGGAACTCACCACCTCCAGCTGGTGGCGGAACCGGAATCTCATTTTCTGAACCCTGCCCAGATCCTACGGGCTCAGAAACCGTCATTCTACCCCTACCTCTACCGCGAGTATTACGACCACGTCCACCTCGAGTGCTCATGTCTAATCTTTCTACGTATCTGATTAGAGAATTTTATGCATCAGTGTTTATTCCTCTTGTTTAAAAACAAGTCTTATGAATATTTAAAGAGGATTTGTTCTCGCAAGTTCACAGAATCCTATCAGTTTCAATCTCTAAGGTAGCACACTATCGCTATCATCAATCATATAACATCCAATCAAATCACAGAGAATAGTTCGGGGTACTTACCTGGGCGAACTGGTGCCGGAGACTCGGTGCCATGCCTTTCAAAACCATACTTTCAAAACAAAAACTTAAACAGACTTTTGAAAACCATTTTGGGCCTCAGGCCCACAGCCGAGCCTTTGAACTTGGCTCTGATACCACAAATGTAACACCCCAAACCCGGACAAGACACCACGTCCGAATCTGGTATGCTACGGGGAAAACCATTTTGGAAAACTAGATTTCTCGTTTAAAAGCTGAGTGAAAACACAGTGTGTTTGAAACAGATTTGAGCAGTCTTGTTTGAAAAACAGTTGATGTATTTGAAATCCAGGGATTTTGAAAACATTGCCAGAATTTGTAGTTAAAACGAGTTATTACCATTTAAAACCTTATTAGTTTCTTAGTGATACATAGAACACTTTTAAACTTAGAAGAACTACAAGTTTGAATTGAAAACCATTTGTATTTGTTTATCAAAAGACTTTGTGTGATACCCGATGGTATAATTTAAAACACGTTGCGTTTTAGTTGTGAAAACTTTATCTTTCCATATTTTAGTAAAATTTATTCCAAGTTACTTTGTTAAGCATATTAAAAATCAATTTAAAGCATAAGCAACATAAACTATAACTTAAAAGGCCTTTTACAAATCCAAATAGAAACCCAAATAAAAGTAAATAACTAAAGTACCCAAAATAGAGTCTGAGTAAAGACTTTATTCAGCATGGCATAAGCACCCCGAGTCCATCCCGGCTCCAAGTCCGCATCTACGAATCACCTGAAATGTCAAAGGAGAGGGTGAGTCGAGTGACTCAATGTGTAAACCCCGCTCCCGAAGAAACAACATGCTAACACACATCATACATAGCAACATGATTAATGCAACCCGATCCTAACCATCCATATCGCCTCGTCTACCCCGTGTGGTACCAAACCACTGGTGGTGCCAAACCACTGGTGACATATAGTCACAATGTGCTACCAAAGCACTGGTGTCCCAAAGACACAATATCCGTCAATGTGCTACCAAAGCACTGGTGTCCCAAAGACACATTTGTGCTACCAAAGCACTGGTGACCGAAGTCACAAATCCAATGATGATGGGGCCAACCCATCGTTTGTTACCAAAACACTAGCAGACGATCCCATATCTCAAGTGGGGCCAACCCACGGTGGTCAAACCACAGGGACAAGTCGCAATGAGGTGCCAAACCTCTGGTGTCCCAAAGACACAATGTGCTACCAAAGCACTGGTGACCGTAGTCACAAATCTGGTGATGGGGCCAACCCATCGTGTGTTACCAAAACACTGGCGTCAATCCCGTATAATCATCTGTGGGGCCAACCCACTGTGGTACTAAGCCACTGGGACGAGACGCTGAGGTACCAAACCTCTGGAGGTGCCAAACCTCTGGTGACCCAAAGTCACAAAGTGTGCTACCAAAGCACTGGTGCTCGTCAGCACAAAATATCATACTCCCTCCTCTCATATCACCCATCAACATGCCAAACTCATGTAATCATGCATATCATACTATCATGCATATCATGCCAATATGTCTAATCTCGTACCCCAAATCATATATTACCACAACCATGATATCATATAAATCGTCAATAAATAGTATAACAATAACGATACTGACTTACCCGAGTCCAGAATCATACCCCTAAGGGTATCATAACAGTCACCACTGTTTCATTAGACATCACACAGATTATTAAACATATTACTAAATATAAGTGTGTTAGTAAACACACCTGATAGTTACGAGTCTAGAATCCCAACCAAAGCGATCTAGATCCCTTCGACGACTAGCTCCTACAATCGGCCAATATCGAATTAGGCACTATGACATTCGGCCAACAACCCCATAGACCAAAAGGATTAATACTTAACCCTTACCTTGCAAATGTTTGGTTTCCTACCAAACCCGAACCAACTAATAGCCTCTTTGATAATCGGCCTTCACCTAGAAATAGAATCACAGTTAATCCTTTATCAACCAAGACTAAATCGAAACCAAGAAATTAAACTAACAGCAACCAATCACTTCCCCCCTCACTTACCAATCGGTTAACAAAGAACAATGATTTCCTTGCTTGCTTCCTTACTCCAATGATCCTATACAAGATGATTACCAAAGGTTAACATCCTTCCATAACTAAAATTAACGCATTGAGATCAAAGAAATGACCATTCGGTCAAGAGTTTACCCATACCAATCGAGTGAAACAAGGCCTCCAAAACACCACTGATATTCGGCCAAGAGACTATTAGGGAAAGGGAAATATTCGGCTATGTTGAACACAAATAAAAACAAGGAAATCGGCACTAAGTGTTTAACACTCTTGTTTTCGGTTTAGGATTAAAAGAGAAGAAAGAACATAGGTGAGAAGAAATGGAGATTACGGCACTAGTATTTGAGAAAATAGAAGAACGTTTGGGGCAAGTTGATATGGTTTCGGCTAGCAGAGAAGAGATGGAAAATGGTTTGGAGAGGTGGAGTTTCGGCTTGCAAGGTTTCAACAAAGAAAGAAAGTGTAGGTGGGATGATAGGTTCGGCTTAGCTCACCTGAAGAAGAAAAAGAATAGAAGATGCTTGGAACTTTCGGCCACACCACTCAAAAGGCAAGGAATTTCGGCAATCAAAGTTTCAAAAGGAAGAGAAAGGAGATTGAAGAAGCTCGGTTTTAGCACACTTGAGCAAAAGAAGAGGAATGGAAAAACTCTTGAAATTTCGGGTGGCTTTTTGACAAAAGAAAGAAAAAGAACAAAGATGCTTCACAAAAGCTTTGGCCGAAAATGTACAAAGTGAGAAGTGCATTTCGGCACACCTCCATTCCCACTACCCAAAACCGTCCACACTTCCCCCCAAACCCCACCAACATTCGGCCATATCCCTTAATTCACTCACCACCACCCATTTCAAAAGACATGACAAGTCTTCCTCCACTTTTTCTCTCTTCCTTCCATTTGAATGGGTGGACAAGTCCAAGGAAGAATTTGATTTGGCTTCTACCTCTCTATGCCGTCCAAAAAGAGCCCAAAATGGGAACTCTGCAGCTTGAACTCTGGATCACCACCCCATCTGCATGTGACGCCAAACACCGAAATAACAACACAGCACACTACATACATGCAAAACATGCCATGACAAAAATATAGCCCCTAACCCGGGATATTACAATCATGGCCTTCCCATATAAGCACACTTGCATATGATTCTTTTGTGTCTTAATTATTTATTCTATCATGGTTCCATGATGTTGCCGTCCAGGCTTCCATTAAACACACACATGCACTTGTAATACTTTATCCCAATGCCGAGTGTCCCCCATTAAAAATCAGCAAAGTGCAGCAAATTATGAACCCATTAGTGACTAAAAATCAGCATATTAAATTGGGTAAATTGCCACCATTAATTCGGCTGAATGTTGGCATTTTTTAATCTTCCATTAATCTCCCACCTTGTGCCGTCCAAGCATATATATTCCCTCAAACAAAAACTTTATTCAATGCCCATGCTTCCTCCATGAATTTTGGTCTTCATGCTCCCACTTGATTCATGCTACCTGTTCACATTAAGTCAACTTATTAATTTATAAAATGAGCACATTACAATGGCAATTAGACATCAAAATTCGGCATCACTAATTAAATTAATTAGTGACACATTTATTGACAAACTAATGCACGAAAGAAAACAAATTAATTAAAGCTTGGACAAATTAATTTAGTCAATAATTAAATTATTAGGCCGAATTAATTTGCTGTAGGAAATAATTAATTTGAGGATGCAATTTATTTAAAACATTAAATTAAAACAATCAGCTCAATGAGCTGAGATGAGCTCGAGTGAGCTCAAATTGAACCCAAATGGACTAATCCGGTTCAATTGGAAATGCACCAAGGTGCAAATCAACTTTTTCAACACTTGGGGCATTTAATTCACGCTTCGTCACTTTGCAAAATGTTGGTGCCCCGGGCGTGCTCGTATCATTAACACCTTTAAACTAATAGTGATTGACTTTTTTAACTTTTACGATTTAGTCCTTTTTTGCTTAATTAACTATCGAAACATTAAAATTTCTTAACGAAACTTTAAAACAACCTTAATAACACTTTGTAAATATTTATAAAAATATTTACGACTCGATTTATAGAAACAAGGTCCCAATACCTCATTTTCTAAAACCACTTGACTTTATGGTCTTACCACTTGAACTTAATTAATCATTCATATAACATAAATTATCATATCAAAACCTTTTTAAAACTACATTTAACTCATAAATATTAAATAATAATATTTATGAACTTATCCGTTGGATTATGGACCTGAAACCACTGTTTCTAACTCCACTAAAAAACGGGTTGTTACAACTTTACCATTCAATGCTCAATGTGGAGATCGGTTTACCAAATAGCTTGCCAAATTTACGGCTTCAGCCCAAAACTCCTTCCCTAGTCTTGCATTTGAAAGCATGCATTGGGCTTTTTCCAGTAAGGTTCTGTTCATTCTTTCTACAACTCAATTCTGTTACAAAGTACCTACAATGGTGCGATGTCTCTCTATCCCTTCCCATTTTTAGTAGTCATTAAACTCAGATGAACAGAACTCAAGTCCATTTTTTATTCTCAACTGCTTCACAGATTTTTTGGTCTATTTTTCTACTAGTATTTCCCACTACTTGAAGATTCCGAAGACTTCCTTTTTCTGTTTTAGAAAATAAACTCAAACTTTCCTGGAATGATCATCAATAAAAGTTAGGAAATATTTATTTCATTCTTTTGAGATGTCAGGAGTTGGACCCCATAAATCAAAATGGACGTAGTCAAAAGCTTTTTTTGTTCTGTGCATTGCTAAATCGAAACTTACTTACCAATTCTAGTGTCTTCCAAAAGACCTTGTTTGCACAATGTTGTCATACCTTTCTCGCTTATATGACTGATTCACATGTGCTAGAGTTTGGTTGAATTAGAATCTATAGAGGAAGAATCACATTGCATCGTCGAGACATAAGTTAGTTCTCATCGTGACGTGACGACAATTTCTGCTCCTCTTTAGAAATTGTAATCGCACCAGTAACCATTGACCCTTGCAAAACGTATAGGCTGCCCTATTTATGTCCTTTCATTACAATGAGTGTAACATCCTGGAATTAGGGGCTTGGCATTATTGTATGTTGTTTTGTGTTGGCATGTTTTGTTTGTTGTTCTGATATGTTTGGGGGTCTCGGGAAAGCTCGGGGTTAAGCTTGAGCCTTGGTGATAATTTTATTTTTAGGCACTTTAGGGGGGTGAGCTAGCAGAGGTAGGTCTTAGGAATAAATATTTGAGTTTGATGACATAAGAAAAGAGGTGGTAAAGTGGCAAGGAGACGCCACTTAGAGTGCTTGAAGTGGCGTCACAAAAGGGAAGCAGTAGGGAGGAGGTTCGAATCCCACAAGCCTCACTTTGGTACTTTAATTTTTGCACCTAGGGAGCTAGAGTGGTGGATTCGGCTGGGACTTTGGAGTGTGGGAGTTGAATGAGTCAACACTTTGAATTGAAGGGAGGAGAGGAATTGGTGGTGCAAGAATGGGTCAACAGGTTTGAATATGGAGTGGAGAGTGAAAGGTGGAGAAAGTTGTGGGATTTGGAGAGAGGAGGTGTTGGTTGGCTGAATTTGGAAAGGAGTATGTTGGGTGCACGGTTTAGCTTGGCTAGGTGGGGGCCGAACCTTCTTTGGTAGCTCTTAGACGTTGTGGTTGAGCAAGGTGGTCATAAGGGTGTGTCGTAGCCCTCATGTGGGCATTCTTGAGTTTTGTGTAGCCTAGGTCATCTTGAAACACTCCCATTTTCTCTTTTGCACTTTTGGAACATTTCTCCTTCTTTTCTCATTTACTAAAAACCAAAACTCTCACCCCATTGCTTTCCTTCATAGCTGAATCTTCCATTACCATCCACTCTTCACATTTTGGTTTCATTTTCTTTTGCTACTTTCTTCACAAGCCGAAACCCTCCGAAGCCACCTCACTTGCCGAAACTTTGTCACCTTCTTTGCTCTTCTCTTAAACACCATAGCTGAACTTTTCCTTGATCATAACACCTCTCTTTTCATCTTCTTTTTCCTTCTGCTATTCTTTAATTCTTTTGGCCGAAACTCTCGTCTCCTTTATTTCTTCTTCTAGCCGTAACTTTGTATATGTTCTTTTGACATCCTCTCGATTATTTTTCTTTCTTTTAGCCGAAGAGTTCTTGAAACCCCAAGCGAATCGGTTTCACTCTGCCTCTGGATTTTCGTGTTGAAGTGCTTGTAGTCCGAAGGCGGTAAGTTGTTGGTTGCGGAGTTGGATCACTCCATTCGGGATCTTAAGAAACGATCAAGTCGGGGAGGGGAGTGTGCCCGTAACCCCTATTCCAAAGTTTAAGAAGCGTGCGGTGTCGGCGGTTCGGGATTTTCTACCGGGCTGTGGTAGAGAACCGACGTCGACTTGGGATAGACAGATAGCCATCGTTCCTGCTAGCGAAGGCGTAGACGTAGATAGCTTGGTGTTACGTATTGTCATGTGTGTATTACTCACATGCCTTCTATGTTAATTGTGTTATTAACTGTAAAGGCTGAAAGCCGAAATAACTGATGTAATAAGCAAAATGCCCTTATGGGTAAGGTTGGAGACGCCGGGTAAGTTCTTCGATACTGGTATTGTTGTTAATATGCATGTATGTATATTTTGATGTTATGCATGTATGAGATAAGATATGCTATACACTGTGATATTGGTTGCATACATAATGTGCACGATGTAAAGAGCATGGGCTCAGGATTGAATATGAGGAGGAGGGAGAATCAGTGACTACTGTCACGAGTGACCAATGTCACGAGTGGTCTAAGTACCACGGTGGTTGAAACCACTAATAATCTAATCAGTGACTTATCTCGATGGTCAAGTACCACAGTGGGTTGGCCCCACGTACACGTTATTTATCAGATATCGTCACGGTGGTCTAAGACCACAGTGGGTTGGCCCCACGAGTACATATTACAGTGACTACTGTCACGAGTGGTCCGGGACCACGGTGGTTATGAGCCACAGTGGCATAATGCCACGGGTGTTATGGATGGAGAGCTAAACTGGGTTGGGCTGCATTGCATATTTCTCATACGCTGGATTGTATGGGCTAAGGCCCAGTTTGCATTACATGGGGATTTACACACTGAGTCTCGATGACTCACCCCTTTGCGAATTTTGCAGGTAATCAGTAGATGGCGGGTTTTGGGCCGAGATGGACTCGAGGTGGCCATGCGTTGCAATCTCTTTAAGTAAACTTAGACTTTATTTAAAATTTATTTATGTTTTGGGATTACAAGTTGTAATAAGGCCGCTTTAACTTTATTTTTACTTTGGGGTTTGTTATATGTTGATTTTATACATGTTACGTATAATAAGGAAAACAGGTTTTTCTTGAAACGTAAATGAAGGTTTTCCCAAAACTCAATGAACGTATAATAAGTGGTAAATAGATTAACTTGGTATTCTTTCTCAATACTGCTAATACTATTTTCAAAAGACCGCGTACCTCAACGTTGTTTTCAAAATGTTACTTTACGAAATCTTCAAAACTTGGGTTTTTTTTTTTCTCTAAAGAAATAAAAACAAATCGACTGGTTTTTATCATCTAGTTTCCTTTATTAGAAGTTTTTCAAGCTTTAAGTTAACCAAATCATGAATAGCCCTTAACACAAAATCTTTAGATCTAAATGATTTTCCCAAATCACGATGCTTTGCCAATATTTCCAAACCTTCTTTCTTGTAATATTCCAGATTCGGTCGTAACGTATTGATCGGGTTTGGGGTGTTACAATGAGATTTAATCCATTTGACTCAATGACTATCCTACAATCATTGGAATAAAAAATTCCCAATGAGATGAGATTTTTCTTTAAGTCGGGTACATACTTGACATCTAACAGTGTTCGAATAATTTCGTCGTGCATCTTGATTTGTACGGTTCCTATTTTGATTATCTTACATGGAGAATTATTCTTCATCAGCATAATTCCACCTTCAACTAAACTGTACGTTGAGAATCAGTCCCTATTGGGACACATGTGATAGGAGCACCCTGAATCTAGGATCCATTTGGAAATAAGTTTCAACCTTTCACTCATTGACACTAATAAAAACTCATCACCTCTATCTCAACTACACTAGCATCAATAATTTCAACTTTGTGCTTATCTTTCTCGTTGTTTTTAGCAGCCCTTTTAATCTTATTCTAAAGTTTGTAGCTTTTCCACTTGATGTGACCTTTCTTGCAGTAGCCACATTCTTTGTCTCAATTCCTGCATTTAGATCTTGCTCTAGACCTGTTTCAATTTGGTTTTTCGCATTGTTGTTTGCCTCTTGCAATTATAACTGAGGCTTGCCCGTCTGATCTTTTCGTTTTGGGCCTAACCCACTGTCGAGTTTATCCTTACTCAGTAGATTCCCCTTTACATCCTCAAATGAAAGATGATCTCTCCCATAAATCAAAATTTACCTGAAAGTTTTATAAGAAGGGGGAAAATAAAATAATAATAACATAGTCTGATACTCGTCACTAATCTTTGCTTTGAAATTCTTTAGGTCATTTAGAAGGGCAACAAACTCACTAATATGAGCTCTAATAGACTCACCTTTTGCCATTCTGAACATGTAGAGACATTGTTTTAACACTAACCTATTGGCCAAGGATTTCATCATGTACAAGGTTTCCAACTTCTTCCATAATGTAAACAGTTTTTTCTCCTTCAAAACCTTATGTAACACATTATTTATTAGATATAATTGAATTATGGATAGAACTTTTTATCTAACCTATATCATTCTAACTATTTCATGTTTTCAGGCTTCTTCTCTGTAAAGATCCTCTCAAGATCACTCTGAATCAGTATGGCTAATATACGAACTTACCACAGACTGAAATTTGTGAGGTCGTCAAACTTAACAATATCAAACCTTGATGTTGTCATCTCAGAATGGGTTGAATGCGGAAATTGGACTAGCTCTGATACTAGATTGTTGGGAAATAACTTGTGTATGGAACGAACAAGTAAATAAAGTAAAATAAAAAATTTGAACACGCAAATTTTACGTGGAAAAACTCCTCAAAAGAGGGCAAAAAACCACAGCCAAAAGGATATTTCACTATAATAAGAGAAAGTACAAAAGATGGATAGAATCAAAAGAAAACCCAAAGCCCCAAAATAAAAACCCTTCAAAGCAAAGAACAACATCCTTTCAATCTAAATATTTTTGTTATGTAAAACCTAGAGTAACTAAGGTCTATTCATATGCTGAAATTCGTAGCATATAAGACCAAAATAACCCTTGGTTAATTAGAGCTTAAGTGGGAAGCTAAAACAAATTTTAATTAGGAGAAGAAAACCGATAAACTTCATAAACACGTCGCCACATCATGATGTGGCATTCATTTTATCGGGACGGAGGGGATGTCACGTCATTGGGGCAAAAACTCTCCTTTCGTCATGATGTCAGCTATTCATAAGGATGAAGAACACTTTTTCGTTACAATGTCACACATTGTTTAGTCTGAAAATGTGAGGCATTACTCTACAAATATATATACTTTCATTCTGCCTCAAAGCAGGCATGGTTGTAGCCTTATAGATGGAGTTTTCATCCACCGTGAGCAAATAAACTCAACCCAAAAACTAGATTACTAGTTCAAGCTTTGGTTGTCTGTACCAAAGCTAAAAGCTAGAAGCTTTTGGGTTCCAAAATTTGTTCAAAGCTTATGCTACAAAGTTATAGAGCCAAATGTGTGTTGCTTAGAGAGATTAGATTATATTGGCATGATAGATAACAACTCTTCTGTTTGTGATTCACTTGGTGTTATTGAAGAAAAGAGAACTGAAATAGAGGGTTTGGTTGAGAAAAAAAAAGGTTTGAAGAGAAAAGTGAAAGCTTTGGTGAAAATGGGGTTCAAATAGGGACCTTTGATGTGTTGCTTGAAGACAAGGGTCTTACAAGTAGTTCAAGTTCTTATCTTATCAAAAAAAAAAGTTTTGAACTAATTATAGAGAGGTATCTAGTTTTAGTCAAAAGTTAAAAAAAATTATCACATGTTAGTTACCAGACCTGATCATGGGTCGGGTCAGCCGGCTTGGTCGAAAAGTGGGAGGGTTTGATAAAAGATATAGGCCAAAAAAATGGGCTTGGAAATAAAATAAGACCCATTTAAATGAGTCGGGCCTTGGCCTAGGCCCGTCCCGACCCAAATTTGCAAAAAAAAAAAACTATTGTTATTTTGCTACTATTTTTCCATTGTTTTGCTGTCATTTCACTATTATATTGCTACTATTTTGTTATTGTTTGGATATTGTATAAAATCTTATTTTATTGTAAATTTTGCTACTATTTTAGAGGTATTTACTTGTTAAGTTGCACCTATTTTAATGTTATTTAAGTATAAAGATTTTTTAATTTATTTTTAATTGGTTGGAAAATATTTATTTTAATATTTTAAGTGTATTTGATGTATTATATTTTTAAATTTATTTTTACATAAAAATATCTAAAAAATTTTAATATAGGCGGGCCGGGCCGGGCCAGCCTCAAGTTTTAGCTTTTTATTCGGGTCGGGCTTAGGCAAAATTTTAGGCCCAATTATTTTTAATTTGTTGGAAAATATTTATTTTAATATTTTAAGTGTATTTGATGTATTATATTTTTTAAATTTATTTTTACATAAAAAGATAATATAAAAAATTTTAATATAGGCGGGCCGGGCCGGGCCAGCCTCAAGTTTTAGCTTTTTTATTCGGGTCGGGCTTAGGCAAAATTTTAGGCCCATTTTTCGGGTCAGGCTCGGGGCTATAAAATGGGTCTAAAATTTTATTACGACCCGGCCCAGCTCATGATCACCTCTATTAGTCACTCAATGGGATCATGTGCCACGTCAATAATTCATTAGTGGATTAGCCGAATTTTTAAAGACAGTGACTAATTCGGAGAATTATCTTAAATAGAATGACAAAATTGAAAAAAAAAACAACCAAAATAGTACAAATCCTATTTTGGAGTGACCATGGGTGTAATTTACCTTTTTTATTTAATATATAACTAGTTTATTGTCAGTTTTGATTTGATTAAATATATAATTATTTAAATCAGTTAAACTAAATTAAAAATAACTTTTTTAAAAAAATTGTTAATCCAATCATAAATGGTTTTATTAGGCATAAATTGATTTATACTAAATTATGGTTATGGTGATTTTACTATGTTTAGATTTAGGATTTTGTATTTATATTTTAATTTGATGTAGTTTAGTTCATTTACATAATATTATTAATTAGTCAAATAATTGATATCTTTAATTATTTCAATTAAACTGTTGAGGTCAATTTTTTTTAAAAAAATATCCATTCTAATTTCATGCAAATATATATATTTTGTGTTCGAAAAATATTTTAAGAGAAATTCGCATAATCATATTAATTGAAATAGTAAAGGATATTGATTATATGGAGCAACTAATGCCAGTGTAAAAGTAGAATACCAAATTATGTCAAATTATAATATAAAGACTGAATCTCAAATGTTAGCATTATAGAGAGATCGAAACTACAATTTAATCATTATCTTATAATGACGAAAAAAAAGTAAAAAAAAAAAAAAGAAATAGAGTGAACAGTTAGTTTAAATATTTAGTGCCCTTAATAATTTCGATAGTTAACTTGGATTTTCTAAAAACATTTATTCTAACTTGTCATGTCAATTTTGTTTTTTGTCAGAACAATATTTAAAAAAAAAAACTCATCAAAAATTTAATCAAAATAGTCAACAATATTAATCATTTGGACTAAATAATAACATTATAAATATAGGGACCAAATTATATTTAAAATTAAATTTTAAAGATTAGACCTTAATTTTTGATATAGTAGAGAGGCCAAAAATGAGATTTGATCATTTCTTGTAATATAAAAAAATATGGAACATGTGTGAGGCAATTTTTTATATATAGGTATATTTATATCAAATACTTATATTTTAGCACTTAAATTACAAAAAAAAATACCTATTCATTTAAATTATATTAATATTATTATGATCAAATATTTTCATACTTTTATATCACCTTTAAATAAAGAATTATAAATTATAAATCCAAGATTGAACACATGTTCAATAGTATTGAAGTATGAGTTCATTACCATTCCACCTATATTTGTTATTAAATAAATTTCAAAAGAAAATATTTTTAACATAAAATATTTTTTTTTCACTCTCATAGTGAATGTGTCAAAATCTAGTTGTTATTTAAAAATTTTGATTGAATTGATGTCATCATCAATTGGGTCCAAACTACATTATGAAATTACCAAAAAAAACCCAACATTTTTAGAAAGCAATAAATATAATTTTGAGTGTACTTTTATCTTTTTACATACAATTTACAGCAACATATGAAGGCCTTTAATCCCCCTACGATGCACAAAAGGTACTTTGTATGTCGGTTAGTATGTTTCCAATGAAGGATCGACAAATTCGGAATTTTATGCCCAATGGTCTGTATTCTGTCAATTCAGCCTATATGACTGTTTTGTCGAGCTTCACTAGTATTACTGATTTTAATATGGAGGGTCCTTGGTATATTCTTTGGGGTTAGAATCTGCCTCCCAAAATTAAAGAATTTATTTGGTGATGCTTGAGGGGCTTTATTCCTTGTTGGGGCCAACTCATATGAAGAGGAATAACGATCAATCCTTTGTGTTTTTGCTATAATCAGGATTAGGAAAGCATTGGTCATGTGTTATTACATTGTCCATCCGCTAAGGCTATTTTGCAACTAGCTGGTATTGACGGCCAAGCTAGTTTGATTAAGGAATTTATTGAATCTGTTTTGGTGTCAAACCAAATCGAGCAGGGAGGCCAAATGTTGTGTATTCTGTGGAGGATCTCGTATTTTTGTAATCTAGTTTTTGGAAACAGATTTCCCCGACCTCGGCTCAGATTTTGCATCATGCTCTTTCTTATTTACAGGGCTAGACAGCTACTCCATCAGTCTATAGCTCGTTGATGTTTCCAAATAGTTTCCTTGGACCGGTGCAAATTACTAGTGTAAGCCTCTATTGGAAATTATAGATTGCAAATTAATTATTCATGAGCACTATTCAAATTAAAAGCTATAATTTATCATCTTACAAATTTAATTACCCATAAGCATTATTCAAATTAAAAGCAATAATTTATCATCTTACAAATTTAATTACCCATAAGCATTATTCAAATTAAAAGTGACGATTTATCATCCAATGGATACATTTCCATGGAACATGTTTCTTCCAAGAAGTATGTCCAATATGAAGGGTTGTGGCTCTTCAAAATAGTGTTCATTGAGTGCATTTAAATAGAGGCATTATGGTGCTCACAAATCACATTTTTTTTACAATCAATCCTATTTTCAGAAACTAGAGTAAGAGTTAGGGAATTCCTCGATTATCAAAGGAAAGTCAAAACTTCATTGTATCCCGGGAGGACCTTTATCTTAACCCTCTAGCAACTTTGTGTGGGGGAAAATAGTTCTCTTTGGAAAACGTCACCCGCGCCTCGAAGTATACTGTTTATTTCCATATAGTTTCTGGTTATATCGTCTCCACTCAATATATCCAACAATCAAATAGAACTATTTTGGAAATGGCGACGAAGGCTACCACCGCATTCAAAGTGATGAACCAAGAGTTTGTGAAACTTGACCAATTTGATGGTTCAAACTTCAATCATTGGAAGGATAATATGTTATTCCTTCTTACTATCTTAAATGTGGCGTACGTTCTAGATCTAAACCTACAACCCATGGAGAATCACGCCCCCAACACAAAATCTGAGGAAATTGTGAAAGTGGCTAAACTCAAGAAGAAGTGTGAAGAAGACAATTTCACATGTCGAGGACACATCCTCAACACCTTGTCTGATCGACTGTATGATCTCTACATGTCGATGCAATCCCCAGTGGAAATATGGAAAGCTCTTAAAGAGAAATACAACACCGAGCGACAAGGTATTGATAAATTTTTAATGATGAAGTATTTCAAACTCAAAATGCTCGATAGTATCCTAATCATGGATCAAGTCCATGAACTACAAGTCCTTGTAAGGAGGCTTCATGACTTGAAAGTTTTTATTCCAGAATCGTTACAAGTTAGGGCCATCATCTCAAAGTTGCCCTCATCTTGGAACAATTATCGGAAGAAACTTCTGCATATGGAAAAGGACTTCACTGTGGAGAAAATACTTAGGCATTTGCTTATTGAAGAGGAAAATCAAAAGTGTGATACGGTGTATCTTCCCCAAAGTTCTAAAGTGAACCATGCGAGCGAGTCTAAGAACTCTCGAAATGGTAAGCGAAAGGCCACATCTGATACCAAGGACTACAAGACAAAAGAAAAAAATCTCACAATTGTTATAATTGCAATAAGAAAAGACACTATCTTAAGGATTGCAAACTTCTCAAAAAGAAGCAAGGTGCCACAACTTCCAAAGCCAATATGGTAGAGAACATGGACTTAGTGGCCATGGTTAAGGAAGGGATCGAAAGTTTGGAAATTGGTATGATTACCGAACTTAATGTGGCCATGACCGATAAGTCCTGCAATAAGTGGCTCGACTCCGGAGCTATTGTTCATGCGTGTAATAACCGGCAACAATTCAAGAGTTATGAACTAGTGGCAAACTGTGAAATGCTTATGGGCAACTATCAATCGGTTAAGGTGCTCAGTCAAAGGATGGTGGAACTCAACTTCACATTTGGAAAGAAATTAACTGTGACCAATGTGTTGCACGTTCCATATATGAGAAAGAATTTAGTGTCCGCAAGTATTCTGTGTAACAAGGGGTTCAAGATTATCTTGGAACCTGATAAGTTTGTCTTGCTTAAGGGTGATATATGTGTAGGAAAAGGATATTGTAACGAGGGTATGTTCAAGTTGAGCATTGATATGAATAAATTTAATTCTTTTGCTTATATTGTTGAGTCTTATACTGTGTGGCATACACGTTTAACACATTTTAATTTTAAAACTTTACAATATATGCAAAATAATGGTTATATCAATCTAAGTAATGATGAGTTTGTGGATAAATGTGAAAGTTGTATTCAATCAAAAATTACCAAGAAGCCATTTCCTAATAAGTGTGAAAGGAATTCGCAAGGGTTAGATTTTATTCATTCAGATGTTTGTAAATTAAATGGAACTCTAACAAGAGGTTGAAAATGATATTTTATCACTTTTATAGACGACTTCTCTATATTTACTTATGTGTATCTCATGAGAAGTAAAAATGACACTTTTGATATGTTTAAACGTTTTAAAAATGAGGTTGAGAATTTGTTTAATAAGAAAATCAAAGTGCTTCATTGGTAGAGGTGGTGAATATTTTTCAAATGAATTTAATGTATTTTGTGAGGAACAAGATATGGTACATGAGTGTTCCACGCCTTATACTCCGCAAAAAAAATGGTTTGGCAGAAAGAAAGTATCATACCTTAGTGGATATGGTTAACTCGATGTTGTTAAATGCTAAACTTCCATATAATCTATATGGTGAAGCATTATTAACTGCATGTTATATCCTTCAGTAGAATACCATCGAGAAAATTTAAAGTATCTCCATATGATTTATGGAAAGGCCGGATGCCAAACTTAGATTATTTCCAAGTGTGGGGGTGTTTGGCTTACTATAGAGTTCCCAACCAATGGAGAATAAAGTTAGGACAAGAGCCGTCAAGGGTGATTTCGTTGGATATGCCCAACACTCTAAGGCATATCGTGTTCTTGACTTAGTGTCAAATACGATAATTGAAACAAGAGAAGTTGTATTCATTGAAAATAAGGTTTTCGATGACTCAATGAATTTGGAAAAAGAATATCAACCAATGATCTCAAGTGATCAAACCAAAAGAAGTCTTTGTGATAATAAAGGTACGGAGTCGAGGAAAAGTCAATGAGTGAGAAAAGTAAAAGACTTTGGTCCCAATTTCATTTCCTTGCAATCTTTAGCATTCCTTATTGAGGGAAATAAAGAATCCATAATTAAGAAGATCCCCATAATGTTTAATGTGGATAGTGATCCACAATCCTATGGTGAAGCCATGACTTCTAGGGATGCAGCATTTTGGAAAAAGGCGATCAATGATGAAATGGATTCAATATTGTCTTACAATACTTGGATTCCAGTTGATCTTCCTCAAGGATCGAAGCCTATCAAGTGTAAATGGGTGTTTAAAAGGAAGAATACTCCAACAGGGGGTTCTCCAACCTTTATGGCTAGATTGGTGGCTAAAGGATTTGGGAAAAAGGAAGGCCTAGATTATTTTGACACCTATGCACCAGTGGCTAGGATGACCTCCATTCAAATTCTCATATAACTTGCATCTATCCATAATTTACATGTACATCAAATGGATGTTAAGACAACTTTTTTGAGTGGTGATCTCGAAGAGGAAATCTCATGGAACAACCAAAACGCTTTGTGCTTCTTGGGAATGAACATAAGGTGTATAAGTTGATCAAATTATTATATGTTTTAAAATAAGTGCTAAATAGTGGCATGAGAAATTTGACTCGGTTATCTTATCATATGGTTTGTTATTTAATGGTGCAGAGTATTTACCCTAAATTCACCAACAGGTATGGTGTAAATTATTTGTCTCTATGTAGATTATTTGATGATCTTTGGGACAAACATGGAAGGAGTTCGTAAGACCAAAGAGTATCTAGCCTCGAATTTTAAGATGAAGGATCTCATTAAGGTAGATACAATTCTAGGTATAAATGTGAAGCATGGAAAGGCCTTTACACTAAGCCAATCTCACTACGAGAAAGTATTGGAAAAGTTCAAACACTTGAATATCAAGGATTCGAACACTCCATACAATTCAAACTTTAAGTTAAGTGAGGATAATGGCAAGGCTATGGTGCAACTTGAGTACGCCAATGCAATAGGAAGTCTAATGTATGTAATGCATTACACTAAACCTGATATCGCATTTGTTAAGTGCAAATTGGCGAGATTTACAAATTGTCCTTGTAACACCCCTAATGCTATCCGGCTCGGTGTTGAGAGTCAAGCTGATCTTAAATGCCTGATCGTCAAGAGAAATATCATTCCAAATTCTTCAAAATGTTTGAATCGACTAGGTATGGGAAATAATAATGAAATATGGGTTCAGAAAGTTGGTTAAGTGTTTATGGATAGGTTCGGCTAACAAAAGAATTAAAGGATAGTTGATAGATTGGGTGGAATGGAAAATAGAACTCAAGCTTCAAGAACGATTCAGTACTATAAAGAGTATTGCCCCGGGACTTATATCGCTTAAGGTGAAAGATGATGAAGGTAAATGGACCTTGACTCGTTACCTAAAGAGGTAGGAACCAAAGGTATAATGAGATGGATGAATGCCACACCAAGGATGGTGATAAGTTCAGGAAATAGTCGGATTGAAGCCACTAGCAAGCTAGATAAGTCAAATCGAGACTCAAACGAAATAGAGAGGAAGAACCCTCACGAAAGAACATTTGTTTATAAAATTTGGCAAAAAGTCCCTACATCAAGCTGGAAACAAGGTATTTACAGGCATGAGACAAGCCCCAGCCGAATAGACACACCATTCAATTTGAGTTTAATTCAACTAATTAAAACTATGTGACCTTTGATGATCTTTAACATATATAACGACTATGGCAGCTTGTTTAATCTTCCAAATGAGCTAATAATGAGCCCTAAAGAGTTGAATAAATTTAGTTTTAATGCTTGATCATCTAAAAGATCATAATAGCCCTTTTAACTCCCCTTTGGACAGCCTAATGGTCACCAGCCTAAAATGAGTATCTTTTGGCACACGAACAGTCCTCCTTGTGTAAATGCTAAATTTAACCAACCAAATGTGTAAATGAACAGCCACCATTATGAAGAAAACATTTGGAAACTTATTAGCTTGTGAAAGTAACTCCTTGTAACTCTTTGTAACACCCCTAACCCGTGTCCGACGCCGGATTAAGGTTAAAGGCGTTACCGAACAAATCGGAAACTTTTATAAACATTTCATACAATCATTCACCAAACACAATCAAAGTGTCCCTTATATTGGTCAACGAGACCTAACTCATGCTTTAGAGTAGGGCCGGGACTAGGCCAAATACATACAGAAATTCTCAGAAATTTAAAACTTTTCTAAGTTATGCAGGCCACGCGCCCGTGTGGGCAGACCGTGTACCTCACACGACCACTAGACACACCCATGTGTCCAGACCATGCCAAAACAGAGCATGCATACTGACTTTTCCACACGGCCACTAGACACGCCCGTGTACCATGGCCGTGTGCTCTTAAGCTATATACTGACTTAATCACACGGCTATCAGGCACGTCCGTGTGCCAAGGCCGTGTACTCTTATCTACATACTGACTTATTCCCACGGCCATTAGGCACGCACGTGTGCCATAACCATGTAGGCAAAACAGGCCATTGTCAAGGCCATAATGCCACCCACATTAAGGTCATACCTACAAACAATATACCAATTCATATCATACTTAATTGACAATCAAAGACATGCCAAATACTCAACAAAGCTTTGCATCCAATCTCATTTTCAAACATACCAATTTACACAACTAAAACACATTTGTTCACAAGCATAATTCATCTATAATTACCTTTCATAAAATCATTTCTTTGCTCAAACATACATATTCATAATGCATTCTTAATCTTACCATAACCTTGACCATTTCATTAGCTATCTAGCCATACCAAAACATGCATCATTTTTCATATATGCCAAACATTTACCAAAAATTATCTAGCCATGTCTCATGGCTATCATATACACGTTTTAAACATCATTCAAAAATGACTAGCCTATACATGCCATATTTAGCTATATATATATTTCAAAGGTACCAAAATAAGTTAAGTAGTGTGATGATGATCCTCGATGGTCCTGAGCCTTCAGTAGCTTTGACGATCTATAAAACAGAGAAAACACATACACAGAGTAAGCTTTCAAAAGTTTAGTAAGCCACATACAAATAAACTTAGCAAATAATACACATATTCAATTTGATAAGATATCATTTATAGTTCTCATAGCAACATCATCTCATAGTCATTGATTCATATGCTTAGCCATATCATACCAAATTCTTCAACTCAAATGTCACATATATATACATAGCTCATTTAAGCATATATTCACATATTGTCTCATCTTTTCATTGCACATATTCATTTTAGTAAGTTTATATAGATACTTACCTTTCATACACACCTTGTGTACATATCAAACATACCTGAAATGGATATACAATCACATAATCATTCTTGGCTCGAATTTTCCCGTTGAACTGATTGGAATCTGATAGGATCTCAGAGTGCTCGGAAATAGTCATACAATGCCAACGTCCTAGATGTGGTCTTACATGTAATCAAATTTTGATGCCACTGTCCCAGATAGGGTCTTACACGAATCAATACGATGTCGATGTCCCAGACATAGTCTTACACATAAAGCTCATATCGATGCCAATGTCCCAGATGTGGTCGTACACGTAATTTCGAATCAACGCCAACGCCTCTGACGTGGTCTTACATGATATACCGTAACAGACACCTATGTCATGACATAGCTAATCCTATCTATTCCTAGGTTCGTACGGGACTTCCCAGAGGTTAACTGTAACATCCTATATTAGGGGTTATGCATTTAATGCATAATTCAAGTGATAGTAGGCTTGGAGTGTGTTTGGATATATTTTAGGAGTTTTTGGAAACTCTAGGATGAAAGGGGAAAAACTTTGGAAAATATTGGAATTTTAAGTAAAAAGGGGAAACTAGGCAAGGAGGCCTTAAAGGAAATTTTCTGGAGTTTAGGACACAAGAAATCCAAGTGGTAAATTGGCTAGGAGGCGCCACTTAGTGCTTAGGGGAGTGACGCCTCAAGGAGCTAGGTGGACAGGGTTCGAGCAGCGTGGGAAGCAATGGGTTTTTCTTTTTCTTTTTTTTTTTTTTGCGTCTGGAAGGGGAGCAAGGCCAGGGAGACCTTAAGGGAAAAATCTTAGGCGTGTTTGGCATAAAGCAGGCCTTGGTAAAGTGGCTTCCATGCGCCACTTAAGGGCCTGGAATGACGCTTGGGCAAGGGCCTTGGTTCGAATCCCGTTGGCGGCATGGGCGTGTTTTTATTTTGTTTTGGCGTTAAGACAAGAGGGAGCTAGAGAAGGAGGCTTTAAAATAAATTGTGGCGAGTTTATGTCATAAGAAAACGCCATGGTAGAGTGGCTTGGGGCGCCATATGTGGCTTGCGGCAATAAGGGCCCAGGTTCGAGTTGCGAAGGAAGCAAGAAATGGCATTTTATTTTTGTGCAGCAAGAAGGCGCTTGGGCTAAGTAGGTCTTAAAAGAAATTCAGGGTGAATTATGTCACAAAGAGGCGCCTTGGCAAACTGGCCCGGGGCGTTACCTGCAGTTAAGGGTTCCAGCAGGTTTCGGGTTCAAGGCGTGTGAGCAGCAGTTGGGTGTTTTATTTTTGGCTTTTGGCACCAAGAGAGAAGGAAGTAATGGACGGCAATTAGACTTCTAATTAGGTAAGGATTAAGCTAGATTTTATTTTTGAATTTCGGCTAGATAAGTAGTAGATAATTGTTAATTTATTTTTATTATTTTTTTATAGGTAGATAAGAGATGATTTGGGAGTTTGATAAGGGATTAATGATGGATAATTTTTATTTTATTAAGGTGATAAAGGTGGATTTATTTTAAGTTGATAGATAGAAGATAATTATAGATTTTTTTAATATATTTTGAATGTGTGTGTTCAAGAGTTATTATAGGAAGTGGAATTTGAGAGGAGGTAGGAGTGCCGAAATTGTGTAGTATAAATAGGGGTGATCATCTTTTGGCCATTCTTTTGTTCATTCTATTTTCTTTTGCCGAAAATTTGTTCCTCTCATTCTCTCTTAGTGCCGAATTTCTTCTCACCTTCCCTTCCTAGTCTTTTCCTTCCTTCCAACTTTAATTCTCCATCTTTTCTTATATGGCCGAATACCCCATTTGCCATTAGTGCCATAGCCGAACCTAGTAGCTTCTCTTTGTTTGAAACTCTAAAGAAACACCATCACTACCTTGATTCTCAAAAGCCGAATATTGCATCTCCATTTGATGAGCCATAGCCGAATCTTTATTTGAAACCCCTTATCACTTCTTTTCTTCTTTTTTTCTCTTCAAAGCCGAAAGTTGGAGATCTAACTCTATTCCGTGGATGTGGCCGAACCTAGGGAGGTGATTTGGGAAGATTGACCATTAAGGGTAAGCAACGATAGTGGTAAGTATTCCTTTAGTAATCAGTTTTGGATATTTTTCTTAAGGGTGCCGAATCAAGTGATTAAACTCTGGCTATGGGTTGGCCGAATGTTTTCTTAAGGCAATAAGTGATATGTTCTCTTATATGCAGCTAACGTCAAGGTGCTTTGAGGGAGTCTTTCGGGATTCGATTCGTTGGTAAGAATATTTAGTAAGTATAGTTTAGATTTGGTATATTTAGATTATGGTGTTATCGGTTAACCGTTTGGTTCTGATTAAGATATCATTAATGGACATGGATGCCGGTCAAGAAGGTAAAGGGAAAGTTCCTATCCCCAAGTTTAAAAAGAGAGCCGTTTCGGTAGTTCGGGATTGGCCACCGGGGTGTGGACCAGCGTCAGAGTAGTAAAATAGGCAGATAGCCGTAGTATCACTTAGTGATAGCGTCGATCTTGAAAGCGTAGTTCTACAAGTGATCAGGTGTGTAGTTAGCCTACCGTTTTTCGGGTTTATGATTGTATGTGATATGTGTATGTGTGTTATGAATGTGCTAACCAGTGCAGTGGAAATTGTGATGTGGATACCCTCAAGGGGGTATGTCGATAATCCGGTAAGTACCGAATCTGATGAAATGTGACTATTGTTATGAATATGTGATAATATGAGAAATAACATGTACATGCATTATCATCATGGATTATTTTATGTTGCATGTGCATGGGTGGGTTCTGATATGAAAGAAGGACAGGGTGTACTTCGAGTACGTGGTTTGATGAATGGCTCTGTGCCTCATCGTGGTTGATATCGGCTATGTGCCATATCGTGGTTACTGATGGCTTTATGCTCATCGTGGTTTTGATGATAGCTTCAGCTACATCGTGGATTGACATTGACTGAGGTCACGTTGTGGATTATTTGCGATTAAGTTCGCGTGGACGGCATTTGTTGCCTTATTGGAGTAAAAATGGGAGGGTGATTTAATAATCCCCTGGTGTGTGGTAGGCTGGATAAGGGGGTGTGTAGAGGATGGACCCTAGGCTGGGTTGGGTTTCATAATTGCATAATTTTGTATGTGAATAAATGTGAAAATAGGCCAAGCCCAATATGATATGTGGATTAATGTGAAAGTGGGCCAAGCTCAGTATGTGATGTGGATTAATATGGTAATGGGCTAAGCCCAGTATGTGGAAACATGTGGTTAATTACACTATTATAAGAATGTGATAAGGTTATGGGCCAAGCCCAATATGTAAACTCTATGTGATGTGGATATGGGCCAAGCCCAATAAGTGAAAGCATGTGATTAAGTTGCATTAATATCTGTTATATGGGTTATTATATGGTTTAACATGTGGGTGGAATTCAGTGGACTAAATGCACACTGAGTCTGTATGACTCACCCAATTTTTATCAACATCGCAGGTGATGCTTAGACTGGGTTTGGAGTGGATACAAGGTGGCCCATGCCGAAGAAGAAGTTTTGCTTGTTTTAAGTATTTTATATTTCCAAGATTTATGAATTATTATTTAATGTAATAAGGGCCTTAAAGTATTTGATTATTTGAATTTTGTTATGTTTAAGTTGAACTTATAATTAAGTTAATACTTTGAAAGTTTAATTTTAAAAAGATGTTTATATCCCAAAAGTTATATCAAAGTTTTGAATCCGGTATTTTTACAACAACTTAAATGTTTACTTAGAATATTTTAAATTACGAAAATGTTTTATCAAAGGCGACAAATTTTTAACGGTTTTTACTCTTAAGTAAGAATATTTTCAAACGTTTTCCGCAGTGGCATTTCAAATTCGGTCGTAGTGAATGGGCCAGGTTTGGGGTATTACAGTTTGGTATCAGAGCCCAGTTTTAAACTCTCGGCCTTGGGTTTTAGGCCCAAAACGTTTTCAAAATTTAGGCCCAAAAGAAATTTTATGCAAATTTTGGTGAAAAGCAGGTTTTCTGGCATGGCACCTGTATCTCCGACCCGAAGTCCCCCAGGTAAGTACCTCTAATTGTTGAAGTGATTTGTACATGTAAATGTTATGGGCTTATTTGGGCTCGTAGATTAGAAGAATAGGGCTATTGAACCCTAGGACTAGTACACTCAAACACATGCATAAGACTTAAGGATAATTAAACAAACCTGTGTCTAAGTCGTCGAGTTAAGGTGTGGCAACCATTGTGCGCATGTCTAGGAGTGGATTCAGTAAGAGCTTGGTACTTAAGCAGTCCTAGTGACTCACCTCCTCTTTACTCAAATCCTACCTGGTGCGTAGCTACGGTTCACCCTAACCAAGAGGACTTATTCACAGGCTAAACCCGATAATTAAAACCCGAAAGGGACTAGCCATACTGTTTTATAAACACCTTAGTTTTTAAAATCCTTAAATTACCCCTTCGATTTGTAACAAAATCTATTTTGAAAATTTCTCGAAAAATTTTTCCAGTTTGCCAAATTACTAAATACCCCTAGTGGTAAAATTACAAAAATGCCCTTGGTTTCTAAAATTACCATATTACCCTCGATTTTAATAAAATTTTCCTACGTTGTAAAGTATTCAAAAACCATATTTTACAAAATACCTTGATTTTGGAAAATCACAAAATTGCCCCTAACTTACAAAATTACTAAAATGACCCTGATTTCCAAAATTTTTGCAATATTATCGTTTTGGAAAGTACAATTCTCAAAAAGAACTCTCAAAGTTTTGCAAAATTTGGAAATACCCTGGAATTATTAAGCTTTACAAATTTACCCTGGTTTATTACCAAAATACCCCCGAGGTCCAAAATTACCGAAATACCCCCAGATTTCAAATTTTCCAAAATACCCTGGGATTTTAAAATTTCCAAAATACTTTTTGATAAAATCACCAAGGAACTTTTTCTTTGAAAAATTTCGAAAAAATACCCCTGTAGGGCAAATTACGAAAATACCCCTGGGTAGCGGAAAAAAACAACAACAATGAGAACTACAACATTTCTCTGAATGAACGAAAGTTCATAATTGATTGATGGATGAATGAATGAATGTGAAGACTGTGTGCATGTATGAATACGAAAGAACCACTTCTAAAACTCTTTTCATAAAATTGTTCGCGGTTAATCAGTGGAACAAAAGTACTAATGCATAAAAATTTTTAATCAGATAAATCGCGAAGTTAGAAATGAGTTCTAGGGGACGTGGTCGTCGTGGACGCGGTAGAGGTAGAATGGCAGTATCGGAACCGGTAGGGTCTGGCCATGGGTCAGAAAATGAAGTGCCGCCGCCAGCAGTAGGCACGGAGGAGCAAGATCAGATAGGAGAAGATGACGCAGTATCGCGGGCTATGCTACGAGTGCTCGAGCGAGTGGCAGGAGCTAGTGTGGGAAATGGAGCTCGGAAATCAGTATCGGAAAGACTTAGGTCGAACGGAGCTGAAGTTTTTAGAGGAGTATCGGGAATGGCTCTGAATGTAGCGGAGTATTGGTTGGAGGCAGTCGAAAGAATCATGGACGATTTGGACTGTACTCCTAAGGAAAAGCTGAAAGGTGCTGTCTCGTTGCTCCGAGATGAAGCTTATCGATGGTGGCTCACTGTTAGGCAAGGTGTTCCGGCAGATCGAGTGGATTGGGAATATTTTAAGCTTAAGTTTGAAGGGAAGTACGTAGGAGCTAGCTACTTAGACTCGCAGAGAAAAGCGTTTCTAAACTTGGTTCAAGGAAGCAAGTCGGTAGCAGAGTATGAAGCTGAATTTGTGTGGTTAAGTCAGTACGCCAAAGGGATCGTGGCTACTGATTACGAAAGGTGTGTCCGGTTCGAAGATGGGCTACGAGATGAGTTGCGAGAGTTGATTGCTCTGTACAGAGAAAGAGACTTCGCCATTTTGGTAGAGAAAGCTCGGATAGCTAAAGAAGTTAAGAGGACGGTAAGAGAAAACCGAGAAAAGAATAGGAACGGGAATAAGAGAAGTTTTGGACCGTCAGCATCGTTCGGAGATGTGCAGAAAAGACCAAGGATCGAGAATTCTGTACGTGCACCTGTACCAGTTGCTGAGAATCGGAGTCGTATATGTGCCCAGTGTGGAAGAGCTCATTTAGGAGAATGTTGGGGAAATAGTAAGGAATGTTACCGGTGTGGGTCTAAGGCTCATTTGGTTAAGAAATGTCCTCAAGTGATGGATAGGGCTTGAGGTCAAGGTCATGGAACACCAAGCGGTGGTGCTGAAGGTTCGGATGTGAGGCAACCAAGGTTGGCTTAGGCAACCAAGGTATGTTCCCTAACCCTGGAATCTCTTTATTGACTTGATTGTTATGAGATAGTTCATGTTTGTATGCTAGCAAAGTGTATGGAACCTTGAATGTGAATTTCAAGATAGTATCTAAGGAATGTGTTAGTTTTGTTAAGATCAGAGTGCGCAGCGATAGAGTAAGGTGATGAGTTAAGAGGTACGATTATTTGTTAGTAAGTAATTTCGAGGATGAAATTATTTTTAAGGAGGGTAGAACTGTAACATCCTAGATTAGGGGTTATGCATTTAATGCATAATTCAAGTGATAGTAGGCTTGGAGTGTGTTTGGATATATTTTAGGAGTTTTTGGAAACTCTAGGATGGAAGGAAAAAAACTTTGGAAAATATTGGAATTTTAAGTAAAAAGGGGAAACTAGGCAAGGAGGCCTTAAAGGAAATTTTCTGGAGTTTAGGACACAAGAAATCCAAGTGGTAAATTGGCTAGGAGGCGCCACTTAGTGCTTAGGGGAGTGACGCCTCAAGGAGCTAGGTGGACAGGGTTCGAGCAGCGTGGGAAGCAATGGGCTTTTCTTTTTTTTTTTTTTTTGTGTCTGGAAGGAGAGCAAGGCCAGGGAGACCTTAAGGGAAAAATCTTAGGCGTGTTTGGCATAAAGCAGGCCTTGGTAAAGTGGCTTCCATGCGCCACTTAAGGGCCTAGAATGACGCCTGGGCAAGGGCCTTGGTTCGAATCCCGTTGGCGACATGGGTGTGTTTTTATTTTTTTTTTGGCGTTAAGACAAGAGGGAGCTAGGGAAGGAGGCTTTAAAATAAATTGTGGCGAGTTTATGTCATAAGAAAACGCCATGGCAGAGTGGCTTGGGGCGCTATATGTGGCTTGCGGCAATAAGGGCCCAGGTTCGAGTTGCGGAGGAAGCAAGAAAGGGCATTTTAGTTTTGTGCAGCAAGAAGGCGCTTGGGCTAAGTAGGTCTTAAAAGAAATTCAGGGTGAATTATGTCACAAAGAGGCGCCTTGGCAAAGTGGCCTGGGGCGTTACCTGCAGTTAAGGGTTCCAGCAGGTCTCGAGTTCAAGGCGTGTAAGCAGCAGTTGGGTGTTTTATTTTTGGCTTTTGGCGCCAAGAGAGAAGGAAATAATGGACGGCAATTAGACTTCTAATTAGGTAAGGATTAAGCTGGATTTTATTTTTGAATTTCGGTTAGATAAGTAGTAGATAATTGTTAATTTATTTTTATTATTCTTTTATAGGTAGATAAGAGATGATTTGGGAGTTTGATAAGGGATTAATGATGGATAATTTTTATTTTATTAAGGTGATAAAGGTGGATTTATTTTAAGTTGATAGATAGAAGATAATTATAGATTTATTTAATATATTTTTAATGTGTGTGTTCAAGAGTTATTATAGGAAGTGGAATTTGAGAGGAGGTAGGAGTGCCGAAATTGTGTAGTATAAATAGGGGTGATCATCTTTTGGCCATTCTTTTGTTCATTCTATTTTCTTTTGCCGAAACTATGTTCCTCTCATTCTCTCTTAGTGCCGAATTTCTTCTCACATTCCCTTCCTAGTCTTTTCCTTCCTTCCAACTTTAATTCTCCATCTTTTCTTATATGGCCGAATACCCCATTTGCCATTAGTGCCATAGCCGAACCTAGTAGCTTCTCTTTGTTTGAAACTCTAAAGAAACACCATCACTACCTTGATTCTCAAAAGCCGAATATTGCATCTCCATTTGATGAGCCATAGCCGAATCTTTATTTGAAACCCCTTATCACTTCTTTTCTTCTTTTGTTCTCTTCAAAGCCGAAAGTTAGAGATCTGACTCTATTCCGTGGATGTGGCCGAACCTAGGGAGGTGATTTGGGAAGATTGACCATTAAGGGTAAGCAACGATAGTGGTAAGTATTCCTTTAGTAATCGGTTTTGGATATTTTTCTTAAGGGTGCCAAATCAAGTGATTAAACTCTGGCTATGGGTTGGCCGAATGTTTTCTTAAGGCAATAAGTGATATGTTCTCTTATATGCAGCTAACGTCAAGGTGCTTTGAGCGAGTCTTTCGGGATTTGATTCGTTGGTAAGAATATTTAGTAAGTATAGTTTAGATTTGGTATATTTAGATTATGGTGTTATCGGTTAACCGTTTGGTTCTGATTAAGATATCATTAATGGACATGGATGCCGGTCAAGAAGGTAAAGGGAAAGTTCCTATCCCCAAGTTTAAAAGGAGAGCCGTTTCGGCAGTTCGGGATTGGCCACTAGGGTGTGGACCAGCGTCAGAGCAGCAAAATAGGCAGATAGCCGTAGTATCACTTAGTGATAGCGTCGATCTTGAAAGCGTAGTTCTACAAGTGATCAGGTGTGTAGTTAGCCTACCGTTTTCCGGGTTTATGATTGTATGTGATATGTGTATGTGTGTTATGAATGTGCTAACTAGTGCAGTGGAAATTGTGATGTGGATACCCTCAATGGGGTATGTCGATAATCCGGTAAGTACCGAATCTGATGAAATGTGACTATTGTTTTGAATATGTGATAATATGCGAAATAACATGTACATGTATTATCATCATGGCATTATTTTATGTTGCATGTAATATCCCGGGTTAGGGGCTATTTTGTCGTTGCATGTTATTGCATGTGTTTAGTGTGCTGTGTTGCTATTTCGGTGTTTTAGGGGCTTAATTGTGGGCTAGGAGTGTGCCTGAGTGAATGGGAAAATTTTGGTTTTTGGGTGTTAAGTGAAGGGAGTTGAGGAAGCTGGGGTTTTTAATTTATTTTTGGTATTTCATAGCACAAATGAAGAGCTGGCAAAGTGGCAAGGCATGTGCCACTTGGGAGCTAGGTGTGGCGTCATCTGCTTGGGGGGGTGGAGGTCCAGTGTTCGAGCTGTAGAGTCCCCATTTTGTCACTTCTTTTTGGGACGGCATGGAGGAGAGGTAGAAGTCTAGTGAAATTCTACTTGGACTTGGTCTTCACTTTCAAATGTAAGGTGGAGAGCAAAATGTGGAGGAGGACTTGGTCCACTCATTTGAAATGAGTGGTGGTGAGTGTGTTTGGGGATTATGGCCGAATTTGTGGGGTGTTGGAGTGGGGGAAGTGGACGGCTTGGGTTGGTAGTGTGGCATTGGGGTTGTGCCGAAACTCTTTTGGGAATTTTGGGTGCACAATCGGTCTTAGGAGGTAGCAAAAAGGCAAACCGAAATTGCTAGTGAGTTCTCCCTTCTTTCTTTTGCAAACCGTAAGTCCAAAGGCATGCTTGCCGAATTTTTGCTTTTGTTTTCTACACTTTGTGTTGTTGGCCGAATGCTTTTCTCCCTATTTTCTTCTTCTCTTCATTTTGTATAAGCCGAAACCTATATCACTTTTTCTCACACTTTCTTCTTCTTTCTTTAATTGTGCAAGCCGAAACTTACCTTGTTCCTAAACCAAAATCTTCATACATTCTTTCCATTTCTCCTCTGCTAGACTCTCTTTTATTCTCATACAAAGCCGAAAGTAGGGGTGTTAAACACTCAAGCCGAACCCTTCTCATCTGTTGGCCGATTTCTTCTCATCTTTTAAACCATATTTTTCTTTGTTGTACTTCTGAGTTCTAAGCCGAATACCTCCCTTCTCTTAGTGTTTTGTTGGCCGAATTCTTTTCTTCTTTTTGATCAAGGTGTTGGCCGAATCTATCCCCTCTTCTAGTGGTGTCTACGTTGGCCGATTAAGGGTTGGTGATTGAGGTAAGTGCTAGCCGAATATTTTCTTTCTTTTCTCACTCGTACTCTATCGATTTGGGTTTTGTTAAGAGTCGTATATGACAACTATTGATGAGTGTTATCTCTTATGTGGGAACCGATTGCATCATAGGACAACGGGGACTTCGAAGCAGTCAAATGGAACTTTCTACCTTTGTTTAACCATTTGATAAGTGGTGGTAAGAAGATTATCTGTTAGTCTGTTCTTTTGGATTTCAATAAGATAGGGCTTCAAGTGTTTTAACTGTTCTCTTTTTAGGGGTGGCCGATTGTCAAAGGGAATCACTGTTTGATTCGGATTTGGTAGGAAACCAGATCATCTTCAAGGTAAGGGATTGGAATTAACCCCTTTGGGTTTATATGTCCTTGGCCGAATGTTGTAGATGCCTAACCCCTATGTTTGGCCAATTCTAGGAGCAGGGAGTTCAAAAGAGTGTAGATTGTTTCGTTGGGATTTTAGACTCGTATTTACCAGGTGTGTAACTAGCACACCCATACTTAGTGATATTATTATTAAACCTGTTTGCCTATTAAAATCATGGCAGTTTGATGGATTGATATGATACCCTTTTGGGTATGATCTTGGACTCGGGTAAGTCAGTATTGTTACCAGTTTACTGATGATCTATATGATACCATGATTATGGATGTATGATATGGGACATGATGTTAGACATATTAGCATGATATGCATGACTTGTATGATATGCATGATTACATGAGTATGGTATGTTGATGGGTGATATGAGTGGAGGGAACAGTGATATTTTGTGCTGACGAGCACCAGTGTTTTGGTAACACACTTTGTGACTTTGGGTCACCAGAGGTTTGGCACCTCCAGAGGTTTGGCACCTCATTGCGACTCGTCCCTGTGGTTTGGCACCACCGTGGGTTGGCCCCACTTGAGATATGGGATCGTCTGCTAGTGATTTGGTATCACACGATGGGTTGGCCCCATCATTGGATTTGTGACTTCGGTCACCAGTGCTTTGGTAGCACAAACGTGTCTTTGGGACACCAGTGGTTTGGCACCATATTGACGGATATTGTGTCTTTGGGACACCAGTGTTTTGGTAACACATTGTGACTATATGTCACCAGTGGTTTGGCACCACCAGTGGTTTGGTACCACACGAGGTAGAAAAGGAGATACGGATGGTTAGGATCGGGTTGCATTAATTATGTTGCTATGTATGATGTGTGTTAGTATGTTGTTTCATCGGGAGCGGGATTTATGCACTGAGTCATTCGACTCACCCTCTCCTTTGACATTTCAGGTGACTCGTAGACGCGGACATGGAGCCGGGGTGGACTCGGGGTGCTCATGCCATGCTGAATTCAGTTTTACTCACTCTATATTTTGGGTACTTAGTTTATTTACTATTACTTGGGTTTATTTTGGATTTGTAAAAAGGCCTTTAAAGTATGTTTTATGATGTTTAGGTTTTAATTAGATTTTATTATGCCTTAACAAAATAATTTGGTACGAATTTTACTGAAACTTGAAAAGACAATGATTTCAAAACTATAACGCAATGTGTTTTAAACTATACCATCGGGTATCTCACTATGTTTTGTTATAAAGTAAACTCAAACGATTTTCAAATCAAACTCGATTTTCTATTAAGTCAAAAATGTTTTAAAATAGCACTAAGAAACTATTGGAATTACTAAATGAAATCAACTCGTTTTTAACTATATACTTCGGATAAGTTTTCAAAATTTCCGAGTTTCAAACACACCATTTGATTTCAAACAAGCCTACTCAAATTTTCTTCAAATTCACTATGTTTTTACCCAGCTTTTGAGCGAAAAATCTAACCTCTCAAATACGTTTTCCCCGTAACATACCAGATTCGGACGTGGTGTCTTGTCCGGATTTGGGATGTTACAATTGTGGTATCAGAGCCAAGTTCAAAGGCTCGGTTGTGGGCTTAAGGCCCAAAATGTTTTCAAAAATCTGTTTTAAGTGTTTGTTTTGAAAGTATGGTTTGAAAGGCATGGCACCGAGTCTCCGGCACCAGTTCGCC
The DNA here is from genome assembly GCA_005393395.2 of Gossypium australe. Lineage (NCBI taxonomy): Eukaryota > Viridiplantae > Streptophyta > Magnoliopsida > Malvales > Malvaceae > Gossypium > Gossypium australe. The sequence continues at coordinate 78,550,295 of CM016626.1, read as the reverse complement.
CAGGTAAGTACCCCGTACTATTGTTTGTGATTTGGTTGGATGTGATATGATTTGATGAATAGTAATAGTATGCTACTTTAGAGATTGAAACTGGTAGGATTTTGTGAACTCGCGAGAACAAATCTCCTTGAATATTCATAAGACTTGCTTTAAAACAGTGGAATAAGTACTGATTCATAAAACTCTTTAATCAGATACGTAGAAAGATTAGTCATGAGCACTCGAGGCGGACGTGGTCGTAATACTCGTGGTAGAGGTAGGGGTAGAATGACAGTTTTTGAGCCTGTAGGATCGGGTCAGGGTTCAGAAAATGAGATACCGGTTCCGCCACCAGCTGGAGGTGGTGAGTTCCAAGATCAGACCGGGGATGACGCAGTGTCACAGGCGATGCTGCGAGTGTTGGAAAGGGTAGCTGGGGTAGGTGGAGGTGCAGGAGTTAGGAAATCTGTGCCTGAGCGACTTCGGGCAAACGGGGCCGAATTCTTTCGAGGTGTATCTGGTGTTGCTCCCAGCACTGCTGAATATTGGCTGGAGGCAACTGAGCGGATCATGGATGATCTGGACTTAACTGCTGAAGAGAAGCTGAAGGGCATCGTATCGCTTCTTCGGGATGAGTCATATCAGTGGTGGCTCACGGTTCGGGACAGTGTGGCAGCAGAGGATCTGACATGGGATTATTTCAGGGCTGCATATCAAAAGAAGTACATCGGAGCTAGTTATATTGACTCCCAGCGGAAGGCATTTCTGAGGCTTGTTCAGGGGAGTAAATCTGTTGCTGAGTACGAGGCTGAGTTCCTGAAGCTGAGTAGGTATGCCAGGGGCATTGTGGCCACTGAGCATGAGAGGTGTGTTCGTTTCGAGGATGGTCTGCGAGACGAGTTGAGACTGCTGATTGCTCCTCAGCAGGAGCGCGAGTTTGCTGTCTTAGTTGAGAAGGCTAAGGTAGCCGAGGGTGTTAAGGAATCAGTGAGGCAGGGTATGGACAGAAATAGGCATAAGAGGAGCTTCGGATCTTCTGGGCCGTCGGGTAATCCGCAGAAGAGGGCTAGACCGAGTGGGCCGAATCAGCCTGCTAGGTTTGTTGCTGCTAGGCAGGGACCGCCGCAGTGCAATCAGTGTGGAAAATCTCATTGGGGTGGTTGCTGGACTGGAGGAAAAGGTTGCTTCGAGTGTGGTTCTCTGGAGCACCGTGTGAGGGACTGTCCGCGTAAGTTGGCCAGGATTCAGTCTGAGAGTCAGGGTCGTAATCAGTTCAGAGGTAATGGACCGCCACCGCAGAGGGGCCGTGGTAATGGCAGAGGTGGTAATGGTTCTGGTCGGGGCCGTGGAGCACCGGGCAGAGGTGCAGGTAGTTCTGATGCCAGACAGCCTGGGTTAGTGTATGCTGCGAGGCGCCGAGAGGAGGGTGACGCACCGGACGTCATAACCGGTACGTTTTTGATTTTTGGTTCTCCTTATACTGCTTTGATTGATGTGGGTTCAACGCACTCTTATGTTGCCAGTAGTATAGTAGAGACCATGGATTTAGACTCTGAGATATCTTCTAGGCAGATGACTGTGATTAGCCCTCTAGGTCACTCTGTAGTAGTAGATAAACTGTTTAGAGAGGTACCCCTAGAACTCCAAGGGGTAGTGTTTGCTGCTGATCTGATGGAACTGCCGTTTGGGGAGTTCGATCTGATTCTTGGGATGGATTGGTTGGTCAAGTACCAGGCGAGGTTGGATTGCGCGGCCAAGCGCATGGTTCTTAAGACGATTGAGGGTGATGAAGTGGCTATGATAGGTAATAGGAGAGATTACTTATCTAATGTGGTATCTGCTCTGAAGGCTGAGAAGATGGTCAGGAAGGGCTGTGAAGCGTATGTGGTTCATGTGTATGCCTTGGAGGCTAAGGGGTCTGCTGTAGAGAAGGTTCGTACTGTTAAGGAATTTGCTGATGTGTTTCCTGAGGAGCTTCCGGGTTTGCCGCCAGATCGCGAAGTAGAGTTCGGGATAGATCTGTTATCCGGGACTGCGCCAGTGTCTATTGCTCCGTACAGGATGGCACCAAAGGAATTGGTGGAGCTTAAGGCTCAGATCCAAGAGTTATTGGATCGAGGTTTTATCAGGCCAAGTGTTTCGTCGTGGGGTGCGCCAGTACTCTTTGTTAAGAAGAAAGATGGTACAATGCGAATGTGCATAGACTACCGCCAGTTGAACAAGCTGACGATCAAAAACAAGTATCCGTTGCCACGGATAGATGACTTGTTTGATCAGCTGAAGGGTGCTGCGGTATTCTCGAAGATTGACTTGAGGTCTGGGTATCACCAGTTAAAGGTTAAGGAGGCTGATATCCATAAAACAGCGTTTCGGACTCGGTATGGGCACTACGAATTTCTGGTAATGCCGTTCAGGTTGACTAACGCACCGGCAGCGTTTATGGATATGATGAATAGGGTGTTTCAGCAGTATCTGGATCAGTTTGTCGTGGTTTTCATAGACGACATCTTAGTGTACTCAAGGACAGAGGAAGAGCATGATGCGCATTTAAGAGTTGTGCTGCAGATTTTGAGGGATAAGCAACTCTATGCTAAGTTTAGTAAGTGCGAGTTCTGGCTTAGAGAAGTGACGTTCTTGGGTCATGTAGTGTCAGCTGAGGGGATTCGAGTAGATCCTCGTAAGATTGAGGCAGTTTTGGATTGGAAGCCGCCTAAGTCAGTGGCGGAGATTCGGAGTTTTCTGGGTTTGGCCGGATACTACCAAAGGTTTGTTGAGGGTTTCTCGTTGATAGCAGCGCCGATGACTAAGTTGTTGGGGAAAGAAGTTTCGTTTGTATGGACTGAGGAACAACAGGAAAGCTTCGATAAGTTAAAAAAAATTTTGACGGAGGCTCCGGTTTTAATTCAACCTGAGGCTGGTAAGGAATACACAGTCTATTGCGACGCATCACATACGGGCTTGGGTTGTGTGCTGATGCAGGAAGGTAAGGTTGTGGCTTACGCTTCTCGACAGCTGAGGCCACATGAGGTCAACTATCCGACGCACGATTTGGAGATAACGGCTGTAGTCTTCGCCTTAAAGATTTGGAGGCACTACTTGTATGGAGAGAGATCGATAGTCTATACGGATCATAAGAGTCTGAAGTATCTACTGACTCAGAAGGATTTGAATTTGAGGCAGCGCAGATGGGTTGAGTTGCTGAAAGATTACGACTGTTCGATTGAGTATCATCCGGGCAAGGCTAACGTGGTGGCAGACGCGTTGAGCCGTAAGGTTGTTTCGGACTTAAGAGCTTTGTTTGCCCGCTTGAGTTTGTATGACGATGGGAGTATTCTGGCAGAGTTGCAGGTTAAGCTTACTTGGGTTGAGCAGATCAAAGAGAGACAGCTAGAGGATGAGGTTCTGAGTGCGCGAAGGTTACAAGTGCAGAATGGTGGTTTGGAGGGTTACAGCTTGTCTGGTGATGAGGTTCTGTGTTTCCAAGGTAAGGCTTGCATGCCTAAAGATGTTGAGCTGAGGCAGAAGATTCTTCAGGACGCACATAGCAGTCCTTATGCTATGCATCCTGGAGGTAGCAAGATGTATAGGGATCTTAGAGAGCAGTTTTGGTGGCCTGGCTTGAAGAAAGAGGTGACGGAGTTCGTGGGTAAGTGTCTGACTTGTCAGCAGGTCAAGGCTGAACATCAGTTGCCGTCAGGTTTGCTTCAGCCTGTGAAGATTCCTCAGTGGAAGTGGGAAAGGATAACCATGGATTTTGTCAGTGGGTTACCGCTTACGCCAAGCAAGAAAGATTCAGTTTGGGTAGTGGTGGATCGTCTGACTAAATCAGCTCACTTTATGCCGGTGAGGGTTGACTACTCATTTCAGAAGCTAGCGAAGCTGTATGTTTCAGAGATAGTGAGGTTGCACGGTGTGCCAGTTTCGATAATCTCGGATAGGGATCCTAGATTTACGTCAAGGTTCTGGAAAGCATTGCATCAGGCTCTGGGTACTCGTTTGGATTTCAGCACGGCTTTTCACCCGCAGTCTGACGGTCAATCAGAAAGGGTCATTCAGATCTTGGAAGATATGCTGTCTTGGATTTCAGAGGTAGTTGGGAGGAGTTTCTACCATTAGCTGAGTTTGCCTACAACAACAGTTACCAAGCGAGCATCAAGATGGCACCGTATGAGGCGTTGTATGGTAGGAAATATCGCTCACCTACGTGTTGGACGGAGTTAGGTGAACGTCAGTTGTTGGGACCCGAGTTGGTTGCTGAGACCGAAGACAAGGTTAAGTTGATTCAGTCTCGATTGAAGGAAGCTTCGGACCGGCAGAAGTCTTATGCTGATCTTAAGCGAAGAGATATCGAGTTTTCCTGAAGGTCTCACCTTGGAAAAAGGTGTTGAGATTCGGAAGGAAAGGCAAGCTAAGTCCGAGGTTTATTGGGCCGTATAAGGTATTGAGACGAGTTGGACCAGTGGCGTATCAGCTTGAGTTGCCAGCAGAGCTTAGTCAGATTCACGACGTATTTCACGTTTCGATGCTTCGGAGGTATCGTTCAGATCCGTCACAGGTGGTAGCAGTGGAAGAGATCGAGGTAAATCCAGATTTGACCATGGAGGAGGAACCTGTGCAGATTCTTGATCGGGATGTGAAGGTTCTACGTAGAAAGTCTGTGCCTTTGGTTAAGGTACTTTGGCGGAATCATGGCGTGGAGGAAGCCACGTGGGAACTCGAGGATATGATGAGACAGCAATACCCGCAACTCTTCTGATCAGGTAATTTCGAGGCCGAAATTATTTTTTAAGGGGGTAGAACTGTAATATCCCGGGTTAGGGGCTATTTTGTCGTTGCATGTTATTGCATGTGTTTAGTGTGCTGTGTTGCTATTTCGGTGTTTTAGGGGCTTAATTGTGGGCTAGGAGTGTGCCTGAGTGAATGGGAAAATTTTGGTTTTTGGGTGTTAAGTGAAGGGAGTTGAGGAAGCTGGGGTTTTTAATTTATTTTTGGTATTTCATAGCACAAATGAAGAGCTGGCAAAGTGGCAAGGCATGTGCCACTTGGGAGCTAGGTGTGGCGTCATCTGCTTGGGGGGGTGGAGGTCCAGTGTTCGAGCTGTAGAGTCCCCATTTTGTCACTTCTTTTTGGGACGGCATGGAGGAGAGGTAGAAGTCTAGTGAAATTCTACTTGGACTTGGTCTTCACTTTCAAATGTAAGGTGGAGAGCAAAATGTGGAGGAGGACTTGGTCCACTCATTTGAAATGAGTGGTGGTGAGTGTGTTTGGGGATTATGGCCGAATTTGTGGGGTGTTGGAGTGGGGGAAGTGGACGGCTTGGGTTGGTAGTGTGGCATTGGGGTTGTGCCGAAACTCTTTTGGGAATTTTGGGTGCACAATCGGTCTTAGGAGGTAGCAAAAAGGCAAACCGAAATTGCTAGTGAGTTCTCCCTTCTTTCTTTTGCAAACCGTAAGTCCAAAGGCATGCTTGCCGAATTTTTGCTTTTGTTTTCTACACTTTGTGTTGTTGGCCGAATGCTTTTCTCCCTATTTTCTTCTTCTCTTCATTTTGTATAAGCCGAAACCTATATCACTTTTTCTCACACTTTCTTCTTCTTTCTTTAATTGTGCAAGCCGAAACTTACCTTGTTCCTAAACCAAAATCTTCATACATTTTTTCCATTTCTCCTCTGCTAGACTCTCTTTTATTCTCATACAAAGCCGAAAGTAGGGGTGTTAAACACTCAAGCCGAACCCTTCTCATCTGTTGGCCGATTTCTTCTCATCTTTTAAACCATATTTTTCTTTGTTGTACTTCTGAGTTCTAAGCCGAATACCTCCCTTCTCTTAGTGTTTTGTTGGCCGAATTCTTTCCTTCTTTTTGATCAAGGTGTTGGCCGAATCTATCCCCTCTTCTAGTGGTGTCTACGTTGGCCGATTAAGGGTTGGTGATTGAGGTAAGTGCTAGCCGAATATTTTCTTTCTTTTCTCACTCGTACTCTATCGATTTGGGTTTGTTAAGAGTCGTATATGACAACTATTGATGAGTGTTATCTCTTATGTGGGAACCGATTGCATCATAGGACAACGGGGACTTCGAAGCAGTCAAGTGGAACTTTCTACCTTTGTTTAACCATTTGATAAGTGGTGGTAAGAAGATTATCTGTTAGTCTGTTCTTTTGGATTTCAATAAGATAGGGCTTCAAGTGTTTTAACTGTTCTCTTTTTAGGGGTGGCCGATTGTCAAAGGGAATCACTGTTTGATTCGGATTTGGTAGGAAACCAGATCATCTTCAAGGTAAGGGATTGGAATTAACCCCTTTGGGTTTATATGTCCTTGGCCGAATGTTGTAGATGCCTAACCCCTATGTTTGGCCAATTCTAGGAGCAGGGAGTTCAAAAGAGTGTAGATTGTTTCGTTGGGATTTTAGACTCGTATTTACCAGGTGTGTAACTAGCACACCCATACTTAGTGATATTATTATTAAACCTGTTTGCCTATTAAAATCATGGCAGTTTGATGGATTGATATGATACCCTTTTGGGTATGATCTTGGACTCGGGTAAGTCAGTATTGTTACCAGTTTACTGATGATCTATATGATACCATGATTATGGATGTATGATATGGGACATGATGTTAGACATATTAGCATGATATGCATGACTTGTATGATATGCATGATTACATGAGTATGGTATGTTGATGGGTGATATGAGTGGAGGGAGCAGTGATATTTTGTGCTGACGAGCACCAGTGTTTTGGTAACACACTTTGTGACTTTGGGTCACCAGAGGTTTGGCACCTCCAGAGGTTTGGCACCTCATTGCGACTCGTCCCTGTGGTTTGGCACCACCGTGGGTTGGCCCCACTTGAGATATGGGATCGTCTGCTAGTGATTTGGTATCACACGATGGGTTGGCCCCATCATTGGATTTGTGACTTCGGTCACCAGTGCTTTGGTAGCACAAACGTGTCTTTGGGACACCAGTGGTTTGGCACCACATTGACGGATATTGTGTCTTTGGGACACCAGTGTTTTGGTAACACATTGTGACTATATGTCACCAGTGGTTTGGCACCACCAGTGGTTTGGTACCACACGGGGTAGAAAAGGAGATACGGATGGTTAGGATCGGGTTGCATTAATTATGTTGCCATGTATGATGTGTGTTAGTATGTTGTTTCATCGGGAGCGGGATTTATGCACTGAGTCATTCGACTCACCCTCTCCTTTGACATTTCAGGTGACTCGTAGACGCGGACATGGAGCCGGGGTGGACTCGGGGTGCTCATGCCATGCTGAATTCAGTTTTACTCAGACTCTATATTTTGGGTACTTAGTTTATTTACTATTACTTGGGTTTATTTTGGATTTGTAAAAAGGCCTTTAAAGTATGTTTTATGATGTTTAGGTTTTAATTAGATTTTATTATGCCTTAACAAAATAATTTGGTACGAATTTTACTGAAACTTGAAAAGACGATGATTTCAAAACTATAACGCAATGTGTTTTAAACTATACCATCGGGTATCTCACTATGTTTTGTTATAAAGTAAACTCAAACGATTTTCAAATCAAACTCGATTTTCTATTAAGTCAAAAATGTTTTAAAATAGCACTAAGAAACTATTAGAATTACTAAATGAAATCAACTCGTTTTTAACTATATACTTCGGATAAGTTTTCAAAATTTCCGAGTTTCAAACACACCATTTGATTTCAAACAAGCCTACTCAAATTTTCTTCAAATTCACTATGTTTTTACCCAGCTTTTGAGCGAAAAATCTAACCTCTCAAATACGTTTTCCCCGTAACATACCAGATTCGGACGTGGTGTCTTGTCCGGGTTTGGGATGTTACATTGCATGTGCATGGGTGGGTTCTGATATGAAAGAAGGACAGGGTGTACTTCGAGTACGTGGTTTGATGAATGGCTCTGTGCCTCATCGTGGTTGATATCGGCTATGTGCCATATCGTGGTTACTGATGGCTTTATGCTCATCGTGGTTTTGATGATAGCTTCGGCTACATCGTGGATTGACGTTGACTGAGGTCACGTTGTGGATTATTTGCGATTAAGTTCGCGTGGACGGCATTTGTTGCCTTATTGGAGTAAAAAGGGGAGGGTGATTTAATAATCCCCTGGTGTGTGGTAGGCTGGATAAGGTGGTGTGTAGAGGATGGACCCTAGGCTGGGTTGGGTTTCATAATTGCATAATTTTGTATGTGAATAAATGTGAAAATGGGCCAAGCCCAATATGATATGTGGATTAATGTGAAAGTGGGCCAAGCTCAGTATGTGATGTGGATTAATGTGGTAATGGGCCAAGCCCAGTATGTGGAAACATGTGGTTAATTACACTATTATAAGAATGTGATAAGGTTATGGGCCAAGCCCGATATGTGAACTCTATGTGATGTGGATATGGGCCAAGCCCAATAAGTGAAAGCATGTGATTAAGTTGCATTAATATCTGTTATATGGGTTATTATATGGTTTAACATGTGGGTGGAATTCAGTGGACTAAATGCACACTGAGTCTGTATGACTCACCCAATTTTTATCAACATCGCAGGTGATGCTTGGACTGGGTTTGGAGTGGATACAAGGTGGCCCATGCCGAAGAAGAAGTTTTGCTTGTTTTAAGTATTTTATATTTCCAAGATTTATGAATTATTATTTAATGTAATAAGGGCCTTAAAGTATTTGATTATTTGAATTTTGTTATGTTTAAGTTGAACTTATAATTAAGTTAATACTTTGAAAGTTTAATTTTAAAAAGACGTTTATATCCCAAAAGTTATATCAAAGTTTTGAACCCGGTATTTTTACAACAACTTAAATGTTTACTTAGAATATTTTAAATTACGAAAATGTTTTATCAAAGGCGACAAATTTTTAACGGTTTTTACTCTTAAGTAAGAATATTTTCAAACGTTTTCCGCAGTGGCATTTCAAATTCGGTCGTAGTGAATGGGCCGGGTTTGGGGTGTTACATTAACACTATGTCAATATTATCTCGGAATTCATGTACACAACATCTCATAAGCATTCATCGTTATCAATAATCATATGAACATACATAATTCAATACAAATACGTTTATTTGTATAATGACTTACCTCAGATCCAGATATTCGTTCGGACTCATTTATTCAACTACCTTCGCTTTCCCGCGATCTTAGTCCGTTTTCTTCAACTCTTGATGTATACATATTCAAATTTAACCCTCTTATTTAACAACACATTCAATTCAATCCAAAAAAATACATTAAGGAAATTTGCAATTTAGCCCTCATATTTTCACATTTTATCAATTTAGTCCATTTTTCTCAAAACATCAAATATACAAAATCATCATATACCCATACTTAGTTGAATACTCATGTATCTCATACAAGTCCAAACATTTCTATTATTTCACAATTTAGTCCTCAAATAACCATTTTTTCAATTATCACTAAATTACTCAAAATCAACAAAACACCAAAGACAAATCATGCTAATCAAACACATATATTCCATATTTCATTACCAAATGTTCCAAAGCTCATGTGTTCATCAAAAACACATTTCAAAAACATCATCTATTCTTAAAATTAAGACATGGGTTTTGAAGTAGACGAAGCAACAATTACGAAAACGTAAAAATTATCAAAAACCGGAGCAAAACATACCTTCAATCAAGCTTAGACAATGGTCGAATATAGCTAGCTTTAAAACCTTGTTTTTCTTTTCTTTATTCATGCAAAATTCAGCTAAGATGAATGAATCATTCCATTATCTAATTCTTTTGTTTTATTAAGAATTAACACCATTAATTCATTTACAAAATTAACCCTTACTAATAAACATAAACAACATATAATGTAAGGTCATTCTTGACCATTACCACCCACTCATCTTATTAATGGGTTATTTTCCTATTAAGGACTTCCCATTTCAAAGCCATCCAAAATAGGTGTCTTTTCATAAAGCATGCAAATTTTGCATTCAGTGCAATTTAATCCTTTTATCAAATTAAGCATACAGACGGACAAATTAACTTACGTAAAATTAACACATGCTTAAGCATATATCAATGGCACAGGAAATAATATTAAAATATTTCTCTGACTCGGATTTGTGGTCCCGAAACCACTGTTCCGACTAGGGTCTAAACCAGACTGTTACACTCTTTGTCCATTAAATTCAGCTACTGGCCTTCAATTCATCTTCATAACAGCTAAAGTCATCTCTTTATTTAATGCCAGTCCATTAAACTTCTTGTAACTCCATGTAACAACTGATTCAAATAATTAATTCACCTATAAGCACAATTAAAAAAATTAATGGCTATAGCAAATTAATTAAGCTGGAACAAATTAAATGCTGAAATTATTTAAGCAACTAAAGAAAGTTCAAAACAACTTAATTAGTTAAACTAAGTATTAAAGCAACTAAAGAAAATTAAAACAACTGAATTAATTAAACTAAATATATTAAAAGTTCAATCCAGCAATAATTAAACTAAAATTCAGCTTGAAAAAAGCTGTATGGAGCGCATGGTGTTGAGCTCCATGCTCGAGCTTGGTGAACTCCAGGGTGTGCTCACATCATTCACCCCTCTTCAAAATGACTTGTTCTCAAGTCGAGTCATTTCTTCACTACGAAGCATATATTCTTACTTGGCTCGTCAAGAACAAATGGGAGTAATAGTCTCACAAAAACCTAAAGAGAATTTGCAACTTGACATAAGAAAATAATATCATCGCCATTAAGAAAAGGATTAAAAACATTTTGAGTGAAAAGTGTGCAAATATCTTTTGAATTTCGATACATACTCGAGCGATTGTTCGATTGCTGAATGCAAGATAATAGATAGGACTTACCTTTTCAAAACAGATCTCCATACTCGGCAATAGAATATGCATTAGAACCAATTTAGAAGGCTTGAAGAATTCACTCAAACAAGCACTTACTCCACATCTCACTCGATCAAATTGACTCAAACATGCATAATTTATACAACCAAGCTGATTTGATACACCATCACCAAACAAAGTTTAATCAAACAAACGAATCAAAGGAAGTTTAGACATGTATGTTTTCAAACGTTCATATGTCTTAATTCTCAACCATACATCCTTGTTTAAGTCGTTGAGTTTTGCAAAACAGTTCAATGATTGCACCTGTTCACCATATTCAAGCAAATGGATAGGATTATATGATTCTTTATTTTGCACATTCAAACCCTGCAAATGCCGAATAACTATTACTTCATTAACAATCTCATCAGCATCACAATTTCCAATAATGATACTCTCCTTGCCATCATTCAAAAAAAAAATATTATCAACAATTAAAGAATGGCAATTAACCATGTCAAAGTACAGTTCCCTTTCAAAGACCAAATCATCAACAAAATTTTCACCATCCATCAAATGAAGCTAAGATGTCTTAAAATCTTTGGAAATCATACCTTGCTTACCTTTCGGCATAGACGTACTAGGATCGTTGGGAGTGTTACCTTTTTCAACCAACGTAAACCTTCTCTCCTCGGAAAGGTAGTGAAGTCAAAGCTCTTTACTCGGATTAACCTGGAATGATGGAAAAGCACAAAGGCATTGAACATGTTGATTTGTCAAAACACCTTTCTTTTTCTTACTCCTTTCTCTTTTATTTTCTTTTTCTTTTTCTTTTTCTTTTTCAACACTCATGTTTTCCTCGCAATTTGTTTTCTTTTCTCTTGATTTTTCTTCTTTTCTTTCTTTCTTATTTTTATTTTCTTTTTTTTCTCTCAATTGTTCCATGGATCGTTTCAATCTTTGTTTGTCCTCCAACACATGTTTTGGCGATAGATGCGCCAAAGTAATGTTTCTACCATGGTGCTTGAAGGTGTATTAGTTTGCAAATCCATCAAGTTTGACCCTCCGATCAAACTGCCATGGTCGTCCCAATAATAAATGCCCCGCATGCATAGGTACCACGTCGCATAGAACTTCATCATGGTACTTTCCAATCGAAAACGCAACAAGGGCTTGCTTAGTCACCTTCAACTCAACACTTTCGTTGAGCCATTGCAGCTTGTATGGACTCGGGTGTTTGGTAGTCAGCAAAGCAAGTTTTTCCACCATGAGTGTACTAGCAACATTTGTATAGCTCTCACCATCAATGACCATGTAACACCCCTAACCCGTATCTATCACCGGATTGGGGTCACAAGGTATTACTTAACACAATTTAATCACTTTGTTTTATAATTTTGAACATGCCGATACATGGATTAATGTTCACAAACAAATACTACATTTTCAAATTCATATTATGATTAAGCATATTATAACAGTCACAAAAATCCTATGTTTATTTGACTATTTCGAATTAACCAATCATACAAGACATGTATACACTTTGCCATATGTTCCATATCCAATTCGGCTATCAAGATAAATGCCATACAAATTTCTTTTCATATTCATGCTTTACTCAAATACTAGTAATTGTCTATATACAAGTAAATAAATACTCATACCATACTTATATGGTTAACCAAATCATACCAATTTATAATTGAATGTATACCTAGGCATAGAAAATTTTTATGAACAAATATCCGAAATAATGAAGTCATACTGCTATTAATTTATCTATCACTTTATTCATATAGATAGAATCCATCATTTAACTATCAAACATCATGACATATACAACATGATATATATATGCACTTATTTATACCATAACCGAATAGGCCATTTCATACATCAAAACCTACGCTTGCACGTTTTAACCAATCAGACTATATACATATAACATTCCTTCTTCTATTCGATATTTCTTCCTAAGTTCAAGAATCAAACACATTCACATATATATATACAGAAATTAACTACTTAAATGTAATCAACTAACGGACTTTGCAAAGTCAATCTTGTTCGATGGCTACCTTGACATTTAGGTCAACTATATGAATATCTATACTAAACAAAAATGTATTTCTCACTTTAATGATACAATGAGTTAATGACTAATTAAATGAATGACATGAATGCCATGGTGATTAGTTAAACATCCATCCATGCAACTCCTATTATCAATTATACTACCATGAAGAACATGCATCAAAGTTACATTCATTTAAGATCATAGTTTCATAACTTAGCCATTTTCGCATGGCTATACTTATATACAAGACAAAAATTCTTTGGTTTTAAAACTTAGTCTAACCTATACATGCCTTTGGTTCAAAAACTAAGCTTATAAATACCAAAAGAGATGATAGTGTGGTTGACTTCGCTGACGATCCCCTGAGCTCGTAGCTTGATCAAAATCTATAAAACAGAACAATGAACACACACAGAGTAAGCTTACTAGCTTAGTAAGTCTTAAGTAATTATAATATAGCATCCAAACATTCAACCATTGTAAAACAATTGGTTTATGACATTGAATATAAATAATTTAACTTATAAGTTCATTATGGCCGAATGCCATTACCTTACTTAACCTAACAATTATCATTTTCTTACTATAAGCATGCAAACTCACCGAAACATCTAAATACAATATGTATTCGCATATTCCAAACCAAATAAGTATAACATACATATTAACCACATGTAATCAATCATACACATATGTAAACATATCCAATCACTCTCACATTTAGCATTTACACATATGGCCGAATCTCAAAGGCATAACCAAGCTTAAATTCCAATATATATATATCCTACTCATTATTGGTAAGATCAAATGCACATATTAAAATCTTACCGAAAGCTTCAACTATATCACATCTCACTTAATTCGAATGGTAATATAATAACTTACCTTATTCCTTACAACTATGAAAACTTATACTTACCCGAGCATTTAGCTTATTGCAGTAATTACGTTCCACCTTGTAAATGATTCATGAATTCTCTATTTATAATACATCACCGGCATTAAGCCTGCTAGGCATCAAAGCCTGAAATACACACCGGCACTAGGCCTGCTAGACCCGAGGTCTGAAATTTAAACACTGGCATTTAGCCTGCTAGGCAATAAGCCCGATATGGTTCACCGGCACAAGGCCTGCTAGGCTCGAAGCCCGAATAACGATATTATTACCATCTCATACACATTACATGCTGTCCAAAATTTCTTAATTCACACATTATTCAAATCACTTAAACATATCATCTCGGTTAAAAATTTAACATCTCCTTACAAATTCATTATCCATATTCGGCTTTAACAAGTTTTACCACTATAATTTCATAATTTAGCATATAATCAATATTATAGATGATATTAACAATATTAAATTGCTTATAGACTTACCTCGGAAATCGTCGGACAACAAAAACCGGTTATTCAATAACTTTTGCCTTCCCCCGATCCAAGTCTGTTTTTCTTTGTTCTTGATCTAAACACATTCAATTTGAGCTCATTCAAACACACTTTATTTCAATTTAATCCAAAAACACTTAAATGGGCAAATTACCATTTTACCCCTAACATTTACAACTTTTACAATTTAGTCCTAATTGCACAAAACACAAAATACACATAATTTGGAACTATACCTTTAGGGCCGAATCTTCCTCATGACTATATAAGTCCCTACATTTCATTTATTTTTCATTTTAATCCCTTAAAAATTTATTTTTGCAATTTAGCCCAAAATACTCAAATTCATCAAAAATCTAAAGACAAAACATATTAATCTAACACATATATTTCATAATTCATCCTTAAAAAACATAAACAACTAATTATCAACAATAGCTCAACTCAAAATATTCATCAAACTCAAAAATTAAAGCATGGGTCTTGAAGATTTCTAAGCAACCATCTCAAAAACGTAAAAATTATCAAGAACCGAAATCAAACTTACCTTGGATTTAAGCTTATAAGTGCCGAAAATCAAATGAAACAAAGCCTTTCTTCTTTCTCTAATATTCGGCCAAGAGAGAAGCAAAAATAATGTTGGCTTATTTTGTATTATTTTAACATATATTATGTTTATTACTTAATTACTAACATAACCTTTTAATTAAAATAAAACTAACATATATAATAAGGGTATTATAGTCTTAAGCCGTCCACTACCTTGTAAAATGGGCTAATTGCCCTTTTAGTACCTCCTATTAAAAAGCCACTATCACATTAGCACCTTTCACTATAGTTTGTAAATTTTGCACTCTACGCGATTAAGTCCTTTTGTTAAATTAAACACGCAAACAAACAAATTTTCATACGAAACTTTCACACATAATAATTCACATATAATAAACACCGAAAATAATATTTAAAAATTTTTCAGACTCGGATTCGTGGTCCTGAAACCACCATTCCAATTAGGGTCAAATTCAGACTGTTACAGACCAACCTGCATACCTTACTTGAACATGACATCGAGTATGGAACAAATTTTCCCGTTGCGGTTCACTTCTGGTGCTTTGTGCACTTAAGCTCATTTTTACAACGAGCATCTCGCCTTTAACCGCATACTCCAATTCTTCCTCATCATCAGTGGGTGTATCGATCTCATTTTCATTCTTTTCATCTTCTTCCTCCGATTCAATGTCACTATTGGGTCGAAGCACCATTGCACTCCGATTTGGACATTGGCTTGCTATATGGCCCCTTCCGAGACACTTAAAACATTTAATGTCTCTCCATCGATTTTGGAAATTTTCAACAGCCTTGCCTTTGCTGGATTCGGCTACGGGCTTGGTTGTCTTTACCGGCACCATTGGCTTTTTAGTTTGGCTCATTGAAGCATTCTTACTCGCGCCTTGGCTCTATTTGGAAACGTTAGAAGTGGAGTAACCTCGATCAGAGCCCTTTCTCTTGATTTGTTTCTCGACCTTAATGGCCACATGCACCATATCAACAATTTCTACATAGTGCTGAAGCTCCATGGTATTAGCTATGTCGCGGTTAAGTCTGGCCAAAAATCATGCCATGGTTGCCCCGCGATATTCTTGCATATCCGCATGAATCGTGGCAACTTCCATCTCCTTATAATAATCTTCTACACTTCTCGTCCCGTGGGTAAGGTTTTGGAGCTTTTGGTAAAGCTCTCGGTGATAGTACGAGGGAATGAACCTCCAGCGCGTCACCGACTTCATTTCGGCCCACGTGCTGATGGATCGTTCACCATTTCGCCTCTAACTTGTGGTAAGTTGGTCCCACCATATCATAGCATAATCGGAGAACTCAATTGCAGCCAACTTGACTTTCTTGGCTTCTAAGTAGTTGTGGCACTCGAACACGAGTTCTATCTTTTTTTCCCACTCGAGATATGCCTCCAAGTCCCAACGGCCTTAGAAAGGAGGAATCGTCAATTTGATGCTTTTAAGATCATCGTCATGTCTCTCTCATTCTCTTTGGTATTGGTGCGTTGGCATCTCCGCCGGTCACTTATGTTTGAACGTTGATCACTTTTGGCCTCACTAGGTTCGGATAACTCATCATCTTGGACTCGTCGTCGGCCTCGATTTCTCGGTGGACTTAGGGGAGTCCTTTCTCGTTGGGCTCTTCCTTCCACATGGTCGAGCCTCTTTTGAATTGGTTCAAGTTTCCGGTCAAATAAATGTTCAACCTCGCGCAATAAGGCTTGAAGATTCAAGTCTGGTACATTCCAAACAGGTTGCCTCTCGGGTATATCCGCCATATTCTGCTCCAGGCTTCTTGACATAGAAATTTGAAAACCTCACCACAACAATCTCGCTAATCACTCGGAAAGGAAATAAATGACTTATCACTCTCGCTCGTGTTTAGACTTGTTTTTAGGGTTTTTTTCTTCTCTCTAATGCACTCACACACTCCTGCCTTTTACCGCTCACTTCTTTCTCTCGTGATTTTGTAATGCATCTCTTTATGACTTATTTGTTGTCTAGGGGGTCGGTTTCAAAGTGGTTACAAGGGTTATAATGTATAAGGTGAAAATAGGCTGAAACAAAATGAATTTTGGTTTTAATGTGGCGTTTAGGGTGGTAGATGAAAGTTGAAAAGAACTTTGCTTGATCGGGAATACAAGAGAATGATTAAACAAAAACTTCAACACTTTTTTTTACCCTTCGAATTTTTTTCCTTTTTTTTTGTTCAAAACTTTTTTTCACGAACCTACTTCGGGATGAATACGAACGTCGAGACTCCTTGTTTTAATAGCTTTGATACCAAATAATGCGATCCGGCTCTGTGTTGAGAGTCGAGTCGATCTTAAATGTTCGATCGTCAATGAGAAATATCATTCCAAATTCTTCAAAATGTTTGAATCAGCTAAGTATGGGAAATAATAATGAAATATGGGTTCAGAAAGTTGGTTAAGTGTTTATGGATAAGTCTGGCTAACAAAAGAATTAAAGGATAGTTGATAGATTGGGTGGAATGGAAAATAGAACTCAAGCTTCAAGAACGATTCAATACTATAAAGAGTATTTCCCCGGGACTTATATCGCTTAAGGTGAAAGATGATGAAGGTACATGGACCTTAACCCGTTACCTAAAGAGGTAGGAACCAAAGGTATATTGAAATGGATGAACGCCACACCAAGGATGGTGATAAGTTCAGGAAATGGTCGAATTGACACCACTAGCAAGCTAGATAAGTCAAATCAAGACTCAAACGAAATAGAGAAGAAGAACCCTCACAAAAGAACATTTGTTTATAAAATTTAGCAAAAAGTCCCTACATCAAGTTGGAAACAAGGTATTTATAGGCATGAGACAAGCCCCAGCCGAATAGACACACACATTCAATTTGAGTTTAATTCAGCTAATTAAAACTATGTGACCTTTGATGATTTTTAACATATATAACGGCTATGGCAGCGTGTTTAATCTTCCAAATGAGCTAAAAATGAGCCCTAAAGAGCTGAATAAATTTAGTTTTAATGCTTGATCATCTAAAAGATCATAACAACAATTTTAATTCTCCTTTGGACAGCCGAATGGTCATCAGCCTAAAATGAGTATCTTTTGGTACATGAATAGTCCTCCTTGTGTAAATTCTGAATTTAACCAACCAAAGGTGTAAATGAACAGCCATCTTTATGAAGAAAATGTTTGGAAACTTATTGGCTTTTGAAAGTAACTCCTTGTAACTCTTTGTCCATTAAATTCAGTTATTGGCCTTCAATTCATCTTCATAACAGCTAAAGTCATCTCTTTCTTTAATGTCAGTCCATTAAGCTTCTTGTAACTCCATGTAATAGCTGGTTCAAATAATTAATTCACCTATAAGCACAATTAAACAAAATAATGGCTATAGCAAATTAATTAAGCTGGAACATATTAAATGCCAAAATTATTTAAGTAACTAAAGAAAGTTCAAAACAACTTAATTAGTTAAACTAAGTATTAAAGTAATTAAAGAAAATTAAAGCAACTGAATTAATTAAACTAAATATATTAAAAGTTCAATCCAGCAATAATTAAACTAAAATTCAGCTTGCAAAAAGCTGTATGGGGCGCATGGTGTTGAGCTCCATGCTCGTGCTTGGTGAACTCCAGGGTGTGCTCGCATCAACCCCTAACCTGTATCCATCGTCAAAATAGGGTTAGGGAGTATTACTGTAAAAGCATAACTTAAAAACACTCATTTCCAAACATTTCATAAATCATATCTTAGTATATTCGAACACATGCATATCATCCCAGATTTGAGCCCTCGAGGCCTTAGAAACACTTTTAAAACGATTCAGGACTAAATTAGAAACATTTAGAACTTTATGGAAATAGATAGAAAATTTCATACTGCATGGGTCACATGCCTGTGTCTCAAGCTATGTGGGCATTCAAAGTAAGGACACACGGCCGTGTTTGTGCCCGTGTAACTCACTGACTTGGGTCACACGGCCAAGCCACATGCCCGTGTACCAAGCCGTGTAACATTCAAAATGCAATCATTAAAACCTAAAAGGGACACATGGTCGTGTGTCACACACGGTTGAGACACACGCCCGTGTATTAGGCCGTATAGACAAGAAATAGGCCAATTTCAAGCCATTCTTTTCACCCATTTTAGGCTCACACCTACAAGACATTTGCACATACAATTAGGCTTTAAAACATACCTAAAATATGCATAATAAGGCTAATTCAATATGGCATCTATCCATACAACCTATATGCCAAAAGGCACCTAAATTACAATAGTCAAACATACCTAAATTTGTGTCCAAATGGTCATAATTCAACCAAACATACTTAACTAAATTCCATATCAAAACATGCTCTAAATGATCACTTTGTAAACATGCCAACACTTACCAATTTGGCCATAAAACCATGCATCAATTTGATCATATAAACACCAACCATTAAGCATCAAAGTGTCAAAAGCACACCAACCATCAATGCATCAAAATAACATAAGTTTCACAAATTCAAAGCAACATTACATTCCAATATCATTAACTAAATATTAGAAATAAGTTCACCTATACATGTCATTATAACCATGACCAAAGCATCAAAATATACCGATAAAATCGATGGATAGTGTGATGGATTTCTGACTAGCTTCCAACCCGATCGAGCTTCCGATAATCTATAAAGTAAAAGAAAACAACTACGTAAGCAATGTATGCTTAGTAAGCTCATAACAAACTTTAAGCATGATATTTCATTTCAATAATAAACTTTATAGAATAAACATAAACCTATGCCAAAGCCATAAGATTCATAAATCTATATGATCATTATGATCATCGACTCCCAAATGGGTAAGTTCATTAATGTCACATATATTTACCATTCATAACATGATAGAATTTTATGGGACGTAATATATAATCATCAACCTTTCTATAAGATTATACACCTTTCAAATTACTTACTTTCCATTCCATTCCCAATGCTTATCATAAGCTTAAACGACGTTATCAATTCCCTACTTAGTGTATTTATCCATGATATAGGTATATATTCATCCATAGCATACATAAATTTCTCGCATATAAATACATCTTTCAAACTCATTATTCCATTTTCATCGAATTTAATTTCAACTATGAATTTACCATTTCATTACCTTTCCTCACCCGTTTCATATGCATAACACGCAAGATATAAGCATAACATCAACCAGGACTACAAGCTAGTGCATTTAAACATAGCTCTTTTGGAATCAATTACATGATAAACCATTTCCTAAGAAATTTTATACTTTCATTTATACCACCTTTTCATGAACATAAGCACGTTACAAATTAAACACTTACCATTTCAATGTATTTCATTAAGATTAAGCATGATATAATCCAATCATAAACTTACCACAAGCCTAAGCACCAACAACAACACATGTTAGCATTCTTGAACATAATTCATGTGAACTTAACATAGATAACTAATATACTTAAGCATGATCCAATTGGATTTATCATCCTTCATAACATATCATGTTTTCCATGTATGACCATTTCAAATAGTTTCATACATACATGTCTTGGTTCATATTGAACACTTACCATTTCATTTGCATAACACATAAGACATAAACATAACATTAACCATAACCACAAGCTAGTGATTAAACACATAACTTAGCAATATCATCACATGGTAAGATATGGTACATAAATATAACATCACTTAAATTATACTTTTCATAATCATGAATGTTCATACTTTGATCATCGATACATAATAACTTCCCATAATTGTCTTACTAAAATCAATCGGAACCCTTACTAGTTCATCCCTTTTCATGCCCGTTGAACCACTTAGAATAATATCGGATACACAGGAAGCTCACACATAATGTGCTAACACATGGTCGAAACCATTCCTTTCTTTTTCCTTTACGTAAACGCTCCTACAAGCCATAAATGGGCTTGCTTACACAAGCCGATAGCCAGAACGTAGCTACACGATGCCGCTCACACAAGCTGACGAGTATCCGCAACAAATGCCAGAACTCAGCCATCGGCAGGACGTTCAGGACCAACACTCAAAACATGGTAACTCTAATGACTTGTCATTTGTATCCTATATATTCCTAAGGTTCAAACGGGGCTCAATAGTCATCGTACGTCGTTGAATTTCCATCGTTTCTTTACATAATAAATTTCATAATAACATATATATATATATATATATATTAATTCAATTTCAATAGAACCATACATTAAACATTCAATTTAATCAACCATTAAATGATAATAGTTCATACAAGCTTACCTGGCTGCAGAAATATCAAAGTACAGGGGCTTTTTTGGTAATTTTCTATTCTCTTTGATTTTCCACTCAATCTTGATCTAAATTTATAATTTCATTCAATTTATTAATTTATATAGTAAAAAATTTATTTATGCAATTTAGTAATTTTTACATTTTTACAAAATTGCCCCTGACATTTTACTTTTATTCAATTTAGTCCCTGAGCCTAAAACATGCAAATTAACTATTTTTAATGCAAACCCATGCCAACTGAATATTCATGGAATCCAATACAACCCATTTTTGCAACAATTTCACATCAAATCCTTGTATTTTACTATTTTAACAATTTAGTCCCTAATTGGAAAATTCATCAAAATTACTTAACAAAATACTTTTAAATATCAACCAACATTTCAAATTCATCATTTAATAACTAAAATCACATAGATTCATCAATGGAAACATTCAATATCTTTAACAGTTTCAAAATCGAAGGTATGGGCTAGATGGACCTAGTTGTAACGATCTCAAAAACATAAAAATTATTAAAAACGGGGCTAAAACGAACTTATATGCACTAGGTGGACTTGGCTGAATATTGAGCACTAGCTATGGCTTCCTTTTTCAACAAATTTCGGTGAAACAAAAGTTAAAGAAGATGATGTCATCTTTTATTTGTTTTATTTTTCTTTTAATTACTAAATTACTAATTTAACTTTTGTTATAAAAATCCAAATTCACCTATTTAATGTCCATCTTTGTCCACTATTTATAATAATGGCTAATTACCATTTAAGTCCCTTTTTCCTTTATTCAATAAGCCATTTAATCATTCAAATCAAATAGTGATCAAATTTCATATCATTTACAAATTAGTCTTTTTAATTAATCAACTATCGAAACATTAAAATTTCTCAATGAAACTTTAATACAACCTTAATGACACTCCGTAAAAATTTATAAAATTATTTGTGGCTCGGTTTATGGAAATGAGGTCCTGAAACCTCATTTTCTAAAACCACTTGACATTAGGGTCTTACCACTTAAACTTAATTAATCATTCATAAAACAAAAATTACCTTATCAAAAACCTTTTTAAAACCAAAAGTGACTCGTAAATAATACATAATAACATTTGCGAATTTACTCGTCGAATTTTGTGGCCCCAAAACTATTGTTTTTGACACCACTAAAAAACAAGCTGTTACAGTCCTAGTATCGATCATTGGAAAGGAACTTGTAGGATTTTTTACTATCTTAAGAAAACAAAAAATTTGGGATCATTCTATAGTGAATATCTCATGGTACTAGAAGGTTACTAGGATGCAAGTTGGATTACAAGTCTAACTAACAATAAGTCCACATCAGGATGGATTTTTATGATCGGAGGTGGAGCCATTAGTTGGGCTTCCAAGAAACAAACTTGCATCTCACATTCAACTATGGAGGCTGAATTTATAGCCTTGGCGGTTACTAGCAAGGAAGTGGAATGGCTAAGAGATCTCTTGCTAGATATAAGTTGTGGCCACAATGTAGGTTCGCCATTTCTGTATATTGTGATAGTGAATCCACCATGTCTCAAGTGTAAAATAAGGTGTACAATAAAAAGTCTAAACATATAAGTTTGAGACGTGAGTATGTGAGACAATTGATTTGGGACGGTGTGATAACGATTACCTATGTTAAGTCAATTGAAAATTTAGCGAATCCATTGACAAAAGGTTTGTCAAGGGATTTGGTTAAAAGTACCACCATTAAGATGGGGTTAAAATCATTCTAATCACATCATTGATAATGGAAACCCTACCTTGTTCTAGCCAAAAGTTATTTTTGAGGTTCAAAGGGTAATAACAAGTTATCGAATGACAACGTGCACTAAGAATCAGGATTTAGTGTTTATGTTTTAAGAGGATGAGTTTTACTATTAATGGGTGGACATTAGTTGTCATGAAATTCACCTATATGGACATGAAGTGGTGCCGCTTCAACGAGATTTTCTTTATGGTTTTCTCTTGTACATGTTTATGAAATGGGATGAGCACATGGCCATAACGGTGCTAAAGCATATAAACTCTTACTCTAATACTTTACGATAATGTGTGAAATTTTTTCAGTGTTGAATTTAAGAGTGATGGTTCAAGCGACTAGCTACCATTCACTTTGTTGATACTTTGAGAGTTTGCACTAAAGGAAGGTTCAATCTGCGGACCCATTTCTTTATGCATAATCTTTGTGCACTTATTTTCTAGAATTAGCAATCTAGTTGGGGATTATTGGAAATTATAGATTACAAATTAATTATTCATGAGCACTATTTAAATTAAAAGTAATTATTTATCATCTTACAAATTTAATTATTCATAAGCATTATTCAAATTAAAAGTGATGATTTACCATCCAATGGATACATTTCCATGGAACATGTTTCTACCAAGAAGTATGTCCAATATAAAGGGTTGTGGCTCTTCAAAATAGTATTCATTGAGTGCATATAAATAAAGGCATTATGGTGCTCACAAATCACATTCTTTTTACAATCGTAAGAGAGGGAATTCTTCGAATTTGCTAATCAAAGGAAATTCAAAACTTCATTATGTAACACCCCAAACCAGGCCCATTTAATCCGACCGAATTTGGAATGCCACCGCGGAACACTTTCGAAAAACATTCTTACCTAAGAGGTATACCGTTGAAAATTTGTTGAGTTCAATAAAACATTTTCGTGACTTGTAATATTCTAAGTAAAAATCGAACTGTGTTATAAACATATCGGTTTCAAGCTTTATTGAGAAAATAAAACCATTTGAATCATCCTTCCATAATAGGGCATAATAATACTGATACTTAATAAATGAACTGAAACACTTTAGTGGGCCTTATTACAATACACACTTAATCAAAATACGGAAAATATAATTATTTAATTAATCAAATAAAACGTCCCTTTTCATAAAAGTCCATTTCCTCATGGCCACCTTTGTATCCTCTCCGACCCGGTCCAAGCTTTACGCGCCACCTGAAAGGGTTTAATAAAAATAGAGTGAGTCACCAAGACTCAGTGCATAGTTAAAACACATGCCCTCACATATGGGCTTGGCCCATATCCGCACAATCCATATATATATAACATACAATTATAAATATGCCATTATGAATACACAATATTATAAATATGATTACAAATATACAATTACGAAGTCCAATCCACAAAGTGATCCACATATCTTTCTTTTTGCACATTATTTCTTAAGGTCGTGGCTAAGCCACCTATCCCATAGAAATCTCACATATCAATCGGTTCACTAATCAACAATCACGAATGTAGCACGAGGCTAGCATTAGAACACTCACATAGTGTACACCTTTTCTCCAATAATCACATCACAAGTCTCATACGTACGTATATGTACCATAACAACATTTCGTACGAAACAAATATGTATATTTTATACCATGGTCACATATTACTCATAACAATATACATTACATGTCATTACTTTATTTTACACTCATCGATAATCATTTATAATTGCACATCACCAAAAAGTTAATATCATAACCATTAACTTGATTTATCGATCACTTACCTTGGTATCCTTACTCTTAGCCTTTATTTTGGCTAACATGCATAACCTATTCGTTTACATAAAACAACACATATCATGAATAACAAACAAGAGTACAGTGCGATAACTACGCACCTGACTATAGCGAGATTCTGATTTATCGATTTTGACAAAGTCTAAAACCCGAGAGCTTCTGTTATTTCTATCGATTTGTCCCTAGATCACATAACCGAAATCGGTCACACTTAGTACTAATAATATGGCCTTAGGCCGAATACCATGAGTCATTTACCTTGAGCACTTTAATTCCCGAAAGAGTCATTTGTGCTTCTTAACACTAGCTTGCTTATTTCTATCACGAAACACCATTTATTCCAGTCGATTAGCTCCCGAAATCATCAAAAGTCCTACTAAAATATTGTTAGAATCGGCTCATACACAACTCTATAAACAAAAGCTCTTGGCCGAATATTACTCTTATCATTTACCTTGCTCGACAAAATCCATTGAGCACTTCAACTCCCGAAAGACTCCTTTTAAGAGCCCTAACATTTGCCACACAAAAGAGCACTTATAAGAACTTAATGCACATTCGGCCTTCTTCAAAAATCAAGGTTTAACCTTTGATTTTGGGCACCTTAATAGAAAGAAATCTAAACCGATTGTTAGGGTATAACTTGCTTACCAAAAATGATTGAAGAGATTTCAAATACGTAGTCGATAGCACCTTCCATCAAGATTCGGCTAAGTTGTTTCGGCAATGTATTAATGGAGAGAAAAAGAGTGATAATGAGGCTATGTTTCAAATAATAATGAAACATGCGGCTACTCAACAATGAAGAAAACTTTAGTTAATCGAAATACTCCCTAGCTTCTCAACTCGTAACAGAAGAAGAAGAATAAAGCTCTCTCTTGAGATTTGGCTATAGAAAGAAAACCATGCAAACACATAGCTAGCCAAAAACTCTCTAGTTCCTACCAAAATCGAACTCAAGCCTTAGGTTTCTTTCTTTCTAGCTTCCAAAACCGAAAAGAAGGCCCCTAGGAAAACCATTTTCGGCCAAACTCAAATGCAAAGAAAGCCAAAATCAATTATTTTGGCCAAGCTTTTTGCAACATAGTGCCGGCCATGCTTTGACACTCTCAAAGCCGCCCATAACCATAGAGAAGAGAGAAAGCATTGTTTAATATTCCTCCATCACCTTTCACTTTAATTCCCATACCTCATGCATTTTAATATAATAAAAAGATAAATTAATAGTAATAATAATAAACCATCCCAAGACATAACCCATACTTCAATAACAAAATAAATTAATAATAATAATTTATAAACTATCCCGTCATTCTAAGCAAACAAAATTAATAAAAACAATGGTTCATTCCCATGCTCCTGCAGCTAAATAAAAACAATAAATAAAAAGATTGAAGCTACATACTTCAAAACAAATAAAAAAAATAAAACAATAAAAATAACACAAGTAGCAGCTCTTTATGCTGCATGCGTGCATGGGCCATGTACCCTTCCCCACGCTGCCACAAAATGAAAACCCCAAGTGTAGCCCCCAGGTCTCGAACCCGAGACCTGAGGGAGCTTCTTCTCACCTTCTGCCACTCGATCTGCTGTTCATTTCATGCTATACCGCGCCAATTATTTCTTTTAAGCCCTCCTTCACAGGCTTCCCTTGCTTTAGCGCTATAAGCAAAAATAGAATGCTCATGCACTACAATCGTGGCTCGAACGCATGACCTCTTGAAGCCTCCTTGCTGCAAGCGTCTCAACCACTCGGCCGGTCTAAATTTCATGACAATATTGCAGTACAAATTTTATTTAAACCTTACTCGTAGGCGCCCCTTACTTGACGCAAAAACAAAATAAAGCGCAAACAAGCGCTGCCTTCAGGACTCGAACTCGAGTCCTTGCGAAGGCCTCTCTCTTGCTGCTAGCGTCCTTGCCACCTCGCCCAGGCGCCATTTTTGATACAGACCACCTCGATTTTCTTATAAAGCCTTCTTTAAAGTAGCGCATGCTTGCAAAAATAAAATGCTATGCGCCTCATGCCACTCGAACCCCTGACCAGATTTTGCATTGACCCTTAAGTGGCACACGGAAGCCACTTTACCAGGGGGATTATTATGCCACAGCCTAACAAAAATTTATTATTAAGGCCTCCTTGGCCAAATTTCCACTTTTAACCCAAAAATTTCCAAAATTTTCAAAAGTGTCCCATTTTAATCCGAGAGTTTTAGGAACTCTTAAAACACATCCAAACCACTATTTGAGCTTACTAACACTTGGTTTATTCACGAAACACTCAACACCTATTTCGGGATGTTACAATTCTACCCCCTTAAAAATAATTTCGTCCTCGAAATTACTTATGAACGAACATTCGTACATTTCAATTCACCACATATTAATCACATATTCCCAATTATACACATATGCAAACATATCCAACCTCTTTCACATTTAGCATTTTCACATATGGCCACTTTTTCATAAGCATATTTAGGCTTCAATTCCATTATGGATAACTTATACACATCACTGGTAAGATCAATTGCACATATTAGAAGTCTTACCGAAGCTTGAACTATATCACATCTTACTTAACTCCAATGGGAACTCACTAACTTTCCTTATTCCATGCAAATAGGAAAGACTTGTACTTACCCAAGCATTTAGCTTATGGTAATAAACATGTTCCATCTTGTAAGTGATTCATGAATTCTCTTTTATAACATATCACCGGCATTAAGCCTGCTAGGCATCAAAGCCTGAAATATACACCGGCACAAAGCCTGCTAGGCATCAAAGCCTAAAATATACACCGGCACAAAGCCTGCTAGGCATCAAAGCCTGAAATGTACACCGGCACAAAGCCTGCTAGGCATCAAAGCCTGAAATATACACCGGCACAAAGCCTACTAGGCATCAAAGCCTGAAATATACACCGGCACAAAGCCTGCTAGGCATCAAAGCCTGAAATATACACCGGCACAAAGCCTGCTAGGCATCAAAGCCTGAAATATACACCGGCACAAAGCCTGCTAGGCATCAAAGCCTGAAATATACACCGACACAAAGCCTGCTAGGCTGAAAGCCTGATACAGTATTATCACCATTTGAATCACATTACAAGCTAACCAAAATTATAAACCATATAATTTACATCACTTGTATTTATCACTTCAATAATATTTCATGATAGATAGTCTATCCACATATCGCTTGTACTTATCACTTGAGTAACATTTCATGATAGAAAGTCTATCCACATATCACTTGTACTTACCATTTCAGTAACATTTCATGATAGAAAGTCTATCCACAGTCGGCTTTCACTATATTTATAACCAGAATTCCAACATGTACACAAGGTCATAACTAACCTTAACAATATTCAATTGCTTATAGACTTACACTTTAGAACATTTTCAATTTCTGGTTCCAATACTCGCCGACACGATATTTTCCACACTGAGCACACGGACGGTCCCAATTTCCCATAGCTGGCTTAATCACATGAGCAAAACTTTCAACCTTCGGTCTTTTCCGAAGATCCTTAAATAATTTAAACAATTCAAAATTTCTTCCATCACGGTTCATATCCTTATCTCAGTTTTGTCTCATCGAGTTCTTAATCTTTTTAGCTACCTTAGCTTTTTCGACTAACACAGCAAATTCCCGTTCCTGTTGAGGAACTATCAACAGTCTCAGGCCGTCTCTTAATCCGTCTTTAAACCGAACACATCATTCATGTTTTGTAGTCACTATTCCTCGAGCATATTGGCTTAACTTTAGGAATTCAGTCTCGTATTTCACCATGGACTTGTTCCATTGAACTAGTCCCAAAAACACATGCCTCTGAGCATCAGTGTAGTAAGTACTGACATACTTCTTTTGGTATGCCGTCTTGACATACTCCCGAGTGGGGTCCTCTGCTGTGACACTATCTCTAACTGTGAGCCACCATTGATACGTCTCGTCGCGAAGTAGCGCCACTATTCCTTTCACTTTTTCCTCAGGGCTCAAAACGAGCTCATCCATAACTTACTTGGTTATTTCCAACCATTATTCAATCACACTGGGTGCCACGCCTGATATATCACAGAACAAATCCGCTCCATTGGCTCAAAGTTGCTCGGAAACAAATTTTCGAGCTCTCATATTTCTCCCTCTCCAACCACCATCTCTAAAACTCGCAGCCCAATACAGCATTATTCCCTCGTCTGATTTTGCTGTTCATTATCAAAAGTTGGTGGTGGAGGTGATACCTTATTATCAATTCTTGACCCGATCTAACGAGTTCCGATACGGCCATTTTGCATCGACCACGTCATCTAGAACTCATCTCTTATCGCACAATCTGACTTAGAAAGTTTTATGCATTATAAATTTTGTTCCACTGATTATCCGCGAACAATTTTATGGAATAAAGTATTTTAGAAGTGGTTCTTTCGATCACACATAGGTTCGATTCAAGTTCGCTACTTCTTATTCAGAGAGTCACATACACGTTCATAAGCAGGGACACATTCCTTTACTACACTCTTATGGTCATTTCAGTTCTCAAGTCTTATGCACTTGTTTTTGAGTAGACTAGTCTTAGGGTTCGATAGCCCAAATTTTCTAATCTACAAGCCCATTTATGCCATATAGTTCACATATTCAATATACCTCAATAGTCAGAGGTACTTACCAGGTGGACTTTGGGTCGGAGGTACAGGTGCCATGCCAGAACAAGCCCAAAATAAAAGTTCACATTTTGAAAAGCCCACTTTCAAAAACTCCTTTCGGGCCCAAAACCTCAAAGCTGAGTTTTGAACCTTGCTCTGATACCAAAATGTAACACCCCAAACCCGGCCCATTTAATCCGACCGAATTTGGAATGCCACCGCGGAACACTTTCGAAAAACATTCTTACCTAAGAGGTATACCGTTGAAAATTTGTTGAGTTCAGTAAAACATTTTCGTGACTTGTAATATTCTAAGTAAAAATCGAAGTGTGTTATAAACATATCGGTTTCAAGCTTTATTGAGAAAATAAAACCATTTGAATCATCCTTCCATAATAGGGCATAATAATACTGATACTTAATAAATGAACTGAAACGCTTTAGTGGGCCTTATTACAATACACACTTAATCAAAATACGGAAAATATAATTATTTAATTAATCAAATAAAACGTCCCTTTTCATAAAAGTCCATTTCCTCATGGCCACCTTTGTATCCTCTCTGACCCAGTCCAAGCTTTACGCGCCACCTGAAAGGGTTTAATAAAAATAGAGTGAGTCACCAAGACTCAGTGCATAGTTAAAACACATGCCCTCACATATGGGCTTGGCCCATATCCGCACAATCCATATATATATAACATACAATTATAAATATGCCATTATGAATACACAATATTATAAATATGATTACAAATATACAATTACGAAGTCCAATCCACAAAGTGATCCACATATCTTTCTTTTTGCACATTATTTCTTAAGGTCGTGGCTAAGCCACCTATCCCATAGAAATCTCACATATCAATCGGTTCACTAATCAACAATCACGAATGTAGCACGAGGCTAGCATTAGAACACTCACATAGTGTACACCTTTTCTCCAATAGTCACATCACAAGTCTCATGCGTACGTATATGTACCATAACAACATTTCGTACGAAACAAATATGTATATTTTATACCATGGTCACATATTACTCATAACAATATACATTACATGTCATTACTTTATTTTACACTCATCGATAATCATTTATAATTGCACATCACCAAAAAGTTAATATCATAACCATTAACTTGATTTATCGATCACTTACCTTGGTATCCTTACTCTTAGCCTTTATTTTGGCTAACATGCATAACCTATTCGTTTACATAAAACAACACATATCATGAATAACAAACAAGAGTACAGTGCGATAACTACGCACCTGACTATAGCGAGATTCTGATTTATTGATTTTGACAAAGTCTAAAACCCGAGAGCTTCTGTTATTTCTATCGATTTGTCCCTAGATCACATAACCAAAATCGGTCACACTTAGTACTAATAATATGGCCTTAGGCCGAATACCATGAGTCATTTACCTTGAGCACTTTAATTCCCGAAAGAGTCATTTGTGCTTCTTAACACTAGCTTGCTTATTTCTATCACGAAACACCATTTATTCCAGTCGATTAGCTCCCGAAGTCATCAAAAGTCCTACTAAAATATTGTTAGAATCGGCTCATACACAACTCTATAAACAAAAGCTCTTGGCCGAATATTACTCTTATCATTTACCTTGCTCGACAAAATCCATTGAGCACTTCAACTCCCGAAAGACTCCTTTTAAGAGCCCTAACATTTACCACACAAAAGAGCACTTATAAGAACTTAATGCACATTCGGCCTTCTTTAAAAATCAAGGTTTAACCTTTGATTTTGGGCACCTTAATAGAAAGAAATCTAAACCGATTGTTAGGGTATAACTTGCTTACCAAAAATGATTGAAGAGATTTCAAATACGTAGTCGATAGCACCTTCCATCAAGATTCGGCTAAAGTGCTTCGGCAATGTATTAATGGAGAGAAAAAGAGTGATAATGAGGCTATGTTTCAAATAATAATGAAACATGCAGCTACTCAACAATGAAGAAAACTTTAGTTAATCGAAATACTCCCTAGCTTCTCAACTCGTAACAGAAGAAGAAGAATAAAGCTCTTTCTTGAGATTTGGCTAAAGAAAGAAAACCATGCAAACACATAGCTAGCCAAAAACTCTCTAGTTCCTACCAAAATCGAACTCAAGCCTTAGGTTTCTTTCTTTCTAGCTTCCAAAACCGAAAAGAAGGCCCCTAGGAAAACCATTTTCGGCCAAACTCAAATGCAAAGAAAGCCAAAATCAATTATTTTGGCCAAGCTTTTTGCAACATAGTGCCGGCCATGCTTTGACACTCTCAAAGCCGCCCATAACCATAGAGAAGAGAGAAAGCATTGTTTAATATTCCTCCATCACCTTTCACTTTAATTCCCATACCTCATGCATTTTAATATAATAAAAAGATAAACTAATAGTAATAATAATAAACCATCCCAAGACATAACCCATACTTCAATAACAAAATAAATTAATAATAATAATTTATAAACTATCCCGTCATTCTAAGCAAACAAAATTAATAAAAACAATGGTTCATTCCCATGCTCCTGCAGCTAAATAAAAACAATAAATAAAAAGATTGAAGCTACATACTTCAAAACAAATAAAAAAAAATAAAACAATAAAAATAACACAAGTAGCAGCTCTTTATGCTGCATGCGTGCATGGGCCATGCACCCTTCCCCACGCTGCCACAAAATGAAAACCCCAAGTGTAGCCCCCAGGTCTCGAACCCGAGACCTGAGGGAGCTTCTTCTCACCTTCTGCCACTCGATCTGCTGTTCATTTCATGCTATACCGCGCCAATTATTTCTTTTAAGCCCTCCTTCACAGGCTTCCCTTGCTTTAGCGCTATAAGCAAAAATAGAATGCTCATGCACTACAATCGTGGCTCAAACGCATGACCTCTTGAAGCCTCCTTGCTGCAAGCGTCTCAACCACTCGGCCGGTCTGAATTTCATGACAATATTGCAGCACAAATTTTATTTAAACCTTACTCGTAGGCGCCCCTTACTTGACGCAAAAACAAAATAAAGCGCAAACAAGCGCTGCCTTCAGGACTCGAACTCGAGTCCTTGCGAAGGCCTCTCTCTTGCTGCTAGCGTCCTTGCCACCTCGCCCAGGCGCCATTTGTGATACAGACCACCTCGATTTTCTTATAAAGCTTTCTTTAAAGTAGCGCATGCTTGCAAAAATAAAATGCTATGCGCCTCATGCCACTCGAACCCCTGACCAGATTTTGCGCTGACCCTTAAGTGGCACACGGAAGCCACTTTACCAGGGGGATTATTATGCCACAGCCTAACAAAAATTTATTATTAAGGCCTCCTTGGCCAAATTTCCACTTTTAACCCAAAAATTTCCAAAATTTTCAAAAGTGTCCCATTTTAATCCGAGAGTTTTAGGAACTCTTAAAACACATCCAAACCACTATTTGAGCTTACTAACACTTGGTTTATTCACGAAACGCTCAACACCTATTTCGGGATATTACACGTTGTATCCCAGGAGGACCTTTGTCTTAACCCTCTAGCAACTTCGTGTGGGGGAAAATAGTTCTCTTAGGAAAGTGTCACCCGCACCTTGAAGTCTATTGTTTATTTCTATATAGCCTCTATCTCTATCATCTCCATTTAATATATCCAACAGCCTCCTGCTGGTAAGTTGAAGTGCAACATAGATGCTATCGTTTTCCATACTCTTGCAACTAGCTGGGCAGCTCTAGTTTGAAATGAATCAGGGGAATTCATTCGATGTGTTACAGGTTATTGGAAGCATTCATTTGAGCTCCACGTTTTCGTCTTTGTCATTTTGTTAGACACAACCGTCTGCTAA
This sequence comes from Gossypium australe, assembly GCA_005393395.2. Taxonomy (NCBI): domain Eukaryota; kingdom Viridiplantae; phylum Streptophyta; class Magnoliopsida; order Malvales; family Malvaceae; genus Gossypium; species Gossypium australe. Next base: position 78,517,114 of record CM016626.1, on the reverse strand, counting down.
TAGAGTTTCTCACACTTAGGGAGAATGACTTTAACTAAAGCAAACTATCTGGATTATGTTACTTATCCTTATATTATTTTCTATCTTTTGTTATTGGATTTTATTGATTTTTAAAGAAATTAGGAAGGGTGTATTGGGTAAACCTGATGGTTGTGGTATAGATTTTCCTTTATGTTCTAGTCTATTTTCCTGATTAATGAAGTTTATGCGTTTTACCAAAAAAAAATTTACCAAAGCCAAGTTTGGTTTTTATGTTTTTTTATAGGTTTTTTACATAAATTTAGTATAAATATTACTTTAAAAAATATGTTAAGGGAGCCTTTTAGAGATTTATAGAAACTTGTCTAAGGAACATTTATGATTGCTCATTAGCTTCAGTTTATATTTCAGTTTTTTTCTTTTCTTCAAACAATTGCTGCTTTTCTTTTAGTTAATCAATTATTTTAATTACTTTCGTTCGTTATCAAAAGCACTCAATTGAATCGATTCCAAGGAGATTCGGGCCCCATTCCATCATCATCTACACTATCAGAGCTTCAACTTCATCATTAAGCATCTCTAAACCCTCACTTTTCTTGTTGTTAATTTATATAATGGCATCTGAATTAATAGGGTTTTGTAGTATGAAGACGGGTAGGAACTAAATTCACTTGGAAGTGGGTAAACAAAGTGGAATCAATTAATCTAGGGCTAGGGTTTAATTAAAGATAATAGGGTTAAATTGAATGAACTTTAAAACCTAGAATTGACGACATTAGGTGAAAACTTAGATAAGTGAGACCAAAAAGGTATATTATTGGACAACAAATTCAATTGTCCCATTTAGTTCAATTGAGGTCAAAAGATAAGATTGGTCTGAATTGCTAGTTGTAAGTTACATGCCTAAAGGATCTTAAACAATTGATGTGTTATCCACTAAAATCCCTAACTCGAAGATTAATTGTGACCATGGAAATTAACCAATTCCTATTTATCACTCTCATTAATTTCATTGATATTTTGGTAATTTTGCTAGTAAGTCCTCTAACTTATTTAATAGTCTAATTTTCATTTTATGATCTATTGTACTATAGTTAATAGATGTTCATGTTAGTTATTTAGCCTTTTTATTTTATGTTTTTACTCAACTTGATTCAGGTTTAGCTCATACCTCCATTGGGTACGACACTTAGAATACTCTGGTATTTCATTGTAAAATTTAAATTATATTACAATTTGACTTGTAACTTGTAAACGCCACACTTCATCTTTATACTTAATTGCATTGTTTTTAGCCTCAGTGCACGTACACTAGGGAGCGGTCAAGTTGCTTGCTTCATTATCGGAGAGGTTTCGATGTATAAATTTGAATTTTTAGTAGTAATTGCATGCTTAGGAAGATAAGTAGCGAATTTTAGTATTATAGATATAGAAATTTCTTCCTTTGCAAATTTTATTTTTCTCATTATTCTATACTATTAATTTAGTTATCTTGCTTTGCATTGTATGACTCAAAGCAGGTTCAACACAATTGTATCGGATCCTGAACCAGAGAGGACACTACACAGAGTAAGAAGAGAAAATTCAACAACCATATGAGTTGATTCTACAACTAGGAGAGTGAATGGCTGAACGTAATTGTACATTAAGGGACTATGCGATTCCCAATCTGGAGGCTGTGTTGTAACAGCCCGATTTTGGGCCTAGTCGGAACAGTGGTTTCGGGACCACAAATCTGACGAGGAAAATTTTATTTTTATTATATTTTTATGGTCTACGATTTCACGAAACAATTTTTTGAAAATTTTGTTCGAAAATTTCGACGTTTGGGCACTCAATTTAGTCAAAAAGACTAGATTGTAAAAAGTGCAAAAGTTGAGTTCTACATGTTAGAGGTGTTCAATTGGTATGAAATTTTAAATTTGAGGTCCTTAAATGATAACTATACCATTGATTAATTTTTTGGACAAAAATGTACATGAAATAGGTGAAATAGAATATTTTTAAGTTAGGGGCATTTTGGTTATTTAATGATTAAATGATTAAATAAACAAAATTAAAAGCCAATTTTTGTCCATATTCAACCCCATGGCCAAATTTCATAAGGGAAAACCATGGCTAGGGTTTTTCAAGCTTCAAAGCTCGATTGTAAGTCCGTTGTAGCCCCGTTTTTAATGATTTTTATGTTTTTAAAATCCTCGTAACTATTTCTACCAATATTTTGAGATATGGTTAAAGTCTAGGGTTTTGACCCATGATGAATATGTGTGTATTTTTGTGTTTAATGATAGAAAATGCATGTTTATGGTTAGAGAAACGACTTTTACTAAGGGATTTTCAGTTAAAATGCCTAAAAGGACTAGTTTGGAAAAGTTATAAAATTTATCATAAAAGTGTGAATTAGTGGAAATAGTGGGCTGTTTTAGTTATGAAAATAGTTCGGCTAGGCTTAAAATACAAAGAAATTGAATGAAAATCATTTTACGGGCCTAAGGCAAAAAGTGTAAATATGACAAAGTTTAGGGGAAAAATGTAAATTTTTCCAAAATGTGAATTTAGGCTAATTTGAGTAGCAGGATGAATAAATGAGTTAAATGTGTTGTTATAGATCAAGGAAAATGAGATTCGGACTTAGAACGGGGGAAAAACAAAGAATATGACGAATAAGTCATTTTCACCAATTGTGCTACCGATGTAAGTTTGTATGTAAAAAATACATCATTTTTTATTTATGTTTTAATATTTTGTTATATTATATGAGATATGGTTGAATATGGAGTAATTATTTGATGTAAATTATGAATTGTGATTGATTATGGATGAATTGGTAAAATGTTGAAAAGTGAGAATTCCCGGTTGAACCTTTGAAATAGAAAAGATATGAATGAGGTAGCTAGGTCACATGTGTGGTACTAAGTGTATGCCATTATGTGTACAAGAGAGCTACGAGATGGTTTTAGGTCACGTGTGTAGTACTAAGTGCAGGCTACTATGCGTACCCGATAGCTTCGATCACGAGTGTGGTACTAAGTGCAGGCCACTATGTGTAAGTGATGGTTTTGGTCACATGTGTAGTACTAAGTGCAGGCTACTATGTACACCAGATAGCTTCGGCTACAAGGGTGGTACTATGTGTAGGCCACCGTTTATTTGTTATTATTCCGATGAGTTCAACGGGAAATTGACTAAGTGAAAATACATGTGATCATGTAACGACTAAGTGTAATTGAATATGACTATGTGATGAATAACTGTAGGTATAAGTGTGAAATTTATAAACAATGTGCTCGATATTTGATCGAACCTTCGGTAAGATGAAATGGAGTAAGTGAAATTATGAAAGAGTAAATTTAGTAACAAAACAGTTTTGAACAACAGCAGTTGTGTGACTTTGAAAAATCACCAAAAATGGTGGAAATTGATTTAGAAGTTGAATAAGATATAAAATTAAATCTTATTGAGTCTATTTTAGCATAAAAGAAATGGTGTAAGTGAAAGAATTTCATATTCTGATATATTTGAATTTTTGTGAGACAAGGTCAGAATGATTTTGGAATCCCCTGTTCCGACTTAAGAAAATCATTAAAAATTGTATAAAAATAATTATGGTTTATAATTTATATGCTTAAATTTTTTAATGAGTCTAATTTCAATATAAACAAACGGGAACATTATCCAAATTTTGTACGACGAGATAATTAATTTTTAGTAAAGAGGGGTCGGAACTGTCGAACAGTGGAACAGGGGTGACTTTAAAGAATAAACTGTACTTATTGGCTAAACCAAAAATTCTGAAGATATGTGAGTCTAGTTTCAGGGAAAATTAGCGGATCTTAATTTAGAGTTTCGTAGTTCGAGATATAAATAATTTAGTGACTATGACTCGAGCAGACAGCTTGAGATGAACGTGAGTAAATAGTGGAACTATGTGCAACAATGATTATATTATCTTGAGAACATATTGTGAGGATTGGCAAAAACATATTAATTAATTGCTTATTATTTACATGTTAACTTACTAAGCTATATAGCTTACCCCCTTCCTTTTTTTTCTCCTATAGTGCCACAGATGCTAGCTCAAGTTGGAGGTTGTCAGAGATTCTATCACACTAATAAGTTATTGATTGGTATTGTATCAATGATCTTCAAGTATTTTTAAGTCTATGGCATGTATAGGGACTTGATTATGTGTATATGTTATTATGAGTTGGCCTAGATGTTGGCCTATGCTATTTGATGGTTATTACTGTATAAGGTCATTTAATGTGGTCAATATTTGTTATGTTATAAGTTTATGATGATGCATTTTAGGGATGTGTATGCTTGCATGTGAATGGTTAAGTGTGTGTGTGTGTGATTATGCATGATGAATGTGGTTTGTAAATGGTATGTGGATGTCTTAGTGTGGATGTTTGAATGCTTAATAATACCATGTTATGTGATGATAAATTTGTATAAATGTATAAGTGTTTTGGGGTGGAAAAGGGCTTGGTAAATAGCCTTACTTGTGGCCACACGGGCAGCCACACGTCCTAACACACAGGCGTGTGCCCCTGTTTTTCAAGAAATTTTCTAATGTTTTTCAAAGTTCTTAGTTTAGTCCCGGACCACTTCCAAAGTATGTATTGGGCCTCGTAGGCACTATTTAGGGACTCAAAGATAAAAATTTGAAAATTTTTAATTTGGATGATATTTTATGACTCGGTTTAATACGTTTACAAGTGTATGTGTTCCAGTAATGCCTCGTACCCTATTCCAGCGTTGAATACGAGTAAGGGGTGTTACATGTGGAATGTAGCATCAACGAGCTGATAATTAATGTCTATAATTTTGAGATTAAATTGGCCATCATCCAGATGATTCAGAACAATCTATAGTTCTGGGGTTCAATGAATGAAGACCCAAATCAACACCTTAAGCGATTTCTAAGCTTATGCGATCCTTTCAAATATAACGAGGTGACCGGTGATACTATTCATTTTCGATTCTTCTCCTTTTCATTGTGTCATGACGCTTTCTGTGGTTGGATTCATAGGCTATAGGTTCTATATCCACTTAGGAGGAGCTCGCTAATCGGTTTCTTTCCAAATACTTTCCACCTAGCAAGATGATGAAGTTGAGGATGGACATAACTAATTTTCAGTAGCTCGAATGAGCACTTTCAAGCTGATTTTACGTAAATGCCTATATCATGGTCTTCAAGACTAGCTGCAACTTCTGACATTCTAATATGGATTGGATGGAAACCTATGGTCTAGTTTAGACAGAGCATTTTTTAGGGCGTTTATGTCTAAAACATATGTGAAGGGGTGCCAACTTATAGAGGAGATGACCATGAACTCGTACGTATGGCCAGCTGATCGATCCACATACAGAGCCAAACCACCGATAGCGAATGTAGTTAATAGGGAAAACAAGTAGCAATAGATTTTAGAGAGGCTAAATCACCTTGAAACCAACTTGAATAGACCACCTACTTCTAACCAATGTCGTCCTAGAGTATACATATGAGTAATAATAGTGAGAACAATAAACAGGGTAATAATTCAAATAGCCAATATAAAGAGGTTAACTATATAGGGAATAGGGGTAATAATCCCTATTCCAGTATTTATAATCTAGGGTGGAGAGACCATCCTAATTTGAAATGGAGAGGAAACCAAGGCGGAACTTCTAACCAAGGAGCAAGAAACTTTAACCCACCTAGGCCAGTACCTCCCTATCAGCCACCTCATTTTTGCAAAAACCCATAAACCCCAAAAGACATCCAATATGCATGATAGCCCATCTGACGAGATTAAACTCAGTAATCTTAAAGAAGATATGCACTCGATGCATGTTGATATGCGCTAGATACAAAACCAAATGGATCAGATACTACAAGCTTTGCAGAAACAAGTCAACATTGGTATACTTGGTAACACTAAGAACAACCCAAAAAAGGAGGGTAAAGAAGGTGCGAAAGCTATCACTCTTTGCTTGGGTACAATAGTGAAAAACCCAGTTGACCAACCTTTTGTAGTAATAGAGGATGAGGGTGAAGAAATTTCAAGTGTTGAGATAGAAAGTATGAATAATGTTGAAAGAGAAGAAGCTAGGGTTGTAACCTCCCAAACCCGGCCTAGACATTATGGTTGAATATTGAAGGTTAAATTAGCCACCGAGATGGCCAAGTAAAAAAATTCAGTTTAAAAATCGATATTTTAATCAATTTTCGGAAAAACTTAATGTGGTTGCACTAGCCTTGTAAAAAAAATCAAATATTTAGGTTATCTATAGTATATGTTCAAATTTATTAAAAGGCTATGACGTTTGAAATAAAACTCAATTGGTTCTATCAGTAAACCTTTTAAAAAATTCGTTTTACCGTTACGCAGCGGAAAAAGTGTTGCATTTGCTTTTTGTAAGAAAATTTGTATTTTAAGTCATATGAAATCGAATTATTAAATTTGTTTGGTTTTTGTCCAAATATTTCATGCATGCAAAATCCAAAATAAAAATCACTCATACCACAGTCCATACTTAATAAAAATTACAATCCCAAAATAAAACCAAAATAAATAAAGTAAAATTTAAAAATACTTCATTATGTGAAAATTCGAGATGAGACCTCCGTATGCCAAATCCGACCCTAGTCTTGAGGGTTTTTTGTAATTAGTAAACTACAGGGTGAGCTTAAAAAGCTCAGTGTGAGTCTAAGGAAAAATAAGCATTTCATTGACATACAATCAGCCAATAAAGCATACAGTTATTATAACAAATCATACAGATTATCATGGCATAACAAACTTTTGTATATGGCATGCTCAAATGAAACAATGCAATAGTCATACCCATCCATCCGCGACACACCATGAGTTCCGCACAACCCTTCATTCGAACACCAACAATATGAGCTAAAACTCCGATGTGGTTAAACCACCAGTAACTGTATGCAATTAAAACTGTCAATAATTTGTAGGCAAGCTGCCAGTAAGATGCGATAAGTCGTCAATACTCCACAATACTCCGAGGCACAGATATACTGCTAAACAATAATATTGCTGATAAATAGTCAATACTCCATGGAACTCCTTCATCACCCATCAATACTCAAACTTATGCAATGCAATATTACAAGCATGTAGCATATCATGCTAATCAGTAACGGTAACAATATCAATGGCATGCTTTACATGCATCCAATAAACACGGTGATATTCAATGGCATGTTTAATCATGCATTCAATAATAATATCATATCATACAATTCAGTAAACATATTATTAGTAATTACAATCGGCACCCACACAATCATTTAATCACAATTAAGGCCCTTTAGCATTCGACCACTACCCTTTTTGTACTTACCTTAATCAACAACCCCTAATCTGACTCAAAGTCATTCAACCAAGCACAAATCAACATGTAAAATTAACATCATGTGTATTATACAATTTACAGTAATCACACAACACTCAAAGGTAAGACCCACACTTGATTACGCAAATCCAAACACTATCACTTTTCCTCATCTCCTACGCTTTAGATCTAACTAGCTCCAACTCAGATTTGTACCCAACAAAGATCAAATGTTAAAAAAAAACACCTAGTAATACCCATATAGGGTTCGGCCAAAACAGTGATGATAACCGAAAATTTCAGATATGAAGTTGAAAGTTAACACGTACTCTATTCGACTTACGATGGATTTGTGAATAAATTTCTCAATACTATGGTTGATCCGTATGGGTTGGATTTGGATCTTGAATCAATCAAACACGAAAGGAAGAAACTTTGTGAGACTCATCCATATCATGAATCTTTCGGCCACTAAAGAATATGAAAAAAAAACTTAGATTTGATTACACGAAAACTTCACTTACACTACCCGTTATGGATATGTGGTAACGGTTTAAAATAGAAAAGATGAGTGTTCACTAGCAAGGGCCAAAAAGAATTTGGCCAAGGGTTGGTAAGGTGGTTTCGACAGCAACAATATGAGACAAGGGGGAAAGAAAGGAAGAAAAACAATGGGCAGCAGGTAAGGTGGTAGTTGATCGCCACGGCGATGGTAGAGGGGGAAAAAGGATGGAGCAGATGCGGTAACAGTGAAGAACAAAAGGTGGACAGCAACAACTCAACTTAAGCGATGGAATTACTAATCAAAAAAAAAAGAGAGAGAGAGAGAGAGTGGAATAGAACAATTAGGGGGGCGGCAATGGTGGAAGAAAAGGAGAATTAAAATTAAAAAAAAATATTTAAAAAATCTAATAAATTATAAAAATTATAAAAGTTTTTATAAATTTGAAAAACTTATTTAAAATTAAACAATGTATTAGAATTCTTAAAAAATAATAAAAATTGTAAAAATTATAAAATATTAAAATTAATATAAACTTATAAAAATTCGTAAAAACTTGAACCGGACTGGCTAGCATGAAAGGGAAATTTACCAGAAAATACCAATTTTTAAAAAAATTTACGAAAAAGGGCCGAAAATTTCATTATTTACGGAAAAGAGCCATTTCCCCACAAAACGCATCCACGTCAGCGCGTTTTGTGGGGATAAAATGCCACATCAGCCAAAAACGCGTCCTTGAGGGCACGCTTTGCTGACGTGGCAAAAATGCTCCCCAAAGACTCATTTTTGAAACACCCCAAACCCGGCCCACGAGCCTTGACCGGATCTGGTATGTTCCTCGATCTAAACCGGTTCAAATTTCTTTTGTTACTTAGGAAAAATTTGTTGAAAGTAAAATGGTTTTGGGTTGGGCTTAAGTTGAAAACGAATTCGATTTTATATTGAAAACCCATTTATTTCAGGTGACAAAATATTTAAAGTCTATTTTAAACCAAATTTACTTAATCTTATAACCATTAAAAATTCGTAACATAATAAATAAAAGAAAGAAAAATAAAGTAGTTCAACTATGGCCTTATTACATCAAATAATTCCCCAAAAATAAATTAAAATGCTTAAATAGAATAAAAGTCCAAATAATGAAATTTTCCTTACTGTGCATGGCCACCTTTAAGCTCCTGCCGACCCGGTCCATTACTGATCATCACCTGGAAGAAAATATTCCCCAAACGGGGTGAGTCAAACAGACTCAATGTGTAACCAACACTATAACTTAACAATTCAGGCATACAATGTTATATCACATACTTATTCATATAACAGATATAAAGTAATGATGCAAACCCGAACCCAAGCCTAGATGCCATCCGCTACACATCACCCGTACCAACCTGCACACCGTGGGGACTACTAAGTCAACCCTCCATCCGCTACACACCATCGAAGGCAGTCGCTGCAGTCGACGTGCTCATCGCCCTTATAAAATTCGTGGTCTTAGGTCACCACATTCAGATTCGCGGTCTTAGGTCACCACATTCAAATATCGTGGTCTTAGGTCACCACATTCAGATATCGTGGTCTTAGGTCACCACATTCAGATATCGTGGTCTTAGGTCACCACATTCACTTCCCCTTTCATATAACCCGAATGCCCCATATCATTCATATCATGCATATTACATAATTTCACATTCTTATCACTTTTCACATGTTACATATATAACATAATTTCATATTCCTAGTAGGAGTAGGAAACGTACCTGAGTACTTTTGTACCATTACATGGTACCTTTGTAACATCCCAAACCCGGCCCAAACATTACGACCGAATTTGGGTTGCTACCGAGAAAACATTTTGAAATCTTTTCAAAACCGTTTTAAGTTTTGTCGAAAACCTTGTGTTTTCAAGTCTCTTGTTAAAAACCATACTTGGTGTTGTTTAGAAATATTTATTAAGTCGGGTTGTTTATAGATTGCAAATGTGCCCTATGGCATTTTTAAAACATTTTACGTTTGATTGGGAATAACATGTGAATTCATTTTTAACATAATTAAATAGTTTAAAAAAATGTTCAAAGCATGTAACAATAATAAAATAATTCTAGGAGGCCTTATTACAACTTACTTAAAATAACGAACATTAAAATAAAATAAAACAAAGTCCAAGTTCATATAATTAAAATTTCCACTGCATGGCCACCTCGAGTCCATCCGGCTCCATCTCCGCGATCTACTCATCTGCAAAATGTTAAGGGAAGGGGTGAGTCACCAAGACTCAGTGTATAAATCCCCCACCCGAAAAATACATCTCATACACAATTCATTAATAAACATGCTCATGCAACCCAACTAGCCATCCATACTCCTTTTCTACCCCGTGTGGTCAAAACCACTGATGACTTAAAGTCACAATTCAAATGATGGGGCCAACCCATCGTGTGGTCAAAACCACTGATGACCATAGGTCACAATATATCAAATGTGGTCGAAACCACTGGTGGTACCAAACCACTGGGACTTAGTCGCAAAATAATTAATCGTTGTGGTCAAAACCACTGATGACCATAGGTCACAAATAGTCTGATGGGGCCAACCCATCTTGTGGTCAAAACCACTGACGACAGTCCATAATTCATCCCCCTCCTCTCATCAATCCCACCATCACATGCTTACACATCAAATTTCATATATCATGTCATAGTATTAAACATCATGTGATGGCATGCAAACATATAAAAAAAATTACAAGTTAGAGGACTTACCCGAAATCCATGATTATGCCACAAGCTAATCACAACCAAAGGATCTAAGGCAAATAATAATAGCATGTAAATTAATAAAGTGTGTATAGAGATCTTACACACCTGTTACTATCGTAATTCCTAGATCTCGAAAAGCCGATCTACGATACTAGATCTTGACCCTACATTCGGCCAATTGTCAGTGTTAATACCAAAGCCATTTGGCTAAACCAAAACAATCCAAAGGGGTTACTACTTGAATACGAAGCCTTACCCAAATGCTTTTGAATACTAGCCAACACACTCCAAGTGTGAATCGGTTTCACTTCCCTACAATCGGCACTTATCCAAAATTAGTAGCCTTCGGCTTTGAACACTAATTAAATACTCACTAAGAATAGAACCTTACCACTACTTACCAACTGGTTGACAAAGAATGGTAGATTAGATTTCCTGCTTTGAGATCCCAAAGTTCCTAGGAATCGGTTCCAACACTTATTAGCCATATATTTCGACCCTTTTTCATTCAACCAAATCGACAGGGAATAAGAATTATAGGAGGAGAGTTTCGGCACTTCCTACCTTCACCAAATCGATTGCAGAAGAAACTCCGAAGAGATTTATACCACCCTTAGTATTCGGCCAAAGAGAGTTTGATGGGGAGGAAAAGAGTTTCGACAAGTAGGTAGGGTATATTCGGCCAATAAAGAAGTAAAAGAAAAGGGGAATTAAGAATGGGGATTCAGCAAGGAGAAGTAGAGAGAGTTTTTGAAACAAAGAAAGAAAGGTAAAGGATTAATGGTGCCGTTGGTTTTGATAGAGATTGAAAAGGGAGTGAAAAGAAAAGACTTTAAAAAAAATGTAATTGCTTTAGCCGAAATTACCAAGTAATTAGCTAAGCAAATTCAGCTCTAATGCCCCTATACTTGCTGTCCACTCCTCCTTTGAAGAGTTTAAAATTCAATCAATTTCCTATATATTATCCTTTAACAATTAACAACTAATTTAATCCTTACCTCTTCAAATAAATAATAATAAAATAGAAGAAGCCATGTGCTTAACAAATTCTTCCAGCCGAATTTTAAGCAACAAAGGCAGCTTGATCCTTATCCCCATTTGAAGATCCCACGTGCAGGCCGATTCACGCTAGCTGCAAAGGGAAGGAAAAGAAAAAAAATACAGTCTAGGTGCTGCTCCTGGGGTTAGAACCAGCGACCCCAAGCAGCAGCCTCCCCCTTAAGCGCCCAGACCAACTCTCCCAATTGACTTTCATGTCAATTAACCCTTTCCTTTATTTATAAGACCTATTTCGGGGCCCCTTTTTCTCCTAACGCAAAAAGCCCAAAATTAAAAATGCTCCCTGCGTCCCTCGAAGCCGAGACCTCACTGCAGCCCTCTCCTCCAACGTCCAGGCCACCTTTCCAAATTGACTTTTATGTCAAATAACCACAACATTTATTTTTAAAGCCTCCCTACTTAAGCCCATCACCCCAAAATAAAATTAAAACACAAACTGCTGCTCCAGCTATTCGAACCTGCGCCCTTCTTCCCCTCCAACTCCTAAGTGACGCACGGAAACCACTTTGCCAATTAGTTCTTTGTGTCCAAGACTCATCCCAGCTCCTTTTAAGGCCTTCTTCCATTTTAACGCCAAACCCAAAAATTAAAACACCTTGCTGCCACCTTGATTCGAACCTAAGCCCCCTTATCACCTTGAGGCGTCACCTACCCAAAGCCCCAAGCAGCACCTCCATGCCACTCCACCAAAGACATTCTTGTGTCTTAACCTTCCCCAATTAATTTTAAGGCCTTCCTAAGCCAACTCCTTACATAACGAAAAAAAATTCCCAAGCGCCACTCCAGCAGCTCGAACCCAAGACCTCCCTTGACTCACCCTTAGGCACACCAAGCCAATTGTACCAAGCCCATCCTTTGTGCCTTAACTCGCCCAAAAATTTTATTAAAGCCCTAACTAACCTAGCTCCTTCCTTTTACACACTTAAAAATAAATTTTTAATACTGGGTCAGGCTTAGCTCGAGTTATTTTTAGGTCCTAAAACATGCCAAATAAATCATAAATTTTATTTCTTGAAGCCCACATGGAATTTATTTAAATTACAAATAACCCCTAATTCAGGGTGTTACAACCTTAGCCATATTCTTACACATTCTTATAGTCACATACATATTAATTATTGCCATAAATATATCAAGAAATAGTGTGAGGTACACACCTGATTCGCTTAAGGTTTCCAATCCAAATCCCAAAAAGCTTGATCTAATGCCTTATATCTTAGATCTCTACATTTAATCAATCATTTAATACTTAGTAAAGAGCCATTCGGCCATAAATCCAAATCCTAGTAGGATTAGTACACTAAAACTTACCTTGTTGCCGATTGACTTAAGAATCAAGTCCCGAAACTTTGTTGTATTCCTTCTTGTATTCGGCCAAACATTAAATCACATCCCAGGTTAGTTTCAGCTTTTTAAACAATTATGAAATAGATCTAGATATCAAATTAAGCCTTGGTCGAATGCTATAGACACTTACCTTGTGGATTTTAAATCCCGAAACTCACCGAATAACTAGGGAACACGCGGCCTATGGTGTACCTTCGGAAAAAGAACTTCTCATTCCTTGTAGTCGACACTTAGTAAATCCCGAAAGTATTCCTTGCCTTAGATGTCTGTCGAAATCCCTATAACTTCATGTTAGATCAATTTCTAACATTTATTCACAACAAATAACCCTTAGCCGAATGTTAAATATGACTTACCTTAGATTCTTAAATCCCGAAATAGTTGACTTGTCTTATGAAGTTGTCGACAATGGCAGAAATCCCGAAGAGCCTTCTTTCCAAGTTTCGACTTACACAATAATGGGGTTAGATTTCCTAGTTTCGGCTTTTGGAATATTGAGAGGAGAAGAATGAAGAAGAAAAGAATAGTTGCTTAAGAGAATTCGGCAATGGTGAAATAAGGAGAAGGGAAATTCGGCAAGGCTTAGGGAATCTTACTCTCGTTTTTTTTTTTTTTTTGGAGAATTGAAGAGAAAAGAAAAGGGGTTGCAGAGAAAATTCGGCAGAGGTTATCAAGGAAGAGAAAATAATGCTGAATGGCCTCTCTTTTCCTTTTATAGCCGAATTACTAGCTTAGAATCCCTTACTTGGCCACCACTCTTCTATTTTGATAGCTTTATCACTTTAATTATCACTTAAAACTTAATCCAATAATTATCTCTTATCTCTTAATAAAAATATCAATAAAAATCCATCATTTATCCATCTATTTGCCGAATTTTAACAACAATAAAACACCTCCCTATAGAGCCTTAATGCCGTCCACTTCTCTTGTTCCTGGCACCAAAAATAAAATTCTTTTATTTGCTCCCCAAGTGACTCGAACCCAGGCCCAATTGCACCTGCTTGTGGCGTCAACTCCAGAGGCCCTAAGTGGCACCTCCAAGTCACTTAGACAAGCCCAATTGTATGTCATATTTCACCCATAAATTTTCTTAAGGCCACCTTGCTTTACTTCCCTCTCTTAACCTCAGAACTTAACTTTTCCTAAAACGTTTCCTTACATTTCCTTACATTTCCTTACATTTCCAAGTTTCCAAAAAAGTTCGTTTGCCTCCTTTAAACTTAACATTTCTTACATTTCCAAGTTTCCAGAAATGTTCACTTTCCTCTTTTGAACTTAACATTTCTTACATTTCCAAGTTTCCAGAAATGTTCACTTTCCTCTTTTGAAACTTAACATTTCTAAATCATTTCCAAGTTTCCAAAAATGTTCATAATACATTCATAACACACAAGACATGCCATTTCGTATACTTAAATCAAAAATGCATAGGCCCATTTTCAGGATGTTACAGTTTTAGCCCGTGTTTTTTCTTAAAAAAAAACTATTCTCGAATTTTTTAAAAATTTACGAAAATAAACCTTTATAAAGGCTCAAAGTGACAACACCATTTTTTTAAGGTGTCATCAATTAATAAGGAAATATAACTTATAAAGGAAATTTTTATATAGACGCAAAGTCTCATTTCCCTTGTTTTCTTGAGCAAAGTGAGATATGAGATATGTGTATATATAGACTCATGAATAGTTTTGCAGCTTGTTCCTAAATAATGTGGGATTCCTTCCTCTTTTAACTAACAACATGATATTACAGGCTACATTATATTTGATATTTTTTTTTTACAAAATAATTTCTTTTTTTTATATTTTGTTTACATTTTCTTATATTGTAAAATTATCTTTTGAGATCTTTAATCTTGTTGCATTTTAGAATTGTTAACATATACAAAAAAACTATTAAAAAAAGAGAACAAATTGCACATATGAAACTTGTACATGCAATAATCTTCTATTCAATTTTAAATGTTTGAAGTTAATATCAATGCAATTCTAATTTTTAAAATAATTTTCCATTATTTAAATTTAGAAGTTATACTTTTAATTTTTTTTATTATTTATTTATTTTATATTATGAATGTTTGATTAATAAATAAATGGTGAGTATTTGGTACTCAAATAGTATTTTTTTGTAATTTTAAAAAATTGATATATCTTTTTAAATATTTATCTATTTTTAATATTTTACTATACTAATTAATTTTTTTAATTCTAATTTAATTTAATTTTCATCACCTAATAAATGCCGATAAATTTATTTCAGATATATTTTGACTAGATAGATAATCTATTTAAACATAGTATATAATTATGTTAAATAAGTTTTTTTATAGAAATATGTAATATACATAAAATATAATAATTATTTTTCATATTTTATATCTAGATTAAATTACATTAGTAGTCACTTAACTATATTTTTTAGCTATCGAATTATAAAAACTTACAAAATGATCACTCAACTATTAGTAATTTTTTAAATATTTATTTTTTAATATTTTACCATACTCATTTTATATTTATATTTTTTTACTTATAGAGTTTAAAAGTTTTATTTATAATGTAACAAATGTTAACTTTTTGTAAAAAAAAATTTAAACTCTAAGTAAAAAATATCAAATATACTGTAGCATTTCATCTAATGTTGTTAGTTAAAAGAGGAAGGAATCCCACGTTGTTTAGGAACAAGTTGCAAAACTATTCATGAGTCTATATATACACATATCTCATATCCCACTTTGCTCAAGAAAACAAGGGAAATGAGACTTTGGGTCTATATAAAGATTTTTTTTGTAAGTTATATTTCCTTATTAATTGATGACACCTTAAAAAAATGGTGTTGTCACTTTGAGCCTTTATAAAGGTTTATTCTCGTAAAATTTTAAAAAAAATCTAGAATAGTTTTTTTAAACAAAAACACGGGCTAAAACGCGTCCTTGGGAAGCGTTTTTGCGACGTCAGCAAAGCGCGCTCTCAAGGACGCGTTTTTGGCTGATGTGGCATTTTATCCCCACAAAACGCGCTGACGTGGACGCGTTTTGTGGGGAAATGGCCCTTTTTCGTAAATAATGAAATTTTTGGCCCTTTTTCGTAATTTTTTTTAAAAATTGGTATTTTCTGGTAAATTGTCCAGCATGGAATTTGCAAGGCTATTGATCTAAGGAAAGCCATTAGATTGATTAACTTGGGAACTGAGCGATTAAATCGATCTTTTATTCTTCAATATTTTTATCAAACTAAATTTTCATTATTCAACTATTGTATATGTTAGAATGGAATATTCTAACCAAGGTTTTCATAATTGAATCGATGGTCGAATCAATCAGTCCACCAATTTGTCAGCTAGTCTGATCCGTCCAGTTCAATTAAATAAAACATTAAGAAAATAATATATATATATATATATTAAAAAATCGGTTCAATAGTCTTGTTCCCAAATCAACCGATCTAATGCATTTCTCTGGACTAATACTCTTGTCGATTTCGATCTAATCAGTTCAATCGAACGATTCGATCTAGTTCAAGTTTTTATGATTTTTTTTATTATAATTTTATAAGTTTATAACAAATTTTATATTTTTTTTATATTTTTATGATTTTTATAGAATTTTAATATGTTGTTATAAAATGTTAAATATGTTTTATTAATCTTATAATTTTTATAATTTATTAGATTTTTATAATATTTATAAGTTCATATAAATTTTCATTTTTTAATATGTAATCATTTTTATATTTTTATAATTTTTATGATTTTTTAATCATTTTTATGGTAAAAATATTAGATTAAACTGAAAGCTGCCACATTCACCATTTGATTAGTCCATCAATTTATTTTAACAGCCAACGTGGTTAATGACGAAAATCGTTAATGGATGGACTTAATTGATTATTTTAATTAATGACAAGAGCTTAATTGAGTGAGAATTTAATACAGACATTTCTTAATGGTTTTTTTTGACATATAAGCCAATAAAATATTTTCAAAACATGCATTTTAATTTGCAAATCTTTTGCATATATTTTAATATAATTGATTTATATAAGTACTCAAATAAATCTCACTAAATCAAACATTTTGAAATAATAAATTTTTTTAACCATTTTGAGAGAGTAGAGCTCAAATAATTAGATTTATTTTATAAATATTATTTTTAAAATAAAAAGCACAAATATCAAATCATTTTATAATTTAATATTTTTTTATTTGATATACATAATTAATTCATGTATCACTCGTATATACAAATTAATATTAAGTCACTTTAAACTTTTGCACAAATATCATTATTTTCAAGAATAATCCAATAGAGGAGAAATACCAACTGGCAGTAACAGCTATACTGGAAGTTATAAAAATTATCTAAAAATGCACCACTACGATGAATTGTTAATAATTGTTTCTTAGTCTCGTGCGCATCCTAACCTCATGACTGTTAGATCGCATCCACAAGAAACCCTAGTCAATCAATTGGATTATGTCAAACATCCATGTTAATGAAGTTTGAAAACCAAGTCTTAAATATCCTTGGTTCTTAAAACATCTCGTCGTGCTCTTGCCTTGACAAGTTCTGTATGTGTTATAACAACTAAAAACTGACGAAAATAGAAGAAAATGAAAAAAAAAAAAAAACACTAAACTAATCCTTCCAAAAACTAGTAAAGGTACCAATAACACCATGGCTTTCAAAGAAAGCAGAGCGAGTTTTTATTTATGCGCTGGCTTTAGCCGGTGGTGTCTGGCGAACTTTTACTTCCATGAAAATCGCTCAAAGGTAGTAGCAAACAAGGTGAAAATAAAAAAGAAAAATCAAAGTGGAGAGAATTTTGGCAGAGGTAGAGACATGAAAGGCTAAATTTTTAATTTTAAAAATATTGTTATATAATAATCTTTCAAATATATATTATTTAAAAGATCAAGTATATTGATGTTGGACATGAATAATATATTAGAATCCAAACTACAACCACAAACATTCCATTCCAAGTTCAACCCAAAATCAAGTAAGGGTCTGTACTAAATAAAGGACCGATGGTCTTCAGGAAAATTCTAAAAATAACTTCCCAAACACTTGGAGCAATAAGAACCATTAGAATAGAACAATTAAAATCTGTAACAGTGAAAGAAAAAAAAGGGTTTGGCAGCCTAAAAGAGAGAATTCAATAGGGATAAATATCAAAATTATACATTAACTTTGATTTAATGTGCAATTGTATATATGAACTTTAATTTGGCGTGAAACTTTAATTGAGATTCAAATGTATACTTGAAACTTTAATTTTGATTTAATCATACATATTTTAAAAAATAAATACATCAATTTATTTTTATATTAGATAAATATAATTATTTATGTATGCAATATATAAACATAAAATAATATTATATCAATAATTGCGTTAATAATTTACAAGAATTGGATCAAATCAAATTTTTATGTACAAAATTGCTCAAAATCAAAATTCATGGATACAATTGTACATTAAACCATAGTTTATGTATTGTAACAAAAAAATTAAAAAACTTTATAAAATTCTTAAAACATTAAAAATGGTAAGAAATTTAATAATTTATTGAAAACATTCAAAGTTGAATTCAATAATTAGAAAAACATTACAAAAATGAATAAAACATTATAAAGTTCTAATAATTTCAGTAAATCCTAAAACATGACAAAATTACTGAAAACATAACAAAATTTCAAGAAATTCAGTTATTTTGCAGAAACATTACAAAATTACAAGAAGAATTATAAAGTTGTAAAAAAATAGTAAATTATTGAAAGCATTACATAGTTGGATTTTGTACTTGGAAAAAATTACATAAGTATTTCAAATATTTACTGGAAAAATTACAATGTTATAATAAATTCAGCAATTCTTAAAATATTACAAAATTATTGCAAAGAGTTACATATTTGTAAGAATTCAATATTACTGAAAATATTACGAAATTACTGAAAACATTTCAAACTTGTAAGAAATTCAATAATTACTGAAAATAATACAAAATTAGTAAAAAAAATTAAATATTACTGAAATATTACAAAGTTGTAATAAATTCCATAATTCTAAAAACATTACAAAATTACTGAAAACATTATAAAGTTGTAAAAGATTTAGTAATTTACTAAAAACGTTAAAAAGTTACTGAATACTTACTGTTAGGATCGTCCCGATTAAGCAACGAACAAGTAAAAATAGCAGAAGAAATTGAGAAATTGAACACACAAATTTAACGTGGAAAAACTCCTCCAAAGAGGATAAAAAACCACGGGCAAAGATAATTTTACTATAATGGCAACAGAATGAAGAGTACAAAAGATGGAGATAAAAAACTAAACCCCGAAAACCCGAAAATAAAGAACCCTCAAAACGTAAACACAAAATTCTCTAAATGTGTTATGAGTTCTAATATCTAATGGGTGTTTTTTCTAAGGTTGTAAAAGAGCCTATTTATAGGCTAAATCCATAGGTCAAATAATAATAAAATAATCTAAACTAATCAGTGTTTGATTGAAACAAATAAACAGAGTTTAACTAGAAGATTACTTCTCGAATTTGACTGAAATAGGAGTCATAATTAACAAATCTCCACCTTGACTCATATTTCCACAATGCCATCTTTGCCAAAGCCCGCCACGAGCCTATCTTGAACCATGCAGGGAATTAACTGAGTCGATTCTATGCTTAGAAGCTGGAAGACTTCTAGCCTTCGACTTGTACACTGCCAAATCAAAACTAACCCGGGTTTGATTTTCACGAACACAGTGCCCTAACTTTTCAAAACCTGCATCCAAAAGGGAACCTCTCTTCAACGAAACGGTCATACCTTTTTCCCTCTTATGACCAAGTTGCCTCCGCTCTAAATGAGTTGACTTCGACTCTGTAACAGACGAGGGACGTCCGATTTCACCGGTCACTGTAGAACCTTCCAGAATATAAAGACTGCCAGTTCTTTTACCTTTTAACAAAACGAGAGCTCCACGAGATACTTTAATGCCACTCGACTCGATGTTGATTCTGCATCCTTTCAAGTCTAAAATACTCAAGGAGATGAGATTCTTTCGTAAATCAGGTACATACCTGACATCTGAGAGTGTCCTAATTGTCCCATCATGTATCCTAATTTTAACAGTACCAATTCCAATTACCTTACTAGATGAATCGTTTCCCATGCACACAACTCCACCTTCAACCGAACTGTATGTGGAGAACCATTCTCTATTGGGACACATGTGGAAAGAACATCCTGAATCTAGGATCCACTCGGACGTGAGCTTGGAGTTATCGCTCGTTGACACTACAAGAAATCATCACCGCTTTCATCGGCCAAATTAGCACCAGCTACATCTTCCTCGTTACTCTCAGCAGCTCTTTTCTTTTGCAGTTTATAACAATCTGCTTTGACGTGACCTGACTTTTTACAATAGCGACACCTTTTGTCTCGTTTCTTTGATGCTATCAAAACGGAAGCTTGCCTATCTGCCTTGCTATCCAAATGAAGCTCATTGTCGAGTTTGTCTCTACTCAACAAATTACCCTTCACATCTTCGAACGAGAGTTTGTCTCTGCCATAAATCAGGGTCTCCCTGAAAGACTTGTATGAATGGGGTAAAGAGCACAATAATAGCATAGCCTGATCTTCCTCGTCAATATGAACCTCAACATTCTTTAAATCATTTAAAAGAGTAATGAATTGACTGATGTGATCTCTAAGAAGCTCACCTTCGTTCATGCGAAACGTAAATAGACGTTGTTTCAACACTAAACGGTTAGCCAGAGACTTAGTCGCATAAAGAGTTTCTAACCTTTTCCATAAGGCAGATGAGGTCTTCTCCATCAATACCTCCTGCAATACTGTATTCGCGAGGCACAATTGGATTGCAGACAAAGCCTTTTCATCAAGCTCTTCCCATTCTGTTTTATTTAGATTCTCAGGCTTTTTCCCGGTAACAACCTTTTTCAAACCGGATTGAACTAGAATTGCCATCATCCGAACTTGCCACAGATTGAAATTTGTCTCACCATCGAACTTCTCAATTTCAAACCTTGTTGCTGCCATATCTGAATGGGCTGATTTATGAAAATTGAACTAGCTCTTGATACCACTTGTTAGGATCGTCCCGATTAAGCAACGAACAAGTAAAAATAGCAGAAGAAATTGAGAAATTGAACACACAAATTTAACATGGAAAAACTCCTCCAAAGAGGATAAAAAACCACGGGCAAAGATAATTTTACTATAATGGCAACAGAATGAAGAGTACAAAAGATGGAGATAAAAAACTAAATCCCGAAAACCCGAAAATAAAGAACCCTCAAAACGTAAACACAAAATTCTCTAAATGTGTTATGAGTTCTAATATCTAATGGGTGTTTTTTCTAAGGTTGTAAAAGAGCCTATTTATAGGCTAAATCCATAGGTCAAATAATAATAAAATAATCTAAACTAATCAGTGTTTGATTGAAACAAATAAACAGAGTTTAACTAGAAGATTACTTCTCGAATTTGACTGAAATAGGAGTCATAATTAACACTTACAATTATTTAAAGAAATTTAGTAATTTACTAAAACATTACAAAGTTGAATTCGGTAATTAGAAAGACATTACAAAATTTCTGAAAACAAAGTTGTAATAAATTCAATAACTCTAAAAAAACATTACAAAATTATTGAAAACATCACAATGTAATAAGTAGTTCAATATTTTACTGAAACAATTACAATACTAAGAACATTATAAAGTTTCGAAAATTCAACAATTTACTAAAAATATTACAAACTTTGTAATAATTTTTTTTTTTTTTTTTGCAAAAATCGGTTACCTATTGCACAAGTGAAACCTCGGGGAAAGCTCTTTTAAGGATAACCCATACCACAAGATTATGAGTGGACTGTCAATGTTATTTACCTTTTGGGCTTTATTTATGATTTAGCCTATCAACTATTTGCCTTTTCCTATTTTAGTTTCTACACTTTTTTTTTTTCACTAAGAAAAACAAGTTTGATTAAACATTTTAAAAGTGATTTTTGTAAAAAATATGTGAAAATTAAAAAAACAATTAAAAGTTTTTTTATTGCTTTCACTAAAAATGATGAAAACAAGGGTATTTTTAACTTTAAATAAATTGATCCTGTTTAAACCCATAAAAATATTCTTTTTTAATAGCTTTTCAAATATTTAAATTTGGTATATGGTTTGAATCTATATTAATGTAGTTTTTTTTATTTCTTATGTTTCTATTATAGAAAAATATTTTTATTATTGAAAACAAATTTTTATTTTCATTTATTAAATGTGTTTTTTAATTTTTAAAAAATAAAAAATGAATTTTTTTCAGAAACCACGATTTCAAGAAATTGATACCATTTTTGTATTTGAAATTTTGGAAAAAGGAAAACATATTTAGTTGAAAATTTGAAAAATAATATTTAAAAATGAAAATATGTGAAAATTAGAAAATAATAAAAATTTGCTTTCATTATTTTCATTAAAAATATTTTGTAAAATTAAAAAAAAAGTTGAAAACAAGCTTTAAATTTACTTAATGAATTCACTCTGATTTAAATTTATTAGCTTTAAACACAAATATATTATTTTTTAAAATAATTTTTAAATATCAAAATCTCTTACATTGGTTCAAATCCATGTAAATATAATAATTTTTTTTATTTTATTTCTCATGTTTCTATTATAAAAAATAGTATATCAAATATGTGTAATACCCTAAAAAATTTTATAAGATATATGACATTGTTTCGAGACCAAATTTAGTGAATTTTTGAGAAAATTGGAAATGAATCACATAAATAATTTTTATAAAATAAAAATTGATAATTGGATGTGGAAATCAATAAAAAGAACTATGGATGTGAGAATGGGTAAAATGGGACCAAATTGTAAATTCTAAAAAACTAGAGGATTAAAATAAACTTTACCAAAAAGAGAAAAGATGAATTATGTAGAACCCAATTATTGCCCGGGCCCAACAAAGAATTAACACCCATTTACATACCTAAAATAAAACCCAAATTTAAATCCCCAAACCCGGTTACAAAAGGACCCAATCTACTAAAGCCCAAACAAGCCCAAAACTAAAACCAAAAACAACCCTAACCCAACTTGCATTTTTTTTCAGAAACAAACCCAAACCCTAGGTGCGCCGCACCTAGGGTCTTCTGCCCTCTGCCCTTCTGACCCCTACCCGTTCGTGTCCCATCCACCGCCACTGTCAGAACAGCACCGCCACCGGCTCCACTTGGCCACTTACCTGCAAGCATTAAACGAGAAAGGACATAACCGAGTCCAAGTTGTAAAAAAAAACATGGCTATAAAAGTCGATTTGCATTTCTTTGTAAGGGGGATTCTTTTTTTCAGTTTATCAAATAGAAACAGATTCGAAATATAATACAAAAGAAGAAGTTCGAACACCAACAGAATCAGAGAAGTAAGAAAGCATTATAAACGCTAAAAACCACTAAAAAATCAAATCAGAGACTAAGGAAGGTGATTACTTTTCTCCTCGAAATCCTTCCTTTTCGTTTCTACTTCTTTTTTAACGCATGCATATATACATATATTTTTTAAAAGAAAAAAAATCAGCTTTTTACCTTCTCCGGCCACCGTACGGGTTGGCCGGCGCGCGACAGACGACGGCCGAAAATTGCACCGACCCCTGAACCTGCAGAGAAAAAAGAAAGAAAGATTAGAAGTTTTTTTTTAAACAAGCAGGAGAAATGATTTTTTTTGGAAAATTTGGGCCTTAAATAGCCTCCCAAAACGACGTCATTTTGAGGCTAGCCTTTAATGCCCAAAACGACGTCGTTTGGCCAGAGACCCGCGCGCGACCCGACCCTACTGAAGGATCCACGTGTTTTCGTCGATTAGGCTAATTGTGCTTTCGGTCCTTCTGCATATTTTAGCTTTTAAAATCAAGTTTTCTGTTAAAAATTTCGCGGGGTTGTGATTCGGTCCCTTTTTTTTTAAAACTTTGCGTTTTACTATTTGGGAAAATTGCGCTCCTCGTCCCCAGAATTTCGCGCGCATCACTATTTCGTCCTTTTATTGCTTATATTGTCTAATTTGGCTCCTTTACTTCTGTTTTAATTTTAATTTGGCCCATCTGATATATTCTTTTGCAATTTTATTTGTTATTGCAATTATTTTAATTATTTTATTATTTATATTATTATTATAATTACCTTATTTTTATTACTTAATATCTTTATTACATTTATTATATTAGAAATTTTGCATATATATATATATATATATATTTTATTCTTTGGTATAGATATTTTATTATTTACTTCCTAATTATTATTACCAGTATTAATATTAATATCATTTTATTCCTTCTTTTCAACAGTTTCTTTTATTATTTTTATTATTTTATTTTTCATTTCTTCATTACTATATTATATGCTATTATTAATGTTTTTATTATCATTTTATTCTATTTTTATTTCTACCGTTATATTTATCATTATTTTACTATTATTATTATTATTTTATTATTATTACTATACTACTATCATTATATTTATACATATATATAAGCATATTTTTCATATGTTATTACTGATTTATTATCACTATTATTATATATATATATATTTTACTATTTATTATTATCGTTATTTTTCTGTTACCTCTATATTATCATCATTATGTTTCTTATTTATTAATGTTATCGCTATCCTCTTAATATCGTTCTATATCATTGCTATTACGTGTCTTTTTCCATGATTTATGCAATACGTATATCTTGCTCAATTATTTTCAAACTTCACAACATTATTTTGTTAACGTATTTATACGGTCATATCATATTTTTCACGTTGTTACTCACCGTATTAATCTTTATTCGATATATATTAATTTTTAAAAGAGATCGATATTCCGTATTTAGAAGTTCGAGGAATCGTGTCCAATCGTGCTGGATTTCGATGCCCCGTTCATCTAAACGACTAAATATCGTTCTAAAGTTTTGATCGTGTTTTCCTAAATAAGGCAATATTGCGTGTTTGGACATTCAAAGAATCGTGCCCAATCGTGCTGGGTTTCGGTTTTTATGTTTTGGCCAAATAGCGGAATACCTTTTAAAATTGCAATATGAATTTTGGAAATCATGAAACGATCTTGGTATCGAGGGTTGAAACATCGTGTCCTATCGTGCAGGATGTGATATTTCATCTTTTCGGAACAAGAAAATTTTGATATCCAATTCAAATTATTCAAGCGTTTTAAAAAGAAGCGCAATGTATGAATTTTGGAAATCTTGAAACGATCTTGGTATTAAGGGTTGAAACATCGTGTCCTATCGTGCTGGATGTGATATTTCATCTTTTCGGAACAAGAGAATTTCGATATCCAATTTGAATTATCCAAACATTTCCTAAACGATTCGTATTTTAAAATCTTTTCAAATTTTCGACATTAAGACATTAATTAATCAAATGGGGTACCAATTTTGGGCGTATCGAGGGTGCTAACCCTTCCTCGTACGTAACCGACTCCCGAATCAATTTTTTGAGTTTCGTAGACCAAAATCGTTGTTTTGATAAATCAAACTGTTTATTAAAAACAACCGTTTTAAGAGGTGTCCCGATCACACCTCATAAAAAATGATTGGTGGCGACTCCCGTTCTATTTTCGTTTTCAAATCCCAAGTCGATTCCCGTTTTTCAAAAAATGGTTACGACAAATTATGATTGATTGGTTTGGAAATAATTTGGAATATGTATTGGAGTGATGAAAATCACTTTGGGACAAAATTAGAAAATTTTGAAAGTACAAGAATTAAATTGTAAATTTTCTACTTTTGTTGAGAAAACCGTAAAAGTGAAATTTCCTCCATCCAAGGATTATCAATAAGAATCAAATAT
The DNA here is from genome assembly GCA_005393395.2 of Gossypium australe. Classification (NCBI taxonomy): domain Eukaryota; kingdom Viridiplantae; phylum Streptophyta; class Magnoliopsida; order Malvales; family Malvaceae; genus Gossypium; species Gossypium australe. The sequence continues at coordinate 78,491,235 of CM016626.1, read as the reverse complement.
GATTTATGAGGATTGAGTTGATAATAATATTTTTTATGTGAATAAAATTGTATAAGTAAGAAGAAAAAAAGGGAGTAGAATAGTAATTTTCCCATGAAAGGGTATTTTGGTCATTTCTTAATAATTATATATTGGAAATGTTATTTCTTAATAATTATTTTGATTCATTGGATGTGACATATTGGCTATTTTGGCTCGACAATTTGTGATAACCAACTTGATGAACTCTAAGTAGATGTCACTAAAAGAATATATGCTTATGTATATGGGGTTGAGTTGGACCATAATACTCATATTGAAATGGTGATTAAAACTTTATCTAAGGACTTTGCAGACTTTAAGGTCGCTTATAACTTAGGAAATAGACTTTACACAACTCATGAAAGAGTTGCAATCTTATAAATTGATATTGAATGGTGGACGACCATGTTCGATTTGTAAAATAAATCTAAAAATAAAACTAAATAAATCGGGATCTTATCATGTCAAATCATCAAGAATAAATGAAGAATAAAACTAAATGCGGAAGCGTACCTGAATCCATGAATTCCTTGTAGTTTAACCGAATTTTGGGGATTTGATCTTCCAAATTAGCACACAAGAAATTTAGAGAATATTTGCTCTCTCTCTTTCCTAATGATGGGATATTAGAAAAGATACCTTGTGTATAATTTGGGGACCATAACCCTAATATTTATAACCTTAGCATATTAGTTATAATTAAATTCTAATTAGCCCATCATTAATTAGAGTTTAATTAGAAGAGTATCTACACATATTTATCTCATACTTTACTTAATAATTAAAAGCCCAATAGAATTCTAACCAAATTAGATCACTTTTAATTTGGGCTAACCTATCATGATAGTAGATAATAACATGTAATTATCCTTATTATATATGTGATGTCTAAATTTTCCAACAATCTCCCACTTGGACCACATATATATACTAATTACTTTATAATTACATGTCATTATATAACCTTATGAGCTCAAAAGTTTACTATCATATCCAAAAGGTTTTTTGAACAATCTCGTCCATTAATTATGTTAACATAGAACCAAGGCAACTTTCGTTACATATCTCGTAACTAAATCCATCCATGATCACGTATATTAACACAACCAAATGACATAGATCAAGTATGGATGTGTAGATGGAAATTACATGCAATATGATCTAAACATGTCTATTTCCAACTGGTCCTCTTTAAACTAAAGTGAGGTCAGTTTCAAAACAATAAACTGAGTGAATAAACTGAATACTTCATTTCTGATCAGAAAGTAACCGAATACATAAATGTCTGAAAACAAATAAAATATAAACTCCCACTAAATCATGATATCCTCAAACAATGTAACACCTATGTGAGCAGTGTGCTCATGAAAGACCTTAGGTGGTAGACCTTTTGTGAGCGGATCCGCTATCATGGAGTTTGTCCCAATGTGGTCTATGGACTATTTGACTATTTTGCACTCTTTCTTTTACAACTAGGAACTTTATGTCAATATGCTTTGACTTAGATGAACTCCTATTGCTATTGGAATACAGTACTGCTGACTTATTGTCACAAAATAATTTAAGTGGTCTTTCTACATTCTCCAAAATATGTAGCCCTGTGACAAAGTTCCGCAACCATATTCTATGGTTTGATGCCTCATAGCATGCTACAAATTCTGCTGCCATAGTGGATGAAGCTACAAGTGTCTGTTTGACACTTTTCCAAGATATAGCTCCTCCAGCTAACAGGTAAACATAGCCTAATGTAGATTTCCTACTATCTTGGCATCCAGCAAAACCAGAATCAGAATACCCAATGACCTCCAAAAGATCTGATCTCTTATACGTAAGCATGTAATTTTTTGTTCTCTAAAGATATCTCATAACCCTTTTGGCTGCTATCCAATGGTCTATACCAGGGTTGCTTAAATATCTGCCTAACATCCCAACAATGTACGCAATGTCCGGACGCGTACAAACTTTAGCATACATTAAACTCCCAACAGCTGATGCATAGGGGATCTTTTGCATTTCTCAAATTTCAAGGTTACTTTTAGGGCATTGAGTAAGACTAAATTTGTCTCCTTTAGCGACAGGGGTGTCACCTAGTCTACAACTCTGCATGCCAAACCTTTTAAGTACCTTATCGATATAGTTTTTTTGTGGTAATCTAAGAATACCTCGAGATCAATCTTCGATGTATCTGAATTCCTAAAACAAAAGAGGCGTCCCCAAGATCTTTCATCTCAAAATGCTTAGATAAAAACCTCTTGGTTTTGTGCAATAAGCCTATATCATTAGCGGCAAGCAAAATGTCATCAACATATAGAACCAGAAATATGTACTTACTCCCATTGAATTTGTGATACACACAATCATCGACAATATTTATCTCAAAACCAAACGAAACAATTATTTGATGAAACTTATGGTACCATTGACGAGAAGCTTGTTTGAGTCCATAGATGGATTTTGTCAATTTGCAAACCATATTCTTTGAGTCTTTTGACTCAAAATTTTCTGGTTGCACCATATAAATTGTTTCTTCAATGTCACCATTAAGAAACGCAGTTTTAACATCCATCTGATGTAACTCAAGATCAAAATGAGTAACAAGCGCCATGATTATCCTAAATGAGTCTTTCGATGAAACTGGAGAGAAAGTCTCTGTAAAATCAATACCTTCTTTTTGAGTATATCCTTTAGCTACAAGACGCGCTTTATACCTCTTCACATTACCATTTGCATCCCTCTTGGTTTTAAATATCCATTTACAACCAATTGGTTTTGCACCTTCAGGTAATGTGACAAGTTCCCAAACTTTATTGTCTTGCATAAATTTATACTCATCTTTCATGGCATCAATCCACTTTTGAGAATTAGAACTTTTCATGGCCTGATGAAAGTTGATTGGATCATCTTCCATCATTCCATTATCATCCTCATGTTCTTAGAGAAATACAATATAATTATCTGAAATAAAATTTCTCATTTCTCTTGTGGACCTCCTTAATGACACTTGTTCTTGAGGTTGTTCTTCTGGAACAATTACCTCATTTTGAATGAGAAGTTGTTCAACATTGTCTTGTAGAGGTTTTGGATTCACTTCTTGATCAATGATAGGTATAAGAACCTGAACATCGTTAAAAGTGATAGTAGAAACTGAGTTAGAATCCAATTCCTCCTTAAAAACAATGTCTCTAACCTTATTTCTCCCTCCAAACTCAACATCTTCAAAAAATATTGCAGTTCCTGTCTCAAAAATATTCCTTATTATGGGATCATAAAATTTATAGCCCCTAGATCGCTCAGAATAGCCAATAAAGTAGCTGCTTACTGTTTTAGGGTCCAATTTTTTTTCATGTGGCCTATAAGGCCTTGCCTCAGCTGGACATCCCCAAATGTGAAAGTGCTTTAGACTAGACTTTTGACCTGTCCAAAGCTCATAAGGTGTTTTTGCAACTGCTTTATTGGGTACTCTGTTTAGAATGTAAGCTGTTGTCTTTAATACTTCTCCCCAGAGGGACTCAGGTAAGGTAGAATGAGCAATCATGCTCCTTACCATATCCTTAAGAGTTCTATTTCATCTTTCAGCTACACCATTCATACTAGGTGATCCTGGCATGGTGTACTGTGGGACAATACCACATTCCTCTAGGAATCTCGTAAATGGTCCTGGACATTGTTCACCTGAGCCATCATATCTACCGTAGTACTCACCACCACGATCAGATCTGATGTTTTTAATCTTTTTGTTGAGTTGATTCTCAATTTTAGCTTTATAAGCTTTGAACACGTCCAAAGACTGAGATTTCTCATGAATAAGATATAGGTATCCATACCGTGAGTAATCGTCTATGAATGTTATGAAATATTGTTGACCATTCCAAGATGCCGTAGGGAATGGCCCACAAATATCTGTATGAATTAATTCTAAGACGTCCGAAGATCTGTTGGCACCCAATCTCTTGGTTTTGGTCTGTTTTCCTTTAATGCAATAGACACAGACATCAAAGTCTGTGAAGTCAAGGGACTCTAAAATACCATCAGACACAAGGCGTTCAATATTAACTTTTGAGATATGACCTAAGCGCTTATGCCATAATGATGCTGAATTTTCCTTATTTAAAATGCATTTAATACCACGTGATTCCACATGCAAGGTTTCATTATAGGATGCAATTGTTTCTAGCAAATAAAGGTTGTCATAAGTATTTAAATAACCAGTTCCAATAACATTTGAATTTAAAGACAAATTAAATTGATTGTTTCTGAATGAACAATAATAACCAAATTTGTCCAACAAAGAAACAGAAACTAAATTCCGTCTAAATGACGGTACAATATAAGTGTCTTTTAAATCCAAATAAAAACCAGTTCCTAATAACAACCTAAAATGCTCAATCGCTTCCACTTCTACCAATTTTCCATCGCCCACAGAGATGTGTCTTTCACCATCACTTGGCTTTCGATAACTCAGGCAACCCTGCATAGAAACACTTATGTGAGTAGTAGCACCAGAATCTATCCACCAAGTGTTTCTAGGTACTGAAGCTAAATTAATCTCTAAACAGACGAAATTAAGAATTATACCTTTCTTTGCACGCTAAGCATGATATTTGTTACAATCTTTCTTTACGTGTCCAGACTTGTTACAAAAGAAACAACTCTCTGTAGCTTGTTGTTGTTTCTTTTGAGCTGGACCCTTAGCAACTTCATTCTGATATTTTCTTTTCTTGCCCTTGTCTTTAGGGGCATTGGCCAAATGAGCACTTTCAGACTTATCACACTTCAACCTTTCTTCCTCTTGCACATAATGAGAAATGAGCTCATTTAGGGTCCATTTCTCCTTTTGACAGTTATAACTAATTTTAAATTGATTAAACTGTGCAGGAAGCGATACCAAAACCATAAGAACAAGCAATTCCTCAGAAAGCTCGATCTTAAGTGCCTTAAGTCTTGAAGCAGTATGGAACATCTCCATAATGTACTCCCTTACGTTTCCTTGACCCTTATACTTCATAAACATCAAAGAAGTCAGAAGTGATGTCATCTCAACCTTATCGTTTTTAACAAAATGTTTCTCAACTTCATCAAAGAAACCATTGGCCTGAGTAATCTCTTCAGATTCTATGCCCTAAAGGGTTCTGGAATGCTGTGTTTCATGATCATAAGACTCATGTGATTTGAACGATCCCACCTCTCAAAATCCCTCTTAACATCAGGGGTGCTTTCCGCAGTGAGAGGTGCAGGTTGTTCTTCCCTTAGTGCAAGGTCTATGTCCATACAGCCAAGCACTATAAGTAAGTGCATTTTCCATTCATTAAAATTAGTCCCATTAAGCATGGGTATAGAATTATATTAGCAGATATTGTGGCAGCAGAAGATGAATTAGCTGAATATAGAACAAAAAACAAGCTTAAATCAATATTCATAAGTAAACAATAAATTCAAGATAATGGCTAATCCCATCTCAAGATACCAAACACAACATTAATATCAAGTCTTTGGACAGTAATATTAACAGTAAGCGGTACTCTTGTTGTAGCAATCAAACATTGACAATAAATTATGTCAAACAATGAATTAATCTTTGGACTAACTTATTGCTCACATAAAATACCTTATAATTGTCACACGTTTATCACCACAGATGTCGTTGAAATTCTGCCAAATATTAACTTACCTTTGGGTCAATTAATAAACGCATGAATCACAAAAACATATAATCATCTTAATATTTCAAATAAACTAATCTACACAAAAGAAGTCACTTTGGCGGCATTTTGTTTCAACAAATTTATTTAAAATATTAGACATCCTTAATTAAAAGCCAAAATCTGAATTTATTTGTTTCAAAATATTTACCTTAATTTCATCTTTCAATCAAATTTGAAAGATAATTATATATATATATATATATTTCCAAAACATGCATTAAACCAATCAAAGCATGCATATATTATATAACAAAACATATATATGAATCAATTTCTGTATATATTTTATATATATATATATTTTTTTAAATGTCATATAGGATTAAAATAATAATCACATGCCTTGCAAATATCAAACTAGATTATATTTATAAAACCTTAAAACTTTATTTAAAGAATCGAAACCCAAAATTATCAAGAATCTCAAAGATTTAACATAATATATAATTAAAATATCAAATTCATAAAGAATAAATTCTTTCTCAATGATTCAACATGACAAAGCTCGGATGCCACTTGTTAGATTTGTAAAATAAATCTAAAAAAAAAACTGAATAAACTAGGATCTTATCATGTCAAATCATCAAGAATAAATGAAGAATAAAACTAAATGCGGAAGCGTACCTGAATCCATGAATTCCTTGTAGTTTTACCGGATTTTGGGGATTTGATCTTCCAAGTTAGCACACAAGAAATTTAGAGAATATTTGCTCTCTCTCTTTCCTAATGATGGAATATTAGAAAAGATATCTTGTGTATAATTTGGGGACCATAACCCTAATATTTATAACCTTAGCATATTAGTTCTAATCAAATTCTAATTAGCCCGTCATTAATTAGAGTTTAATTCGAAGAGTATCTACACATATTTATCTCATACTTTATTTAATAATTAAAAGCCCAATAGAATTCTAACCAAATTAGATCACTTTTAATTTGGGCTAACCTATTATGATAGTAGATAATAACATGTAATTATCCTTATTATATATGTGATGTCCAAATTTTCTAACAGACCAATCTAGAATAAAGAAGAAGCTAACTTAGCGATGTCTTCCTTCTTATAAGCCACCATTTTATTAGCCTTACAAGCAATATGGTCACTGAAATTTAGGCATTATGAGATGGTCTTTTACTTACAAAAGATATGAACATATCTTACTTACTTATTGAACTCGGTGTATTATTTGTGATTAGTCTAATGAAAAGACCTGCATCTGATAACATTATGCTTCAATCCTTAACTAATGATTATCAAGACTATTTTGAAGATTATACCACATAACCAATTGTAACATACTTTTGGTAAAGGAAGTTGGTGTGTTGATGATACACTTGCAAGGAAGGCTAGTAGTTTTAATGCTTTAATGTTAGTTTGTTTGATCGAATGTAATATTACGACCTATAATGTTACATTCTGAAATGAGATTATGATATTTGGATTATTAACATTTCGATCATCTTGTAATATCATATTATAGAATAGTATCAAAATGTCATAATATAAGGTGTAATCTCATTACTGCCTTTTATTAGATTATCTAATATTCCGAATGAAATATAAATTTGAGACAAAATACTGTTGGATTTTAATATATTAATAAATATAATTTCAATAATTAAAAATAACAGTGACTTATGTATTTTGTCTTTTGCTTTTTCATAAGACTTTGTTTTCCCGCCCAACATTTGCAAAGACCAAGGCTAAATGCTCCTTTATTTTCCAAAACCATTTTTGTATAATTAAAAAAAAATTAAATAAAAGGATAAAAGCCATCCATATTTTCAAGGATTACATATTGGTAGAAATGAAAAAGCAAATTTAGAAGTACAAGTTACTAAATGAATTAAGATTTGGACTTTGAAATATATTTATAAGTTCATGAATACAATTACTTTATTTTCTAAATCAACATGTGAAATATCTTTCTTATTAACAAGGTTGGGATCCTTTATATCATATAAGTCGTTGCAGTTTCTCTTATTGCATTTAATGTTGTTAAAAATAATTAGGAATTTAATTTATATGATAAAATCAAAATGGATTCCTTAAGCTATTGTGATTTTATGAGAATATTGAAGGTAAAAAATATGAATGAAAGAAGACAAAATTTTATAATAAGGAAAATATGATAAAATTTATTTTTAAGTGATATTATATTTGTCTATCAAACATATGAACATTACATTTTAATCAAATTAATTAAATAATAATATATCATATTTCACTAGTAATTTTATTACAAAATACAATCCAGCGTTTTAAGGAGACATTTAAATCATTTAATGAATGTTGAATTTCATGTATTATATTTTTATGACCGGTAAAGGCAAATAAATTTATATGATATAAATTTTCGATTTTTTCATGTTAATTTTACGGAGATTAAATATTTAAGTTTCTATTCTGCTATTAACTATGTTCCTATTTTCACAAAAAGTTTTCAACTAATTATCCGATTTTTGTTTTCAAACGCCGTATAGAGTATAGAGATTCAGATCAAGATCAGATCTGACAAAAACCCAAGTACACGTGTACGGTCCGATTGAGGGCCCATGGAATGTGATCGTGCAAAGGCACCATCTTATATCATCTCTTCCGCCAAAAACCTCAAAATCCTTTCCACCCTCTTTAGATCTGGCTCCAATAATCTTCCGTACAATTGCCGGTCCCATTTCCGGTCAACCACTGCCGGAAGGTTTTCCTTTTTTCCGATCACCGATCGTCGTGTTCATAACTAAATCAATCGTCTAATTGCAGGTATTTCCACAATGAAGATCTCTCCTTCGCTTTTTTTCTTTTTCTTCTCCCCTCTATTATCCGTTTGGTTAAAAATTGAGGAAAGTTTCTTCTCTCTTATAGTTTTTGTTTACTTCAAAATAAATGTTGTTTTAATTAGTGAGCTTTACAGTGTTTGAAGACTATTACTGGAAATGTAATAGATTTCTGGAATGGTTGAAGACTATGCGAGACTATTATTTGTTCTCAGAGTTTTTCAAGTGATTTATTCCCTGAATTTTGCAGATAATTACTTTAGCGATTAAAGGCTTCAATTCTCACGAAGTTTTACAGTCTCTGCTTCAGCCAGGAGTTATAGAACTTTGCTGTTTAGTGGTAAAGTTGTAAATTTGATCCTTGTTTAATGCAATATGATAGAGTTTTAACTGTTGGACTGTTACAGCAAAGTGGAAGCGAGGATTCATCCAAATAAAACTTTGAAATAAAGCTAGAAAAATGGTATGTTTTTATGTGCTTTGAGTGATGGGAGAAGGGTCTACTGGTTGCTTTCGATGCTGTTTTTCAGTTTTATGAGTATCTTTTGTGATTGATTTAGTGGTTTTAATTTTTATCATTAATTGTTCTGCAATTGCTTATTGCCTTGTCCCTTATGTAGTTTCGCATAGTTAAAGAAGGTTAAAATTCTGTATCAACTGAAAAATTATGCTTTTTGGTAAAAAAAAAAAAAAAAGAACTATAGATGATTGCGTCTTTTATTGCCAAACAGTTATAGTAGAGTAATTTAGGTGGGGATGCACTGATGAACCATATATAAGTATGGATATATGAGTGAAGAAAAATGTCAGTTTGACAATTTTCTACTTGGTAAGTTGTGTGTGTTGGTGCTGAAGTGCTGAGGTTGTCAAGGACCAAGGTGCGTCCTTAAGCGCTGTACATTAGCACTAGAGAACAAAAGTTATTTCAATCCTTCTTCAAGTGCATGCTTGGTGTGCCTAGTCAAGCTTTTGATAGGCGCAAAAACAAAGTTCACCTTATTGAAGTTGTCTATTAATTATGTTATAAATATTTATGGCATGTGATTAATCTTGATACTAGGTCAATGAAAAAGATTCAACTGTTGTTGTTATTCTCTTCTACGCCTCTGATTAGGAATTTGTTACATGTAACAGTCTTTCCAGAATCAAGGCATTTGGATGATGAAAGGTGCTGGGTGTTTAAACGATGGTGAGATGGTGTATGATACTTCATCTAGAATTGAGCCCAAGCGTTCTCATCAATGGTTTATGGATGGTTCCGAGACAGATATATTTCCTAACAAGAAGCAGGCAGTTGGAGTTTCAACTACCAACTTATTTTCTGGAATCTTGAATTCAAACCTGTCTCCATGGGGAAATGCATCTGGTTTTCATTCAATCTCGGGGCAGTTTGCTGAACGGTTATTCGACACCGAATCAGCTCGAGCTGTGAATTTTGATGATCGAAGCATGCCATCAGTTAGCAGTGAGAAAGTTGTCATGGGGAGAAAGCTTAATGAAGATATATTTACAAACGATTCTTCATTCTGTTTATCAATGTCTCATACACTAGAAGATCCTAGATCCGGGTTAAACCTTGGTGGGATTAGGAAGGTAAAAGTCAGCGAGGTTAAGGATTCGGAGAATATCATGTCTGCATCAATGGGATATGTGTTTAATGGGGTTGATAATACCTCTGTGTCAAATGATCATGCATACAACAAGGTGGAAGATGGTATTATGCCGATGGGTTCTTCTTATAACAAAGGGGATCCTATTGGTGACACCTATGAAAGGGAGAATAATGTTTTCATGTCTATGGGACAATCCTATAACAAAAGTGAGGATAATAATGCACTTGCAATGAGCAATACCTTCGATAAGGGTGAAAACACTTTCATATCCATGGGTCAAACATACATGACAGATGATAGTTCTGTAACTGTGTGTCAGACCTATGGTAAAGGAGATGACAGTGCCATATCTATCAGTCAAAGCTACAAGAAGGGTGACAACTATAATTTGTCAATTGGTCAGTCCTATAGTAGGGGTGAGAGTACTATTATATCGTTTGGTGGCTCTAATGATGATGATGATACAAATCCGCCAGGAAGGATTGTATCAGGCTATAATTTATTGATGGGTCAGTCTTCTGTCCAAAGATCTAATGCTTCGAGTGAAAAAGTATTGGTTATATCCAATAATATTATTGCCTCTGGAGCTGAAGTTCCTAGGAAGAAAGATGAGCAGAAAACATCCAAAAAACTTACTTCAAATGACTTCCCATCAAATGTTAGAAGTTTGCTGTCAACTGGTATGCTTGATGGAGTTCCCGTTAAATATATTGCATGGTCACAGGAGGTAAAATCTCATTACTTGTGTTCTTTTTGTTTACCTTATTGTCCGGTGATACGCCTGCTTCTTTATATGAACTTCAGAAGGAGCTCCACGGTGTTATAAAGAGTTCGGGATATCAATGTGGCTGTCAGACATGCAATTTTTCTAAGGTGCGGTTTCTCAGTTTTACCTTTTTTTTTTTTTTTTTGAGAGAATTGTGAAGGCACTTATGTGTGTGCTGATGAGCAGAGTTTCTACGTTCTCATAGGTGATCAATGCATATGAATTTGAGCGACATGCTGGTTGCAAAACAAAGCATCCAAATAATCACATATACTTTGAGAATGGGAAGACCATTTATGGGATTGTCCAAGAGCTTAGAAGCACACCTCAGAATATGTTGTTCGATGTTATTCAGACAATAACCGGCTCGCCTATTAACCAGAAGTGCTTCCGGATTTGGAAAGGTGATGTAAACTATTGAAATCGATTTGCTTTTCCTTTTAATTCTACCTATCTTGACTGACAAATTTAATCAGAAGGAAATGCTTCTTTTACGAGTGCACTTTATTGAGTAAAATAAAAAGGTCAGGTCTATTCGGCAAGTCAGGTTGATTTTGGATCGAATCTTTCTGGATTGGATCAATTCAAAATTTAAAATATCAGGGTCATTTTTGTTAAGTCAATTTCAGATTGGGTTCGAGTCATTTTTGGGTGTGGTTGGATGGGTTCATGTTGTTGACTTTTTATGGTCAAATCGGGTTTGGGTTTGGTTTTGGTTTAGGTTGATCGGATGGAGTTTTTGAGATGGGATACAATTGACATGCCTACTTTGCTCCTCTTTCTTTTGTCAGAGTCGTTTCTAGCTGCTACTCTTGAACTTCAGCGTATATATGGGAAGGATGAAATGAAACAATTGTCATAAAACAACCATTTTCATTTGCAAGGTAGGGTTAATCTCTGTTTTGTGAATATGAAGGAAGTGACTTTTTACGGGACTTTATGCTTGTTAATGGTGACAGCGCCGGGCGTGGGTTTTTTTTTTTTTTTAATTTACGGGGGTAGGGATTATGTTAAAAAGTAGGGAGTTAATGCCTGAAAGAGAGATACTTGTTATTTGTGTATTTGCTTGTATCTCTGCAAACATGTAGTCGGATATTAATTCAAGAGATAGAGATGAAATCTAAATTTTGCACCTTTGGTGGACTAAAGGAGGAACGGAGGAAACTACCTATCTTTATGCATTGTTTGCTTCTTTGAAGTACTTTTCTTAGGGTTTGATTAATTATGTGTACTGGTTTGAGCGAATTACTTGGCCAGCTTGGACAAAGATAATTTTCCTTTTGTGACTTGAATTTAAATTCAATAATAATTTGTTTATTTAAACTTTATTATAAAGTATTATATTGAATTGATAAGATTTAATATTTTATAATATATGAACAAAAATAATCATCGGTTGTTCAGACTCTTTTTTTGTTTGTTTTTGGTATTGCACCTTTGGTGAACTAAAGGAGGAATGGAGGAAACTACCTGTCTTTATGTTTTATTTGCTTCTTTTAAGTACTATTCTTTTAGGGTTTGATTAATTTTGTGTACTGGCTTGAGTGAATTACTTGGCCAGCTTGGACGAAGATAATTTTCCTTTTTTTTTTTTTACTTAAATTAGCATTCAATAATATATTTTTATTTGAACTTCATTATAAACTATTATATTGAATTGATATAAATATAATATTTTATAATATATGAACTAAAAAAATCATCGGGAGTTGAGTTCAGACTTAGTTTTCTGGTATTGACCATGGCCACATGTCTTAACCCATGAACTGAAATTTGATAATAAAAAAAAAAGTGATTTAAACCTGAGCTCAATTGAACTCTAACAAGGACATGTTAGAATGCTTACATCTTTTATAGAGTTAGAAAATTACGAAGAAAATACCGAGCTGGCCCCAAATCCTAGCCCACACACCAAACTCGAAAAATCCCAAAATGACTTTGTTCCAAATCTGTCCTATTGTCATCTCTAGTTATGCTCCAATTATTGGCACCGAGCGGTTCTTAGCTTCAACTCCAAATGTCAAAATCGTAGAGGCAACTTGCAAAAATAATTAATTTTGCAGGATATCAGGGATCTAACATTTCACACCAAAAGAGTAATAGATGCAAAATAGGTAAGCAGAAATTACAAACACGAAGAATATAATTACAGTTTTCCCAAATTCAAAGAGCTCCCTAGAGAAGAAAATATACCCTTCAGAGCTCATCATCGATCGTAGCTCAACCGCAGCAACCTGATTTTGGAGCATTTGCTGCAGCCCCTGCTGCCTGATCTTGTTGGTTAATTTTGATTGTGTTTGGCTGCAAAGAGGAAGACAAAGGATAACAGCAATTACAACAATATATATGTTTTAAAATATGTTGAAGGGATTGGATTTGCATAATTTCGAGTGAAAGATACAATACCTCAGCCTTGGAGTCACTATCTGCAAGTCTTTGCTTAGTGTCCCTGGCTATTGAAAAGAACACCTCCTCCACATTTAAGTTTGTTTTTGCACTCTGCAAGATCGGTTGGCTCTTGAGCATATATATCAGAAAGATCAACTAAACATAAAAGGGAACTACAATATCTGCAGTAAAAGTTACATACAGTCTCAAAGAACTTAATGCCATATTCATCAGCGAGAGCTTGGCCCTTCGAAGTAGGGACAGCCTGCAAAAATAAGTTCCTCATCAACTTGACAAGCCTGACATGCCGAAAAATAAGGGTAACCATAAATGGAAGTGAATACAAGCATGCATGCACGTTGGAAAGAGAAAGAGAAACAAACCCTTTTGCTTTCATCCATGTCAGCCTTATTACCCACCAGAACCTTGTTGACATTATCAGATGCATGTTGTTCAATATTACGAATCCAATTTCTAATGTCTAGGCAAAAAAGTACATTAGTTGAATTGATAAGATCATTATAATGGAGAAAGAATAAAATTTCAAGTCACTATAAAATTTCAAGTCACTGGATAAGGAATATACTTTCAAGTTTCAACCTTCCGGGAAGCAGAAAGTTTTGAATAATAATCATTATTTGGTGGAACATTAAGCATTTCTAAAGATTCAGAGGTGGATAAGATAAGAACAACTTATGTAAGAAATCAAAAAGAAAAAAGGTTCAGTAATTACTATTGAAAGATGACTCATCAGTCACATCATAAACAAGCAAAATACCCATAGCTCCACGGTAGTAAGCTGCACGGTAAGAAAGTATAACTTAATTGGCCTGTTCCAGAAGACAAAAAATTCAGGATGCATTTGGGAGTAGAAATCTGAAGCACGAGCACCCCCTTGCCCGCCTCAAAGGTGTAAACCAATACAAGTAAAAGGAAAAAGAAAAAGGGGCAAGCAACCATGCTTGGGGGGTGAAATAAAGAAAATACCATGTAGAGGTAAAATTTTCAAACACACTCAGAGATAACACTACTATTGAACACCTTCAATCAAGACTCCAGAAAAATATGAAACTCGGAGCTTCTGTTCTTCGTAATTTTATTTCCAAGTCCTGTCATACAATTCAAGAGTATGACAACATACAGGTTATAGAGTGTGTGAGAGAAAACTGTGGAAGCAGACAAACTCTAAAAATCACAGAGATGAACAGAAATACAACGACAACCTCGAACCAAAACGGAGCAGTTATTGAATTTGACAATATTAGGGTGAGAACAAACGGTAAGTTACATCATACAACAACACTTGCAATTAACAGGCTCAAGTGAAATGGTGCCAAGTCATGCTATCAAATTTTTTCATCAACCAAATAAGCTACAATGCTATAGACCATTTATTTCCAGTCAATTACACCTTCAAACCCAAAAACTAACCAGTTGTAATTGTACGAAACCGCTCTTGCCCGGCAGTATCCCAAATTTGGAGTTTGATCCGTTTGCCATCAAGCTCTATAGTCCTGATCTTAAAGTCAATCCTGCCAAAATAATACATTACCTTATTAAACGACATGCCTCTTTTTGAAACAAAACTTGTAACAATAATAAGACTACTACTATTCAAAAAACACCTACCCGATGGTTGTGATAAAACTTGTAGTAAATGAGTCATCTGAAAAACGCAAAAGGAGGCAACTCTTACCCACACCTGCCAACACAAAAGCATAAGTAAATAGACTATTCACAACTCAAATTGAAAAGAATGTGCCAAAATACCAAGAAAAGTTCCTGTAAAATAAGTAGTTCCTAATTAAAGGCAACTACGACTATTCGTAGCAGAGATGGAAATTAAGAAACGGGTCTCAAGCAAATGAACAAGCTACTGACTCCAATCAAATCATCAAAATACTAATTGAGACAGAATACAATATCAAATATATTCCTACGAAAAATGCCATCAGCAATTAGCTTAGATTCACCATAAAAGCAGCCATTCTTTTTTTTCTTTTTTCCCAATCAACCTGGCTAGTACAATAAAATCTCCATACTAAGATAATCTATAAAGCTAAAATGAAGCTTAACTTAAGGTAAAGGTCTTTAAATACACATCTAACAAAATAAACCAAAAAAAAAAAAATCAAATCCTTTCAACGAGCGCTAACATTTCGCAAAAACAGTGTAGATTAACAAGTAGATCGCCTTTCAGATCAATATCAGATCAATATATATATATATATATATATATATATATCAATATCAGATCAATATATATATATATATATATATATATATATATATATATAAGAAATAGTTACCGCTGTCGCCGATCAAAAGGAGCTTTATGAGGTAGTCGTAATCGGCTCGAGCTCTTGCAGGTGGAGCAGCCATGGTAAGAGAAGAAACTTATCGAATCAATAAAAAATAAAGGAGAAAATTAACAACCCTTAGTTCCCCACCCACCCCCCCCCCAAAAAAAAAAGAAAAAAAGATTCGATGTTAATAATCAAATGTAAAAAAATTAAAAAAAAAAAGAAGTTTGTTTTTTTTTAAAGAAAAAAATTATTTAGTGAAATGAAAGGGAAGCAATACCGGGTCAGGGAAAAGAAAGTGAGATCTGATGAAAGGAGATAGAGAAATGAGGAGAAAAGCGTCTTTGGAACGTCAGCACCTGTCGGCCGTTGAAAATTTTATTTTTATTATTCTTCTTTTAAATAAAGAGAGAAAACTAAAAAGAGAGTTTATTTGGTGGTTAAAATTTTTCATAAATCCCTATACTATTTACAAATTAAAAATTTAATTTTTATATTTTTATTTTAAGAATATAATCCTTTTATTTTTCAAATTTCAAAAATTAAGTGCAATTATTAATATTATTATATTTTTTATATCACATTTTGAAATAAAACTACAACTAAAAAGAGTACAAGAGAACAAGGACTCAAGGCATCTCTTAACCTTTATTTGGTACATAAGGAATTTGATTTATCCTTGATGCAACGGTCATCGACGAACAGAAAATAGCTGGTTGAAGCGACTGGCATTTACTAAACTATTAATTAAACGACATCATTAGTCATAGATATATGCCGTGGAATTGGGTATCCCTAGTCGTTCTCATTCCAAAGTATCACCTTAAATTTTGTTTAAGCACCTAAATCTTTGTAAATGAGTGTTGAAGTCCGTTTTAAACTTATTCATATTATTTTATTAAAAATATATTAAAAATTATGTTATTTTTAATTTAATAGCTAATAAAATATATTTATTAAAATTTTAAATATAAATTGAACATATTCTTTTTATTGTTTATATTATAGTATTATATTATATTTCGGATTTAATTTTTAAATGATATAAATTATGTAATATATAAAAGAAACTAATATGTTAATTAGAAAACGGTTGGGTTGAGTGAAGCTTGAACCTTAAATGTTGAAGCATAATCCTAACCCATATTTTAAATAAACTTTTTTTTTGTCAAAATTTATATTTCGAATCTAATATTTTTGTCTAGAACTTTTCAAATATTGGATAAGATTTTGAGCTTGAACAGGTAGCCCAATAACTCTAATACTAGTTGGGACAAAACTAGGGCTTCTGTTAGGACCGTTTTTAACTTATCAAAACTCTTTTGACACACTTTTGATCACAAAAATTTTTCATCCTTCTGCAAAAGTTGAGTCATAGGTGTGGCCAACATTGAGAAACCTTTCACAAATATTCGGTAGTACCCCGCCAACCCTAGGAAACTACGTACTTCAGATATATTCCTCAATAGATTCTAATCTAAGACAACTTTGATTTTATTAGGATCCACCTTGATACGGTCAACAGAGATAGCATGACCTAAAAAGGTGGCTTCCTTAAGCCAAAATTCGCATTTGCTGAATTTGGCATACAATCGATTTTCACGAAGGGTGTTTCGTTAGAAGGGATTTGTCACTCTCCATGCGAACTCAAGCTCGCAACGAAGCCATAGTTGCCATAGATTTTCTAATTTGAGCATCGACTACGACATTTGCTTTCCCCAGATGGTAGTTAATTGCTAGGTTGTAATCCTTTAACAATTCTATCCAATGCCGCTAACATAAATTCCATTCTTTTTGAGAGAGCAGGTACTTCAAGCTCTTATGGTTAAAAAATATGTGGCACTTCTCTCCGTACAAAGAATACCTCCAAATATTTAGGGTAAGCACAACCGCGACCAATTCGAGATCATGCGTCAAGTAATTTCTTTCATACGGTTTGAGTTGACAGGACGCATACGCTATGACTTTCCCACACTACATAAGAACACAAACAAGGCCATTTAAGGAAGCATCGATGAAAATCACGAATTCAATCCTTGATACAGGTTGGGAGAAAACCGAAGCTTATGTTAGGATGGTTTTTAACTTATCAAAACTCTTTTGACATGCCTCTGTCCACAAAAAAATTTCATCCATTCGCAAAATTCGAGTCATAGGTTTGACTATAATTGAGAAACCTTTCACAAATCTTTGGTAATACCCCGTTTAACATCCCGAGATAGGGCTTGGAAGTTTTGGCCTCGCAAGTAAGGGTTCGCCAAAAGAAGTTTCAGCAATAAGTTCGCCTGAAATTCGGTAAAGCAATATACGCCAAAAGATGATGTAAGGAGTTCGTTAGTCTATTTGACGAGCTAGGGTTTGCCAAAGTCGAGTCAGACTCAAATTAGGAAATAAAGATATTGAGTATCTAGGATTAGAGGTGCTCATGGGCCGGGTTCAGGCCGGGCCCAACAAAAAATTTAGGCTCATTTGCTAGGCCTGGGTCCAACCCGAAAAATGGGCCTAAAATTTTGCCTAAGCCTAACCCAGATAAAAATGCTGAAACTCAGGCCCAGCCTGGCCCTCTATATTAACTTTTTATATTATTTTTATATAATTTTTAAATATATATAATACATCAAAAATATTAAAAATATTAAAATAAATATTTCCCAACAAATTGGAAATAAAATTTAAAAAATATGTATACTTAAATAACACTAAGATAGATGCAACTTAATAAGCAAATGCCTCTAAAATAATAATAAAATTAACAAGAAAACAATTGTTATACAAAATGCAAACAATAATAACAAAATAATAGTAACATAATAATGAAATGGTAGCAAAATAGGGAGAAAACAACAAGAAAATAGCATTAAAACAACAAAAAATAGAATTTTTTTGTCCTTTTGTGAATTCGGGTCGGGCTCGAGCAAAAAATTCCTTGCCCGAGCCTGACCTAACTTTTATACGGGCTTTATTTTTTTCCCAATCCCATTTTTCGGGCCTATATTTTTTGTCTAAAACCTCTCATTTTTCAGGCGGGTCTTCATGCACATAACCTTTTTCTAAACTAAGGTTCCTAAGTCTAGTAGGGTATCCTAAGATCACTAAGACACTTTGTAACACCCCTATCCCGTCTCCATTGTCGGATTAGGGTTACAGAGTATTACTGAGCAAAATAGAACATTTAACTTCACAATAGACATAATTATACAATTAAATACTAACATATAACATTTAAATCTAATCATAGCAAAAATATACTTATGGGCCTTAAATCGAGCCTACGGGGCCCTAAAAATAGTTTAGGAACAATTTAGGATCAACTCAAAACAAAATAGAAAATTCTAGTAAAACATGAAAATTTGGAAAACAGGGGTCACACAGCCGTGTGATATAGCCCAGATTGTGTGAACATTCGAAGTCTGGACACACGACCATGTCTCAACCCATGTGTTCGCCCGTGTGGGTATTCAAAATAGGGCCACACGGCCATGTCGTAGGCCGTGTACTAGACCATGTGTGTATTCGAAGTTAGGTCACACGGTCGTGTCACAGGCCGTGTGCCAGACCATGCCACAAACTGACTTGGACACAAGGTCATGTCATAGACCATGTGAAACCTGCACATAAAACAATAACTACACACGACCGTGTGACAGCTCGTGTCCCAAGCCGTGTACTCCATTTTTAACCCCTAAATCAAGCCAATTCAAGCACCATTTCTTGCACCATTTCTTGCACAATGAGACATACCATATCTAGCCTATTTCACATGTAACAACCCGTTTTTAGTCAAATCGGAACAGTGGTTTTGGGACCACAAATCCGAAGTCAAAATTATTATTTTATTATAATTCTAATGTTTATAGCATGATTTAATGATTGTGTGAAAGTTTTGTTTAGAAGTTTTATCATTTGAGTGTTTAAGTCGACAAAAAAGACTAAATCGCGTAAAGTGTAAAAGTTGCATCCTATTAGTTAAAAGTGCTTAATAACTATAGAACCTTAAAGTAAGAGTCCTTAAGTGGAAATTAGACCATATAAATTGTGAGTGGACAATTATGGACATATATTAAGTGATTTTAATGGTTTAATATCAAGGTTAAAAAGGTAAATTGGTAAATAACCTTAAGTAAATAACATAAAAATTAAAGTCATCATATTTCTTAGTCTTGCTCCACCGAAAATTAAAAGAGAGAAAGCCATTTTTGAAGACCTAGGTTTGGCCAAAGCATTTTTTGTCAAATTAGGTACGATTTTCATTTCGTTTTTAATGATTTCTGTGTTTTTGAGATCGTTGCAAATAGGTCTAGCTAGCACAGGGACTAATTTGCAAAACTGTTAAAGATTTTGAGTGTTGCCATTGATGAATAAGCATGCATTTTAAAGTTTCTTGTTAGATTATGAATGCTTGTTGATAGATATACAAGTTTAAGTGATTTTTAATGAAAATACAAATTAGGGATTAATTTGTGAAAAGTGTAAAATTCATGGTTAAAATGTGAAATAAAAAAATATGGGCTGCTAGGGGCATAATGGTAATTCGGATAGCATGGGTTAGTATTGAAATTCATGAATTTGTGATTTTATGAAATAAGGACTAAATTGTAAAAGTTGTGAAACATTAGGGGCAAATGTGTAAAATTACCTTAATGAGTGTTTTGGACTAAATTGAATAGAGAGATGATTAAATAAGTTAATTTTGATTACATATAGATCAAGAAAAGTGAAACTCGGATCTAGATCGAGGGAAAAACAAAGTTCTCAACTAATCGACCAGTTTAGCTGTTTTTACATCCTAGGTAAGTTTGTATGTAACAAGCTTTGTTATAATTATATTTTTAATGCTTTGATATTGCATAAGCTGTGAATACGAGATTACAAACATATTCGACAATGATTCGATGACAATTCCGCATTGAAATTTTCGATTGAACTTTAGGAATAGATTTGGATACTAGTGACATGTCATTAGGGGCTTTACGTGATTATGTGATCCGGTGTTGGTCCTGTACGTCCTACCTGTGGCTGAGTATACCGGCATGTGTTGTGGTTACTTGACAGCTTGTGTGAGCAGCACCGTGTAGCTACGTCTTGACCCACAACTTGTGTGAGCAGACCCGTTGATAGCTCGAGAGTGTGTAACACCCTCACCCGTATTCAACGTTGAAATATGGTTACGAAGCATTAGCGGACTTATAAAAGAATTACACATACATTTCTCAAATATTTTTCACATTTCATGTAATCATCATTCAACATCAATCATAATGTCCCTAATACGAGCTTACGAGGCTCAAACATGCTTTGGAAGTGGTTTGGGACTAAACCGATAACATAGGAAACTTTTACCCGTGTCACTCACATGGCCAAGAGACATGCCCGTGTCTCAGGCCGTGTGGACATTCGAAATGGGATCATATGGCCGTGTCCAACCTCGTGTAACTCTTTGACTTGGGTCACACGGCCAACACACATGCCCGTGTGGCTAGCTCGTGTGCCCTAAAAATGGCCATACACACCCGCGTGCCAGGCCGTGTGCTAGGCCGTGCCAAACCTGTAGGGTATACTGGCTTATGCCACACGGCCAAGTCACACGCCCGTGTGTGAGGCCGTGTGGAGCATACTGACTTGATTTCAATTTCAACACCAGGGGACACACGGGTGTGTAACATAACCGTGTGTCACACACAGCTGAGACACACGCCTGTGTCTCTGCCCATGTGGACAAAAATAGGCTATTTACTAAGCCGTTTTTGCCACCCAAATCTTCAAATACCTACATTAACCCAATTGGCACAAAACATGGCACATATAGACATTTAACTACTCTCAATCAAGTATCATTTATACCATCTCAATTCCAACAACTAACATGCTTATAAACTCATGTTTTCCCCATTCAAATATACCAATTATACCTTTTCCAAACATACATCATCATGTACCAATCCACAAGCACATAGCTTATCAATTATCAACCATTTGACTTCTATAATACCAACTATCAATAACATTTCAAAATCAACCTCAATCACATAACATAAGCCATATGCACACTTATATATATATACATAACCAAACTAACCAAGTTAAGCATAAACTCATGGCTATATATACAAACCAAAACATAACCATTCACAAGCCATCTCAAATGGCAAAACTCACTACCACAATACATATCAAAATGACCATAATCCTATACATGCCATATGACCAAACCATAAGCTCAAAAGTACCAAAGTGATGGTTGGATAGTGTGACGATGTCTCCGACGATCCCCGAATCCGAGATAGCTTTGAAATCACTATAAAACATGGAAAAATAAACAAAGTAAGCTTTATAGCTTAGTAAGCTTGTATGAAAGAAACTCAACTAATCATAAATACACAAATCGTCAATTTGAACATATTAACATGTAATTCATGATAACTAACAAACCTTTCACATGCTTAATCATATGCTTATATGCAAACTTCATAACTTCTTCAATTTAAAGCTCATACTATCCATGTACCTACCTGTACCAATCCGTAACGAGCTCATACCTATTCAGAATACTATTGAATACTCGAAATCTCGCACACGAAGTGCCAATACATAGCCGAAGTTATTTTAATCTCCCACACTAAGTGCCATGCATGGCCGAAGCTATCTAGATCTCGCACACTAAGTGCCATAAATAGCCGAAGCTATCTCGATCTCGCACGCTAAGTGCCATATATTGCAGAATCGTCATCAAACATGACTGTAGTATCGTGTACACAATTTATACAATATCATAACATTTAAAGCATAATTGTAAAAATGTTTATTACATACGAACTTACCTCGGATGCTAAAACGGCAAAACAAGTTAACTATTCCGTAACTTTGTTCTTTCCCCGATCTAAGTCTGTATGTTGCCTTTCTTTATCTAAATATAATCAAATTTAGCTTATTTAATTACATTGCTATTCAATTTAGTCCAAAATACACTTTAAAACACATTTATACTTTTACCCCTAAAATTTCACAACTTTTACAATTTAGTCCTTATTTCATAAAATTACAAATTCATGAAATTCAGCCACAACCCATGCTAGCCGAATTTCAATTAGGTCCCTAGCAGCCCATATTTATAATTTATTTCACATTTTAACCACAAAGTTTCCACATTTCACAATTTAATCCCTATTTTGCATTTTCACCAAAAATCACTTAACAAAACTTGTTTATATATCAACAACCATTTATAATCTATCATTAAAAATCAAAACACACATGTATTAATCAATGGAAACATTCAAAATCTTTAACAGTTTTGCAAAATAGTCCCTGGGCTAGCTAGACCTAGCTGTAACGATATCAAAAACATAGAAATCACTAGAAATGGAACAAAAATGGACTTACAATTAAGCTTGGAAGTAGCCTAACCTTAGAAAGCTTCCATGGTTTTCTTATGCTTGAATTTTCATTGGAATCATTGAAGAAGAAAGATGATAACATTCTTTTTATTTATTAAATTTTAACTTAATTTAATAATTACTTATTTACCCTTTACTTAAACATTAAAACATGTAAAAATAATGTCCATAAATGTCCATTTAAGCAACCAGTGATATAATTACAACATAAGGACCCCAAATTTAATAATCCATAGCTATTAGATAACTTTAACTAATAGAACTCCACTTTTACACTTTAGTCCTTTTTATCAAATTGACCAACCAAATGATAAAATTTCTCAACGAAATTTACACACAGACATATTATCATGCTGTAGACATTAAAATAATAATAAAATAATTATTTCAACCTTGGATTTATGGTCCCAAAACCACTATTCTGATTTGACTAAAAACGGGCTGTTACAACTGTAACAGTCCGAATTTGACCCTAATCGGAATGGTGGTTTTGGGACCACGAATCCGAGTCTGAAAAATATTTAAATATTATTTCCTATGTTAATTATATGTGAATTAGTATGTGTGAAAGTTTAGTATAAAAATTTGATTGTTTGTGTGCTTAATTAAATAAAAGGACTTAATCGCGTAATGTGTAAAAGTTACAAACTATAGTGAAAAGTGCCTATTTGATAGTGGCTTTTTAGTATGAAAGCCTTAGAGGGAAAATTTCCCATTTTTAAGGGTAGTGGACGGCAAAGGTCATCAATGCCCTTAGTTATTATGTTAGATTTATTTTTAATTAAAAGGCTAATTAAGTAATTTAGTAAATACATAATATATGTTATCATAAAACAAAAAAAAAATGAAAGCCATTAGTGTTCATCTTGTTCTTGCCGAATGTAAAGGAAAAGAAAAAAAGAAAATAAAAAGGTTTTAAGGTTCGACTACTCTTCAACTTGATTCAAGGTGAGTTTTTGATCGGTTTTCGATAATTTCTACGTTTTTGTAAACGTTGCTGCGAAAGCTTTAAAACCCGTGTCTCAATTTCATGAATTGATGATGTTTGTGTATAATGCCATTGATGCTATGTTGAGTTTTGTGATGTTTTATGGTGTTAAATGATAGATAAGTGATTGATGAACATACTTTGTTCTTGAATTTTTGATGAATTTAGCTAAATAGGGCTAAATTGAGAAAATAATTTTTTGGGGGGTTAAAATGCAAAATAAATGAAATTTAGGGACTTATATGATCATATGGAAGATTCAGCCTAGCTAGTTTGTTGTGAAATTTTGCTTAATTTGTGTTTTGTGCAAATAGGACTAAATTGTAAAAGTGTGAAATATTAGGGGCAAAATGGTAATTTTCCCATTTAGGTGTTTTTGGATTAAATTGAAATGAATTGTGCTTGAATGAGCTTATTTTGAATATGTTAAGATCAAGAACAAAGAAAAACGGACTTGGATTGGGGAAAAGCGAAAGTTAACGAATAGCCGGTCTTCGTCGTCCGTCGATAGTCGAGGTAAGTCTCTAAGTGAATACGTGTCGTAAATTATTTACATAACTTGATAAATGCTGAAATTAGAAATCATTGAGACTATATATACAATTGCTGAATTTGATTAAGAAAAATATGTGGTTTGGTGGAATTATTCAAATGTTAGAAGTACTTAAATAATTGTACAATGAGATTTCTATGAGAAAATAGTTTGATATGTGAAATGATTCATGTGAGATATCTTTAAGTATTACTATTCGGGCTTTGAGCCTAGCAAGCCTTGGGCTGGTGAATATATATCGGGCTTATTGCCTAGCAGGCTTAATGCCGGTGAAAAGATATCAAACCTCAGGTCTAGCAGGCTTAGTGCCGGTGTGAAAAATTCAGGCTTATGCCTAGCAGGTTTAATACCGGTGATAGAATATCAACTTGTGGCTTATGAGAGTGCAATGTGATGCTTATGGGGCAAGTAAGTTGTTATTACGAGATATTTATTTTCGGCCATACAGGTAAGGGCCTATAAGATATTTAATTGAGTTCCTATATCTGATCAAATAAGTAGGCATATATGTGTGTGTCATTTGAGCAAGAATGTGACTAAATATTGTATATGCATATTTGGCCTTTGGTATGTGATTATAATATTTTTACATGTATATTAAATACTTAGATATTCGAATGTTGAATGGATAAGTATATATAAGTTCTTGTATGTGGCTTCAATGAATGATGTGCATATGAAATGAGTATATGGCTGAAAGTTTATACGCACTATTAGATCTTGAACCGAGATAGTAAATTATTTGTTTAAGGTAAGATAATGAAGTATGTGTAGCTAAATAATGCATTGGGGTTCGGCAATGAGATACCATACGAGCTTTTGTTAAAGTTTAGTTGATATTAAATATTTGAATTATTTTTAATGGCTTAAGACTTACTAAGCTAGTTAGCTTACTCTGTGTGTTTTTCACTCTGTTTTATAGATTTGGTCAAGCTACGAGCTCAGGGGATTGTCATTGAAGTCATCCACACTATCGACTTGTTTTGGTACCTTTAAAGTTTAGATTTCGAACTTAAGGCATGTATAGGCTAGCTTAATGCTTGAATATCATTTTGTTGATGTATATAAGCCATGCGAAAATGGCTTGTTTTATTATTAAATAATCTAAAGTTATGCAAGTTATGATCAAGTTAAGTGTGCATGTTTTGCTTAGATGAAGAGTATGGATATGTTATAAATCATGCCAAGTATGAAAGTTCGTATATGTATGTTTGATGTGAAATCGTTATATATGAATTTTTGCTAACTCTTGAAAGTGAATATATGTAGTGGTTTATCAAGTAGGGAATGAGTTTTGGTATACATTGCTTTTGGATGTGTAGTATAAAAACATGAATTTATCTTATAAATTTTGTATTCGGCAATATGTATCATTATTGGATAAGTATTTGAATAGTACATTCAATTTTTGAATGGCATTGGTGCATGTGTGTTCAATTCAATTTACGTGATTTGGTAGTGAAATGGCCAAATTATGGTAATATGGCCTTAATGGTATTCGTACATGATGCTTAATCTTTATAGAAATACAATCGGTAAAGTATGTATACATGTGTTAGTAACATATTTGATTTTCGAATCTATTATGTCATGCTTAGATTATAAGTACGGTTGCCATGTGAGTTCATTATATGCACAAGTATAATTATATGTTTTGATATGAAGTATCTTTTGAAGCCTTATAAGTTGTGATGTAGTAAGTTGACACTTGTGGTAATTGATGATGTTTCAGTCATGGATTGATGAATGTTTACTAATGAAATGCAAGAATTAGAAAACAAATCAACTTGGAGAATTACTTTATATGGTAAAATGTATATTCGGCCAAGTGTTAAGGATTTTTGTTGAAACATACTACTATGTGAATATGGCTAAATGGCTTATATTGTGTATTTATAAATGTTAAGTATTTCATGAAATCACAGTACACTTTATGTATTCGAATATGTCTGCTTGAGTTGTAAAATTTTGATATGGTTTGTATTATGTTTAGTAATGCCCTTTAATCCTAATCCGGCGACTGATACGGGTTAAGGGTGTTACAACAACTCTCCCCCCTTAGGGATTTTCGTCCCCAAAAATCTTACCAGTGAAGAGGTTAGGGTACTATTTTCTCATAGCTTCTTCTGGTTCCCACGTAGCCTCTTCAAAACCGTGTCGTTGCCAAAGTACTTTCACTAAAGCTATGCGTTTATTTCTTAACTCTTTAATCTCTCGAGCTAAAATTCTGATCGGTTCCTCGTTGTACGTCATATCGGGTTGAATTTCAATCTCTACCAGAGAAATTACATGTGAAGGATCCCATCTATATCGACACAACATCGACACATGAAATACATTGTGGATTTTCTCTAATTCGGTCGGCAAAGCTAATCGATAAGCCACTGGCCCTATTCTTTCAATGATCTCATACGGCCCGATGAATCGCGGACTCAACTTACCTTTACGACCAAATCGAAGTATTTTCTTCCAATGAGATACTTTCAGAAACACTTTATCACCGATTTGAAATTCAATATCTTTTCGTTTCAAATCCGCGTATGATTTCTATCGATCTGAAGCTGTTTTCAGACTGTTGCGAAATACTTTCACTTTTTCTTCAGTCTCTTAGATCAAATCAACCCCGTGAAGCTTTTTCTCACTAAGCTCTACCCAGTACAACAGAGTTCTGCATTTGCGGCCATACAAAGCTTCGTACGGTGCCATTTTTATACTCGATTGAAAGCTGTTGTTATATGCAAATTCAACCAATAGAAAATATTTCTCCTAGTTGCCTTCGAACTCTAAAACACAACATCGAAGCATATCTTCGAGAATCTGTATTACTCTCTCAGACTAACCGTCGGTTTGTGGATGGAATGCAATACTAAAGTTCAATCTTGTACGCAGAGTTTCTTGCAATTTCTTCCAAAATCGCGATGTAAATCTCAGATCTCTATCTGAAATAATCAAAACTGGCACCCCGTGCAATCTAACGATCTCTGAAATGTACAATTCAACCAATTTATCAAGTGAATAATCATTACATACTGGAATGAAATGTGCTGATTTCGTTAGTCGATCTACGACAACCCAGATAACATATTTATTTTTCGGAGACAGAGGCAAACTCGATACAAAAACCATTGTAACTCTATCCCATTTCCATTCTGGTATCAAGATAAACCGTAATTATAAGATATTTTAATCCCACATTTAGCTTGTTTTTGGATGACTTATTCCCAGTTTATGTAAAAAGGTGCTCTTAATCCTTTCTTTTCATGTTTTACACTCAGGAAAGCACCCAAGGATGAAAAGAACGAGAAATGGGCTTAAAACGGACCAAATTGGGCTAAGAAAGAAATCGACACGGCCTGGCCCAAAACTAACACGACCGTGCCTCATTAAAAGTCTGAGCACGACCTGGCAACGATCCACACGGGCGTATGGCCGTGTCCCTGTCGCTGGAAAGATAAATTTCATTCGGGAAAGGATACTTGGAGGCAAAGAAACACATTCGAAAGCCTATTCAAACACCCTATTAGGAATTCTACTTGAATTAGGATACTTAGGGGCCAAGTAAGGCATCACAAAGTCTATATAAACACCCAAGGGGGTAACTTGAAAGGGGAGTTCGGCAGAAGCCGAAACAGGCGTCAAAGCTAGGCCAAGGAGTCAAGCCGAGAAGGTCAGAGTTAGGGAATAACGCGAGGATAGCCAGTTGATCCATCCCAAGAAGCCGGAGTTATACTCAAGACTGCGGAATTCTCCTTCAATTCCTTCAGGGGATTTTAGGATTTTCTTATGTTTTGTTTTATCTTTTCTCTTGAGATGTTGTTTTTATTCATTATGAACTAAATGTAAGAGTATGCCCAAAGATCAATCATGAGATGGTTGTAATAACATACTTAATTTACCATGTTTATTAATATAAAGCATTGTCATTATTATTTCAGTTTTTCTTTCTGTGTGTATAGATAAACTGTTTTATAATAATGTCCTGAGAATAATATGATTATTCTTAAAATATCCTTAGTCGAGTATTATTATTGACTAGGACAATAATAATGCATTAAGACTAACATGTAGTTGATTGATGATAAAGAGTTGTCATTGATATGGAATGTCAAAATCAATGCATGAATATGTGTGTTAGAGAACAACATATTGAATTGACCCGCTATGAGTATGTTTCTTGGATTATTATGTAATTGTCACAACATTACTCATAGTGATTAATATGTATATGATCCTCAGACTTGAGATCATTATTATCCCAGCATCGTGAGTTGTATATTTTGATACAGTCAAACGTACACCGTAACAGGTTGTTCTATAAAGGCTGATGTTGGATATACCATAATCTATGTAGAGGGATATGGTTGATCAATAAAGGATAAGTCCCTCCTACATAATAGGAGTAATATCTTAGGCCACTTGATTGAGTGAGACTAGAAATGCATGGCCATACTCAAATAAGTTGATATGAGATGTCATACTAATTTGTATATCATAGTCTACTCAAGATATCAAGAAACATGGGATGGACTATACAAGTGTGACTATCCCATGACTTGTATCCATTCCAGAGATAAAGGACTTAAGGATTAATGCATGAAAGGTTAATCACAAAAAATTATGTCGAATCATGATTTCTTGTAACTTAGGTAGCAATGATGCATTGCTAGATGCCACTCATTGTCTGTGACAATAGAATCGTTCTAGTATTATTGCTAACGTTGCAAGAACCTACAGGGTCACACCCTATGGTTGAAATGAACGGAATAAAATATAGTTGGTATTGTGCTTGGTTGTCACATAAATTAAATTAATTAAAGAATTAATTTAATTGGGCAATCAAATATTGAACATATTATATGTACAAGGATGTTGTACACAAAATGATAACATAATTTTATCAATATATGAATTTGATTCATATATAAATTTAAATAAATATAGTTTACCGAAATCCTTATTATAATTAATGTAATTATAAATTTCGGATATAATTAATGTAATTATAATTTTCGGTTAAAAACTTTATTATATTTATTTAATCTTATAATACATTCAAAAGATACCAATTATAAAAGGCCCAATTAAAAGGATACCAATTATAAAAGGCCCAATGAAAAAGACACCCATTATAAAAGGTATTAAAAGGAGACAAAGCTTGACATAAAAAAACCCTAAGTGATTGCTTGTTAGGTCTAGCAGCCGTCAAGCAAATAAACCTCCAAAACAGTTTTGGAGATTTCTTCTGTTCATAGTCAAACCGGGTGGATTACGTAGAGGCCGACATCGGAAAAGGTTGAGGCTTGATTCGACAGTAGATCAAAACTCTTGTTGCCAAGGCGTCGCTGTCTACTCAGATTGAAGTTTTGGTAATTTCGAAACCTTTATTTCACCCCGATTCGTTCCTCACACATGGATCCATGATTTGGATCGCCGGATCTAATTTTATTCTGCTGCGCCATGGGGTATCGGCGTTCCAACAGTGGTATCAGAGCCACTTGTGTGATACGAACTCGAGTTTAAATACTTGGGTGATGCAATTGTATGAGATGCATGTTTTGATCTTATTGTATTTTCGATTGTTTAAATCGTTTAAGCATAACTTGATAACTGTTCCTTTCGGTAATTGATTAAATGTTAATTATGGTGTTGTGGCCTATTCGATTTTATGTTATTACTGTTAACTATTAACAAATCTGTAATAATGCGACGGTGGTATTTATAGTTTCCAGTAAGTGTTAACTGGCTAGTGGAACAAGGGTTGTTCCGATATGAAACCTCAAGGATTAAAATTCTAAAAACACGATTCTGTTGATAAAAAGTTATCAAATCCTGAGGTTTCATTTGACTGGGGTATGCGATTCGTACCGCGGGGGCTCTGCCCCCGTACCTCAGACCCCCCGCAAAAAGTTTTGTTAATCAAAGAAATTTATAAACTTGATGGGCCACAAAAGGTTGAAAGGATAATTTATAATTCACCTTAGCAAAAAAAAAAATGAATTATGTATGCTATTTTTGACATGCACGGTGTTTGAAATGCATAGTTATAGCCCAATGACCCATTCGATAAAAGGTTGTATTTTTTTTAAAATACGGCCTGCATGTCGTGCCTTACTACTATTCTCTTGTATTTCTCTTCTCATCTTATTCCCTCGTATGTAAAACGAGTTTCTGCATATTGTAATTTGCAAGAGTTGATGTGGGCCAAACAAGAAGGAAGGTGTGACAATGATTGTGAATGATAGCTTGTGAAATGGCTTACACCTTTAGGTTTCTTTTTGGTTTTCCCATTGGCTTGGGTTGAACCACCTTAGTTTATGGGCTATAACTATTGCATTTATTTATTGCTTTATTTATTCATGTATGAGATACTATGGATGTCTAAAGCATGCCTATTATATATATTAAAACTTGGTGATAATAAACCCTATTAATTGATGAGATCGATTAGAAGACTAAATGGGCTAAAGTAGACCATAATTGGTGAGATGCAACAACCTTAATAAAATCCCTCTATTAAAATATTAAGTCAACATGGCCTTCCAATTTTGCCCTCGTTAAGGCCTTGATCAATACTATGTAGGTTCTGCCAAAGCGAAGTACTAGTATTTATCTTGGTTAAACGCGAAGAATAAACAAGTGTTATTCGCTGGTTAAAAAATTGGTTAATGACTTAACTAGGTTACTCTAATAGGATTAGAAACCTATGTTGGAACGCCGGTACCCCATGGCGCAGCAGAATAAAATTAGATCCGGCGATCCAAATCATAGACCCATGTGTGAGGAACGAATCGGGGTGAAATAAAGGTTTCGAAATTACCAAAACTTCAATCTGAGTAGACAGCAACGCCTTGGCAACAAGAGTTTTGATCTACTGTCGAATCAAGCCTCAACCTTTTCCGATGTCGGCCTCTACGTAATCCACCCGGTTTGACTATGAACGGAAGAAATCTCCAAAACTGTTTTGGAGGCTTATTTGCTTGACGGCTGCTAGACCTAACAAGCAAACACTTAGGGTTTTCATGTTAAGTTTTGTCTCCTTTTAATACCTTTTATAATGGGTGCCTTTCTCATTGGGCCTTTTATAATAGGTATCCTCTTAATTGGGCCTTTTATAATTGGTATCTCTTGAATGTATTACAAGATTAAATAAATACAATAAAGTTTTTAACTGAAAATTATAATTACATTAATTATATCTGAAAATTATAATTACATTAATTATAATAAGGATTCCGGTAAACTATATTATTTAAATTTATATATGAATCAAATTCATATATTAATAAATTATGTTATCATTATGTGTACAACATCCTTGTACATATAATATGTTCAATATTTGATTGCCCAATTAAATTAATTCTTTAATTAATTTAATTTATGTGACAACCAAGCACAATACCAACTATATTTTATTCCGTTCATTTCAACCATAGGGTGTGACCCTGTAGGTTCTTGCAACGTTAGCAGTAATACAAGAACGATTCTGTTGTCACAGACAATGAGTGGCATCTAGCAATGCATCATTGCTACCTAAGTTACAAGAAGTCATGATTCGACATAACCTTTCGTGATTAACCTTTCATGCATTAATCCTTAAGTCCTTTATCTCTGGAACGGATACAAGTCATGGGATAGTCACACTTGCATAGTCCATCCCATGTTTCTTGATATCTTGAGTAGACTATGATATACAAATTAGTATGACATCTCATATCAACTTATTTGAGCATGGCCATGCATTTCTAGTCTCACTCAATCAAATGGCCTAAGATATTACTCCTATTATGTAGGAGGGACTTATCCTTTATTGATCAACCATATCCCTCTACATAGATTGTGGTATATCCAACATCAGCCTTTATAGAATAACCTGTTACGGTGTACGTTTGACTGTATCAAAATATACAACTCACGATGCTGGGATAATAATGATCTCAAGTCTGAGGATCATATACATATTAATCACTATGAGTAATGTTGTGACAATTACATAATAATCCAAGAAACATACTCATAGCGGGTCAATCCAATATGTTGTTCTCTAACACACATATTCATGCATTGAATTTGACATTCCATATCAATGACTACTCTTTATCATCAATCAACTACATGTTAGTCTTAATGCATTATTATTGTCCTAGTCAACAATAATACTCGACTAAGGATCTTTTAAGAATAATCATATTATTCTCAGGACATTATTATAAAACAGTTTATCTACACACATAGAAAGAAAAACTGAAATAATAATGACAACGCTTTATATTAATAAACATGGTAAATTAAGTATGTTATTACAACCATCTCATGATTGATCTTTGGGCATACTCTTACAACCTAGAGGCAAGTAAATTGGATAAATCATAAGATGATTAGAACAAGAGTTGTTCACCAAATATTAGGAGTTACATATGATGTAATTAGCAAATGTTGCTTACCTAAATAACCATAATCTTAAGAGTAAAGCCAAAGCTGACTTAAGAGGTGGTGAAATATGGATCCTTAACCTACTAGAAATACTTTTGAGAAAGTTTTTCCGAAATTAATATACGAGGGTTATTAATTTTGAAATAAAATAGTGGGAATATCATTTAATAAAGTCTTTTTAATGATTGATATAAAATTGGTAAATTTACTCACATGCATATTTAATTATTGTAGATATATTATGGCTGCAAACACTAGCACACTCTCATTGCGATCGGTCCTTGAGAAGGACAAATTGAATGGTTTGAATTTTCTTGATTGGTTCCGTAACTTGAGGATTGTCCTTAAACAAGAACGGAAATTATATGTCATTGAACAACCACTTCCTAATGAACCACCCGCTAATGCCTCGAGGACTGATAGAGATGCTTACAAGAAGTATCTCGATGACATGATAGATGTTGGATGTCTTATGCTTGCCACTATGAATCCTGAACTTCAGAAGCAACATGAGGACATGGTTGCTTATGATATGATCGAGCACCTGAAAGAACTTTATCAGGGACAAGCACGGCAAGAGAGGTTTGATATCTCTAAGGCCCTATTCCAATGTAAGTTGGCTGAAGGAAGCCCAGTAGGACCTCATGTCCTTAAGATGATTGGCTATATTGAAAGCCTGTCTAAGCTTGGGTTTCCATTGAGCCAAGAGTTGGCCACTGATGTTATTTTACAATCGTTGCCGGATAGCTACAGCAAGTTTGTTCTCAATTTCAATATGAATGAAATTGACAAGACTCTACCACAATTGCTCAGTATGTTACGAACTGCTGAAGGCAACTTGAAAAAGGTTGGACCCAAGCCCATACTGATGGTCCGTAATAACAAGGGCAAGGGAAAGGCCAAAGTTCAAACAAAGCCCAAGGGTAAAGGTAAGCCCAAATTTGGAAAAGGAAAGGCTGCACTGAAACCTAAAGGTGGGGTGTCTAAGGAAGGAAACTGTTTTCATTGTGGTGTGACTGGACATTGGAAACGGAACTGCCCTGTCTATCTTGAAGAAGTCAAGAAGGCTAAAGTAAGCAGAATGTCTGCTTCAGGTATTTATGTTATTGATATTAATTTATCAACTACTACTTCTTGGGTATTAGATACTGGTTGTGGTTCTCATATTTGTACTTCTGTACAGGGACTACAAAGGAGTAGGACTTTGGCTAGAGGAGATGTGGACCTACGAGTTGGAAATGGAGCAAAAGTTGCTGCATTAGCTGTGGGAACATATACTTTATCTTTGCCTAGTGGACTTGATTTATGTTTAGAGGATTGTTATTTTGTGCCCAGTTTGACTAAAAACATTATTTCAATTTCTTGTTTAGACAAAATTGGTTTTGAGATAATTATTAAGAATAATTGTTGTTCATTTTATCCCAATAATGTTTTCTATGGTTCGGCACAATTGATTAATGGCCTCTATATTTTAGATCAGACGAATCCCATTTACAACATAAATACTAAAAGATCTAAAATAAATGACTCAAATCAAACTTATCTTTGGCATTGTCGTTTGGGCCACATAAGTGAGAAACGCATATCCAAACTCCATAAAGATGGTCTCTTGAATTCATTTGTTTTTGAACAATTTGAAGTATGTGAATCTTACTTATTGGGAAAAATGACTAAATCTCCTTTTACTGGTAAAAATGAAAGAGCTAGTGATTTATTGGACCTAATACATTCTGATGTATGTGGACCAATAAATACACAGGCCAGAGGTGGATTTCACTACTTCATTACTTTCACTGATGATTTCAGTAGATATGGGTATGTTTATCTCATGCGCCATAAGTCTGAGTCCCTTGAAAAGTTCAAGGAATTCAAAAATGAAGTACAAAATCAACTAGGCAAAACTATCAAGTCACTTTGATCTGATCGAGGTGGAGAGTACTTGAGCCTAGAGTTTGATGATCTTTTGAAAGAATGTGGGATTGTCTCACAACTTACTTCTCCTGGTACTCCTCAATGGAATAGAGTATCTGAGAGAAGAAATCGAACTTTGTTAGACATGGTTCGATCCATGATGAGTCATGCTGATCTACCGACTTCCTTTTGGGGACATGCACTTGAGACAACTGCTTTCACACTAAATCGTGTTCCATCTAAATCAGTTCAAAAGACGCCATATGAGATGTGGACTGGGAAACGTCCTAGTATGTCTTTTATGAAAATTTGGGGCTGTGAAGCTTATGTTAAACGTCAGACGTCTACTAAGCTTGAACCCAGATCTGAAAGGTGTATTTTTGTGGGGTATCCAAAAGAAACCAAAGGATATTATTTCTTTAATCCCACTGAGAACAAAACGTTTGTTGCTCAGACTGGTGTCTTCTTAGAGGGAGAATTTACTTCTAGAAAAGGAAGTGGGAGAAAGATTGAACTTGAAGAAATTCGAGAATCACAAGATACCACTGAACCAGAGATTGAACAACAACAAATTCTACAAGAAATTGAGGAACAAACAACTGCTGTAGAAACACAACCACCGCGCAGATCTTTAAGAGAACGCCGTGCACCTGAGAGATATGGATTTCTCATTACAACGCATGGTGACGTTCTTCTTATAGATCAAGATGAGCCTAGGACTTATCAAGAAGCGGTGACGAGCCCAGACTCTGAGAAATGGCTTGACGCCATGAGATCTGAGATGGATTCCATGTATGAAAACCAAGTATGGACTTTGATTGACCCACCCGAAGGGGTTAAACCTATAGGGTGCAAATGGGTTTTCAAAAAGAAAACAGACATGGATGGTAATGTACAAACATACAAAGGGCGATTAGTCGCTAAAGGTTTTCGCCAAATTCATGGGTTGACTATGATGAAACCTTTTCTCCTGTAGCTATGTTTAAATCCATCAGGATCTTACTCGCCATAGCTGTATTTCATGATTATGAAATCTGGCAGATGGACGTCAAAACAGCTTTCCTTAATGGGAAACTTGAAGAGGATGTGTATATGACACAACCTGAAGGTTTTGTAAATCCAAAGGATGCTAGAAAGATATGTAAGCTACAAAGATCCATTTATGGATTAAAGTAAGCTTCTCGAAGTTGGAATATTCGTTTTAACGATGCAATCAAAGAGTTTGGTTTTATCAAAAATGAAGATGAACCATGTGTTTACAAGAAAGTTAGTGGGAGCACTACCACATTCTTAGTACTATATGTGGATGACATACTTATCATGGGAAATGACATACCTACCTTGCAGTCTATTAAGACTTGGTTAAGAAGTTGTTTTTCTATGAAGGACTTGGGCGAAGCCACTTATATCTTAGGAGTCAAGATCTATAGAGATAGATCAAGACGACTACTAGGTCTAAGCCAAAGTACATACATAGATAAAGTACTGAAAAGGTTCAGTATGGAAGAATCTAAAAGAGGATTCCTACCTATGAGACATGGTATTTCACTCTCAAAGGAAATGTGTCCTTCAACTCCACAAGAGAGAGAACGTATGAGTAAAATTCCATATGCTTCCGCTATTGGATCTATCATGTATGCTATGTTATGTACCCGTCCAGATGTCTCGTATGCCTTAAGTATGACGAGCAGGTATCAAGTAGATCCCGGTGAAGGTCACTGGACCACAGTCAAGAGTATCCTTAAGTACTTAAGAAGAACTAAGGATATGTTCCTATTATATGGAGGTGAGGAAGAATTAAGTGTAAAAGGTTACACTGATGCCAGCTTCCAAACCGACAAGGACGATTCTCGATCGCAATCAGGTTTTGTGTTTTGCCTTAATGGTGGTGCTGTGAGCTGGAAGAGTTCAAAGCAAAGTACAGTAGCCGATTCTACAACAGAAGCTGAGTATATTGCAGCCAGTGAGGCTGCAAAGGAAGCGGTTTGGATCAAGAAGTTCATTACTGGACTAGGGGTTGTGCCTAGCATATCAGATGCTATAGAACTCCGATGTGATAACAATGGAGCTATTGCACAAGCTAAAGAACCCAGATCTCACCAGCGATCCAAACATATACTTAGACGCTACCATCTTATTCGAGAGATTATCGATCGAGGGGATGGAGAGATATGCAGAGTACCTTCAGATGATAACATTGCTGATCCCCTGACCAAGCCTCTGACACAGTAGAAGCATGATCGTCACACTAAGTCACTTGGTATTAGATATATGAGTGATTGGTCTTAGTGCTAGTGGGAGATTGTAAGAGTATGCCCAAAGATCAATCATGAGATGGTTGTAATAACATACTTAATTTACCATGTTTATTAATATAAAGCGTTGTCATTATTATTTCAGTTTTTCTTTCTGTGTGTATAGATAAACTGTTTTATAATAATGTCCTGAGAATAATA
This sequence comes from Gossypium australe, assembly GCA_005393395.2. Lineage (NCBI taxonomy): Eukaryota > Viridiplantae > Streptophyta > Magnoliopsida > Malvales > Malvaceae > Gossypium > Gossypium australe. Next base: position 78,453,932 of record CM016626.1, on the reverse strand, counting down.
TGATTATTCTTAAAAGATCCTTAGTCGAGTATTATTGTTGACTAGGACAATAATAATGCATTAAGACTAACATGTAGTTGATTGATGATAAAGAGTTGTCATTGATATGGAATGTCAAAATCAATGCATGAATATGTGTGTTAGAGAACAACATATTGGATTGACCCGCTATGAGTATGTTTCTTGGATTATTATGTAATTGTCACAACATTACTCATAGTGATTAATATGTATATGATCTTCAAACTTGAGATCATTATTATCCCAGCATCGTGAGTTGTATATTTTGATACAGTCAAACGTACACCATAACATGTTCTATAAAGGCTGATGTTGGATATACCACAATCTATGTAGAGGGATATGGTTGATCAATAAAGGATAAGTCCCTCCTACATAATAGGAGTAATATCTTAGGCCACTTGATTGAGTGAGACTAGAAATGCATGGCCATACTCAAATAAGTTGATATGAGATGTCATACTAATTTGTATATCATAGTCTACTCAAGATATCAAGAAACACGGGATGGACTATACAAGTGTGACTATCCCATGACTTGTATCCATTCCAGAGATAAAGGACTTAAGGATTAATGCATGAAAGGTTAATCACAAAAGATTATGTCGAATCATGATTTCTTGTAACTTAGGTAGCAATGATGCATTGCTAGATGCCACTCATTGTCTATGACAATAGAATCATTCTAATATTACTGCTAACGTTGCAAGAACCTACAGGGTCACACCCTATGGTTGAAATGAACGGAATAAAATATAGTTGGTATTGTGCTTGGTTGTCACATAAATTAAATTAATTAAAGAATTAATTTAATTGGGCAATCAAATATTGAACATATTATATGTACAAGATGTTGTACACATAATGATAACATAATTTTATCAATATATGAATTTGATTCATATATAAATTTAAATAAATATAGTTTACCGAAATCCTTATTATAATTAATGTAATTATAAATTTCAGATATAATTAATGTAATTATAATTTTCGGTTAAAAACTTTATTATATTTATTTAATCTTATAATACATTCAAGAGATACCAATTATAAGAGGCCCAATTAAAAGGATACCAATTATAAAAGGCCCAATGAAAAAGACACCCATTATAAAAGGTATTAAAAGGAGACAAAGCTTGACATAAAAAAACCCTAAGTGATTGCTTGTTAGGTCTAGCAGCCGTCAAGCAAATAAACCTCCAAAACAGTTTTGGAGATTTCTTCTGTTCATAGTCAAACCGGGTGGATTACGTAGAGGCCGACATCGGAAAAGGTTGAGGCTTGATTCGACAGTAGATCAAAACTCTTGTTGCCAAGGCGTCGCTGTCTACTCAGATTGAAGTTTTGGTAATTTCGAAACCTTTATTTCACCCCGATTCGTTCCTCACACATGGATCCATGATTTGGATCACCGGATCTAATTTTATTCTATTGCGCCATGGGGTACCGGCGTTCCAACACTAAACCCCTCAGATACCTGAAGGGGATGAAACTTAGATGAATCTTGTTATGTAATTTCTGAATTATATGATAAATAGTTAGTTTGTTCTTAATTATGTTGCTTAATCCAAATCTGATGTGCTTAGGTGGAGGAGGAATAGACCCTACCTAAGAGTAGATCTAACATAATTAAGCGGAGTTGATCGAACGCCTATAGATAGGGTTACAAGATTTTGCCGGATTAGGGTGAAACCTAATATGAGAGTCTATTGATCGATTTATTGCTATTCTAGGGGGTTATTATAAGCGAACGAGAGTTCCACTAATTAACTTAGGGTTAGATGTTATTCGCCTCGAGAGAGGGTTTAATATAGGTTAGGGAGTCCTACGGGTCAAGCTAAGTAAGAAATCGTATAATTCAGGGTTAGGTAACAAGTGAAGTCTAGGTGGATTCTTCCTGAGGGTATTGTCATGATCGATTGAGTTTTTCTTCAAGTTATTTTCCAAATCGTTCTTTTTGTCTTTGTGTCCTTAGCTTAGTCGTCGTCAATTTAGTTTAAAAGTAACTTCACTCCATTTTTAAGGCTAAATAATAAAAAGAAAGTTAGTATTAGTACTTTTAGGTCCTTTGGGTTCGATAATCCGGTCTTGCCTAAGCTATACTACTGTTCGATAGGTACACTTGCCTTTAATCGTTGTCAGAGTTAGTTTCCAGGTTCAATCATTCTTTTATAAATTTTAAAGCTCTGATTTCAGCGATCATATCATCACAGGCTGTAGCAATCCCGAAGACACATGATGTTTAGCTTTGACTTGTTAACAAATCAAACACTTCGATACAAACTCAAAAATGTCTCGTTTCATACCCGACCACCAATACAATTGTTTCAAATCATTGTACATTTTGGTACTCCCTGGGTGAATAGATAGACAACCACCGTGTGCTTCGTGCAAAATTTTCTGAATGACCTTGGAATTCTTTGTTACACATATTCTACCTCGGAACATTAAACAATCATCATATCCGATTTGAAAGTCAGAATCACTAGTCAACTCTCATTGCACTCTTTTGGCTTGCAATTCATTATCATATTTTTGAGCTTCACAAATTTGTTGCAGAAATACCAGTTTAGCTTTCAACTCTGCTAGAATCGAACCATCATCAAACATCATTAGTCTTGTATTCATCGCTCTCAAAGCAAACAAAGACTTTCTACTCAACGCATCTGCGACTACATTTGCTTTCCCCAGATGATAATCAATCACTAACTCATAGTCTTTAAGCAACTTGAGCCATCTTCGTTGTCGCAAATTCAAATCTTTCTGGGTTATTAATTACTTTAAACTTTTTTGATCAGTAAAGATGTGACACTTTTCACCGTACAAGTGAAGTTGCCAAATTTTCAATGCAAAAACAATAGTGGCCAATTCTAAATCGTATGTCGGATAGTTCTTTTCATGCGGCTTCAACTGTCTCGAGGCATAAGCTATCACTTTTCCCTCTAGCATCAACACCCAACCCAAACCGTTCAATGACGTGTCACTATAAATTACAAATTCTTTACTCGACTCAGGTTGTGTAACAACCCATTTTTGGGTCAAATCAGAATAGTGGTTTTGAGACCACAAAAACGAGGTTGAAATGATTATTTTATTATTATTTTATTGTTTAAAACATGAATATATGATGGTGTGAAATTTTCGTAAAGAAATTTTACCGTTTAAATGCTTAATTCGGTAAAAAGGACTAAATCACGTAAAGCATAAAAGTTGTGTTCTATAAGCTAAATGTGTCAAATAGCTATAGAATATTAAAGTAAAGGTCCATATGTGATAATTAGCCCAATTGTGAGATAGTGGATGATATTTAGTTTGGCATTTGGGTAAATATGAATTTATTTTAATGGCAAATTAGTAAAATGTTAAATAATGTTTAATTAAATAAAACAAAAACCATTTTTATGCTATCATCCTTCTCCATAGCCGAATATCAAAAGAAAAAGATGGGTTTGGGAGCTTTGAGCATTCGGTTCATGTATGTTTCAATTGTAAGTCTGTTTTGACTCAGTTTTTGATTATTTTTATGTTTTTGTGATTGTTGCAACTAGTACTATCTAGCTCGTGTCTTCGATTTCAAAACTGTTAAATATTTTGATAGTTTCCATTGATGAGCTTATGTGTTCTTTGATGTTTAATGGTGAAATATGAATATTTGATGTTAGATTTTCATATTTTATAAAGTGATTTTTGATGAAAATGAATATTTGGGATTAAATTGTGAAATATTGAAATTATCTAGTTAAAATTATGATTATTTGGAAAATGTGGACTGCTAAGGCAATAAAAAGAATTCGACTAAGCATGGGTAGGATGAAATTGCATGAAATTGTGATTTTATGTGATAAGGACTAAATTACAAAAATGTGAAATAATAGGGGCAAAAGTGTAATTTTGCCAAAATGTGTAAATTGTGTTAAATTTAATGAATTAATGATTAAATAAGTAAATTTTTTTATTATATAGATTGAGAAAAATGAGATTCGGTTCTAGAACGGGGGAAAAACAAAGTATAAGATTAGTCGACCTAATTTGTCGTTCAGCGAACGATGTAAGTTTGTATGCTAATAAACGTACTTAAATTGTGTTATAAATGCTTATTTATTATTGAATTGAATTGAATGTTGAATGGTTATGATTACGAGCCGAAATCGACAGAGTGACGACGTTTGAAAGTCCCGTACGAACCTTAGGAATAGTATAGGATACAAATGTCATGACATTAGGGTTACCGAGATGAGAATACATGTAAAACCATATCTGGGATATGGCATCGATATGATATTACGTGTAAGACCATGTCTAGGACATGTCATTGATACGAAATTTCGTGTAAGACCATAGCTGGGCTATTGGCATCGATATGAGATTACATGTAAGACCATATCGAGGATATGGCATTGTGCGACCTATGTGTGATTCCCGAGTATCCTTAGTGATTCTGAATGGTTCAACAAGCATAGTCAAGATGTGAATGAAAATACAATCGAATTAAGTGTAACAGGTACGTACAAAACCTATATGAGAATCGAATGGAGGTAAATTGGTGAGTTCTTAGTGTATCATGTGTATGAAATGAGAAAGATTTATGTATAAGTATGTTTCATGCCAAAAATGTGTAGTGATTCTGAATGGTTCAACGGCCATAGTCAAGATGAGAATGAAAATACAATCGAATTAAGTGTAACAGGTACGTACAAAACCTATATGAGAATCGAATGAAGGTAAATTGGTGAGTTCTTAGTGTATCATGTGTATGAAATGAGAAAGATTTATGTATAAGTATGTTTCATGCAAAAAATGTGTTTATTTGGCTATAATGAGGTATGAATTGAATGATGTGTGAGACATGAGTTATATATGTTTTAACTAAATATACATATGGCACATAGTGTGCGAAATACCACTATTTGATGATATTTCACATGATTCATCTTCATTAAATAAAATGTGATTGATATTGGATTGAATAAAGTTATATATATATATATATATTCGCTTATGTACATGTAAATGTGAATGATTGGATAAGAATGTAATTGATCCATACGAGTAAAGCAATGAATAAACTTGTGAATCTTTTGGTAACTATGTGATTGGATTTATAGTATAAAGGTGAAAACAAATAAATTACATTATAGTATTGTTAAATGCTTAATATGTGCTTATTCGGTAAGATGAGTTTAATATCTTACGAACTTACTAAGCTTTATAGATTACTTTTTTTTTCTTTCATATGTTTATAGAGTTTCAGAGGCTTGCTCGGGTTGGAAGTCGTCGGAGATCTCATCACACTATTCAAATATCGCTTCGGTACTTTAAAAGCTTTGTGAAGTTGGTTATATGGCATGTATAAGCTAAGTGATGATATGAAGTGTATATGTGAATTTGGTAATTGATGCCTATGTGTTTGATTGGTAATTAGCCATGTGATTTGGCTTAAATGTAGTGTATGTGGTAGTATATAATTATATGAGTATATGAGTTGTGATGTTTGGTCTATGATTGCTATATTAATACTTTGATTGTGAATTGGTGATTTGAATTGGCATATTTAGGTATGGAGTTGGATGTTTAAATGGTTAAGGATAAGTGATGAATATGTGTAATTGTGTTATGCTTGATTTTGGCTTTGTAAATGAATGCCAAGATGGTTGGATAAATATTTGATTGTGGTATGAGCTTATATGTGGTTTAAAATTGATATAGGTGGTGATTTTGGTTGAAAATAGATTAAGTATTATTGGGGAAATTATGGTTGATAAATCATGATATACATGGTATGCATTTGGCTAAGTAAATGATAGTGATTTGAGATTTGGAATAGATGAATTTATAATGGTATGAATGGTGCATTTGGTTGATGATTTTGGCTGCCTATTGTATGATGAAATGGTACAATTTGGCCTTGTTTAGGTACATTGAAGTTGGGATGGCAAATTGGCCTTGCAAATGGCCTATTTTTGTCCACATAGGCAGAGACACAGGCGTGTGTCTCAGCCGTGTGTGACACACAGTCATGTTACACGACCGTGTGTCCCCTGGTGTTGAAATTAAATTGAAGTCAGTATGCTCCACACGGTCTCACACACGGGCATGTGGTTGGCCGTGTGGTACAAGTCAGTATACCCCTTAAATGGCACACGGTCTAGCACACGGGCGTGTGACTTGGCCGTGTTGATAAGTCAGTATACCTTACAGTTTTAGCACGGCTTGACACACGAGCATGTGTGGCCATTTCGAAGGGCACACGGGCGTGACACACGAGCGTGTGGTTGGCTGTGTGACCCAAGTCAATATGTATGCCCTGTTTTCACATGGTCTAAGACACATGCGTGTCTACTAGCCGTGTGAGGCACACGACCTGTTCATATGGGCGTGTGATACTTGAAATGTTGAAAATTTTCTAAGTTCCCAAAATTTTCATATGTTACCGATTTAGGCCTGAATGCATGATTTAAGCTTTGTATGCTCGATTTAAGTACATATTGAATGTGAATGAATGATATTTATTGAAATGGGATGATATTTGATAAATGATTGTTCTGAACTGAGTTACAAGTCCTGTAATGCCTCTTAACCTATTCCGGCGACGGTTACGGGTTAGGAGTGTTACAGGTTGAACCAATACTGGTGCCTCAGTTAACAATGTTTTCAACTATTCGAAACTCTGTTGACATTTTTCAGACCATTCAAATTTCACGTCTTTCTATAGTAATCTGGTCATTGGTGTAGCCATCATCGAGAATCCTTTTACAAAACGTCGGTAATAACCAACTAATCCCAGAAAACTTCGGATTTCAGATACATATCTCGGTGGTTTCCAATCAACAATTGCAGAAATCTTGCTCAGATCAACTCGTATACCTTTCGCTAAAACAATGTGTCCCAAAAATCCGACTTCTCGAAGCCAAAATTCACATTTACTGAATTTAGCATAGAGTTGCTTATCTCTCAAGATTTGTAGCACAATCCTCAAATGCTCAGCATGCTAAGACTCATTTCGTGAATAGATCAGAATTTCGTCAATCAACACAACAACGAATCTGTCCAAATACGGTCTAAAAATCTGGTTCATCAAATCCATAAAGATTGTAGGAGAATTAGTCAATCCGAAAGGCATAATAAGAAATTCATAATGTCTGTACCTCGTTCTGAAAGTAGTTTTCGACACATCTGAATCTTTAACTCGCAACTGATAATATCTAGATCTCAAATCAATCTTCGAAAACACTGTTGCCCCTTTCAACTGATCAAACAAATCATCTATTCTCGGTAACGGATACTTGTTCTTTATCGTAACCTTGTTGAGCTGTCAATAATCAATACACATTCTCATTGTTTCGTCTTTCTTCTTTATGAACAATATTGGCAAACCCGAAGGCGAAAAACTAGGTCATGCAAAACCTTTATTTGTTAACTCTTGCAACTGAGATTTCAACTCTTTCAATTCTGTCGGAGCCATTCTGTACGGAGTTATAGATATCAGCAATGTTCTCGGTACCAGTTTAATAGCAAACTCAACCTCTCTGACTAGTGGCAACCCAAGCAATTCTTCTGGAAACACAAATGGAAACTCACAAACTATAGGTACTGATTCAATCTTTGATTCAGTCACTTTTGTATCTAAAACATAAGCAAGATAAACTTCGCAACCTTTTCCCACACATCTCTGAGCTGACATAGACGAAATCACAATAGGTAATTCACTCGATTCATCTGATTCAATTCGAATGATTTCACTATTCTGACATTTCAATTCAATAGTATTTCATCTACAATTTACCACGGTATCATGCAAAGTCAACCAATCCATACCCAGAATTACATCGAACTCATCAAATGGAAAAAGCATAAAATCAGCTAGAAAACAGTAACCCCGAATCATTAAAGGACAGTTCTTGCAAACTTTATCAACTAAAACATACTTGCCTAAGAGGTTCGATACTTTAATCACAAACTCAGTAGAATCAATAGGCAAACTCTTATTAAACACCAAATTCATACATATATACGAATGAGTCAATCCAGGATCAATCAATGCAATAACATTAGTGTCGTAAAGAGAAAATGTACCGGTGATAAAATCTGGTGATGACGCATCTTTGCAAGTGCGAATAGCGTAAGCACTAGCATGTAACACCCCTAACCCGTAACCATCGCCGGTCTAGGATTAAGAAGCATTACCTAACAAAACAGAACATTTGTGACCATTTCATATTTCTCAAACATAAATACATCATCATCATATCATAGCAAATTATATACATAGAGTCCCTTTAAAAGGTTTACGAGACCTTAAACATGCATTAGGAAGGGGTCAAGACTAAACCGAGCTCATACAAATTTTTTCTGAAAACTTAACATTTTTCAAAGTTATAGAGGTCACACACCCGTGTGGGCAGGCCTTGTGCCTCACACTGCATCAGACACACTCGTGTGCCCAATTTGCGGCAAAATAGGGCATACATATTGACTTGTCCACACGGCCGAAGACACGCCCGTGTGCTTTAACTCGTGGGCAACACTGACTTAACTCACACGGCCTATCACACGCCCGTGTGTCTGGCCCGTGTGCAAGACTGACTTGTTTTGAATTACAACCTTAAGAGACACGGTCGAGCCACATGCCCGTGTGCTCAATCGTGTGGGCAAATATAGGCCATTTGCAAGGCCAATTTGCCAACCCAAATTTTGGGTCACACCTACAAGCATCAAACCATTCCAAATTCATACTCCAAATACATCCAAAACATACCAAAACATATACAATTTAACCTCTTAACATCATCATTCATTTCCCCATACAAATTCAACTCAACATACCAATCCAAAGTATCAACTTCACATCAAAATCATATAATCCATTCATCATATAATCCTTACCAAATTTAAGCATGAAACATACCATTTCCATTTCAATAGTTTATACCATAGTGATCATTCACATAAAACACACATACATATATTAACCATCCTTTATACCAAAATCTTTAAATTATCAAGACATATCATATGGCAAGATCTATACATCTCAAAACATACCATGATCAATAGCCTATACATGCCATATACCAAATAAACAACTTCTAAAAGTACCAAAATAAATGGCCGATAGTGTGATTGAGTCGATGATGATCCCTGGATCTGAGCTAGCTTTAATAACACTGTAAAACAGAGAAAGACTTCACACAGTAAGCTTTTTAAGCTTAGTAAGTTCGTAATATAACACATTTAACTCAACAATTCAAATTCAGTATATAATATTAACTATCACATGGTGTAATTCACAATAATACACAATCTCATCCATAGTCAATACTCACATGATCATCCGTTTATCCCATATAAAATATCATCAACCACATAGGTTCCGTACATACCTGTATCATCATTTAATTAACGATCACTTTTGCCACTTAATGCTCAATACCACAATTCGTTCAATCTTCTTTAACCATTCGATTTACTCGCACACTTAGTGCGGATTTCTTGGCCGAAGCTTTAATATCATCTCACACTTAGTGCCCTTACATTTAACCGAATTTGACTCGGTATCACACGCACAGTGCCAATCAATATAGTCGATGCTTTCTTAATTTCACACACATAGTGCCGTTTACCACTGTATCGATCCTATTTACGCACACTTAGTGCCACATCTCTTCAAACCCATCATTCACATTACCAACTCAAAAACCACATTTCCATTTATTGCATAATATATGAACATAAATTTAACAATTCGTATTATACACGAACTTACCTCAGACGTAGAAACACGATACAAGTCGATTAATCGAGCACCTTATTCTTGCCTCGATCTGAATCTGAATTCCTCTTTTCTTGATCTATACATATTCAAATTTAACACTTTCATTCATAAATTCATTCAATTCAATCCAAATACACATATTTAGGGCATTTTACAAACTAGCCCTCACATTTGCACATTTTGACATTTTAGTCCCTATTTCATAAAATCACAAAATACCCATAATTGTATTATACCATGCTTAGGCCAAATCTTCCTCATGTTCATACAAGTCCACATATTTCATTTATTTCGTATTTTAGTCCTTCAATTCTCATTTTCACAATTTAGTCCATTTTTGACACTTTTGTCAAAAATCAATTTACAAAACATTAAAATCTATCAACAATTATTCATTATTCATCATGAACTATCACAAAGCTCAAGTATTCATTAATGGCATCTTACAAAATCACCAACAAATTCATAAATTAGGGCATGGGCTAGCTAGAGCACAAAGCAACGATCACAAAAACATAGAAATCATCAAAAACAGATCAAAAACCATACCTTAATCATCCAATATTATTGCCGAAATGTTTGAGTATTCAAAACCTTTTTCTTCCTTGATATTTCGGTGAAAACAAAGATAAAATGAAGCATATTTTGGCTTTGTTTAATTAATCAATAACTTAATTATCATTTTACCAATTTAGCCTTGTTATAAAACTTATATATTCATCCATTATAAGGTCATTTGTGACCACTTACTCAACCAAAGGTCCATTTCCATAATAAGGACCTCACACATCTCCAAGTATAGCATTTAAGCACTTTAATATCTAGCACATAGCTTTTTTATTTTATGCGGTTAAGTCCTTTTTCTTAAATCGACACACAAACGATAAAATTTTCACACAGAATTTTCACACATGCTTAATCACATACCGTAAACATTAAAAATAATATCATAATATTTTTTTGACCTCAGATTTGTGGTTTCGAAACCACTATTCCTACTAGGGTCTAAACCGGGCTGTTACAACTCTCCCCCTTAAGGATTTTCGTCCCTGAAAATCTTACTAGTGAATAGATTCGAATATTGTTCTCTCATAACATCTTCAGGCTCGCACGTAGCCTCTTCAACTCCGTGTTTTTGCCACAACACTTTCACTAAAGAAAATTTCTTATTCCTCTACTCTTTGATCTCACGTGCTAGAATTCGAATCGGTTCTTCTTTATACGATAAATCTAACTGAATCGCAACTTCAGTAGTGGCAATCACATGCAATGGATCAAATCTGTATTGTAGGAGCATCGATACGTGAAACACATTATGGATCTTTTCTAGCTCAGGTGGCAACAACAATCTATAAGCAACTGGCCTATACGTTCGATAATCTCATATGGCCCGATGAACCTTGGACTCAATTTGCCTTTTCTGCTGAATCGAAGTATTTTCTTCCATAGAGACACTTTCAAAAACACTTTATCACCAATCTCGAATTCAATATCTTTCCGTTTTAAATCTGCGTAAGACTTCTGATGATCTGACACTGCTTTCAAATTATCACGGATCACTTTCACTTTCTGCACAGTTTCTTTAATTAAATCAACTCTGAGAATCTTATTCTCACTAAGCTTAGTCCAATACAATGGAGTTTTGCATTTATGACCGTAAAGAGCCTCATATGGTGCCATTTTAATGCTTGACTGAAAACTATTATTATATGCTAATTCAATCAACGATAGATGCTTTTCCCATGTACTCTCAAACTCGAGAATACTACATCTCAACATATCCTCGAGAATCTAAATGATCCGCTCGGATTGACAATCCGTTTGCAGATGAAATGCAATACTGAAATACAACTTCGTACCTAAAAGCTCTTTTAGTTTCTTCCAAAACCGAGAAGTAAATCTTGGATCTTTGTCAGACACAATAGATAATGGTACTCCATGCAATCTCACAATCTTAGAAATATACAATTCAGCTAACTTATCAAGCGAATAATCTATTCTCAGCGGAATAAAATGAGCTGATTTCGTCAATCTATCAACTATCACCCAGACTGCATCTTTCTTTCTTGGAGATAAAGGCAATCCCAACACAAAGTCCATTGTGATTCTCTCCCATTTCCATTCAGGAATCATGATCGGTTGTAACAAACTAGATGGAATCTGATGTTCAGCTTTAACTTGCTGACAAACTAAACACCTCGAAACAAACTCTGAGACATCCCATTTCATACCTTGCCACCAACAAAACTGTCTCATATCATTATACATTTTAATACTTCCTGGATGAATAGAAATACGACTATTATGAGCATCGTTCAAAATCAACTGAATCAACTCTGAATTTTTTGAAATACAAATCCGATCTCTGAATCTCAAACAACCATCATCATCAACTCGAAATTATAAATAAGAATTCAAACCACACTGAGCTCATTTTGCCATCATCTCAGCATCACTTTTCTGGGTATAATAAATCTGACGTATAAACATTGGCTTCACTTTCAACTTAGTTAAAACTGAACCATCATCACACAAATCTATTTGAGTATTCATTGCGCGTAAAGTAAATAAAGACTTTCAGCTCAAAGCGTCAACAACAACATTAGCTTTTCCCGGATGATAATCAATTATTAATTCATAGTCTTTTAGTAATTCTAACCATCTCTGCTGTCTCAAATTCAATTCTTTCTGAGTCATCAGATATTTCATGCTCTTGTGATCAGTGAAAATGTGACATTTCTCATCAAATAGATAGTGACGCCAAATCTTCAATGCAATTACAATAGCTGCTAATTCAAGATCGTGAGTTGGATAGTTCTTTTCATGCATTAACACACAGCCTAAACCATTCAAGGATGCATCACTGTAAACTATGAATTCTTTACCCGATTCTTGCTGAACTAACACTGGTGCTTCTGTCAACAATACTTTCAACTGTTCAAAACTCTGCTGACACTTTTTTGACCACTCAGATTTAACATCTTTCTGTAGCAATTTCGTCAATGGAGTTGCAATCATTGAGAAGCTTTTTACAAACCGTCTATAATATCCCGCTAGTCCCAAAAAACTGCGGACTTCAAACACATTTCTCAGAGGTTTCCAATCCAGAATTGCTGAAATCTTGCTCGAATCAACTCGTATTCCTGCAACTGATACTATATGTCCCAAAAAATGAACCTCGCACAACTAGAACTCAGATTTACTAAGCTTTGCATACAATTGCTTCTCACGCAGAGTCTGTAACACGATTCTCAAATGTTCGGCATGTTGCATCTCATCACAAGAATAAATCAAACTATCGTCAATAAACACAACGACAAACCGATCCAAATACGGTCTGAATATTTGATTCATCAAATCCATAAATAGTGCAAGAGCATTCGTTACTCCGACTAGCATAACTAAAAATTCATAATGTCCGTACCTTGTTCTAGAAGCAGTTTTCGGCACATCTGATTCTTTGACTCTCAACTGATAATATCCCGATCTCAAATCTATTTTTGAAAACACTGTAGCTCCTTTTAACTAATCAAATAATCATCAATACGTGGCAAAGGATTTTTATTCTTTATAGTCACCTTGTTGAGTTGTCTGTAGTCAATGCACATTCTCATAGTTACGTCATTCTTTTTCACAAACAAAACCGGTGCACCCTAGGGAGAAAAACTCGGTCGTGCAAGTCCTCTATCGGTCAACTCTTGCAACTGAGACTTCAACTCTTTTACTTCTGTTGGAGCCATTCTATACGGAGCTATTGATATAGGAGTCATCCCCGGCACTAAGTCAATACCAAACTCAACTTCTAGTATCGGAGGTAATCTCGGTAGTTCTTCAGGAAACACATCAGGGAACTCACAAACCACAGACACAGATTCAACTTTCTTTTCTGTCACTTTTTTATCTATCATATATCCAAGATAAGCTTCACACCCCTTTTTCACATAACTCAAAGCTTTCACCGAAGATATTATAGCCAGTAGCCTATTCAAATCACTGGATTCAATTCGAACTATTTCACTATTCTGACTTCTCAAATCAATACTCTTCCACTTACAATTCACAATAGCATTATGCAGTGTTAACCAATCCATACTCAAAATTATATCAAATTCATCAAAGGGTAGCAGTATCAGATTAGCTGGAAAACAAATATCCCGAAACATCAATGGACAATTCTTGCACACTTTATCAACCAGAACACACTTGCCTAAGGGGTCCGATACTCTAATTACAAACTCAGTAGAATCAACAGGTAGAGTCTTACTAGATACTAAGTTCACACACATACATGAATGAGTGGATCCTAGATCTATTAGTGCAATCACATCATATTGAAAAGAGTAAAAGTACCAGTAATGACGTCTGGAGATGACGCTTCTTCTTGAGTGCGAATAGCGTAGGCTCTGGCGGGTGCTCTCGCCTCAGATCTCACAGTTGTATCCATTATTCCTCTCTGACTACCACTCACATTTTTGCTGTTTCTGGGTGGTCTATCCCTAGCTGTCGTATTACTCGACCTCTCGCTTTGAACATTATCTTTCACAATTAACTCCAGACAATCCCGAATAAAATGATCTCGTGATCCACATTTATAACAAGCTCTATTAGTATACTTGCCCCAGCATTCTCCGATATGACGTCTCCTACACTGTTTACACTCAGGCTTATTGCTTCTGACACTTCCAACACTTGATTCAATTGGAGTTTGAGTTTTAGGACCAATATTTTGTTTCACACGATCTTTACTCGAATGTCCAAACGAAACATTTGAGTGATTGGTTGCATCTTTGAATCTCTTTGACGAAGAATGATACGACTTACTCATCAACCTTTTTCTTTCATCTCTAGCTTCTGAATCCGCTTTCTTCTTTTCTTTACTAAGCTCATCGACTTTGCAGGCTCTTTCAACCAATACTTTAAATTCATTCAAATCAAGAATTTTGACCAAAAGTTTAATGTCTTCATTCAAACCTTCAATGAATTGTTTACGCATAGTAGTTTCTGTCTAAACACATTCTCGTGCATACTGGCTTAATCTCACAAATTCCCACTAGTATTCCGTAATAGACATACGACCCTGTTTCAACTCAAGGAACTCTTTACGTTTCTGATCTATAAACCGTTGACTGATATATTTATTCCGGAATTCAGCTTAAAAGAAATTCTAAGTGATTCTCTCGGAACCACAAATATCAATGTTTTCCACCAATGATATGTCATATCTTTTAACAATGAAACAACACATTTTAAGCATTCATCAGGAGTACATGATAATTCATCAAACACTATTCTCAAGCCAGAATTCAACTCACTCAGCATCATTATCAACTGTGGCTTTGAAGTCTTCAGCCCCGTACTTTCGAATTTTATCCACAAGAGGTTTACTCAAACGGATCGGATCTGAAACTTGTGGCACTACAGGAACTTGCGGGGGTGGAGGTTGTTGAGTAGTCAGATTCGTTCGAATGAACTCTGTAAACAACTCACTCATCATTTGGAAGAAGGCTTGTTTTGCCTCTTCGTCATGGCTACTAGCAATCGGCCTAGATTCAGCCAGTGCTGTCCCTTGAGCGGGAGCAGGTGCATTACTCTTAAAAATCATCAGCTACTGCTCGATCGGGATCCATTTACTATAAGAAAACACATTTTAATTGTCAGAAATCATCATACTATCACAGACACATATATATGACATGTATAGCTAGACTCATACGCGCTACGTTAGTCCTAGAATCAAGTAAACTATTGCTATGATACCAATAAAATGTAACACCCCTAACCTATAACCATCGCCGGTCTAGGGTTAAGAAGCATTACTTGACAAAACGGAACATTTGTGACCATTTCATATTTCTCAAACATATATACATCATCATCGTATCATAGCTAATTATATACATAGAGTCCCTTTAAAAGGTCTCGTAGACCTTAAACATGCATTAGGAAGGGGTCGGGACTAAACCGGGCTCATACAAATTTTTTCGAAAACTTAACATTTTTTAAAGTTACAGGGGTCACACGCCCGTGTGGGCAGGCCGTGTGCCTCACGCGACATCAGACAGACCCGTGTGTCCAAGTTGTAGCAAAATAGGGCATACATACTGACTTGTCCACAAGGCCGAAGACACGCCCTTGTGATTAACCCGTGGGCAACACTGACTTAACTCACACGGCCTATCACACGCCCGTGTGTCTAGCCCGTGTGCAAGACTGACTTGCTTTGATTACAACCTTAAGAGACACGGTCGAGCCACATGCCTGTGTGCTCAATCGTGTGGGCAAATATAGGCCATTTGCAAGACCAATTTGCCACCCAAATTTTGGATCACACCTACAAGCATCAAACCATTCAAAATTCATACTCCAAATACATCCAAAACATACCAAAACATACACAATTTAACCTCTTAACATCATCATTCATTTCCCCATACAAATTTAACTCAACATACCAATCCAAGGTATCAACTTCACGTCAAAATCATATAATCCATTCATGTAACAGCCCGATTTAGACCCTAGTCGGAACAACGGTTTTGGGACCACAAATTCGAGTTTGAAAAATATTTTAATATTATTTTCTGTGTTTACTGTGTGTGATTAAGCATGTGTTAAAGTTCCATGAGTTAATTTGTTCGTCTGTATGTATAATTTGAGAAAATGATTAAATTGCATTAAATGCAAAATTTGCATGTTTTATGAAAAGATACTTATTTGATGTGGCTTTTAAATGTGGAGGCCTTATGAGGCAATTAAACCACTTTACAAGTTAGTGGATGGATAAAGGACATTAATGGCCTTATGTTTATATGTTATATATGTTTGTTCAAAAGGTTAATTTTGTAAATGAATAAATAAATAATGTTTTAATAAAAAAAGCATTAGAATGACCATTTCTATTCATCTTTTCACCGAAAATAAGAGAAGGAACAAGGGTTTTTAAGCTTTTGAATGTTCGGCCATTGCTAAGCTCAATTAAG
This sequence comes from Gossypium australe, assembly GCA_005393395.2. Lineage (NCBI taxonomy): Eukaryota > Viridiplantae > Streptophyta > Magnoliopsida > Malvales > Malvaceae > Gossypium > Gossypium australe. The sequence goes on along the minus strand of CM016626.1, from coordinate 78,437,156 downwards.
GTAAGTTTTGACTTCAGTTTTTGATAATTTCTACGTTTTTGTGATTGTAGCTTAGTGTACTATTAAACCCAAGCTTTAATTTTAGAATTTAATGAAGATTTTGAGATGTGCCATTGATGAACATGTGAGCTTTGTGTTGATAGTTGGTGAAGTATGAAAGTTTGATGTTGGGTTAACATAGTTTGTATTTGAATTTTTGATGAAATTGGCTAATTTGGGGCTAAATTGAGAAAAGTGTAAATTGAAAGATTAAAATGTGAAATAAATGAAATGTGTGGACTTGTATGAATATAGAGAGAATTCGCCTAGGCATGGGTGGAATGAAATTTTGTATTTGATGATTTTATGAAATAGGGACTAAAGTGTCGAAATGTGAAAATGTGAGGGCTATTTTGCAAAATGCCCTAAATATGTGTGTGTGGACTAAATTGAATGAATTGGTGATTAAATGAGTTGAATTTAAATGTGTATAGACCAAGAAAGGAGAGGTTCGGATCGAGATCGAGGCAAGGACAAAGTGCTTGATTAATCGACCGTTTCGGTATTTCAACGTCTGAGGTAAGTTCAGACATAATACATAAATTTAACTATGTTTAATGTTATAAAATAAATGGGATGATATTATTGAATTGTAAATACTATGTGAGGAATTGAGTTATGTGGCACTAAGTGTGCATATTTGAAAATGTGACTGAGATGATTAGCACTGTGTGTGCGAAATAACAGAAGCTTCGGATTCGTGATTGGAACTGTATGTGCGATACTAATTATGTTCGGTTTTGTATTGAGGTACTAAGTGTGCGATGTTATTTAAGCTTCAACTATGAATTGACGCACTAAGTGTGCAATGTTAATTTAGTTTCGACTATAAATTGGGCACTAAGTGTGCGATTAAACGTAATGAATAATGAAGGTTGAACCAAAATGCAACATCGAGCATAAATTAGGTTAGATGGTGAGTAACTATGTGTTGGCTAAGGTATGTATTGAACCTTTGTGGTTGATGAGATTGTGTATGATTACATGAATGGTTGAGTAAGATTATTGACTATGAATGATATGGTATAAACATTTGGGAAATTGATCTATGTGATGAGTTATTTTTGTGCATTGTATTTGAGATATTAAATTGAATGTATTATGTCACGAACTTACTAAGCTTTAGAAAGCTTACTGTGTGATTTGTTTCTCTGCTTTGCAGTGTTAGTAAAGCTAGCTTGGATCCAGGGATCGTCAGCATCTCTATCACACTATCAGCAATCTATTTTGGGTACTTTTGAAAGATGTATATAGTTGGTATATGGCATGTATAGGCTAGAAGTTATGGTGTGTTTTGATATGTTTAATCCTTGCCATGTGATTTGGCTTGGAAGTTGAATGATGTTAAACTTTATGAATAAGATATGAATATGGTACATTTCATGCATATGTGGTTGATGAAAATTGTGGTTCAAAGGTGAAATACAACATGGATTATATGATACTTGTTATATATGTTTTGAGGTGAACATTTGATACTTTGAATGGATTTATTTGTGATGATATTGAGTATGGAAATAGACTATGTTGAAAATGATTATTTGGTGCTTATAAAGGTATGTTTTAGTTGCCAATTGGGGTATAAATGCATAAGATTTGAAGCTTGTAAGTGATTCTATGTGTGGGAGGCAAGTTTGGCCTTGAAAATGGCCTATAACTGCCCACACGGTTGAGCACACGGGCGTGTGGGTCGACCGTGTCCCTCGTGGTTATATTTCAAGGCAAGTCAATAGGGACCACAGGCTGGACACACGGGAGTGTGACTGGCCGTGTGGTGCAAGTCAGTGTCCATGTAATCCCATACCCGAGTCTGATGCTAGGACTGGATATGAGACGTTACCATGCTTGAACTCACTTAGACATACTCTTACGGGCTGTAAAATTTCTTTTTGACTTAAAAACTTCTCTTTCTTAGTCTAATCATACATTTCATGGGCCTACAAGGCCTTAAGCACTTATCCGATAACTTTAGGAACTTAATCGAAAACTCTTCTTTGAGCAGGGTTCACACGCCCGTGTGACTTGGAACATGCTCGTGTACCCTTAGACACGCCCATGTCTACAAACCGTGGGGAGTTACTGACTATATTCACACGGCCTTGACACGCCCGTGGGCTTAGACCATGTGTTTTTCCTTGATATACTGACTTGATCACACGGTCTGGGGCACACGCCCATGTTCTAACCGTGTGTCATACACGGCTCATATCAACGGCCGTGGGATATGATCGTGGCCTATCTTGACTTAAAACATTAAGGTGCAGGGTTCACACGGCCTAGGCACACGCCCGTGCGTCCAACCGTGTGGGCACTTAAGGGCTATTTACCAAGCTATTTGCCACCCTGAAATCAAGATCAACTCAATGCATCTAATAGACAATACTACATGCTTCATTGATTTCAATAAACATACATACATAGACAATTTTGGCCAATCACTTAGCCAAATACAAAAGAATAATAAAAGAGGCATGCACTTCATTAATTTTATCTTCATTGAAAATAAAGAGTTTGCCAAATATTTGTCTAACTCAATAGACAATTTACAAAAGGACTTACAACCAACACTTTAACGAACAATTACAACTTGACAAAATACCCAAGTCCTATACATGCCATATTCAAAACAAGTCTAAAATTATTATACCAAAGTGTTGTTGATAGTGTGATTCCCGAAACCCTGCGTCTACGATCCTCGAGTTATCTTGGGAATATTATAAGAAAGATGGGCAATGAAAAAGGGTAAGCATTAAGCTTAATAAGTTGCATGGAAATAAATAGCAATCATAATACTCATAAAAGAATAATTCATCCATGGCACTAGCTAACCGTGCACAAGTCAAGACTTCCTGACAATACTTACTTACAATTGTCCTTATCTAACATTTACGTAACACATATAGAGCCAATTTCTCATGACTTATTCATTAGCACTTGTATTCATTCATATCTCTACTTTTAAATTCATCTGCTTATTCCGCCATACACTGAAAATAATCAAATACATGTTTTTATAATCACTACGATGAGTATAAAACTAATGTCCCATTCTCTAGGTGGTCTTACATGAAGTTTTCTCTAAGTATATGTCCCGGACATGGTCTTATAGGGAATTACCTCTATATGCTAATGCCATACCCCGAATATGGTCTTACGCCAGCTCTTGTCTCAATGTCGATGCCATGTTCCAAACATTGTCTTATACTGGCACTCATAATGTGGCCGATGCCATGTCCCAGACATGGTCTTACACTGACCCTCATCATACGGCCGATGCCATGTCCCAGACATGGTCCTACACTGACCCTCATCATACGGCCGATGCCATGTCCCAGACATGGTCTTACACTGACCCTCATAATTCGGCCGATGCCATGTCACAGACATGATCTTACACTGACCCTCATCATATGGCCGATGCCATGTCCCAGACATGGTCTTACACTGACCCTCATAATTCAGCCGATGCCATGTCACAGACATGATCTTACACTGACCCTCATCATACGGCCGATGCCATGTCCCAGACATGGTCTTACACTAACCCTCATAATACGGCCGATGCCATTTTTCGTATACATCTTGGTCCATTAAGACTTCAATATCACATTCACATAAACTTTTCAATTTATTGAAGTATCATGCATCAATAAGACATCAAGTATTCTCAATTATGCTAATATAATATTGCATTAAAATCACTTACAACTTACCTCGTTTTCAAAATGATCTAGTTCTTCGATTTAGTCCACGACTTTATCCTTTCCCCGATTGAGGTGAATTCTCGCCTCCTCTTGCTCTATAATAGCAAATTAGCTCATTTTAATCATTACATTAACATAAGCATCTCAATAATCCTACTTAGGCAAAATTCCTATTTTACCCCTAGATTTTAGGCAAAATGACCATTTTGCCCCTAGGCTCGAGAATTAATTCTAATCACATTTTTATCCTCAACAAGCCTAGGCAAACATTTAATGCTCTTAAAGCTATCATCAAAAATCAATATTTCACATACTTACTACAAAATTTATAACCTTTTCATTAAGATCCTATTTGGTGTTTTCATGCTAACCCCCTTTTTAAAAGTTGTTCATCTAACAACCAAGACTCAAGTTCTTCCATAAAAATGCAGCAAATAACTAAGGTAGCTCTCATGGTAGAACTCTAAACCTTTCACAATATTGCACAATAGTCCCCTCATTTGGAAGCTTAAGCTTTAGGGGTCTTAAAAGTACAATTATTTTCAAGAATAGTTAACTAGAACACTTACTTGAGTAGATGAGAGCTTGCTGAAATTTTTGAAGGTTTCTACCCCTTATTTGCTGCTAATTTTTGGTGGAAGATGATAGGAGAAAAGATGATAACTTTTCTCTACTTATTTTATTATTACAAGTCAAATTAGTCCACCTACTACTGCTAACTTTGACTAAAATTGACAATCTTGTCTCCCATACTCTCCTATGGCCGGCCAAGCCTCTTTCAAATGCTAAATTGCCTTTTAAAGACCCCCAATTAACAATCCATGGCCATTTGGTACACTTAGCATATAGAATGGAACTTTCGCACTTTATGCGATTTAGTCCTTTTTCGCGATTAAACATGAAATCGCTAAAATTAAAGTACCAAAATTTTCATGCTCATTTGCTATCATGTTCTAACTCATAATATATCATGAAAATAATTTCTCAAATCTTGGATTAGTGATCTCGAGATCACTATTCCTACTAGCCCCTAAATCGGGCCGTTACAGTCCACCACGGGTGAGGCACACGGGCGTGTCTCAGGCCGTGTGGACAAGTCAGTATGTATGCCCTGTTTTGACACGACTTAGACACACGGGCATGTCTGATGCCCGTGGGAGGCACATGGCCTGCCCACACGGGCGTGTGACCTCTGTAACTTAGAGAAATTTTTATACATCCAAGAACTCTTGTATGTGTTTGATTTAGTCCCAGCCCCTTTCTAGTATGTGATTAAGGTCCCGTAGACCTTAATAAGGGACTATATGTTTATATTTGAATACGTTTGATTGATGATTGACTAAGTGTTGTGGTTTGGATGTGAAATGTTCGAAAATGTTTAGTTATGCCTCTTAACCCTATTCCGACGGTGATTTCGGGTTAAGGGTGTTACAATTCTTCATTTAATCCTTACCAAATTTAAGCATGAAACATACCATTTCCATTTCACTAGTTTATACCGAAGTGATCATTCACATAAAACATACATACATATATTAACCATCCTTTTCACATATCCAAAGCATATACCAAAATCTTTAAATTATTAAGCCAAATCACATGGCAAGATATATACATCTCAAAACATACCATGATCAATAACCTATACATGCCATATACCAAATATACAACTTCTAAAAGTACCAAAATAGATTGTGTAACACCCCAAACCCGGTCAATACACTACGACCAAATCTGGTATGCCATAAAAAAAGAGATTTGGAAAAAACTAACCAAACATCAAGACTTGGGAAAAACCTTGCATTTCGATATTATATTTTAGAGAAAACTTAAAGTAGTTGTTTAATTTGAACTGAGTTACCAAGTCAGGTTTATTTGTCGAAAGTCAAACATACTGTAAAACCCCAAACCCGGCCCAAAACACCACGGCCGAATCCGGAATGTTACTAGAAAAGTGTTGAAAACAAATACGGTTTTGATGGTGAAAATAAAATTTTTAGTTGTAAAATAAACCTTCCGCTTAAAGGGGTTTGTCATTTAAAAATAGTTGTTTGCTGACGAGTAAAAACTTCCAAGTTGTATGAAATTCGATTTTTATTTGTGCTGGAGTTTCGAGAAAATGATTGTTTATAAGTAGCCCGAATTTTTAAAACTTCACTTTTGAACTCATGTTATAAATATCTTAAAATCACTTTCTAATTAATTAACTGAGGAAAATCCAACTTAAAACCATAATATCCCAAAACATTTAAAGTGGCCTTATTACATAGTAAAAATATCCCAAATAATAAATAACAGTTTTAAATAACTAGAGTTAACGAAAACAGCTTTTGCATGGCCACCTCGAATCCACTCCAGCCCGGTCCAACGAGTCATGAATTACCTGCATTATTTTGAAGACAAGGTGAGTCACCAGACTCAGTGTGCAATTAGGCCACACAGATCCACAAATGGGCTTGGCCCCAAATCCACATCAAAAAAATATACCACGCACAATGATGCAGTATGTTAACCCAACCCAGCCTAGTATCCATCCGCTACACACCACCCGTATATCCAACCTTATACACACCTGGGGATTTCTACAATCGACCCTCCATCTGCTACACACCTCTTTGGCAGTCTATGCTGACAGACACACTGCTCAAAGTCCACATAGTGGCCTAGCCACTGATCCATGTGATTAAATCACAAATATCCACGATGAGACTCAAGGTCATCATCAATCCACAATGAGGCTCAAGGCCATCATTAATTGTGACAGAGTCACCCACATATGAATATACACTTCCCCTTTAATTATTATATCCCGAAACCCATGCACATGCATCATAATATGATAAATGGCAATATAATAAAATATGAACATATCCCGATATGCATAAATAACATACTCACAAACATCCCTAATCATTTATCCACAACTTTTAACGTAGGTAGTATACTAACCTGGTTTACCGGTTTACCCAATATAGGTAATAACACCACCACATCCACCTTTTTGGCTACCACACATGATACATACATTTAATTAAAATAACTAAGGAAATAGTGTGATAATTACACACCTAAAAACCTGAAGAACTAGACTATCGATCTCCTTACCGTCCTCACTCGAAGAGACTACAGCGATCTGCTTGTCTTTTTCCGACGCTGGCCCACACCCCGGTGGCCAATCCCGAACAGTCGACACAGCCTCTTCTTGAACTTAGGGATCGAACCCGAAGGTTTACTTCCCTTGCCAAACTGCGATTTCCTTGCATCCATCAAAATGTCAGTCAATAAATCACTACGAGAGCTACGATTTGAATGACCACTCAACTTGGTTAAGATAATAGTTGAGATAAAGAATCGATTTACAAACCACTAACAGAAATCTTCCTTACCTAAATCAATTGAATCTCGGAGTTAAGCAACCCTTGAAACCACGTTGATCGCACCTATATAGATAACCGATGAGATTCGACTAATGGAGAAAGAATAAAAGAGAAGTGGCCTTTCGGCCAAACAGGGGACATAAGTCCACCCCCCACCATTCGGCCACACAACACACTCACCCCCTTACCTACAGCTTCCTTCAGGATTCGGCACAACCAACCACCACAGAGAGATTCGGCTTCTAGGAATGCAAAGTGAAAACAAGGCCAATGAGAAATTAAGAAAAAGATTCGGCTACTAGAAGAAAAAGAGAAGAGATAACGAAGAAGAAACGTCAGAGGACTCACCAATCCGTGAGATGATAATTCGGCTAAGGTGACATTCGGGAAATGAGACTGAACTTTGGAGGTTTCGGCTTTTGTAAAAAGAAAGGAAAAGAACAACAACACAATTCATAGAAGATACAGCTAGAGAGGCTTCAAGAAAGAAAATGAAAACTTAAAATGAAAAGGGAGAAAAATGTGGTATTTTCGGCTTTTGAAGATGAGAAGAGAAGATGAACAAAAGTGACCCTAATGGTCTTCTAGGTTTCGGCTATGAGTCACAAGAGAGAAAAGAGTTGAAGCGTTAAGTGATTTTCGGCACAAGAGAGGATGAGAGCAAAAACTAAAACAAAAGAAAATGAGAAGCACAAACCAAATGCCGAAAAATAACCACTACACACTAGCACCCAATTTCGGCACCTTCACCTTAAGCTCAAAACCGAATACTCCCCCCTCTCAACCCCTCAAAAAAATTCGGCTAACACTCACCTAGCCAACACCCCCCACGATTTTCTCCTTAACTCCCTCTACATCACCCATTCAAATGAGTTTGAATCATTCAAACCTCATACCTCACTCTCCATTATCCATTTAAACCATTTGACCCTTTCAAACCTCCACCTTCCAAGTGCCCTTGCCGAATCCATCTCCTACCTCCCCATGCGCAAAAACAAACTCCAAAATGCAGCCCACGCTGCTCGAACCTCTTCCCCCTTGAACTCCCTCCTTGAAGCGTCAACTCCCCTTGCTCCTTGGCGTCACCTTGCCACTCCACCACTTCACTTGTTGTGTCCATGATCACCACATTTAATCCCTTAAGGCCTAGCTCCACTGGCTCTCCCCTAAAGGCTTCAAACCAAAAATTTTCACTAAGGCTCCTACCAAACCCCAAGGTTTCCCGAAGCCCCCAAACACACTCAAACAGTCATGTAACACACAAGAGCACATAGATACAAAATAAAATGTGAGACCCCTAAATCCCGGATGTTACAGTTCTACCCCCTTAAAGAAATTTCGGCCTCGAAATTACTTGGTCAAAATAGATGAGGGTATTGTTGACGCATTGCCTCCTCCTGCTCCCATGAAGCTTCTTCTGAACCATGGTTCCGCCACAACACCTTGACTAAAGGGACTGATTTCTTCCGTAGCACCTTCACATCTCGCTCCAAAATCTGAATTGGCTCCTCCTCATAGGACAAGTCTGGCCTTAACTCAACTTCCTCTACTGGCACCACGTGAGACGGATCCAATCGGTAACGTCTTAGCATCGAGACGTGGAACACATCATGCATCTACTTCAACTCTGAAGGCAACTCCAACTGGTACGCTACTGGTCCCACACGCTTCAAAACCCGATAAGGCCCTATAAACCTGGGACTTAGCTTACCCCTACGTCCAAATCTCATTACCTTCTTCCACGGTGAAACTTTCAGAAACACACGGTCACCTACTGCAAATTCTATCTCCCTTCTCTTCAGATCCGCATACGATTTCTGTCTGCCCGATGCCTCCTTCAACCGAGTTCAGATTACCTTAACCTTCTCCTCTGATTCTGCCACTATTTCCGGACCTAAGACATGGCGTTCACCTAGCTCTGTATAACAGGTAGGAGTGCGATACTTCAGCCCATACAATACTTCATACGGCGCCATCTGAATACTAGCTTGATAATTGTTGTTGTATGCAAACTCTGCTAAGGGCAAGAGTTCTTCCCAACTACCTCTGAAGTCGATGACACATCCCCTTAACATATCCTCTAACACCTGAATTACCCTTTTAGACTGGCCATCCGTCTGCGGATGAAATGCCGTGCTAAAATCCAACCTGGTGCCCAAAGCCTGATGCAATGCCCTCCAAAACAGCTACGTAAATCTAGGGTCCCTATCTGATATGATTTACACTGGTACCCCGTGTAGCCTCACAATTTCTACCACATACAACTTAGCTAACCTTTGAAGAGAATAGTCAACCCGAACAGGTATGAAATGAGCGGATTTTGTCAACTGATCCATGATCACCCATACTGAGTCCTTCTTAGTAGGCGTAAGAGGAAGCCCACTAACGAAGTCCATCGTGATTCTCTCCCACTTCCACTGCGGAATCTTCACTGGTTGCAGCAACCCCGAAGGCACTTAGCGTTCAGCTTTGACCTGCTGACACGTCAAACACTTCCCCACAAATTCCGTAACTTCCTGCTTCAATCCAGGCCACCAAAACTGTTCCCGCAGATCTTGATACATCTTACTCCCTCCAGGATGCATAGTATTAGGGCTACTATGCGATTCCCAAAGAATCTCTGCCTCAACTCCACATCCTTCGGCATACAAACCCTCCCACGGAAGCACAACACTCCGTCGCTGTTCACACTGTAATCCTCTATTCCCCCATCCTGTACTTGTAGAAGTCGAGTACTCAAAACCTCATCCACCAACTGTTTCTCTTTTACCTGACTTATCCATGTCAGCTTCACCTGCAGCTCCGCTAATAAACTCCCGTCGTCATATAGGCTAAGATGAGCAAACATCGCTCTCAAATCCGATACCACCTTCCGGCTTAGCGCATTTGCCACCACATTCGCCTTACCCGGGTGATATTCAATCGAGCAGTCGTAATCCTTCAATAGCTCCACCCACCTCCGCTATCTCAAGTTCAGCTCCTTCTGAGTCAGCAGATACTTTAAACTCTTGTGGTCAGTGTAGATCACCGGCTTCTCTCTATACAAATAATGCCTCCACACCTTCAAAGAGAAAACCACTGTAGCCAACTCCAGGTCATGAGTGGGATAATTAACTTCATGTGGTCTTAGCTGCCGAGACACATAGGCAACAACCTTCCCCTCCTGCATCAGTACACAACCTAACCCCGTATGAGAAGCATCACAATACACCACAAAATCTTTCCTAGCTTCAGGCTGAATTAAAACCGGAGCCTATGTCAAAACCCTTTTTAACTTCTCGAAATTTTCCTGCTGCTTGTCCGTCTACACGAAAGGTACCTCCTTTCTCAACAGCTTAGTCAAAGGCGCTGCTATTGAGGAAAAACCCTCGACAAATCTTTTGTAGTAGCCTGCCAATCCCAAGAAACTCCAAATCTCTGCCACCAACTTAGGTGGTTTCCAATCCAGTACCGCCTCAATCTTCCGAGGATACACTCTTATCCCTTCTGCAGATACTACATGACCCAGAAAAGCAACTTCTCTTAACCAAAATTTGCACTTACTAAATTTGGCATACAATTTTTTCTCCCTTAAAACCTGTAACACTACTCGAAGATGCACACATGCTCCTCCTCTGACTTGGAATATACCAAAATGTCTTCTATGAACACCACGACGAACTGGTCCAAATAGGGTTGAAAAACTCGATTCATCATATCCATGAACGCAGCTGGTGCGTTCGTCAACCCGAATGGCATTACCAGGAATTCATAGTGCCCATAACGAGTCGAGAAAGCCGTCTTATGTATATCTGCTTCCTTTACCTTAAGCTGGTGATATCCCGACCTCAAATCTATCTTCGAAAAGACCGCAGCCCCTTTGAGCTGATCAAACAAGTCGTTTATCCTTGGCAGTGGGTACTTGTTCTTGATCGTCAGCTTATTCAACTAGCAGTAATCTATGCTCATACGCATAGATCCGTCCTTCTTATTTACAAATAACACCGGTGCTCCCCATGGAGACACACTAGGTCGAATGAAACCGCAACCTAACAACTCTTGGATTTGGGCTTTAAGTTCAACCAACTCCTTCGGTGCCATCCTGTAAGGAGCGATAGACACCGACACTGTACCTGGCAGAAGCTCGATTCCAAACTCCACCTCACGATCCGGAGGCAACCTTGGAAGTTCTTCTGGAGAAACATCTACAAATTCCTTTACTGTTCTAACCTCCCCCACAGCTGCTTCCTTTGCATCCAAGGCACTAACAAATATTAAGAAAGCCATGCACCCCTTCTTCACCATTCTCTCCGCCTTGAGAGCAGACACTACATTAGACAAGTAGTCTCTCCTCTCGCCTATCACCAAAACTTCATCGTCCTCGAGAGTCTTCAACGTCATGTGCTTAGCAGCACAGTCCAAATTCGCACGATACCTTACTAACCAGTCCATGCCTAGGATCAAGTCAAATTCTCCAAACGGTAGTTCCATCAAGTCAGCCGGGAATACTGACCCTTGAACTTCTAAAGGCACATCTCTAAACAGTTTATCAACCACTACCAATTGCCCTAAGGGACTAAGTACAGTCATCTCCCTAGAGGCAGTTTCAGGATTCACATTCAAGGTTCTAGACACCATACTAGCAATACAAGAGTGAGTTGACCCAACATCAATTAGAGTAGTAAAGGGTAACCTAAAAATGAGAAACGTACCCGTTATAATGTCTGGTGCATCCCCCTCGTCTTGACGCCTCGCTGCATAAACCAACCCAGGCTGTCTTGCATCTGAGCTCCCAGCACCTCTGCCTGGTGCTCCGCGACCTCGGCCAGAACCATTCCCTCCTCGGTTCAGACCACAACCTCTTGACATCTGTTGACCACCCCTTCCTGGCTGCACATACCCCTGACCTACCATCCGAGCCCTAGCCAGGTCCTGAGGACAGTTCTTAATCAAATGATCCTTTGACCCACACCTGTAGCACTCCTTATTTCTTCCCCAGCACTCCCCTGCATGAGACCTCCCACACTGAGCACACTGACGAAACTGACTCCCAGCAGCTGGCGTAGAAATGCGAGCAGGTCCCTCAACCCTAGGCTTTTTCTGAAAACCCCCCGATGATGCTGACGACCCATAACTCCTCTTATTCCTGCCTCTGTCCTTATCCCTGTTTTACCTCTCTGTTCGCTTCACCTCCTCAGCTATCCTAGCTTTTTCTACTAAAATAGCAAAATCCCTCTCCCGCTGAGGAGCTATCAACACCCGCAGCTCATCTCGCAGCCCATCCTCAAATCTCACACAGCGCTCGTAGTCGGTTGCAACAATCCCTCGAGCGTACCGGCTCAACCGCAAGAATTCTGCCTCATATTCAGCTACTGACTTACCCCCTTGCACTAGGTTCAGAAACGACTTCCTCTGTGCATCCATATAACTAGCCCCGACGTATTTCCCCTCAAACTTCATCTTAAAGAAACTCCAATCCACTCGATCTGTCGGAGCACCCTCTCTGACGGTAAGCCACCACTGGTAGGCCTTATCCCGAAGTAAAGAAACAGCGCCCTTCAGCTTCTCTTCAGCCGTGCAGTCCAAGTCATCCATGATCCTCTCGACCGCCTCTAACCAATACTCCGCCACATTGGGAGCTACCCCAGAGACACCCCTAAATATCTCAGCTCCATTCGCTCGGAGTCGCTCAGACACGGACTTCCGGGCCCCAGTACCCATATTTGCCCCTGCAACTCTCTCCAAAACCGGCAACATGGCCTGAGACACCGCTTCGTCTCCACCCGTTTGATCTTGAAACTCTGCTTCCGCAGCTGGCGGCGGCGTTTTATTCCCTAATCCATGACCAGACCCTACCGGCTCCGACACAGTCATCCTGCCTCTACCACGTCCACGTGCATTACGACCATGTCCCCTAGTACTCATGTCTACCGTTGCGTTTTAATCTGTTTTAGAGAAATTTTATGCATTAGTCTTTCTTTCCACTTGTTGATTAAAGGGGTAATTTTATGACACTGAATTTCAAGTTGTTCTTCCGTAAAGTGCATACATCCCTAAAGGTTTTGGTCTCTAAAGAGAATATCCTAAATTCTAACATCCATAACAATGCATCACATATCCACCTCCATTCAATTCATTTAATAGTCAGGAGACTTACCTGGTAGACCTGGGCCGGAAATTCGAGTGCCATGCCTTCACGAGTCCATTACAAGAAAAATTTCTTGTAACCAACTTTAAATACAAAGTTTGAAAATGTTGTGGACCTTAAAACCCAAAGGCTGAGTTTAAAACCTAGGCTCTGATACCAAATTGTAACACCCCAAACCTGGCCCAAAACACCACGGCCGAATCCGGAATGTTACTAGAAAAGTGTTGAAAACAAATACGGTTTTGATGGTGAAAATAAAATTTTTAGTTGTAAAATAAACCTTCCGCTTAAAGGGGTTTGTCGTTTAAAAATAGTTGTTTGCTGACGAGTAAAAACTTCCAAGTTGTATAAAGTTCGATTCATTATTTGTGCTGGAGATTCGAGAACACGATTGTTTATAAGTAGCCCAAATTTTTAAAACTTCATTTTTGAACTCATGTTATAAATATCTTAAAATCACTTTCTAATTAATTAACTGCGGAAAATCCAACTTAAAACCATATTATCCCAAAACATTTAAAGTTGCCTTATTACATAGTAAAAATATCCCAAATAATAACTAACAGTTTTAAATAACTAGAGTTAACGAAAACAGCTTCTGCATGGCCACCTCGAATCCACTCCACCGGTCCAACGAGTCATGAATTACCTGCATTGTTTTGAAGACAAGGTGAGTCACCAGACTCAGTGTGCAATTAGTCCACACAGATCCACAAATGGGCTTGGCCCCAAATCCACATCAAAACAATATACCACACACAATGATGCAGTATGTTAACCCAACCCAGCCTAGTATCCATCCGCTACACACCACCCGTATATCCAACCTCATACACACCTGGGGATTTCTACAATCGACCCTCCATCTGCTACACACCTCTTTGGACGTCTATGCTGACAGACCCACTGCTCAAAGTCCACATAGTAGCCTAGCCACTGATCCACGTGATTAAATCAAAAATATCCACGATGAGACTCAAGGTCATCATCAATCCACAATGAGGCTCAAGGCCATCATTAATCGTGACAGAGTCACCCACATATGAATATACACTTCCCCTTTAGTCATTATATCTCGAAACCCATGCACATGCATCATAATATGATAAATGGCAATATAATAAAATATGAACATATCCCGATATGCATAAATAACATACTCACAAACATCCCTAATCATTTATCCAAAACTTTTAACGTAGGTAGTATACTAACCTGGTTTACCGGTTTACCCAATATAGGTAATAACACCACCACAGCCACCTTTTTGGCTACCACACATGACACATACATTTAATTAAAATAACTAAGGAAACAGTGTGATAAAACACACCTGAAAACCTGAAGAACTAGACTATCGATCTCCTTAACGTCCTCACTCGAAGAGACTACAACAATCTGCTTGTCTTTTTCTGACGCTGGCCCACACCCCGGTGGCCAATCTTGAACAGCCGACACAGCTCTCTTCTTGAACTTAGGGATCGAACCCGAAGGTTTACTTCCCTCGCCAAACTAAGATTTGCTTGCATCCATCAAAACGTCGGTCAATAAATCACTACGAGAGCTACAATTTGAATGACCACTCAACTTGGTTAAGATAATAGTTGAGATAAAGAATCGATTTACAAACCATTAACAAAAATCTTCCTTACCTAAATCAATTGAATCCCGGAGTTAAGCAACCCTTGAAACCACGTTGATCGCACCTATATAGATAACCGATGAGATTCGACTAATGGAGAAAAAATAAAAGAGAAGTGGCCTTTCGGCCAAACAGGGGACATAAGTCCACCCCCCACCATTCGGTCACACAACACACTCACCCCCTTACCTACAGCTTCTTTCAGGATTCGGCACAACCAACCACCACAGAGAGATTCAGCTTCTAGGAATGCAAAGTGAAAACAAGGCCAATGAGAAATTAAGAAAAAGATTCGGATACTAGAAGAAAAAGAGAAGAGATAACGAAGAAGAAACGTCAGAGGACTCACCAATCCCTGAGATGATAATTCAGCTAAGGTGAATTTCGGGAAATGAGACTGAACTTTGGAGGTTTCGGCTTTTGTGAAAAGAAAGGAAAAGAACAACAACACAATTCAAAGCAGAAGATACGGCTAGAGAGGCTTCAAGAAAGAAAATGAAAACTTAAAATGAAAAGGGAGAAAAATGTGATATTTTCAGCTTTTGAAGATGAGAAGAGAAGATGAACAAAAGTGACCCTAATGGTCTTCTAGGTTTCGGCTATGAGTCACAAGAGAGAAAAGAGTTGAAGTGCTAAGTGATTTTCGGCACAAGAGAGGATGAGAGCAAAAACTAAAACAAAAGAAAATGAGAAGCACAAACCAAATGCCGAAAAATAACCACTACACACTAGCACCCAATTTCGGCACCCTTACCTTAAGCTCAAAACCGAATACTCCCCCCTTTCAACCCCTCAAAAAAATTCGGCTAGAACTCACCTAGCCAACACCCCCACGATTTTCTCCTTAACTCCCTCTACATCACCGATTCAAATGAGTTTGAGTCATTCAAACCTCATACCTCACTCTCCACCATCCATTTAAACCATTTGACCCTTTCAAACCTCCACCTTCCAAGTGCGCTTGCCGAATCCATCTCCTACCTCCTCATGCGCAAAAATAAACTCCAAAATGCTGCCTACGCTGCTCGAACCTCTTCCCCCCTTGAACTCCCTCCTTGAAGCATCAACTCCCCTTGCTCCTAGGTGTCACCTTGCCACTCCACCACTTCACTTGTTGTGTCCATGATCACCACATTTAATCCCTTAAGGCCTAGCTCCACTGGCTCTCCCCTAAAGGCTTCAAACCAAAAATTTTCACTAAGGCTCCTACCTAACCCTAAGGTTTCCCGAAGCCCCCAAACACACTCAAACAGTCATGCAACACACAAGAGCACATAGATACAAAATAAAATGCGAGACCCCTAAATCCTGGATGTTACACTTACGGAATTTCATAAAACTTGTTACTTGAAAGCGTTGTTGTGGTTTTAAATAAAATCTCTGAATCAATTAATAGCTTGTTATCCATTTTTCGTTAACCACTTGAAAATGATTTTGTTCACTGTTTTTAAATCTTAGAAAATCCCCATCTTTGATAGTTTATTAAACATGCAATATCATCATTATAACAAAACCCAAATTAAAGTTGAAGTGGCCTTATTACATAACAAAATCCCAAAAAAATAAGTTTAACTAAGAGAACGAGTTTACGAGAATAACATTGTATGGCCACCGCAAGTCCACCTCAGCTCCCAAATCCGCGATCTAATGATTACCTACAAAATTAAGCAGGGGGTGAGTCACCGAGGCTCAGTGTGTAAATCCTCATACCACGCAATCTAGGCCTTAAGCCCATTGGGCCTAAGCACACACAACACAGCATATTAATCATGTATGCAATGCAACCCAACCCAACCTAGTATTTCCATCCTCTAGGTCACCTGAATCATCCAAACACCTATGGCATTATGCCACTGTGGTTCTAGACCACCGTGGTCCCAGACCACTCGTGACGAAGTCACTAAAATAAATAATCGTGGGGCCAACCCACTGTGGTCTCAGACCATCGTGACGATCTCTAATAAGTTTACAGATACGTGAGGCCAACCCACTGTGGTTTTAGACCACCAAGACAAGTCACTGATATATGTATACGTGGTTTCAAACCACCGTGGTTCTTAGGCCACCGTGACAATAGTCACTGATTTGCACTTCCCCCATCATTCAATCCCAAGCCCATGCTCATTTCATCATACTAAAAATGAATGCAAACATACTCTCAATGTGTAACAGATAATTATTCCATACATGCATATAATCGTAAGTATCATCATAGCAGAACTTACCCGATGTTTCCAACCTTACCCACGAGGGTGTCTCGATTGTCGATATAGTCATTTCGGCTTTCAGCCAACACAGCTAATAATGTAATTTAATATACAGAGTGTGAGAGTTACACACCTGATTACACATAAAACTAGACTCTTTACATCGACGCTCTCATTAGCAGGGATAACAGCTATTTGCCTATCCCAGGCAGACGTCGACTCTCTACCACAACCCGAGGGAAAATCTCGAACCGCCGACACAGCACGTCTTTTAAATCTAGGAGCAGAGACTACGAGTTCGCCTCCTTCTTTAGATTGACTGGCACTTGCATCTATGAATAGACTTGATCAGAGGTCAGAGAAAAACCTTTGATTGGCTAACCAAAAGATTCGATTAATACAGAGTAAAATGAATAGAATCTTTGCCGAAAAGGATAATAGAAGAACTCCTTACCTTGATTACCAATGAGTAGTACCAGAGGATTCGTCTTGCAATTATGGTAACCCCTAACAACTTACACGTTAGAAAAATGGTGTTCCCCAAAATAAAGAAGAAACGGCCTCACGGCCTAAACGAAACATGAAGGAGGCCTTCCCCTCTTTCGGCCATACAACTTACCAAAGAACTTCCCGAGACCAAGGTTGAAAGAAGAATGAATGGTAGCAGAGTGTGATTCGATTCGGCCCTTAACCAAAATGGAACAAAGGAGAGTTTAGACCACTAGCAATCGCAAACAACTTAACCAAAAGAGGAGAACAATAACAAAAGAACCCACATGCATTCGACCAAGAGAGAAAGATTTAACACGGCAAGAAGAGAAAAGAAAACCCAACGGAAAAGAGAACTCACCAAGTCAGCTGCTGACCAGAAAAGAGAATGATAGAGCAAAAGTATTCGGCACTTGGCAAAAGAAGAAGGTAAAAGATTCAAAGAAGGAAAAGAAAGGTAATAGTGATTTCGGCTAGGTGAATAGAACAAAAGAACAAAATGGAGAAGAAAAACTAGTGGTTAATGTTGAGATTCGGCTATGGGGAAAAATGGTGCAAGAAAAGGTATAGAATAGAAGAAGAAGAGAGCAGAATGAGCAAGAAATAGAAGTAGTGAGGAGGGATTCGGCTAGGGGGCAAAGGGAAGTGGAAAGAAAAGAAGAGGGAAAAAAGATGGTCACACGACTTTCGGCTAGTGTCAAAGGAGCAAAATGAGATGAACAGAGGAAGCCGACAATTTTGGCACTGAAAGGAGTAGGGGAACACGAATAAGATAAAAGAAGAATTCAAAGAGACTAGCAAAATCGGCACTCACTTCCCTTAATGACCGAATATCCTCCAATGAAAAGAAACAAATGCCTAAGGCCTAAGGAATTTCGGCACACCACCTATGCTAGCACTAAACCGAATTCTCCCCCTTCAAGCTTTCCACAATCAGCCAACACCTCCACCATGGCCACATTCCTTGATTTCCTCCTACTTCCACTCTCCAACATCCATTTGAATTGGTTTGACCAGTTCAAACCCCACTAACTCCTCATGTCCACTTATTTTGAACACCTTGACCCATTCAACCAACAACCTTGAAGAGTCCCTGCCGAATCCACCTTCTCCCCATCTAGGTGCCAAAAATAAAGCTTCATAATGAGGCTTATGGGATTCGAACTCCTCCTCTAAAGCTGCTCCCTTGTGTCACTGACACACACCATCTTGTGTCAACAAACACAAGAAAATAATCTTAAGACCCGCTTCAATCAACTCTCCCCCCTGAAGTGCCTAAAAACAAAATTTTTACCAGGGCTCTAGCTTGACCCCGAGCCTTCTCGGGACCCCCAAACATACCAAATTAACAAGCAGAACAAGCCAAACACACAGAAAACATAAAATGCAGTACCCCTAATTCCAGGATGTTACAGTTCTACCCCCTTAAAGAAATTTCGGCCTCGAAATTTACTTGGTCAAAAAAGGTGAGGGTATTGCTGTCTCATCACATCCTCTGGCTCCCACGTGGCTTCCTCTGAACCGTGATTCTGCCACAACACTTTAACCAATGGAACTGTCTTCCTTCTTAATACCTTAACATCTCGGTCCAAGATCTGAACTGGTTCCTCTTCAAAAGATAGATCAGGTCTCACTTCAATTTCCTCCACCGGCACTATGTGAGATGGATCCGAACGATAATACCTTAACATCGAGACATGGAATACATCATGTATCTACCTCAATTCTGGAGGTAACTTGAGCTGATAAGCTACTGGTCCCACACGTTTCAATACTCGATAAGGCCCGATGAACCTAGGGCTCAACTTGCCCTTCCGTCCAAATCTTAGAACCTTCTTCCATGGTGAAACTTTCAGAAAAACCCAATCACCCACTGCAAATTCTATTTCCTTACGCTTCAGATCCGCATAAGATTTCTGCCTGTCGGAAGCTTCCTTCAACCGAGTCCGAATCAACTTAACCTTCTCCTCTATTTCCAAACCAATTCCGGACCCAACAATTGTTGCTCACTCAACTCTGTCCAGCAGGTAGGAGTGCGACACTTACGGCCATACAACGCTTCATAAGGTGCCATCTTAATACTGGATTGATAGCTGTTGTTGTAAGCGAATTCTGCCAACGGTAGAAAACCTTCCCAACTACCCCCGAAATCGATAACACAGCCTCTTAACATGTCTTCCAAAATCTGAATTACCCTCTCAGATTGGCCATCAGTCTGTGGATGAAACGCTATGCTGAAATCCAGTCTTGTACCCAACGCTTGATGCAACGCCTTCCAGAATCGCGATGTAAACCTGGGGACCCTGTCTGATATGATAGACACTGGTACCCCATGCAACCTCACAATCTCCGCTATATACAGCTTGGCTAACTTCTGTAGGGAGTAGTCAAGACGAACCGGTATAAAGTGAGCGGACATTGTTAACCGATCGACAGCTACCCACATTGAATCTTTCTTAGTAGGCGTAAGAGGTAGCCCACTAACAAAGTCCATCGCTATCCTCTCCCACTTCCAAAGTGGAATCTTCACTGGCTGTAGCAATCCCGACGTTAATTGATGTTCTGCCTTCACCTGCTGACACGTTAAGCACTTGCTCACAAACTTAGTAACTTCCTGCTTCATGCCTGGCCACCAAAACTGTTCATGCAAATCCCGATACATCTTACTCCTACCAAGATGCATAACGTATGGGCTACTATGTGCTTCCTGCAGAATCTTCTGCCTTAACTCGGAATCCTTTGGCATACAAGCCTTTCCACAAAAGCACAATACCCCATCACTGTTCACACTAAAATCTTCTATCTCACCACCTGCCACTACCTGAAATTTAAGACTTAATGATTCATCCGACAACTGCTACTCCTTAATCTGACTTACCCACGAAGGCTTTACTTGCAGTTCAGCTAGCAAACTTCCATCATCATACAAGCTGAGATGAGCAAACATTACCCTCAAGTCCGATATTACCTTACGGCTTAACGCATCTGCCACTACGTTAGCTTTACCCGGGTGATACTCAGTCGAGCAGTCATAGTCCTTCAACAACTCAATCCACCTCCGTTGCCTTAAATTTAACTCCTTCTGGGTAAGGAGATATTTCAGACTCTTGTGATCGGTGTTGATAATCGACTTCTCCCCATACAGGTAGTGTCTCCAAATCTTTAGAGCGAACACTACCGCAGCCAACTCCAGATCATGTGTGGGATAGTTCACCTCATGCGGTCTTAATTGCCGAGACGCATATGCTACCACTTTCCCTTCTTGCATTAACACACATCCCAATCTTGTGTGCAACGCATCATAGTAGACGACAAACTCCTTCCCAGCCTCCGGCTGAATCAACACTGGTGCCTCTGTCAAAATCCTCTTTAACTTCTCAAAGCTTTCTTGCTGCTTATCTGACCAGACAAACGTTACCCCTTTCTGTAATAACTTGGTTAATGATGCAGCTATTAACGAGAACCCCTTAACAAACCTTCTGTAATACCCAGCCAAACCAAGAAAACTTCGAAATTCTGCTACTGACTTAGGCGGTTTCCAATCCAATACGGCTTCAATTTTTCGAGAGTCAACCCTAATCCCCTCAGCAGACACAACATGTCCCAGTAACTTCCCTCAACAAAAATTCACACTTGTTGAATTTGGCATACAACTAGTTTTCTCTCAAAATCTGCAGAACCACTCGAAGATACGAATCATGTTCCTCCTCCGTTCTTGAATAAACCAAGATATCGCCTATGAACACTACGACAAACTGATCCAGATAGGGTTGGAACACCCGGTTCATCATGTCCATAAATGCAGCTGGTGCATTCGTCAACCCTAACGGCATCACTAAGAACTCGTAGTGACCGTAACGAGTTCAAAAAGTTATTTTATAGATATCCGCTTCCTTAACCTTAAGCTGATGATAACCTGACCTCAAGTCTATCTTTGAGAAGACCGAAGCGCTTCTCAGTTGATCGAACAAGTCGTCAACCCTTGGCAACGGGTACTTGTTCTTGATCGTCAACTTGTTCAATTGCCTGTAGTTAATGCACATCCACATCGACCCGTTCTTTTTCTTAACAAATAACACCAGCGTTCCCCAAGGTGATACACTTGGTCGGATAAAACCCCGGTCCAACAGTTCTTGAATCTGGGCTTTAAGTTCCACCAGCTCCTTCGGCGCCATTCTATATGGGGCAATGGACACTGGCACTGTTCCCGGAAGAAGATCAATACCGAACTCCACCTTGCGATCCGGAGGTAACCCTGGAAGCTCTTCTGGAAAAACATCGGAGAATTCCCTCACTGTTCTAACATCCTTTACAGTCAACTTCTTGGCCTCCAGAGCACTGATGAAAGCTAAGAACGCTTCACACCCTTTTCTCACCATCCTTTCAGCCTTAAGAGCATACACCACATTGGACAGATAATTCCTTCTTTCGCCTATCACTAACACCTCCTTATCCTCGGGAGTCTTCAACACCATGCGCTTAGCCACACAATCCAAGTTTGCTCGATACTTAACTAACCAGTCCATGCCTAAGATCAAATTGAACTCACTGAACGGCAGTTCCATCAAATCAGCCGGGAACACTATCCCTTGTACTTCTAAAGGCACATTCCTAAAGAGTTTGTTCACCACTACGGATTGTCCTAAAGGGCTAATCACAGTCATCTCCCTAGAAGCAATCTCAGATTCTATGTTCAAAGTTCCAGACACAGTACTAGCAACATAGGAGTGTGTATGTAACACCCCTTACCTGTATCTTATGCCAGAACTGAGTACGAGGTATTATCAGACTTAACAATACATTTGGTCAATTTAATTAACACATATATAGAATGACTTAGTCAAGCCCCTATACATGCCATAACTTAAATCATTTATAAATAAAGATACCCATAGATAGCTTGATAGTGTGAAGCGATATCCGACAACCTTCAACCCGAGCTTGTTTAGTAGGACTCTGTAACATGGGAAAGAAAAGGGGGTAAGCTTATAAAGCTTAGTAAGTTCACATGTAAAAATAATAAGCATTAGCAATGAATTTAGCTTACTACTAAGCTGTCATAACTTGCATAAATAATGCTAAGTTGTTACTTTCCCAACTTACTCATTTGTAGTCTTATCAAGGCCTCAACATGACAAATCCTTACAACAAGTTCTCAAATTGATACAATCATTAAATCACATGCTTATACCTTATTACTCATGTTCACATTAATCTGTCTACTTGAATCACTGTCACTAAATTACTTATTTCTTGAGCTACAGAGCTCCGAATTTCAAACCGCTAATTTTCCCTGAAACTAGACTCACATATCTTCATACTATAAAATTTCCAGAATTTTTGGCTTATCCAATTAGTACAGTTTATTCATTAAAAACTCCCCTATTTTACTATTTGACTATTCTAACCTCTCTTCACTACGAATCAATTTTCTCCTTGTACAGAGTTCATATTACCTTCTTATTTAGTTAATTTGAAAATATACTCATTGAGGATTTCAGGAATATAAATTATATCCCACAATTATTGTTGTACAATTTTTAATGATTTTTCCAAGGCAGAACAGGGGATCACGTAATCATTCTAAACCAGTCTCACAGAAATTCAAATATCTCAAAATATACGAATCATTTGTTTTTTATGTTTCTTTTATATGAAGATAGACTCAATAAGCTTTAAATCAATATCTCATCCAACTTATAATTCAATCTCTACTATTTTTAGTGATTTTTCAAACTCATGTCACTGCTGCTGTCGAAACAGTTTTATTGTAAATTTTTGCTCTCTCTTTCACTTTAGTTGTGTTCATCACTTGCTTATACCAACCTTTCCAATTTCTGATTACATATCGAACATATTTTTCATACATACATTTGCCACATTTCTCAATTGGTCACATTCACACTTGCACTTATTCATAACATGATCGCACCAACCATCATTAGTAAATTATCTCGTTGAACCCCTTCGGAAAACGCCCAATACTCGGTGATCTTACCACATAGCTCCACCTACACATAATTCGGCTATCTTGTACACATGGTGAAGGTCCCTTAGCACCCATGTGACCTAGCCATTCCATCTCGTAGCTTTCTTATCTACATGGTGTCCAACACTAGGAACCACTCATGTGACCTAGCTACTCATAACCCGTAACTTTTTTGTACACATGGTATACACACAGTATTACACATGTGACCTAGTTACATATGAAATTATTATCCCGTAGCTTTCTTACACACATGGTGAAAGTCCCTTATCATCCATGTGGCCTAGCTACATATCAAATTTTGCCATCTAGTAGCTTTCTTGTGCACACGGTGAAGGTCCCCTATCACTCGTGTTACCTAGCTACATATTGTCCGTATCTCTCAGTTTTTCGAAGGTTCAATCGAGAATTTCCCATTCCATTCATTTTCATATTTTAGTTATCACCCAATGATTTCCATAATATCTAGCAAAAAATAAGTATTGTACAAGTAAAATAAATGCATTATTTACATATAAACTTTCTTGTCGAAATCTCGTCAGGTACAACCGTGTAGCAACTCATACAACCCATGTAATATTAATTTAACATTCAATTCTTGTAACATTAATTTGTCATTCAATTTCACATGACACAACAAACATCACATTTTCCATACCATACATACCATCCATCAACTTCTCCTAAACATATTAAATCATACAATTTATGCCATATCAATAGAAAATTACAATTCAAGCATGGTATTGCATTATTATTAACACACGGACTTACCTCGAATGCCGAAACGATCATTTTACCAACTTTCCCAATTTTTCGATTTTCCTCCAGTTCTAGGTCCAAATCTTGTTTTTCGGGGTCTAAAACATCACATTTCACTTATTTAATTAATGTACTACTCAAAACAGTTCCTAACTCAAACTTTTGCAAAATTATAATTTTGCCCTTAAACTTTTACATATTTACACTTTTGCCCCAATACTCGAAAATTAAACTCTGGCCCTTATTTTTATGTTTTATAACATGCTGATCATTTTCCCTTCTATAGCAATATCAAATTCTCACTCTAACATGTACTTATGAACATTAGGTATTTTTACCGATTATGTCATTTTACTCGTTTTCACGTAAAATCGCTTAGCAAAAGTTGTTTAACATAATTTCAGCCTTCATATTCTATCATAAAACATCAAAATAAACACATTTCACCTATGGGTATTTTTCCAAATATGAACTCTAGGTTAAATTATTGCTAGAATAAGTTAAACCAAGTTACCAGGATTCCAAAAACGTAAAGAACATTAAAAACGGGGCTTGGGATCACTTACTATGGAGCTTGGAAGCTTGAAACAAACCCTAGCTATGGAGAACCCTTGTAATTTTGTCTTAATGAAAAAGATGGATATATTTGGCATTTAAATTTTGTTTTTAATTAATTTTATTCACTAAATTACCAAAATGCCCCTTAAAAAATCTTTTGAAACATACCCATCCATGGCCATTTTTGTCCACCAACTTAACCAATGGTCTAATTATCATTTAAGGACCTCCAATTTAAAATTTCATAACAATTGGACACCTCTAACATGTAGAACTCAACTTTTGCAATTTTTATAATTTAGTCCTTTTGACTAAATTGAGTGCTCAAACGTCGAAATTTTCGAACGAAATATTCACGAAATCTTCCTGTGAAATCGTAGACCATAAAAATATAATAAAAATAAATTTTCTTACCTCGAATTTGTGGTCCCGAAACCACTGTTCCGATTAGGCCCTAATTCGGGATGTTACAGTGTAGACCCAATATCTATCAGTGCAGTAAAGAGCAAACCAAAAATAAGGAACGTACCAGTTATGACGTCCGGTGTATCACCATCCTCTCGGCATCTAGTTGCATAAACCAACCCAGGCTATCTCGCATCTGCATTCCCAGTACCTCTGCCCAGTGCTCCACGCCCTTGACCATAGCCATTTCCTCCTCTGGCCGAACCACGACCTCTCTGTGGTTGCTGGCCACCTCTTAGAGGCTGAACATAACTCTGACCCACTGGCCGCACCCTGCTTGGCTCTTACGGACAGTCCCTTACCCGATGATCCACTGATCCAAACCTGTAACATCCATTACTTCTTGCCCAGCACTCCATCGAGTGAAACTTCCCACACGTAGCACACAGCTGTGACCGACCCACAGCAACAGGCCTCGCAGCTCGACCCAACCCATCCAACCTAGGCCTCTTTTGGAAATTCCCAGCAGCTCCTGATGACTCAAAATTCCTTTTATTCCTACCCTTGTCCCTATCCTGATTTTGCCTTTCAGATCGCTTTACCTCTTCGGCTATCTTAGCTTTCTCAACCAAAACAGCAAATTCTCATTCCCGTTGCGGAGCTATCAGTACTCGCAACTCATCCCTCAGACCATCCTCAAACCAGACACAGCGCTCGTGATCTGTTGCAACAATACCCCGAGCATAACGGCTTAAACGTAAGAATTCTGCCTCATACTCGGCCACTGACTTACTCCCCTGAACCAAGTTTAGGAATGCCTTCCTCTGAGCATCCACATAGCTCGACCCAATATACTTCCCCTGAAACACTGACTTAAAGAAGTCCCAGGTAATGCGGTCAGCTGCTGTACCATCCCTTACCGTAAGCCACCACTAGTATGCCTCATCTCGAAGAAGAGACACCACCCCTTTCAATTTCTCCTCTGTGGTACAGTCAAGATCATCCATGATGCACTCAACCACTTCTAACCAGTACTCAGCTACGTTAGGAGCCACACCAGAAACGCCCCTAAACATTTCAGCCCCATTAGCTCGAAGTCGCTCAGACACAGATTTTCGAGCTACTGATCCTGTGCTCACTCCAGCAACCTACTCCAACACACGTAACATAGCTTAAGACTCAGCATCATCTCCACCAGTTTGGTCCTAGATGTTGCAGATGGCCGATAGTGTGATTGAGTTGCTGACGATCCCTGGATCCGAGCTAGCTTTAATAACACTGTAAAACAGAGAAATACTTCACACAGTAAGCTTTTTAAGCTTAGAAAGTTCGTAATATAACACATTTAACTCAACAATTCAAATTCAATATACAATATTAACTATCACATGGTGTAATTCACAATAATACACAATCTCATCAATAGTAAATATTCACATGATCATCCATTTATCCTATATACAATATCAATAACCACATAGGTTCCGTACACACCTGTATCATCATTTAATTAACGATCATTTTTGCCACTCAATGCTCAATACCACAATTCATTCGATCTTCTTTAACCATTCGATTTACTCGCACACTTAGTGCTGATTTCTTAGTAGAAGCTTTAATATAATCGCACACTTAATGCCTTTACATTAAATCGAATTTGACTTAGTACTGCACACACAGTGCCGATCAATATAGTCGATGCTTTCTTAATTTTGCACACATAGTGCCGTTCACCACTATATCGATCCTATTTACGCACACTTAGTGCCACATCTTTTCAAACCCATCATTCACATTACAAACTCAATAAGCACATTTCCGTTCATTGCATAATATGTGAACATAAATTTAACAATTCGTATTATACACGAACTTACCTCAGACGTAGAAACACGATACAAGTCGATTAATCGAAACCTTGTTCTTGCCTCGATCTAAATCCGAATTCCTCTTTTCTTAATCTATACATATTTAAATTTAACACTTTCATTCATCAATTCATTCAATTCAATCCAAATACACATATTTAGGGCATTTTACAAAATAGCCCTCACATTTACACATTTTGACATTTTAGTCCCTATTTCATAAAATCACAAAATACCCAAATTTCATTATACCATGCTTAGGCCGAATCTTCCTCATGTTCATACAAGTCCACATATTTCATTTATTTCACATTTTAGTCCTTCAATTTCTCATTTTCACAATTTAGCCCATTTTTGACACTTTTGTCAAAAATCAATTTACAAAATATTAAAATCTATCAACAATTATTCATTATTCATCATCAACTATCACAAAGCTCAAACATTCATCAATGGCATCTTACAAAATCACCAACAAATTCATAAATTAAGATATGTGCTAGCTAGAGCACAAAACAACGATCACAAAAACGTAGAAATCATCAAAATCGTATCAAAAACCATACCTTAATCATCCAATATTATTGCCGAAATGTTTGAGTATTCAAAACCCTTTTCTTCCTTGATATTTCGGTGAAAACAAAGATAAAATGAAGCGTATTTTGGCTTTGTTTAATTAGTCAATAACTTAATTATCATTTTACCAATTTAGCCTTGTTATAAAACTTATATATTCATCTATTATAAGGTCATTTATGACCACTTACTCAACCAAGGGTCCATTTCCATAATAAGGACCTCACACATCTCCAAGTATAGCATTTAAGCACTTTAATATCTAGCACATAGCTTTTTCATTTTATGCGATTAAGTCCTTTTTCATAAATCGACACACAAACGATAAAATTTTCACACAGAATTTTCACACATGCTTAATCACATACCGTAAACACTAAAAATAATATCATAATATTTTTTAGACCTCAAATTTGTGGTCTTGAAACCACTATTCCGATTAGGGTCTACACCAGGCTGTTACATAGCAGGTACTCTAACCTTAGATCTCACTATACAATCTCTCGTAATACCGCGATTACCACTCGTATTTCCCACATTTCTTGGTGGCCTCCCTCTAGCAATTGTATTTCTTGATCTTGGATTTTGAGATTTATCTTTTTCATTTAACTGAGCAAATGATCTCGCGAACCATAACTGTAACAAGATCTATTATTATTTTTCACCCAACAATCTCTAAAATGCCATCTTTCACACTGTTGACACTCAGGTTTGTTATCTTTCATGTTGCCAACACTCGATACTGATGTAGCTTGAGCTTTAGGATTGGTGTATTGCTTTCTGCGATCTTTATTGGAATACCCTGCTAAAATTTTCGATCAGTTAAAATAATCTTTGGATTTCTTTGACGAGGAATGATAAGGCTTACTCATTGATCTCTTCCTTAAATCTCTTGTCTCTGAATCAGCCTTTCCCTTTTCTTTGCTAAGCTCCTCGACTTTGCAAGCTTTGTTGACCAAAACAAAAAAATTCTTCAGTTCTAAAATTCCGACTAGTAGTTTAATGTCTTCATTCAAACCATCTACAAATCGCTTGTACATGATTTCCTTGGTGGAAACATACTCCCGAGCATACTTGCTCAGCCGTATAAATTCTCTTTCGTACTTAGTCATAGTCATTCGACCCTGTTTCAATTCTAGAAACTCTTTATGCTTTTGATCAAGGAATCGCTGACTTATATATTTCTTCTGGAACTCAGTTTGAAAGAATTCCCAGGTCAATCTCTCTCTTGGTACTACAAACACCAATGTATTTTGTAATAGCCCGATTTAGACCCTAGTCAGAATAGTGGTTTTGAGACCACAAATTTGAGGTCAAAAAATATTTTAATATTATTTTTGGTGTTTGCAGTATGAGATTAAGTCTATGTGAAATTTTTGTGTGAAAATTTTATTGTTTGAGTGCTTAATTAGCAAAAAGGACTTAATCGCATAAAGTGTAAAATGTTGTGTGCTGATTGTTAAGTGTTTAATTGTTGTTGTTTTTATAATGTGGAGGCCTTATTTGGCAACTAGTCCATTATTTAGATAGTGGATAGTGGATGGTAGATGGACATTTATAACCAACCATTATAAGCTTAAATGTTTATTTCATTAAGGGTATAATTGGAAATCAATTATAAATGTTATAGTAAACAAAATGAAGCCAAAATGCTCATCTTTTTCATCTATCTTCCAACCAAAAAAAAGAAAAGAAGATAAGGCTTTGAGGCTTTGTGACTTTCGGCAACTTCAAGCTTCAATTAATAAGTGTTTTGTGTTCGGTTTTTTGTTAATTTCTACGTTTTTGTGATCGTTGCTTTGTACTCTTTCAAACCCATGCTTAAATTTTAGAAATTGATGGTGATTTTGAGATATTCCATTGATGAATGCTTGAGCTATGTGTTAGTTGATAGTGAAATATGGAAGATATGTGAAGGATGAACATGTTTTGTCTTTGAATTTTTAGTGAAATTGAGTAATTTGGGCTAATTTGTAAAAATGAGAAATTGGAGGACTTAAATGTGAAATAAATGAAATATTTGAGCTTGTATGAGTATAGTGAGAATTCGGCTAGGCATGGGTACAAGCAAATTATGTGTATTTGGTAATTTGATGAATTAGGGACTAAAGTGTCGAAATGTGAAAATGTGAGGGCTATTTTGTAAAATGCCCTAAATATGTGTGTTTGGACTAAAATGAATGATTTGTTGATTGAATGGATTTAATTTGAATGTGTATAGATCAAGAGAGGAGAGGTTCAGATCGAGATCGAGGCAAAGATAAGGTGCTCGATTAATCGACCGTTTCGGTATTTCGACGTCCAAGGTAAGTTCAGACATAATGCGTGTATTTAACTATGTTTAGTGATATGAAATGAATGGTATGATATTATTGAATTGTGAAAGTTATGTAAGGGCTCGAGTTATGTGGCACTAATTGTGCGTATTTAGAAATGTGACCGAGATGATTAGCACTGTGTGTGCGAAATAATATAAGCTTCGGCTTTGTGGTTGGCACTGTGTGTGCAATATCGGTTTAAGATCGGTTTGATATAAATGTACTAAGTGTGTGATGTTAATTAAGCTTTGGCTATTGATTTGGGCACTAAGTGTGCGATTGAATCGAAGAAGTGACGAGAATTGATCGAAATGAAAAATTGAGTATTGAGTAGCATAAGTGATCGATAACTAAGTGTTGGTTAAGGTACGTTCGAAACCTATGTGGTTGATGAAATTATAAATGAGTTTATGGAAGGATAATTGAACATATTAGTTATGGATGGTAGTGTATATGTGATTGAGGTGATGGTTTGTTTTGGTATATCTCTATTATACAGTGTCAGCAGAGCTAGCTCGGATCTGGGGATCGTCAGCATCTCAATCACACTATCGACAATCTATTTTGTTACTTTTGCAGATGTGTATATTTGAATATGGCATGTATAGGCTAGTTGTTTTGAAATACATTTGAGATGTGTAAATAGCCATATGATATGGCTAGATAAATATTGGAATTAGGCATATGTGGATTTAGTATGTGAAGTATGTTTTGGTATGTTTTGATGGCAATGAAAATGTCTTATAAATGGTAAGCTTAGTGATGGATTGATGCTATTGTAACCTAGTGATGTTGTGGATGAATCATGCTTGGTAATGCATGTGTTTAGTTGTGAAATTTGGGTTATAAGTAGACATGATTAGAAGTGAGATTGAATAAGATGATATGTGATCATTTGACATGTTTTTGGTTGTCAATTGTACATGAAAGAATTAGTATATTGATTGTAGAGTTGACCCAAGTGTGAGTGGCATTTTGGCCTTGTAAATGGCCTATTTTGCATATATGGTTAAGGGACACGGGCGTGTATCTCCACCGTGTGGCTCAAGGACCACTTCGAAGTGTGTCTGGGCAGGTTACACGGTCGTGGCACATGGGCGTGCCTGGTGGCCATGTGACCAAGTCAGTAGCTAGCATATTTTCGCACGGCCATGACACACGTGCGTGTCTAGTAGCCGTGTGGATAAGTCAGTATACATGCTCTGTTTTGGCACACCAGGACACATGAGTGTGTTTGGTAGCTGTGGGAGGCACACGGCCTAGTCACATGGGCGTGTGACCTCGATAGCTTTGAAAAAGATTGAAATTTTTAAAAATTTTCATAAGTGTTCGGTTTAGTCCAGACCCCTTCCTAGCATGTGAGGTCTCGTAGACCTCAACCATATGTTATTAATTGATATGTATTGATTGACGAATGACTTGGTGTCGTGAAATGGTGGTGAAATGTTTCGAATGTTTGGTAACGTCTCTTAACCCTATTCTAGCGACGGTCTTGGGTTAGGGGTGTTACATATTCCACCATTGATATGCTGTGTCTCTCAACAAGGAAATGACACACTTTAAACATTCAACTGGTGTGCACGGAAGTTCATCGAATACTCAAATAGTGTTTTCAAGCCAAAATTTAGCTTTCTCAGGATCATCATCAAATGTAGCTCTGAACTCTTCGGCCCCGTACTTACGAATTTTATCAACCAGCGGCTTATTCAGTCTATGAAGTTCCACAACTTTAGAAGCTATGGGAACAGGTTGGGAATTGGGGGGGTTGAGGTTGTTGAGCAGCCGGATTCGTCCGGACATATTGACTGAACCACTCATTCATCATTTGGAAGAAGGCTTCCTTAGCCTCTCCCCATTGACTACCCGATATGGGTCCCGATTCAGAAGGAGCTGTCCCTTGAGCGGGAGCTGGCACATTACTCTTAACATCATCAGCTACAGCTCGATCGGGATCCATTTACTATACGAAAACACAGTTAAATTATCAGGAGTTATCACACTATCACAGGTTATATATGACATGTATAGCTAGACTCTCACATATGCTACGTTATTCCTAGAATTGACTAAACCATAGCTCTGATACCAATAAATGTAACACCCCTCACTGTATTCAACGTCAAAATAGGGTTATAGAGCATTAGCAGACTTATAAAACAATTACACATACATTTCTCAAATAATTTTCACATTTCATGCAATCATCATTAAACATCAATCATAATGTCCCTAATACGAGCTTACGAGGCTCAAACATGCTTTAGAAGTGGTTTGGGACTAAACCGATAATATAGGAAACTTTTACAAAACTTATAAAATTTTTCATATTGCAGGCCCATGTGCCTCGGCCGTGTGGACATTCAAAATGGGATCACATGGCCGTGTCCCAGCCCGTGTCTGACCCCGTGTAACTCTCTGACTTGGGTCACACAGCCTAGCACGACCATGTCTAAAGGTCACACGGGCATGTCCCTTGGACCACACGGGCGTGTGAGCCCTATAACATGAAAAATTTTCTAAAGTTCTTGGTTTAGTCCCAAACCACTTCCAAAGCATGTATTGAGCCTTGTAGGCTCGTTTTAGGGACGATATGAATGTATGTGATTTGTTTTAAATTTGGATGGAAATTTCGTCTCATTTTTGTACGTTTACTTATGTTTAAATCCGATAATGCCTCGTACCCTGTTCCGATGTCGAATATGGGTAAGGGGTGTTACATCCGTATTCATAAAAAGCTTCATCATATGCATATATATTCTTAAACCAATATTAGCCAATTTCAATGGCCATTTACAAAATGAATTATCAACTAGCATAAGCCAACACATTTGGCTAAATCAATTATGACACATAACAAAATGACCAAGTCCCTATACATACCATAACTCAAAATATTAAAATCAATGATACCCAAAATAATAAGTGGATAGTGTGAATGGATCTCCGACAGTTTTCGATCCCCGAGCTGGCTTGGTGACATTATAATCAAGGGAAAAGAAAGGGGAGTAAGCTATATAGCTTAGTAAGTTCCTATGCAAATAATAAGCATTATAATCACACATGTATCATACAAATAAACATGATGAACTTGGCATAATTAATATCAAGATCTTCTAATCTTAACTTACTCATCCATAACCTTACCGAGGGATTCATCTCATAACGAGCTCATTAGTAAATTAGTTTTTCGTTTGTACTTGTACCAACTCGTAATATAATCATAACCTTTCACAACTTTGACATACTCGTTGAATTTCCCGTTGAACCACTTGGAATACTAAAGGATACTCGAGAATTTCACACACACAATACCATACCAATGCCATGTCCAAAATATGGTCTTACATGGGATCTCTTATCGATTCTAATAGCCCAGCTGTGGTCTTACATGAAGTCTCATATTGATGCCATATCCCAGATATGGTCTTACACGTAATCTCATTTAACCCTAATGTCATAACATTCGTATCCTACCTATTCCTAAGGTTCAACCGGGATTTCTCACTTGTCAAACTTTATTGATTGCTCCAAGGAGTCAATCATAACTCATACAATATTAAAGCATTTAAAACATAAATAAAACAATGCATTATTTACATACGAACTTACCTCGGTACAAAATAGTAGAAATGGACCTACTCGTCAAACACCTTGTTTTTCCCTTGATCTAGGTCCGAACCTCGTTTCTTTTGATCTATAATAGCAAATTTAACTCATTTATTATCCACATTTCTCAATTCAGTCCAAAAATGACATTATGGCAAAATTACATTTTTACCCCTAAACTTTGACATTTTTACATTTTGGCCCCTAGGCTCGTAAAATGAAATCTATTCTATTTCTTCAAGACCTAAGCCTAGCCGAATCTTTTTCGTTCTTATAACGGCCTACATTTCCCATTAAATCAGATTTGTACTACCCATTTTACAACTTTGTATAAATAGGTCATTTTTAGGTATTTTCATGAAAAATCACCTAGTAAAAGTTGTTTATCTAACATTAAACTTGCATAATCTATCATTAAACATCAAAACACATACATGTCTAACATGTGTCAAACCCTAGACATCAACCATAACTCAAATTAATGGTAGAAATAGATAGATCGGATGATAAAGACTTCAAAAATGTAATGAGCATTAAAAACGAGGCTAGGATGTACTTACAATCAAGCGTGGAAGTTGAACAAACCCTAGCTATGATGACCTTCTAAATTTCGGCTATGGTGAGGAAGACAGACAAGAATTTTGGCTTTATTTTCCCTTTTTATTCATTTGTTTACCAAATGACCAAAATGCCCTTAATGCATAACTTTGAAATTTCACATATTCATGTCCATTTTTGTCCACTAACTTAACAAATGGTCTAATCATCTAAGGACCTTGAATTTAAAATTTCATAGCAACTAGACACCTTTAGCATGTAGAACTCAACTTTTGTACTTTTTACAATATAGTCTTTTTAACTAAATTGAGTGCCCAAACGTCAAAATTTTCGAATGAAATTTTCACGAAATCATTTCATAAAATTGTAGCCCATAAAAATATAATAAAAACAAATTTTACTATGTTGGATTTGTGGTCCCGAAACCACTGTTCCGACTAGACCCAAAACCAGACTGTTATAACTCTCCCCCCTTAGGGATTTTCGTCCTCAAAAATTTTACCAGAAAATAGGTTTGGGTACTGTTTTCGCATAACTTCCTCAGGTTCCGACGTAGCCTCCTCAACACCGTGTCTTTGCCATAGAACTTTTACTAGGGCTATACTTTTATTTCTCAACTGTTTAACTTCCCGAGCTAAGATCTTGATCGGCTCTTCACCATACATCATACCCGGTCGAATCACTCTATACTGTGTGGCTAGCCCGTGTTCTCTAAAAATGGCCATACACACCTGTGTGCCAGGCCGTGTGCTAGGCCATGCCAAACCTATAGGGTATACTGACTTATGCCACACGGCCAAGTCACACGCCCGTGTGTGAGGCTGTGTGGAGCATACTGACTTGATTTCAATTTCAATACCAGGGGACATACAAGCGTGTAACATAACCATGTGTCACACACAACTGAGACACATTCCCATGTCTCTGCTGGTGTGGACAAAAATAGGCCATTTACCAAGCCATTTTTGCCACCCAAATCTTGAAATACCTACATTAACCCAATTGGCACAAAGCATGGCACATATAGACATTTAACTACTCTTAATCAAGCATCATTTATACCATCTCAATTCCAATGTCTTACATGTAATAAAATATCGATGCCTCTGTCCCAAACAGGGTCTTACACGAAATCATATACGATGCCGATGTCCCAGACATGGTCTTACACATAAATCTCAAATCAATGCCAACGTCCCAGACGTGGTCTTACACGATAACACATATCGGAATCCTATGTCATGACATACGTATCCTAACTATTTCTAAGGTTCGTACGGGACTTTTCGGATGTCTTCACATTATTGACACTATTCAGAATTCCACATATTCATCTCAAATAGCCATATAACACAATTCATTTATATATAAGCAATAATAATTCAATTTAAACACATTTACTTGTATATCGATTTACCTCGTACGGATACAAACGGAAACAACTACTCGACCACTTTCGATTTTCCCCGATCTAATTCTGTTTTCTTTGGTTCTTGATCTATTCACATTCAAATTTAGCTTATTCATTCACCAAATCATTCAATTTAATCCATATGCATATATTTAGGGCATTTTAAAAATTAGCCCTCACATTTTCACATTTTAACACTTTACTCCTCATTTCACAAAATCACAAAATACACAAAATTTCTTTATACACATGCTTGGCCGAATATTCCATTAGTCCATATAAGCCCACATATTTAATTTATTTCACATTTTAGTCCCTCAATTTCTCATTTTCACAATTTAGCCCAAAATAGTCAAATTCATCAAAAATTGAAAAACAAAACATATTAATCTAACATCAAGCTTTCATATTTCACCATCTAACATCATTAAACTCACAAAATCATCAATGGCATAACTCAAAATTATCACCAAATTCTGAAATTGAGGCATGGGCTTAAGAGAACATGAAGCAACGATTACAAAAACGTAAAAATTATCAAAAATCGAACAAATTACATACCTCAATCAAGCTATACCAAGCCCGATGTATAAAAGCTTCAAAACCCCATTTTTCTTTTCTCATTTCGGTGGAAACAACAAAGATGAACATTATTTTATCAATTTGTTTTATTATAATAAGCTTATTAACATAATTACCATATTATCTTTAATGAAATAATATAAAAGCTTAAAAATGGATGTCCACTACCGTCCATACCATCATATAATGGCCTAATTTCATTTTAAGGCCTCCACATTAAA
The DNA here is from genome assembly GCA_005393395.2 of Gossypium australe. NCBI lineage: Eukaryota > Viridiplantae > Streptophyta > Magnoliopsida > Malvales > Malvaceae > Gossypium > Gossypium australe. Next base: position 78,400,717 of record CM016626.1, on the reverse strand, counting down.
AGAACATGGCAATAAAACACTTTAACAAATAGCAAGTCACTTTTTCATTTTACATGATTTAGTTTGATAAACCGTAATTATAACATATTTTAAACCCACATTTAGCTCACTTTTCAATGATTTATTCCTTGATTTATATAAAAAGGTGCTTGTAATCCCTTCTTTTCATGTCTTATACCCAGGAAAGCCCCTGAGGATGAAAAGAACACAAAACGGGCCCAAAACAGAGTAAATGGGCCTTAGCACGAGATCGACACGGCCTGGCCCAAAGTCCACACAGCCGTGCCTCGACGATCACCTAGAGCACGGCCTCAACCCCGCTCCACATGGCCGTGCCTCAAGTTAGATATCCGAACACGGTTGAAGTTGATCCACACAGGCGTGTGCCATTGTCGTGCCTCTATCGCTGGAAAGAGCAATTTCAGTCGGAAAAGGATACTTAGGGAGAAAGAATCGCCTTCCGAGAGCCTATATATATCCCCTAAGTCCCATCTTCGAAGAGGCGTCAAAGCTAGGCCAAGGAGCCAAGCCGGAAAGGTCAGAGTTAGGGAATAACGCGAGGATAGCTAGTCGATCCATCCCAAGAAGCTGGAGTTATACTCAAGACGGCAGAATTCTCCTTTAATTCCTTCAGGGGGTTTTAGGATTTCTTTATGTTTTGTTTTATCTTTTCTCTTGAGATGTTCTTTTTATTCATTATGAACTAAACCTCTCAGATACCTGAAGAAGATGAAACCTAGATGAATTTTGTTATTTGATTTCTGAATTTTATGATAATCACTTAGTCTGTTCTTAATTATGCTGCTTAATCCAAATCTGATGTGCTTAGGTGGAGGAGGAATAGACCCTGCCTAAGAGTAGATCTAACATAATTAAGCGGAGTTGATCGAACGCCTAGAGATAACGTTACGAGATTTTGCCGGATTAGGGTGAAACCTAATATGGGAGTCCATTGATCGATTTACTGCTATTCTAGGGGGTTATTATAAGAGAATGAGAGTTCCACTAGTTAACCTAGGGTTAGACGTTATTCGCCTCGAGTGAGGGTTTAATATAGGTTAGGGAGTCCTACGGATCAAGCTAAGTAAAGAAATCGTATAATTCAGGGTTAGGTAACAAGTGAAGTCTAGGTGGATTTTTCCTGAGGGTATCGTCGTGATCAATTGAGTTTTTCCTCAAGTTATTTTCCAAATCGTTCTTTTTGTCTTTGTGTCCTTAGCTTAGTCGTTGTCAGTTTAGTTTAAAAGCAACTTCACTCCGTTTTTAAGGCTAAATAATAAAAAGAAAGTTAGTATTAGTACTTTTAGTTCCTTTGGGTTCGATAAATCTGGTCTTGCCTAAGCTATACTACTGTTCGATAGGTACACTTGCCTTTAATCATTGTCAGAGTTAGTCTCCAGGTTCGATCATTCTTTTATAAATTTTTTAAAGCTCTGATTTCAGCAATCAAGTTTTTGGCGCCGTTGCCGGGGAACTAAAATATTAAGAAAACTCTATTTTTATTACTTTAGCCCTAATTTTTATTTTTCGCAATTTATTTTTGTTTTTGTTTTTATTCCTATTTCTTTTTACTTTTTAGTGAATCTTGTTTTTCTTTTCAAGCAGGTACCTCTAGTTTATGACTAGAAGGAACCTAAGAGGACCTTTGATATTTGACAGTGAAATCGAAGCCACCGCTTGCAGGAATCATCGAGAAACCAGGCGAGCCTTAGATTACACAGAAATAGAGGAAGAAGGCTGATCCAATCCTACTGAAGGGATGGACGAGAATAACCCACCACCACGCGATGTGGGGGAAAATAATGCTCCACGTACAATGTTTGATTATGCGAAACCGCATTTAACAGGAGCAGAATCGAGTATTGTTAGGCCTGCTATAGCTGCTAACAATTTTGAATTAAAGCCTAACACAATACAAATGATTCAACAGTTTGTTCAATTTGATGGTTTGCAGGATGAGGATCCAAACACGCATATAGCTAACTTTTTAGAGTTCTGTGATACTTTCAAAATAAATGGCGTTTCTGATGATGCCATACATCTTCGGTTATTTCCTTTTTCATTGAGAAATAAAGCTAAACAGTGGTTAAACTCGTTACAACGAGGGTCAGTCACTACATGGGATCAAATGACCGAAAAATTTTTAATGAAATATTTTCCACCGGCCAAAACAGCCAAATTACAGAATGATATCTCTTCTTTTGTGCAGATGGATTTAGAGACATTATACGACGCATGGGAGAGATTCAAGGATCTCTTGAGGAGGTTCCCACACCATGGCTTACCCTTGTGGCTACAAGTCCAAACCTTTTATAACGGTGTAAATCCCTCAACGAGGCAACTAATTGATTCAGCCGCCAGTGGAACACTGAACAACAATATTCTAGAAGCAGCATACAAGTTCATCGAAGAGATGTCACTGAATAATTACTAGTGGTAGGCCTCAAGAACCAAACCAGCAAAATCAGTGGGAGTGTTCAACGTCGATGCAGTAACCATGCTATCAATGCAGCTAGAGATGATGAATAAAAAGCTTGATAGTTTGTGTTCCTAGCAGGCACATCCAGTCATGCAGTGCAACGCAAGTGGAACTGTGGCGAATCCTGAGTACCCACCCTACCAACCGGAAGCAGAGAGTGACTAGATGAACTATATAGGTAATAATTTCCGATCCAATAATAATTCTTATAGTAACACTTACAATCCAGGTTGGAGGAACCACCCAAAATTTTCGTGGGGAGGTCAAAGAAATCAAGGAAATCAAACGCAACAACCCCATCAAAATTTCCAAAATCAGCCCTATCCACAAGAGAAGAGACCAACTCGCGAGGAGATGCTAACAAAATCGGCAATCACAGAAAAACGCCTACAAGATACTGAGAAAACCCTTAAAGATCAACAAACGTCAATTGAAAAACTTACTGAGTCATTTTGGGAACTCACTAAGACGGTTGCATTACTTACTAAGATGAGCTGTGAAATGCGGGCATAAATTTTTCCTAAAGGGACAGAACAGGTAAAAGTAGTCGCACTAAGAAGTGGAAAGGAATTAGTCGGCCCAAAGAAACAAATGCCAAACGAAGACAACAAGGCCGACAATGAGAGGGATTGAGGATGCAAATCCAGTACGCAAAGAGAACAAACCACCAATTCTATATCCAGCAAAGTTGAAAAAAGAACGAATTGATGCCCAATACGGCAAGTTTCTTGAACTTTTTAAACAAATACATATTAACTTACCTTTTGTTGAAGCCATTTCACAGATGCCGAAGTACGCAAAATTCTTAAAATAACTCCTGACGAATAAATGAAAACTTGAAGATGTATCAACGGTGGAACTTAATGAAGAGTGCTCAGCCATCCTCCAAAATAAACTACCAACCAAACTAAAAGACCCAGGAAGTTTTACTATCCCTTGTTTAATTGGTAGCTTGAATATTAAGAAAGCATTAGCTGATCTAGGCACCAGTACAAATTTAATGCCTTACAAAATGTTTAAACAACTAGATCTTGGGGAACCAACACCTACTAGGATGAGTATTCAGTTAGCAGATAGATCCATTAAATATGCTAGAGGAGTTATCGAAGATGCCTTGGTAAAAATTGATAAATTTATTTTCCCTATTGATTTCATTGTGTTAGACATGGATGAAGACATTAATGTTCCTTTAATCTTAGGGCGTCCCTTTTTAGCCACTGCTGGAGCTGTTATTGATGTAGGTGATGGTAAACTCGCATTGAGGATAGGTGATGAAGAAATCATTTTTCAAATTTATGATGCCATGCGATATTCTAAAGAGCAAGATGATTCCTGTTATTTTGTTGATACTACTGATCATATCATTCAAAATTCATTACAGGAAATCATACATGACGACACGATGGAACTGTGCCTGACTCAAGAAGAGGGGGAAGAAGATGAAGACGATGAGCTAAATCTGAATACATCAGTGTCCAGACAAATGAAGGAAGAAAGCATTGAAAATGATAACGAAATAAAACAAAAACCCTCCATCGAAGAGCCAATCAAATTGGAATTAAAACAGTTACCAAAACACTTATAATACGCATTCCTCGGGGACAATTCTATGTTACCAGTAATCATCTCTTCAGAACTAGAACCCAAGGAAAAGAGGAGCTGATAAAGGTACTAAGAGAACACAAAAAAGCCATAGCTTGGAAAATTTCTGACAACAAGGGAATAAGCCCCGCGTTCTGCACCCACAAAATTTTAATGGAAGAAGAATACAAGCCATGTGTGCAACCCTAGAGATGGTTAAACCCCAACATGAAAGAAGTGGTCAAAGCTGAGGTAATTAAACTTCTAGATGCAGGATTAATTTATCCTATTTCTGACAGCACTTGGGTAAGTCCTGTGCAGGTAGTTCCAAAGAAAGGAGGAATGACAGTGGTGCCCAATGAAAAAAAATGAGTTAATTCCCAAAAGAATAGTTACAGGTTGGAGAGTCTGTATAGACTATAGAAAGCTGAATGATGCCACTAGAAAAGATCACTTCCCTCTGCCTTTCATAGATCAAATGTTGGAAAGATTATCCGGGTATATGTACTACTGCTTCCTGGACGGACTCTCTGGCTACTTCCAAATCCCCATAGCTCCTAAAGATTAAGAGAAAATAACATTTACATGCCCATACGGTACGTTTGCTTATCGTATAATGCCTTTTGGATTATGTAATGCTCCTGCAACTTTTCAGCGTTGCATGTTGGCAATCTTTGACAAACTTGTGGAAGACATCATGGAGGTATTTATGGATGATTTCTCGGTATTCGGTAATTCTTTCCATCTTTGCCGTAAAATTTAAAACGAGTTCTAATGAGATGTGAGGAAACAAACCTTGTTTTGAATTGGGAAAAATGTCACTTTATGGTCAGAGAAGGAATTGTGTTAGGACATAAGATTTCTAGTAAAGGGATTGAGGTAGATAAAGCAAAGGTTGAAGCCATAGAAAAACTACCTTCCCCTAGTTCTGTTAAGGCTATTAGAAGCTTTTTAGGACATGCAGGGTTCTATAGAAGATTTATTAAAGATTTTTCTAAAATAGCTAAGCCTTTGACAAAATTACTAGAAAAAGATGTTCCTTTCGATTTCAACCAGGAATGTTTAGATGCATTTAATATCCTTAAGGATAAATTAATAAATGCGCCGATTAATTGCACCTGATTGGAACTTCCCCTTTGAACTAATGTGTGATGCAAGTGATTTTGCAGTAGGTGCAGTTTTGGGACAACGAAGAGACAAGCATTTTCAGCCAATTTACTACGCTAGCAGAACACTAACACCCGCACAAGAAAACTATACCACCACAAAGAAAGCATTGCTAGCCGTAGTTTTTGCTTTTGATAAATTTAGACAGTATCTAATAATGCCTAAAGTTGTCGTTTACACTGACCATTCAGCTCTTTGTTATCTTTTAAACAAACCTGATGTAAAACCCAGACTCGTACGATGGATTTTACTCTTACAGGAATTCGACTTCGAAATACAAGATAAGAAGGGAGCCGAGAATCTTGCAGCTGATCACCTTTCTAGACTTGAAAATCCACACTCCAAAGAGCTCGATGAAAGTGAAATAAATGATTCATTTCCTGAAGAACAACTCTTTTCTATAACACATTCTGAGGTATCATGGTTTGCAAAATATTGCGAATTATTTAGCAGCTAACGTCTTGCCAAAGAAATTAACACATCACCAAAAGAAGCGATTCTTTGCTGATGTGAAAAATTATTTTTGGGAAGACCCCTTTCTTTTCTGCATATGCGCAGATCAGGTAATTCGAAGATGTGTTACAAAGATAGAAGCAAGCAAAATCTTGGAGATTGCCATTCAGGACCGCGAGGAGGACACTACAGTGGTATTAAGACATCACACAAAATACTCGAATCAGGGTTTTATTGGCCCATTCTATTTAAAGATGCCAACAGGTATGTTACCTCGTGTGATAGATGCCAAAGAATAGGTAATATTTCTAAACATGATGAAATGCCTCAAACATATATGTTATCATGTAAAATATTTGATGTATGGGGTATTGATTTCATAGGACCATTCCCTAGTTCGTTTGGAAACAAGTACATCCTAGTAGCAGTTGATTATATGTCAAAATGGGTAGAAGCGGAAGCTTTACCTACCAATGATGCTAGGGTAGTAGTTAAATTTCTCAAAAAACTGTTTTCCTGATTTGGGACACCGAGAGCCATCATTAGTGATAGGGGTACTCATTTCTGCAATACTCAATTTGAAAAGGTTCTAAAAAAATATGGAGTATACCACAGGACAGCCACCCCATATCATCCTCAAACCAGTGGGCAAGTTGAGGTAGCAAATCGAGAACTTAAGCGCATTCTAGAAAAAAAGGTTGAATCAAATAGAAAAGATTGGGCACTAAAAGTAGATGATGCTTTATGGGCCTATAGGACAGCATTTAAAACACCTCTAGGGACATCCTCGTACAAACTTGTATACGAGAAAAGCTGTCATCTACCATTCGAATTAGAACACAAAGCTTTTTGGGCAATAAAATTTTTGAATTCTGACCTCAAAATTGCAGGAAGGAGAAGAATGATGCAGATGAACGAGCTGGATGAATGGAGAACGGAAGCCTATGAGAACTCAAAACTGTATAAGGAAGCAACAAAGCGACACCACGATGCTCGCCTCAAGAGATCAAAACAATTCAAAGTAGGAGACCTGGTCCTACTATACAACTCAAGGCTTAAACTATTTCCAAGAAAGCTAAAATCAAGATGGTCAGGCCCATTCATGATCAAAACAATTTTTCCATACGGCACCATCGAGGTAACTCATCCCACTAAAGGCACATTCAAGGTAAATGGTCACTGACTTAAAATTTATAATGGTACAGAATATGGAGATATGAGAGAGGAGCTTCTGCTCCATGAGCCTTCTTTTAGAACCGAAAACAGGGAAAGTCTAACTTAAGACTATAAACAAGCCTTCTCGGGAGGCAACTCGAGCACTAACCCACTAACATTTTATGTCAATTTTTCTAACACCACATTGAAATAGTCTAATAGAAGTGCAGGTTTTTAAAAACGACCTTGAACACGGGCGTGTCAATGGCTGTGTGCGAGACAGAGGATGAACCACAGGCGTGCCAAGAGCCGTGCCCAAATAGGAAAAATTTTCTTTCATTAACACGGGCTGCGATACCAGAACACGCCCGTGCTAGCTAACCGTGTGGAGCTACTGACTTGCACACCACGCGCAAAACACGGTCGTGCCCAATGACCGTGCGGAGATACTGACTTGCCACACACGGGCGTTACATGCCCGTGCTACCTCACCATGCCAATATTCTGACTTGTCGAACATGGGCGTGCCCAATGGACCCACGGCCGTGCCAAGAAACCTGAACGCGCCCAAATCCTGGAAATCGCGAAAAGCACAGGCGATTTCAAATTTACACAGGCGTGGTGATAGCCCGTGCCCCCTCCCCTATATATAAAACTAATCGTCACCCTCCCTAAATCCTAACCCTAAAATCAGTTTTAACCCCCTTCTCTCTAAATCCGGCCACACCACCATATCCCTACACCTAAAACCGCCTCCCCTCACCATTTTTCTCCAAAAACCACCCAAGAACCATTCACACGCCCGCACCACAGCCGTGCTACCAAGCACCACACCCACGCCACCGCCGTGTTCGTGCTGCAGACCACGCGCCACCACCATGCTCTGCCCGTGTTTGATTGTTTCACACCATTCCAAACTCTGGTTCCCTTCACCACTTTAATTTCTTGACTCAAAACTCAAATATTATGTCATTTTGCCTTATTCTTTTCCATTTTGTTTAGTATTAAGCATGATTTATTGTCAATAGTTTCTTTCAAAGATTCATGAATACTCTGATGCATTGGTTGCTAATTGACTCCAATTTAGGCATAAAATTTCACAATGTTTGATTTACTTCTTTGCTAGGGAGGATCACTGCTGTTAAGAAATACCTCCTTTTATCATTTTGCTTGATTTAGTACGAAAATAATTTGGCTACATTATTGTCAGGGAATTGCACTTGATTTTTTTTCAGGAACCATGTCAACATCCCGAATCAAACGGTCAGCCCCAAACAAGAAAACCCGGATCATCCTCCGCAAGTGCCTCTACCGAGCTTCGACACCCATTCCTCTGATTTCCTCAAGCAGCTCAGGAAGAGAGGTACAAGACAATCCAGGATCGACCTCTAGGCACTGGTAGATGCATCGACTGGGATGCAATAGAACAAGTTGGAATCGCAACTGATATTTGAGCCTACCTCTCGACCGACCCGTGGGAACAATTTTTCTCAATCATCGAGCCCACTTACTTGGAGCTCACATTAGAATTTTGCACCACCTTCACTTTACAAACAGTGATGGCACAGTTCGATGATTCAGGAACCATCCAATTCCATTTAGGGGGCACAGTACGTCGACTGAGCATCCCGCAATTCGGCTCGGCAATCGGACTATATACGCCAGAATTCATAGAAGAGAACCCACTCTCCGAGTTAAACCGCCAGCTACATTGCACCCCCCTCACCTGCTGGAAAAACTTAGCACCCACCACGAGCGTCTACGACCCCAGTCGCTCAAAGGCGACAACCCTTCCCCCACCCCTACGATACATCCACGCCATTCTCGCTCATACAATCACAGGTTGTCGAGAGAGCACTGGCGTGGTAAACAAACATGATGTTTACTACCTCTCGTGCATGTCAGAAGGGCACGTGTTCTATCTGGCATACTTCATCGCTTGTGCAGTACAGCACCAGACAGAGCCGCACAGAAAAGGGATTTTATCGACGGGGCCATACATCACAAGGTTGGCTGGATACTTTGGTCTCCTCAACACTGAGGCTCAGATCAACTCCTTCACACTGATGGGCCACATGGCACCTTAGGGCATCCAGACAATGCTCCACATGAGAATGATCAAACACCGTCGAGGGACTGACCCCCCTCAGTACCGGATAGTGACATTCACAGACGAGGGAGAGGCCGAGGACATTCGTGATAATGTCCCACCACCATCAGAGGAGGCACCGAATCTGAGCCAGCATCCGTACCGAGCACCACCATCATTAGCGGACATATCTGCATGACTCGACCAGTTCGAGTTGTACTTCGCTAAAAACACCCGGCGCTTTGAGGGGATAGAGGCGACTCTTCAACAAATATGCCAGCACCTAAACATTCAATCACCAGCACCACCACCGAACGATGAGGACCTCTGAGTCCTATTAATTTGTTATCTTTGATTATATTTTTTTTAAGTTTTTATTGTGTTGATTTTAATTCGAACTTTTATTATTATTGCAAATTTTTACCATTGGCTAACTAACTATTCAAGCATCCCTATCCGCATATTTATCACATCATCGTTAACTACTGACTTTGTAGAATAAAATACACACTCCACATACACAAACGCACAACTAGGAGAAATACAAAAAGTCACCGGATGCCACACACTTTCCACATCCTCCGAGGATCTCATCCGTAAATCCAGGAAGTAACACTTTCCCTCTTATCTTTTGATTAATCACTAATTATCATTATTTATCTTTGTACATTGAGGGCAATGTACATCTTAAGTGTGGGGGTAAAAGTGCCAAACTTTTTTCATTGTTCTCAAATCCCTGATTTAGTCTTGTTTTTATGCAAAGTTGTTATATTACTAATTAGGATGAAATTTCTGATGATTTGTGATTTTTATTGACATGTTTTAGAATAAGTCATAGTTAATTGTGCATTGATGATTAAATTTTAAGATACTAGAGAATTAAGCATGATAAGTCTATTTTTCACGAATTAAAAAAAAAATTGTTAGGTTGTTGACCTAAATTTGAATACTACTTTGAAATTTGAATTTCACGAGGATGATGTCAAAACACCCATAACTTTTGTGAGATTTTGAGCCTTACAGAGCATATATTCTTTTTCATGCTCATTCTTTGATTATGAGTGTGTCTACCATGAACTGTTATTCTAGAACTTGCCTTGTTTATGCATGTCGAGACCACACTTTTGATTTGATATTACAGAAATGATAAAGGCACCTAGGTTTTAACCCACTTACACCACTAAATAGCCTACCCTTAACAATTAACCCCTAGTAAACCCCTTTGATCCTAACAAACCCTTTTTATTGACTCACCTACTAATATTAACCCTAAGCCCCTTTATATTCACCCTTTCTTTTGACTACCCCCTTAATCGAGAATTGATTTGATTAAGTTACCTAAGTATATTATTCTGGTAGTTAAATTTATCTTGTATTATTTAGTTTGTTCTTAAAAAAAAAAATTCAAAGTTCAGTATTAGTGGTGAGCTTATACAGTTAAAGTTTATATACCGAAAGAAAAGCTTGTGTTATTAGGATTATTATTCTCAGTTAATGTAATTATTATTCCGGTTTTCATTAAGGTAGGTACTTGTCAAATTCGATTCTAACCCTCTAATTTTAGCCTGTAACCACACCTTTAACCCTAGCCCCGTTACAACCCTAACAAAAACCTTTTGATCTGTTTATCATCTCATATTACAGTGGTGAAGATTTGATTTTCAGGCAAGCCTACGGGATTAACTTTTCAGGTTCGACTTATGAGCGATCTTTTCCTGATCCTTAAACACTTTAGAGTGATTGGAGTAAATCCTTAGTGAGGACATCAATCCTTATCGGTTTTGAATTGAAAAGGTAGTTACTTAAATGAGGGGAGACACCTACGTTTTCGAAGTACAAACTCATGACATATCTTGTTTAAATCTTTAGGACTCTTTGAGTTGAATTATCCATGTATGAATTATCTATCTATTATGATGAGGCATTGTTGATTGGAATTGTGAATTATGGAAAGTTCGTTTTAATTGTAAGTTGAGAATTTTGCTTGAGGACAAGCAAAAGCTTAAGTGTAGGGGTATTTGATAAACCGTAATTATAACATATTTTAAACCCATATTTAGCTCACTTTTCGATGATTTATTCCTTGATTTATATAAAAAGGTGCTTGTAATCCCTTCTTTTCATGCCCAGGAAAGCACCTGAGGATGAAAAGAACACAAAACGGGCCCAAAACGGAGTAAATGTGCCTTAGCACGAGATCGACATGGCCTGGCCCAAGGTCCACACGGCCGTGCCACGACGATTACCTAGAGCACGGCCTCAACCCCACCTCACACTGCCGTGCCTCAAGTTAGAAATCCAAACACGGTCTGAAGTCGATCCACATGGGCGTGTGCCATGGCCGTGCCTCTGTCGCTGGAAAGAGCAATTTCAGTCGGAAAAGGATACTTAGGGAGAAAGAATCCCATTCCAAGAGCCTATATATATCCCCTAAGTCCCACCTTTGAAGATGCATCAAAGCTAGGCCAAGGAGCCAAGCCGGAAAGGTGAGAGTTAGGGAATAATGCGAGGATAGCCAGTTGATCCATCCCAAGAAGCCGGAGTTATACTCAAGACGGCGGAATTCTCCTTTAATTCCTTCAGGGGGTTTTAGGATTTCCTTATGTTTTGTTTTATCTTTTCTCTTGAGATGTTCTTTTTATTCATTATGAACTAAACCCCTCAGATACCTGAAGGAGATGAAACCTAGATGAATTTTGTTATTTGATTTCTGAATTTTATGATAATTACTTAGTTTGTTCTTAATTATGCTACTTAATCCAAATTTGATGTGCTTAGGTGGAGGAGGAATAGACCCTGCCTAAGAGTAGATCTAACATAATTAAGCAGAGTTGATCGAACGCCTAGAGATAGGGTTATGAGATTTTGCCGGATTAGGGTGAAAACTAATATGGGAGTCCATTGATCGATTTACTACTATTCTAGGGGGTTATTATAAGCGAAAGAGAGTTCCACTAATTAACCTAGGGTTAGACGTTATTCGCCTCGAGTGAGGGTTTAATATAGGTTAGGGAGTCCTACGGATCAAGCTAAGTAAAGAAATCGTATAATTCAGGGTTAGGTAACAAGTGAAGTCTAGGTGGATTCTTCCTGAGGGTATCGTCGTGATCAATTGAGTTTTTCTTCAAGTTATTTTCCAAATTGTTCTTTTTGTCTTTGTGTCCTTAGCTTAGTCGTCGTCAATTTAGTTTAAAAGCAACTTCACTCCATTTTTAAGGCTAAATAATAAAAAGAAAGTTAGTATTAGTACTTTTAGTTCCTCTGGGTTTGATAAATCTTTCTTGCCTAAGCTATACTACTGTTCATAGGTATACTTGCCTTTAATCGTTGTCAGAGTTAGTCTCCAAGTTCGATCATTCTTTTATAAATTTTTTAAAGCTCTGATTTCAGCGATCATAGTTCTCTTTGCAAATTAAGCACAAAAACGATAAAATTTTCATACGAAACTTTCACACATAAAAATTCACATGCTATAAACACGAAAAATAATATTAAAATATTTTTCTGACTTGGATTTGTGGTCCTGAAACCACTATTCCAACTAAGGTATAACCTGGACTGTTACACTCAGACTGACCGTCAGTTTGCGGATGAAAAGCTGTACTAAAATTCAACTTTGTACCCAGAGCTTCTAGCTATTTCTTTCAAAACTGCAACATAAATCTCGGATCTCTATTCGAAATAATTGAAACTGGCACCCCTGCAATCTAAGGATCTCAGCAATGTACAATTCAGTTAATCTATCAAGTGAATAATCAGTACGTACCGGAATGAAATGTGCTGATTTCGTTAATCGATCAACAACAACCCAAGTAGCATCTTTCTTTTTCAGAGACAAAGGCAATCCCGATACGAAATCCATCGTAACTCTGTCCCATTTCCACTCTGGTATCATCCTAGGCTAAAGTAAACTCGAAGGTACTTGATGTTCGACTTTCACTTGCTGATAAATCAGACACTTCGATACAAAATCAGAAATGTCTCGTTTCATACCCGACCACCAATGCAACTTCTTCAAATCATTGTGCATTTTGGTACTCCCAGGATGAACGGATAAGCAACCACTATATGCCTCGTATAAAATTTTCCGTAAACTCTGGATTTTTAGGTATGCAAAATCTATCTTGGAACATCAAACAATCATCAGATCCGATTTGGTACTCTGAATCACTAGTCGATTCACATTGGACTCTTTCAACGTGCAATTCTTTATCACATTTCTGGGCTTCACCGATTTGCTAAAGAAATAACGGTCTCGCTTTCAACTCAGCTACAATCGAACCATCATTAGAAAAAAGCTAACTGTGTATTCATCGTACGCAAAGCGAATAATGACTTTCCGCTTAAAGCATCAGCAACTACATTCAGTTTCCCAGGATGATAATCAATTACTAGCTTATAATATTTTAGTAATTCAAGCCATCTTCGTTGTCGCAAATTCAAGTCTTTCTGAGTCATTAAATATTTTAGGCTCTTGTGATTTGTATAAATGTGGCATTTCTTACCGAACAAGTGATGTCACCAAATCTTTAATGCAAACACAATCGCGGCCAATTCTAAATCGTGCGTCGGACAATTTTTTTCATGCAGCTTCAACTGTCTAGAAGTGTAAGCTATTACTTTGCCTTCCTGCATCAATACACAACCCAAACCATTCAACGATACATCACTGAAAATTACGAATTCTTTACCCAACTCAGGCTGTACTAACACTGGTGCTTCTGTCAATAATGCTTTCAACTGTTCGAAACTCTGCTAACACTTTTCAGACCATTCAAACTTTACATCTTTCTGAAGTAATCGAGTCATCGGTGTTGCAATCATAGAGAATCCTTTCAAAAAACGTCGATAATAGCCAGCTAGTCCCAGGAAACTTTGGACTTCAGATACATTTCTCAAAGGTTTCTAATCTCTAATTACAGAAATCTTGCTCGGGTCAACTCTAATACCTTCGGCTGAAACAATATGCCCCATAAATCCAACCTCTCGGAGCCAAAACTCACATTTACTAAACTTTGCAAACAATTGCTTATCTCTCAAGGTCTGTAACACTATTTTCAAATGCTCGGCATGCTCAGATTCATCTTGATAATAAATCAGAATATCATCAATAAATACAACAACGAATCTATCTAAATATGGTCTGAAAATCTGATTCATCAAATCCATAAAAATAGTAGGAGCGTTAGTTAATCCAAAAGGCATAACAAGGAATTCATAATGTCTGTACCTCATTCTAAACGTTGTCTTCGGCACATCAGCATCTTTAACTCACAACTGATAATAGCCAGATCTTAAATCAATCTTATAAAATATTGTAGCTCCTTTTAACTCATCAATTCTCAGTAGAGGATATTTATTCTTGATTGTCACTTTGTTGAGTTGTCGATAGTCTATACACATTCTCATAGAATTGTCCTTTTTCTTTACAAACAACACTGGTGCACCCTAGGGCGAGAAACTCTATCTTGCGTATCCTCTATCAGTTAATTCTTGCAACTGAGCTTTCAACTCTTTTAACTTTGTTGGAGCCATTCTATACAGATCTATCGATATTAGTAAAGTTCCCGGTACTAAATCAATAGCAAATTCAACCTCTTTGATCGGTGGCAAACCCGGAAACTCTTCTGGAAACACATCTAGATACTCGCAAACAATTGGTACTAATTCAATCTTTTTTTTTGACACTTTTTTATCAAGTATATATGCAAGATATGCATTGCATCCCTTTTCCACAAATTTTTGAGCTAACATCGACGAAATTACAGCTGGTAAACCCGTCAAATCATTTGATTCGATTCAAAGAGTTTTATTATTCTGACATTTCAATTTTATAGTCTTTCGTCTATAGTTCACAACAGCATCATGTAGAGTCAACCAATCCATACCCAGAATCACATCGAACTCATCAAATGGTAAAAGCATCAAGTCAGCTGGAAAACAGTAGCCCCGAGTCATTAAAGGATAGTTCTTGCATACTTTGTCAACTAGAACATACTTTCCTAAGGAGTTCGATACTTTAATCACAAACTCAATAGACTCGACAGGCAAACTCTTATTAAACAGCAAATTCATACATATATATGAGTGTGTCGGTCCAGGGTCAATTAAAACAATCACATTAGTATCATAAAGAGAGAAGGTACTGGTAATAACATCTGGTGACGACACTTCTTCACGAGTGCGAATAGTGTAGGCTCTGGCAGGTGCTCTAGCCTCAGACCTCACAGTGAAGTCCCTTGTCGCCCCTCGACTACCACTCACATTCCCAGTATTTCTTGGTGGTCTTCCTCTAGTCGACATATTACTCGGTCTTACATTCTGAGGTCTATCTTTCTCAACCATCTCAGGATAGTCTTTAATAAAATAATCTCGTGAACTACAACTGTAACAAGCTCTATTATTATATTTCACCCAAAACTCTCCAAAATGTCGTCTTCCACACTGTTGACACTTGGCTTGATGTCTTTTACGTTGCCAACACTTAATACTGACATGGCTTGAGCTTTAGGGCTGGTGTATTCTTTTCCGCGATCTTTATTGAAATATCCCGCTGAAGTGGTCAATCGGTTTACTCATTGATCTCTTCCTCGAATCTCTTTCCTTTGAATCAACCTTTCTCTTTTCCCGATTAAAGTCTTCTCTTTGCAAGCCCGATCGACTAACACAATAAACTCTTTCAAATCTAATATACTGGCCAGAAGTTTAATATCTTTGTTCAACTCGTCAACAAACCACTTGCACATAATCTATTCGGTAGAAACATACTCTCTGTAACACCCCAAATCCGGCCCAGAAGTTAGACTCGAATTTGACGTGTCATATTGAAGTGTTTTTCGAAAAGAATGTTTTCATTGAAAACCCTCCTTAATATTTAAAAACTAAAGTCTCAGTTTGTGCTCGTTCAATTTCAAAACGTGGTTCATTGAAAAGTTAATCACTTTTAAAAACTTTATTAACTTTGTTAAAAATCTCTTTTAGTTGTGAAAGCTAATTTAAGGTAAAAAAGTTTAAAACGTGTGTTTTTAAAAACAGTAATTGGGTTGAAAACTCGTCTACGTCTAACAGATATAAAACGTATCAAAATCCCAAATTCAGAATTAAATCCAGAGAGGCCTTATTATAGAAATTAAAACCCATAACGGAATTTAAAACATATATAAAGTCCAAAGCATAACAACTGCAATCGTGTGGTCACCTTCGAGTCCCTCGCAGCACCGATCCTCCTAACACTAGGGATTACCTGCACAGTTAAAAATTGGGTGAGTTTATGAAAACTCAGTGTGTAATCCCCTTACTAGAGTAACAGTCAGTATACAGAAACAGAAACCGAAACAGTCTGGGCCAAAGCCCTTTAACAATAATAGTACAGTCCAGTTCAGAGCATACGTGGGCCAAAGCCCACTACAATATCATTTGGGTCACAACCCATAAAAGAATCAATTGAGCCTAGCCCAAACCAATAACAGAACAAGTGGCCTAAGCCCAATACAGTGACAGATCTCATAAACTGATATGCAACAGTATGAGGATGCATCCCACACCGATCCAGCCAACACACCACCCGTACCAACCCTACACTTACATGGGGATAAAATCGACCCACCCAGCCAACACACCAAGTTTAGCACTGGTTGCGGCACTAAGTCAACAGAACAGCTCAGCACCATGGACAAAACAGCTAAAAGCCATAAACATCGCAGCAATGCTGCCAGTTAACAGAACGGCTAAAAGCCATAAACAAAATGGTTATAAACCATAATCAGGATGGCATAGAGCCATAATCAGGATGGCAC
The DNA here is from genome assembly GCA_005393395.2 of Gossypium australe. NCBI lineage: Eukaryota > Viridiplantae > Streptophyta > Magnoliopsida > Malvales > Malvaceae > Gossypium > Gossypium australe. The sequence continues at coordinate 78,383,997 of CM016626.1, read as the reverse complement.
AAAGCTATCAGTAACTATAATAACTTTGGCACATAGCCATCAATGACTGCAATATAATCGGTACACAGCCATGGGTAATTATGATCGACATAGAGTCATCAATATATATGTTAGGCACATAGCCACGGGTAAATACGATTGGCACAAAGCCATAATCAAGATGGCACAGAGCCATAATCAGATTACGCGATTTTAAGCTATCCGTCGGTCCACAGTCGTCTCATGCAACCCGTGTTACCTTAACAGATCAATACTAGATCCACAGTCGTCTCATGCAACCCGTGCGACCTAATCAGAACTTCCTCCATATCAATGTCCCAACCTCACGCAATATGTCAGCGGGAGAAACCACTAAGAGGTCTGCTCCTAGGAAAAAGGATAATGATGTGAATAATATGAGTACATACAATAAGGGGTACTCGAATGCAATCACTGTTAGCTAGTCGAAAGTAGTTACTGCCGGGCAACAAGGGTCGACAAGACAAGAATCAGGCACAAGACAAAATTCTGAAAAGCTCCAATTTACGCCAATCCCAATGACGTATAAAGAGCTATACTAAAGTTTATTTGACGCGTACGTAGTGTCCCCATTTTATTTGAAGCCGTTACAGCCCCCATATCCCAAATGGTATGATTCAAACACTCAATGCTGATTACCATGCGGGAATAACGGGGCACTCAATAGAACACTGCACTGCCTTCAAAAAGTTATTCGAGTGATTCATCAAGATGGGGATTGTGAAGTTTGATGATACACCTAGTGCAGAGAACCCCTTACCTAACCATGGAGATAAGGGGATAAATGCGATTGGGAAAAATGACGTGAGAAGGATAAAGGAGGATATCTCGAAAGTGAAAACCCCGTTAAGAATGGTCTGGAGGGAAATAGTAAGAAGAGGACTGATATTGCCCGATTGTGAGAAAATATGTGAAGAAATAAGGGATTACTGTGAGTTCCACAAAGCAGAAGGACATGAGATCCAGGAATGTATTGAGTTCAGGGTCTTGGTGCAAAGCCTTATGGACAATAAGGAATTGGAGTTTTATGAAGAAGGCTCAGAGGGAGGAAACATATATGCAACTGAAAAAGAATTGACAAAGCAAAAAGTCAATTATCCTAGGATCATTATCTCTCGATCAAGAAATGTGGAAAGTGGAACACAAGTGGTGCCAAAAGTTGTAATCCAGAGGCCTGTTTCCTTTCCTTACAAGGATAACAAAATGGTACCTTAGAATTACGAATGTAACGTGACAATACCGGGAGTGGAAAGCTCAGTCGACACTTCCGAGGAAGTCCAAAATGAAGGGTCCTACACATGTAGTGGAAGGCGCTACGATTCAGGAAACGTTAGAGCAGAATCAGTGAAATCAAAGACTGTGGCTGTTCAACGAGAGAAAGGACCTAAGGCCCTTATCAACGAACCAGTGAAAGAAGAAGAGGCTAAATAATTTCTTAAATTCTTGAAGCATAGTGAATATAGTGTGGTGGAACAACTATGCAAACAACCGGCTCGCATATCAGTACTAGAACTGCTTTTAAGTTCGGAAGTACATCGCGAAGCATTGATGAAAGTGCTGAGCGAAACTTATGTTACTAAGGATATATCTGTCAATAAACTGGACCTTCTGGTTAGTAACATAAGTGCCAATAATTTCATTTACTTCGGTGATGATGAAATTCCACCTGGAGGTATGGGATCAACAAAGGCTTTGCACATCACCACTCGTTGCAAGGGGTACACTCTGCCAAATGTGTTAATCGACAATGGATCAGCCTTGAATGTCTTACCATTGTCTATGCTGAAGAGGTTGTCGATATACAGTTCTCACATGAAGACATGCCAAAACATAGAGAGAGCATTTGATGGCACCGAGAAAAGAGTGATGGAAAGAATTGATATACCGTTGCTAATTGGGCCAAACACGTATGAAGTGGATTTCCTGGTGATGGATATCAAGCCCTCGTACAATTACTTGATTGGAAGGCCCTAGATTCATTCAGCAGGAGCAGTGCCCTCATCGTTGCACCAAAAATTGAAGCCGGTGACAGAAGGCCGGCTAGTTACCGTAAACACGGAGGAGGACATAGCCACTGTTACCAACGACGCGCCATATTTAGAGGCGAGTGAAGAAGCAACTAAGTGCTCTTTCTGATTTTTAGAGTTCGTGAACGCGACATTTATTTTGGAGGGGATTGAGGTTCCAGTGCCTAAGATATCCAGGACCACGAGGATGGGCCTACAAATGATGATCGGGAAAGGAGCCTTACCGGGAAAAGGACTGGGCAGACATCTTCAAGGAGAGATTCAAGTGCCGATGCTGAAAGAGAAAAGAGATCGTTTTGGCTTGGGTTTCAGGCCAGACGCCAGATAGAGGAAAAAAGAAATAGAGAAAAAGCAGGAAAGAAGAAGAGCACGGTTGAATGGGGAAGAAGTCAAATGGGAATCGATGACATTCCCCCACATATCCCAGACCTTTGTATCCAGAGGGATAATTCACCCTGGGAGAGGGTTATTGGAAAGTCCTCATATCAATGCCATACACGATGAGGGAATTGAACAAAGAAACCTGTTGGGCATTCACCCTTATGAACCTGGAAGCATTTTGAACAATTGGACTGCAGATGAACTTCCTGTAGTTTTTAGAGATTATATAGAGTAATATTCAGAACGCTCTTGTTGTTTTTTTAGCCTAGGAACAATAAGATTTCTTCTGTGAAATAGGTTTATGGTCAGACATTATTGTTTCAATAAAATACATTTTTGATAATTAACTCGAGCAGATATTCTTTCATTTTTATTTCATTCTTCTAATTTTCTAATTTCATTCCTAATTTTTTATTCTCATTCATACCACATAAATAGTTGTTCTCAAATTCATTTGTTCTTTGTACATTTTTTGGTGCCCACCATAGGTCCCTAGATATCAATGACATGAGCAACGATACTACAGATCCAGAGGTCCATTTTGAGCAAGACATGTGTTTAGAAGAATCTCAGGATTTTGAATGTGACAGAGACTGTGACTTATCTCCAGATTTGTTACGAATGGTAAAGCAAGAGGAGAAACAAATTTTACCCTATGAAGAGGAGGTAGAGAACATAGCCTTGGAGGAAGGAAAGGTTGTGAAAATTGGAACACACATAGCCGAGAAAATGAAACAAGACCTTGTTAAGTTACTACGAGAATTCAAGGACGTCTTTGCATGATCATACCAAGATATGCCTGGGCTAAGTACTGATATTGTGGTGCATCGCCTTCCCATAAGAGAAGAGTGCAAGTCGATTCAGCAAAAGCTACGAAGGATGAGGCCGGATGTGGTGTTGAAGATAAAGGAGGAAGTCAAGAAGCAGTTTGATGTTGGATTTCTACAGGTGGTCAAATACTCAGAGTGGGTTGCCAATATTGTTCCTGTCCCTAAGAAGGATGGAAAGGTCCGGATGTTTGTAGACTATAGGGACTTAAATAAATCCAGCCTAAAGGACAATTTCTCTTTGCCTCATATTGACACATTGGTGGATAATACAGCGGGATATTCATTGTTTTCCTTCATGGATGGCTTTTCAGGATACAATCAGATCAAAATACACCTTGAGGATATGGAGAAAACTACCTTCATAACATTGTGGGGTACCTTTTGCTATAAGGTAATGCTATTCGGACTAAAGAATGCTGGTGCAACATATCAAAGGGCCATGGTAACATTGTTCCACAACATGATGCACAAAGAGATTGAAGTATATGTTGATGATATGATTGCCAAATCTCGAATAAAAAAGGAACACATCAAGGTTTTGAAGAAATTGTTTTTGAGGTTGAGAAAATTTCAATTCAAGCTCAACCCGGCAAAGTGTACTTTTTGAGCTTGGTCAGGGAAATTACTAGATTTTGTGGTCAGTGAGAGAGGAATTGAGGTTGACTCAAGCAAGGTCAAAGCAATACAAGAATTGCCTCCACCACGCATTCAAAAGGAAGTTCGAGGCTTTCTTGGGAGAATAAATTACATTGCTCGGCTTATTTCACAATTAATTGAGAAATGTAATCCAATATTTCGTCTTCTCAAGAAACACAACCAGGGTGTATGGGACGAGGAATGCCAGAGAGCTTTTGACAAAGTCAAACAATACCTATCAAATGCACCAGTACTATCTCCGCCTAATCCAGATAGACCGTTGATACTGTATTTGTCAGTTTTCAATAACTCCATGGGATGTGTGCTTGGTCAATACGATGAGTCGGGAAGAAAAGAAAAGGTGATATACTATCTCAGTAAAAAGTTCACCGAATGTGAAATGAGATATTCGTCGATTGAAAAATTGTGTTGCGCCTTGATTTGGACAACTCAAAGATTGAGGCAATATATGCTATATCATACAACCTGGTTGATTCGAAGCTTGATCCGTTAAAGTATATGATGGAGTCAACTACTTTGAATGGAAGGATGGCAAGGTGGCAGATTTTGCTGTCTGAATTCGATATAGTCTATGTGAACCAAAAGATTATAAAAGGGAGTGCAGTAGCAGAATTTCTGTCTAGCAGAGCTTTAGAGGATTATGAACCTTTGAGCTTTGATTTCCCCAATGAAGAGTTGATGTATGTGGAAAATGCTGAAGAATGTCCGTGGAAGCTAAATTTTGATGGAGCGTCAAATGCTGTGGGAAACGGAATTGGGGCAATCTTGGTATCCTCTAGTGGTGATCATTATCCTTTTACATGTAGATTGGATTTTGATTGCACGAATAACATGGCGGAATATGAAGTATGCATCATGGGAATTCGAGCAGCTGTAGAGCGTAAGATCAGAGTGCTAGAAGTATATGGAGATTCTGCCTTAGTAATCTACCAGCTTAAAGGAGAATGGGAAACAAGAGATCCCAAGCTAAGTGATTACCGAAAAATAGTTCTGGGATTGATTGAGGAGTTCGATGAAATTACTTTTAATTATCTCGCACGTGATGAAAACCAGATGGCGGATGCTTTGGCAACCCCTTCTATGATCAAAGTAAACAGACCAGAGGATATGAGACCTTTTCAGATAAGCATTTTCGAAGTTCCAGCTTATTGTTATAACATGGAAGAGGAGGAAAAAGATGACCACCCTTGGTATCAAGATGTATTACGATACGTAAAAAATCGTGAATACCCGGAGCATGCAACTGAGAATGAAAAAAGGACATTAAGAAGATCGGCCTCTAACTATGTTTTAGATGGGGAGATCTTGTACAAAAAGAGAAAAGATCAAGTATTGATGTTGTTGAAGCTAGAAAAATCCTAGAGGAAGTTCATGAGGGCATTTGTGGAACATACGCTAATGGATTCACAATGGCCAGACAGATAATGAGATTTGGATATTATTGGTTCACCATGGAAGGAGATTGTATCAACTGTGCCAAGAGATGTCATAAATGCCAGATTTATGGAGACAAAATTCATGTGCCTCCATCACCTTTGCATGTTGTGACTTCTCCATGGCCTTTTTCCATGTGGGGCATGGATGTTATTGGACCGATCTCACCAAAAGCTTCGAATGGGCATCGATTCATCTTCGTGGTAATTGACTACTTCACGAAATGGGTAGAGGCTGCTTCATATGCTAGCATTACTAAATCAACTGTTAGTTGGTTCTTGAAGAAGGAGATCATTTGTCGTTATGGAATGCCCGAGAGGATCATATCAAACAACGCACTAAACTTGAACAACAACACGATAGCCGAAGTTTGTAGTCAATTCAACATCAAACACCATAACTCGTCTCCGTAACGTCCAAAAATGAATGGGGCAGTGGAAGCGGCCAATAAAAATATCAAAAAGATAGTAGGGAAGATGATCAAGACTTATAAGGATTGGCATGAGAAACTACCATTTTCACTCAATGCTTATCGAACATCCGTCAGAACCTCTACTAGGGCAATGGCTTTCTCGTTGGTCTATGAGATGGAAGTAGTTCTACCTATTGAAGTGGAAATACCTTCTCTTCGAGTTTAGTTAGAAATTAAACTGGACGAAACTGAATGAATCCATGCTCGGTATGATCAGTTGAACTTAATTGAAGAAAAGATACTAAGGGCTATTCGTCACATTCAGATGTACCAAAAACAAATGATGTGAGCCTAGGATAAGAAAGTTCGCCCAAAAGAGTTTCATGAAGGGGACCTTGTACTAAAAAAGATCCTTCCCATACATAAGGATTTCAGAGGAAAATGGATGCCGAATTGGGAAGGACCATATGTGGTGAAGAAAGCTTTCTCTGAAGGTGCACTGATTCTGACCGAAATGGATGGGAAAAACTTACCCAATCTTGTGAACTCAGATTCAGTCAAAAAGTATTTTGCTTGAAGAGGAGAAGAGGCTAAGGTGAAAACCCACAAAGGGCGCTTTGAGTTTCTAAAAAAGAAAGGGGAGAGGCCAAGACGAAAACTTGAAAAGGGCGCCTTGAGACCAAAGGGGTTTTGAGTTGAAAACCTGAAAAGGGCGGCTCAAATTTTGAATGGACACGCAATTGTCTTGCTATACTTGAATCAATAAGAAATGAAGTATGTCGCATATCAGGGCATCAACAAAGTACTTTGGGTCTTCTAAACACATGTTAAGCATAAAAAAGTCTTCGTGGAGTTTGTATATAGAAGCCCAATCTGCGATATCTAGGGCATCTGATCTTTGTACTATTCATTTTACTATCTTTGGATTTTTTTCTTCTCAAAGATATGTTCCTAATTACTTTTCTTTGTATTTTTGATAATTCGTTTAACTCTCTTTGAGATCAAATTAGTTGTTACCCATTATTCATAAACATGTTGTATTGAAATAATGATTGACGAACTAACAATTTCACAAAAAGAAGTTCTATATGTTACTTTGGAAATTTCTAGATAAAACAAGGAACCGAAATAGATCAATTGTTTAGAATTTCCATGTGCATAGATTGGAAATATTTGAGAAAGAAAAGTCTAGATAGAGATTATTTCTCTGAATTCTTTGTCCAAATGATAAGTTGACCAAATAATGAGTTGATGTGACGAAAGTAAGTGATGTCATCATGTCATAACATTCGGGGAATGGTGTGACAAACTAAGTTGATGAAAAATTCAGAACCCATGAATTATGGTGGAATGGGTTGAATTTGAAATAAATCCTATACCCTAAAATTGCAGATGGGACGGATTGAAAAAGTTTCAATTCCTATCGTGGTAGGATGGTACAAGCCTTGTGTCCTTAAGTTTCAAGCAAAGTTGACTCTGAAATTACAGCGGGGCAAGCTTGTTAAGCAGAACATGATTGATGTTTCGAAAGGAACAAGGATAAGGAACAAATGAGTGATGACACCTAGAGTAGGAAGCATACTCATAACATTTTTTTTTAAATATCATTGCAAATCTCATTAGGAGCATTTGATTCATTCCAATTATTGCATTCTAATCCTTAAAGGAATCATTTTCATGACATGTTGCATTCATGTCACTTATAACACATGTAGTTAGAAGCATATGATTCATTCTGATCATAGCCTCTTGGTCATTTGACATAAACATATGGAACCGAGTCTACAGGACATGTCCCTTAGAGGACGGAGTAGCAATATCGGTGAATTTGTAGATCTTATCTCCCTAAGCAGTAGTGGAGCAGATCAAATTTGGCGAATCTTATCTTCCCGAGGTAGCAGGGGAGCAGATTTTAGCCACCAACCTTATCTCCCTGAGGTAGCAAGGGAGCAAGCTAAAGTTTGTAGTCTTATCTTCCTGAGGTAGCAAGGAAGCATACTAAAGATTGTAGATTTTGTCTCCCTGAAGTTGCAGTGGAACAAATCGAAGATGGCGAATCTTATCTTCCCGAGGTAGCATGGGAGCAGATTTTAGACACCAAGCTTATCTTCCTGAGGTAGCAAGGGAGCAGGCTGAAGTTTGTAGTCTTATCTTCCTGAGGTACCAAGGAAGTAGACTAAAGGTTGTAGATTTTGTCTCCCTGAAGTTGCAGTGGAGTAAATCGAAGACGGTGAATCTTATCTTCCCGAGGTAGCAGGGGAGCAGATTTTAACCACCAGTCTTATCTCTCTAAAGTTGCAGCGGAGTAGACTGAAGACAGCAGATCTCATCTTCCTGAAGTTGCAGGGAGCAGATCGGAAAATAGTAGATCTGGCATTCCTGAAGTTGCAGGAAGCAGATCGAAGACATTAGTCTGGTTTCCTGAGTTGCAGTGGAGTAGACTAAAAATGGCATGATTGAAGCCATCAGACTTATTGAAATCAAGATGAAGTTCCAATACCATTGAACTTGCAGTGGAGTTGGAAGCCATTTAAAGAAGCTGAGGACCAAGAAGTCGAGGCTCGGCCAAGACTATAACATCCTGAATTTGGGCCTAGAATAAATGGGTTTCGTGTGTTCAGAAAATGGATTTTTGTCGATCGGAAGAAAAAAAAAGGGAATAATGAATTAAGTGGGATTAAAAAAAATTATGATTTGCATGTTTAGTTTAAGTTTTAGGTGATTTAGGAAGGGTTGGTAGTGTTGGAAAAGTCCTAGGCTCGATCAAGGGATTTAGCAAAAATTTTGTTTTACCCTTAAGAGTGGTTGGTGTTTTAGTTAGAAGGCTTTTAAAATATTTTTGGGTTGAAGATAACCCAATGAAGTAGGTGGTCTGGTGGCTTGGGGCGTTCTCAATAAGCTGGAGGTCAAAGGTTCAAGTCTTGGGTATGGCAAAAATTTTTTATTTCGCATATGTTAGTATGAAGGCCAGAGTTTAGGCCTTATAATTAGTTGGGGCTGTTTCATGACACAAGGAAACGCCTGGCCCAGTGACAAAGGCGTTACGAGAGGGAGGGGGAGCAAGGTTCTAGTCGCGTTGTGCGCGAAATGTTGGTTTTTTTTTAAGTAAACTTGGAGCACGGAATAAAGGTTGATAATTAATTGGGAAGGAATTATGACTCAAATGAAACGGGCGGCGCAGTGGCAAAGGGAGTGTGACATAGTGAAGAGGTCAGAGGTTCGAAGCTGGGTGTTGGTTAATATTTTTAGATTTCTTTGGATGATTCGGTCGCTGGGAAAATAGGCTTTAAAAGAAGTTGACAACAGAATATATCACAAGAATGGTTGTGGTGCAGTGGCTGGTAGCGTGTGGTGGTTCCTGCAGGTCTCAGGTTCGAGTTGCCTTGCGCGCAATAACTTGAAATTTTGCTGCTGGCATGGGAAGGGGTTTGAAGTGGACCAAAACACCAATTGATGGCTGCTGTTCGGGGGAAGCAATTTGAATGTTATTCAAATTGGATTTTTGGCTAATAATGAAATTTTTGGATGAGGATTGAAGATAAAATTTAGTGATAATAAAGGAATTTAATTGGTGATAAGTTTGAGTCGATTAGGGAGTGTAGGTTTATTCTATTTATTTATTTATTTATTTATTTTAGTATATATGGGTACCGAATTTTCCCTTTTTATTTGTAGAATTTTTAGTTATTAGGAAGGGCACTTTCGGTTTTTGATAGGTAAGTACCGAAATTTCTATAAATAAGGGGGGTTAGCTCATTAATTCCGGCATTTGAACCCTACTCTTTTCTTCTTTCCTTGTGCCGAAATTTTCTATATAGTTCTCTTCATTTTTTTTCTTTTCTCTGCCGAAAGCTCCACTCCATTCTCCCTCTCAACTTTCTTTCTTTTCTTTTCCCTTTTTGGCCGAACTCTTTAACAATCTCTTCCTCATCTCTTTCAAATATTTTAGCCAAAATCTCTAAGCCTTCTCTTGATTTCTTTTTACTTTCTTTCTAAGCCAAAGCCGAAATACTCTATTCAGATCTTCTAAAAGCTGAAAACGCATCAGTTCATCTTTTCCGGGATTTCCATAAAAGCCGAAATCCTTAGATCTCATCTCCTGTGTTTGCCGAATTCTCTCTGTGGTATCTGCTTGTGCCGAATTTCGAAGGAAACTGAAGGGGGATCCATTTGCCTAGATCTCTAAAGTCAGAGTTCAGTAACACTCAAATCGTGTTACTTTCGGGATTCAAGGTAAGGAGATCTATTGTTTTAGCATGTAAATTCGGGTATTTATTAACCTTGGCCAAATGTAGGGGAGGCCTAATCTTCGTATTCTTCCGGCTTTTGAGCCAAGTTATAGATTGAGGGTAGTAGATCCGGATAACAAGGATTTTGACTAAGAGTGGAGTACTACGCGATATCAGGTGTGTAACACTTCTACACCATTTAGATTACCTGTTAAAATATGTTTACTAATCTGTTATATTCTGATAAATGCCGAAATCCCGGCATAATGTTTGAAACCCAAGGAGGGTAAAAGCGAATCACTAGGTTAGTGATCTCTGTCATTCCTAAATGAATGTTCCTGTTAAGATGACATATGTGATAAGTATGCTGTTTTCTATGATTGCATAGGATTGGGTTTATTGAAAAGGGAAATGTTCTGTTGTAGCGGCTTCTGCCGTGACCTGTTGTAGCGGCTTCTGTCGTGACCTGTTGTAGTGGCTTTTGCCATGACTTGTTGTAGTGGCTACGGCCATGATCTGACGATGAGCAGCATGACTGCCATCAATGGTGTGTAGCGGTGTGGGTTGATTGTTGAAATCCCCAATGGTGTGATTGGCAGGTAAGGGTGGCGTGTAGCGGATGGAAACCTAGGATTTGGGTTGGGCTTTGCATATTTTCTGATATATTATATTCTGCTATTCTGATCTGTGGGGCTAAGGCCCAAATCTAATGGTGCTTGAGGGTTGCACACTGAATCTCGTGACTCACCCTATTATTTAACAATTTCAGGTATCACATAGTGCATCGGACCGGGCTGGAGAGGAGTGCGAGGTGGCCATGCGAGAGATTACTTGGATTCAGCAAAGGACTTTACTTATCTTATTTATTTCTTTAGTATTTTTAATTAGTGGGTTTTAAATTTCATTGTAATAAGGCCATGGGCCATTAGTTTTATATTTTTGGTTTTTGGGCTTTACCTTCAGACACCTGAATTATTCGATAAAAATTAAAACTAAGGCATGTACTAAATTTTGGTTTTTAATTCATAAAGGCATCTTATAAAATATATATCTTATATTAATTACCAAATTATTAAGTTTTCTGGTATAAATGCTTAAACTCGACAAATGACTTCCAAAATTGTGACATGTTTTACTAAAACTTCTTAGTGACATGCCAAATTCGGTCGTGGTGTTTGGGCCAGGTCTGGGGTTTTACCAATTGGTATCAGAGCCCGGTTCAAAACTCGGTTCTGGGGGTTTTTGGGCTCAAACGTTTTTTAAAGTTGGGTTTTTGAAACATGCATATTTATAAATGACACAGGTCTGTTAGCTCGGCATGGCACCTGCGTCTTCGGCCCAAGTCCGCCAGGTAAGTATTCTGAACCATTGTGTGATATATATATATATATGTGGGCTTGATGGGCTATATGGGACGTAGATTATTTAGATTAGAAATTGATGGACTCTAGGCTTAGCTTAAACAACTCCTTAAATCTCATAAGACTTAACTTCACTAAACAAAACCCGTGAACAAGTCGCAAGACTAGGGTGTGGCAACAGGCATGTGCATGTCGAAGATTGGATCCTGAAGAGCCTGGTACTTAAGCAGTCCGAGTGACTCACCTCCTCTTCGTTGGAATCCTACCTGGTGCGTAGTGACTGTTCACCCTAGCCACGAGGATTTGTTGACGGGCCTAACTCTATAATTAAAACCCGAAAGGGACCAGCCGCCTTATTTTTACAAAAAAAAATTATTATTACTAAGATACCCATGATTTGCAAACATACCCCGATTTACAAAGTCAACAAAACTTTTCCTTAGAAAAAAAACTCACAAACACCTGAACACTACTATTTTCTTTGAAATCAAATTCTCCAAGTTACCCCGGTTTTAAAAAAAAATCTTCTTAGTTTCGTAAAATTTTTTGAAAATACCCTTGATTTGTAAAATTTCCCAAAATATCCCTGATTTGTAAAAATTACTAAATTGCCCCTGATTTGTAAAATAATCAAAGTACCCCTGATCTTAAAATTATCGAAATACCCCCAGATTTCAAAATTTCCGAAATACCCCTGGATTGCAAAATTACCGAAATACCCTTGGACTTCAAAATTACTGAAATACCCCCGGTTTGCAAAATTACCAAAATACCCTTATTTCATGAAATCAACAAGGAACTCTATTTGAAAATTACGAAAATACCCTGTAGGATAAAATTACGAAAATACCCCTGGTAGTGGAATGACAAAAATACCCCTATGTGTTGAATGTGGGTGCATGGATGTTGTCTGTATGTTGATTGTTGAATGTATGTGGCCTTTAGAATTAGGAGGTAAACTTGAGACTGAAACTGTAGATAGGTTCGAATTCGAAAGAATCACTCTTAAAATTTCTTTTCATAAGATTGTTCATGGATAATCAGTGGAAAGAGTTAATAATTCATAAAATTTTTAATCAGATAAACGTGAATCGGAAGAATGAGTACAAGGGGTCGTGGACGCGATAGGGGTAGGATGACCTTGTCTGTGCCAGTAGGGTCTGGCCACGGGGCAGGAAACGAAATGCCGGATCCTCCAGCTGTGGAGGGAGAGTTACGGGATCAGGCGGCCGGAGATGATGTGGTATCTCAGGCGATGTTGCGGGTACTCAAAAGAGTTGCTGGGGTAGGCACGGGTTTAGGAACTCGAAAATCGGTATCGAACGACTCCGAGCCAACGGAGCGGAAGTGTTTAGGGGTGTTTCTGGCGTAGCCCCTAACACAGCTGAGTATTGGTTGGAAGCGACTGAGCGTATAATGGATGACTTGGATTTCATGGCGGAGGAGAAGTTGAAAGGGGTCGTGTCTTTTCTTCGAAACGAGGCCTACCAGTGGTGGCTCACGATGAAAGAGGGTACTGTCGCAGATCGGATTGACTGGGACTTCTTTAAGGAGTCATTTCAGGGAAAGTATATTGGGGCTAGCTATGTGGACGGCCAGAGGAAGGCATTTCTGAATATGGTGCAGGGAAGTAAATTTGTAGCTGAATATGAGGCGGAGTTTCTACGTTTGAGCCGCTACGCTCGAGGAATGGTAGCAACTGAATATGAACATTGTGTGCGGTTCGAGGATGGACAGCGGAATGAGTTAAGGGTTTTGATAGCACCGTAGCGAGAAAGAGATTTTGCTGTCCTAGTTGAGAAAGTTAAGATAGCTGAAGAAGTGAAGCGGACTGAAAGACAAGAAAGGGATAAGGATAAGGATAGGAATAGGGATAAGAGGAATGTTGGGCCGTCGGGATCATCTGGAACAAGGAACAATACGCTACTGAGGGTTAGAATCGATCATGTCCTTCATGTGGAAAGGCACATTATGGGGAGTGCAGAAGGAAAACCGGTGGATGTGTAACATCCCAAACCCGGTTAATACGCTACAACCGAATATGGCGTGCCACCGAAAGAAAACATTTGAAAACTGTTTTGTTGACTTGTTTTAAGAGAAAGTTGTTGTATTTTGCAATGTGTAATACATGTTGATACTTGGCTTTAGAAAAACTTGATTGCCTTATGGTTTCTTTCGTATCTATTACTTAGTCATTGTATATAACAAAAACAAGTATTTATTAGGGTTTGAAAACATCTATTTCGTAAATTTATCAATGTATTGAGTAAGAACTTTAGAATCTACTAAATAATAAAGAAAACCCGAAATAAAACTTCAGCAGCCTTATTACATAACTAAAAAACCATAATTTAATAAAATAACTAAGTCCGAGTTGAAAACTCTGTAATAAACCAAATGTTGTGCATGGCCACCTTGAGTCCACTACGGCTCCATATCCATGATCTAAGCCTGATCTGCAAAATATAACGGAAGGGGTGAGTCGCCTAAACTTAGTGTATAAATCCCCATCCCAAGAGAAAGTACGCTCTTACACAAATTCATACAATAATATGCAAGTCATGCAACCCATCCAACCAAGTAACCATCCATGTCTCCCAAATCTACCCCTTGTGGTACCAAACCACTGATGGTGCCAAACTACTGGTAACCGAAGTTACATTAATAACATATGTGGTACCAAACCACTAGTGGTGCCAAACCACTGAGACTTAGTCACAATTTTATAATATGTGGGGCCAACCCACTGTGTGATACCAAATCACTGGTGACAGTCTGATAGATCATACTTCCCCCTCCTCTCATCACCCATAACACATATTTATGGTAACGACATCAGTATGATCATGCTTAACATACCAAATTATGTATACAGCATAACATGCTTTCATATATCACATTCATCGCAAGTAATAATAACAACTTACCCGGCATCCGCTTTTACCCACCAGGGGTATTTAGTAACCATTGCCGTCATTCCGGCTTTTTAACAACAACAACATTAACATATTAAGTAAGAAAGTGTAAGAGTTACACACCTGGTTTTCGTACAACGTTTTCCCTGCTTCTACGCTACTTTGGCGTTAGGTTTACAGATCCCACCCCTCCTACTTGACTGTTAATATTATCCATAATAACTCCTTGGTCACTAAACCGAATGTAAACGGTGAGATCTAATTAATTAAATACTTATAACACTAAAACGCAACCTTACCTAAACTGTCGAATCCCGAAAGTCTTCAAGAAAACGTCACCACCAATCTACCTACATTCGGCCATCCTTAAAATATCAAACAAACCGATAGTCACAATCAATCTAGCCCATGTGACATTCGGCCAAATGAAAGAATCAAGAAAGGGCCATTCGGTTGAACCTACCACCACCTACCTTCAGCTTTTCCACCAAATCGGCACAGGAGACTTTTAATGAGATAGATTCGGCTACTAGAAGCAGGGAGGGAAATCGACAGGCATTAGAACAAATGATTCGGGTTAGATCTGAATGAAAAGAAAGAGAGAAACTGCAGGGGAAAAAAACCTTGAAAACTTACCAAACTTAAAGAGGAGTACTCGGCTTATGGTGCACCTTCGAGAAAATCCACCCTTGTAGATTCGGCAATGGGAAGAAGATGATATGCACAAGGAGTATTTTTTAGAGTTTCGAGGAGAGGAGAAACAACTAGGGAGTTTAGGTTTTCACAATAGAGAGAGAAAGAGAGAAGCCTAAAGGGGTTTCATGGGAGGAAAAGAGAAAAAGAGGAGAAAAGCTTAGGTGATTTTCGGCAGAAGAGAGATTGAGAGAATAACAATCAAGAAGTAAAATCCACCCAAAATACCGAAAATACTATCACCTTAGCACTAAATTTTGGCACACAAACACACATAGAGTTGGAGTTTCGGCCAACTCTCCCCTGATAGCCTTTATCCTTCTATTCACATCCATTATCCAAATCCTTATCTTTCTTCCATTTATCATCTTTTATCACTTAAAATAAAAAGAATTAAAGCTCCTAAAATGTAGCTCATGTACCCGTCCACCCCTTCCCCCCTTGAAGTGCCGAATTTGACCCACAAATTTGGGCCCCAGCGGCCACACTAGGCCCAAACTCCTCCCCCTCGTAACGCCACCTACATGCCCACTTAAAGCACCTCCAAACTTTGGGCCAGAAGCCCAACTTGCTACTAAACATAATTACTTAACTTAAATTATAAACTAACACTATTTATAAGCAATTTACCCCAAGTTTAAGCCCAAACCTAAGCCCAATACACACCTCAAGACCTTAACCTACTACCTTAGCCATGCAACAAACCAAATGCACAGACCCACAAAATCAGGATAGTACAGTTCTACCCCCTTAAAATAAATTTCGACCCCGAAATTTACCTGGTGAAAAGAGTTGAGGGTATTGCTGTCGCATGATATCCTCTGGTTCCCATGTCGCTTCTTCCGATCCATGGTTCTGCCATAACACCTTTACCAAAGGAACTGATTTTCTACATAAAACCTTAACATCCCGATCTAGGATCTACACTGGTTCCTCCTTAAAAGACAAGTCTGGATTGACCTCTATCTCCTCCACTGGCACAACATGTGCTGGATCCGAACGATAGCGTCTAAGCATGGAAACATGAAACACATCGTGGATTTGACTCAACTCTGGTGGCAACTCAAGCTGGTACGCCACTAGTCCTACTCGCTTCAACACCCGATAGGGCCCAACAAATCTAGGGCTCAGCTTGCCTTTCCTACCAAACCTCAGAACCTTTTTCCACGGCGACACCTTCAAGAAAACCCTATCACCTTCAGCAAACTCTATATCCTTCTGTTTAAGGTCAGCATAAGACTTTTACCTGTCCGGGGCTTCTCTCAAACGAGCTCGAATCACCTCACCTTATCTTCTGTTTCAGCCACCAACTCCGGACCCAACAACTGCCGCTCTCCCAACTCCGTCCAATACGTAGGGGTACGACACTTCCGACCATATAAAGCTTCATATGGAGCCATCTTAATACTCGCCTGATAACTATTGTTATACGCGAATTCTGCCAACGGTAAAAATTCTTCCCAACTGCCCTTGAAATCCAAGGCACAACCTTAGCATCCTCCAGAACTTGAATTACCCTCTCCGACTGTCCATCTGACTGGGGATGGAAGCCGGAAATCCAACCTTGTACCCAATGCCTGATGCAAAGCCTTCCAGAACCTTGACGTAAATCTAGGGTCTCTATCCGAAATAATCGACACTGGCACCCCATGCAACCTCACAATCTTCGCTATATATAATTTTGCTAACTTCTGCAGAGAATAATCCATACGCACAGGTATGAAATGAGCCGACTTCGTCTAACGGTCCATAATTACCCAAACTGAATCCCTCTTGGTCGGCGTAAGAGGTAGCCCACTCACAAAATCCATTGTAATCCTTTCTCACTTCCATTGTGGAATCTTAATCGGTTGCAACAATCCCTAGGGTAGCTGATGTTCAGCCTTGACTTGCTGACATGTCAGACACTTACTCACAAATTCTGTTACCTCACGCTTAAGGCCCTGCCACCAAAACTGCTCCCGCAAATCCCGGTACATCTTACTACCTCCCGATGCATAGCATAGGGACTGCTATGTGCCTCCTGCAAAATTTTCTGCCTTACCTCCACATCCTTAGACATACACACCTTTCCTTGAAAACACAACACTCCATTGCTGCTCAAGCTATACCCCTCAATCCACCATTCTATACTTGCAAACATCGGGCACTTAAACTTCATCTACAACTGTTTTTCCTTAACCTCGTCAATCCATGCTGGCTTCACTTGCAATTTCGCTAATAGGCTTCCATCCTCACGGACTAAGGTGAGCAAACATGGCTCTTAAATCTGCTACCTTACGGCTCAAGGCATCTGCTACCACGTTAGCCTTTCCCGGGTGGTACTCAATTGAGCAATCATAGTCCTTTAACAGCTCAATCCACCTTTTGCCTCAAATTTAACTCCTTCTGGGTAAGGAGGTACTTCAAACTCTTGTGATCCGTATATACTCAGACTCTCCATAAATAATGCCTCCAAATTTTTAGGGCAAAAACCACTGCCGCCAACTCCAGATCATGCGTCAGGTAGTTCACTTCGTGAGGTCTTAACTGCCGAGAAGCATACGCTACTACTTTTCCCTCTTGCATCAGCACACATCCCAATCCTGTATGGGACGCATCACAATAAATCGTAAATTCTTTCCCGTCTTCCGGTTGAATCAATACCGGAGCTTCCGTCAAAATCCTCTTTAGCTTCTCAAAACTTTCCTGTTGCTTGTCTAACCACACAAACATAACCCCTTTCCTTAGCAACTTGGTCAATGGTGCTGCAATAAGAGAAAACCCTTCTACAAACCTTCGGTAATATCCTACTAAACCCAGAAAACTCTGAATCTCCACCACAGACTTCGGTGGCTTCCAGTCTAAAACTGCCTCAATCTTCCGAAGGTCCACTCTAATTCCCTCAGCTGACACCACATGCCCCAAGAAAGTAACCTCCTTCAGCCAGAACTCACACTTACTAAACTTGGCGTATAAACGCTTTTCCCTTAAAATCTACAACACCATCCGCAAATGCGTGTCGTGCTCCTCCTCTGATTTTGAGTACACCAGAATATCATCATTAAATACTACGACGAACCGATCCAAATACGGCTGAAACACCCGGTTCATCATATCCATAAATGCTACCGGTGCGTTCGTCAACTCGAACGGTATTACCAGAAATTCATAGTGCCCGTACCGAGTACAAAACGCCATCTTATGGATATCTGCCTCCTTTACCTTAAGTTGGTGATGCCCTGAACTTAAATCTATCTTGGAGAAGACCGATGCTCCCTTCAGCTGGTCGAACAAGTCATCTATCCTAGGCAACGGATATTTGTTCTTAATCATCAATTTATTCAACTGACGGTAGTCTATACCCATCTGCATCGACCCGTCCTTTTTCTTAACAAAGAGTACCGGCGCTCCCCACGGAGACACACTTGGCCGGATAAAACCCCGATCCAGCAACTCCTGGATCTGTGGTTTCAACTCCACCAATTCCTTTGGCGCCATCCTATATGGAGCAGTGGATACTGGCGCTATTCCTGGTAGGAGATCTATACCGAACTCCACTTCGCGATCCAAAGGAAAAACTTGGAAGCTCTTCGGAAAAACATCAAAAACTCCTCACCTTCACCGTAACAGTAGCCGGTTCCGTACCTTCCAAAGCATAAAAAAACTACAAATGCTTCACTTCCTTTCCTTACCATCTTTTCTGCCTTCAGCGCGGACACCACATTAGAAAGGTAATTCCTTCTCTCCCCTATCATCACCACTTCTTCACCCTCAACCGACTTTAGCACCATGCGCTTAGCTGCACAGTCCAGTTTTGCCTGGTACTTTACCAGCCAATCCATTCCCAAGATTAAATCGAACTCCCCGAAGGGTAGTTCCATCAAATCCGCTTGAAACACAACCCCTTGGAGTTCTAGGGGTACTTCCCTATACAGTTTGTCTACCACCACCAACCAAGTGTCCTAGAGGGCTAACTACTGTCATCTTCCTAGCAGCAGTCTCACTAACTAAATTCAAAGTTTCCACTATACTACTAGCAACATATGAGTGTGTCGAACCAACATCAATCAAAGCAGTATAGGACAACCCAGAAATTAAAAACGTACCGGTTATAACGTCTGGCGCCTCACCCTCCTCTCAACGTTTGGCTGCATAGACCAACCCAGGCTATCTAGCATTAGTACCTCCAGCACCTCGGCCAGGTGCTCCTCGGCTTCGCCCGTTACCATTACCGCCCCTAGCTGCACCTTGGCCCCTCTGTGGCTGCTGACCATCCCTCCTGAATTGACCACGTCCTTTACCCTCAGCTTGAGTCCTAGCTAACTTCCACGGACAATCCCTTACCCGGTGCTCCATTGACCCACACTCAAAGCACCCTCTATTACCAGCCCAACACTCTCCCGAATGAGACTTCCCCCATCGAGCACACTGGGGGTGGCCACTGAGCAGCAGCAGGCTTTGCAGCTCGATCAAGGTCCACCAAATTTAGCCCTTTTCTGAGAACTTCCAGCTGACCCAGATGGCCCAATACTCCTTTTATCCTTGCCTCTATCCTGATTCCGTTTCTCGATTCGCTTCAACTCCTCAGCTACCTTAGCCTTTTCCATGAGAACGACAAATTCCCTTTCACACTGAGGTGCAATTAACACCCGCAGCTCATCTCTTAACCCGTCCTCGAACCTAACACAGCGCTCATGTTCCGTAGCCACCATACCCCGAGCATACCTACTCATCCTCAAGAATTCAACTTCGTACTCGGGTACCGACTTATTCCCTTGAACCAAGTTCAAGAACGCCCTACGTTGTGCATCAGTATAACCAGCTCCCACATACTTCCTCTGATAGGCCGCCCTAAAGTAATCCCAGGTGATATCATCGGCCACTACACCATCCCTAACCGTGAGCCACCACTGATACGACTCATCCCGGAGGAGAGACACTATCCCCTTTAACTTTTCCACAGCCGAGAAGTCAAAGTCATCCATTATACGTTCGGTCGCCTCTAACCAGTACTCAGCCGTGTTGGGAGCCACTCCCGAAACTCCCCTAAACACTTCTGCTCTGTTAGCCCGGAGTCGCTCAGCCACGGGTTTTTGGGCTCCTGCACCCGCGCCTGCCCCGGCAACTCGTTCCAAAACTCACAGTACAGCCTGAGATACTGCACCGTTACCACCAGTCTGATTCTGAAACTCAGCTTCTGCCGCCGGCAGATCCGGCATCATATTTCCGGACCCATGGCCAGACCCTACTGGCTCCGACAAGCTCATCCTACCCCTACCACGCCACACGGCGGACGTCCACGACCTCGTGTACTCATGCTTCTCGTTTGCGTTTATCTGGTTAAGAATTTTATGGATTATTAATTCTGTTCACTATTTATCCACGAATAATTTTATGAAAGATAGTTTTATAAGTGATTCTTTCGAATTCGAATCTATCTAAAGTTTCAGTTCCAGGATTATCTCCTAGTTCTAAGTACATTCATCACACAGACAGCATCCACAAACCCCATTCAACATGTAGGGGTATTTTCGTCATTTCACTACCCGAGGGTATTTTCGTGATTTTAAGCTACATGGGTATTTTCATAAATTCCAAAATAAAGTTTCGGGTGATTTATCAAAATAAGGGTATTTTGGTAATTTTGTGAAACAGGGGTAATTTGGTAATTTTACAACTCGGGGGTACTTTGGTCATTTTTCAAATTCAGGGTAGTTTTTACAAATCAAGGGGGTAATTCGTAATTTCAAAACTAGAGATTTACAAACTGTGTGGCTAGTCCCTTTCGGGTTTAATTATCAAATTTAGCCTGTGAATAAGTCCTCTTGGTTAGGGTGAACCGTCACTACGCACCAGGTAGGGTTGAGCGAAGAGGAGGTGAGTCACTTGGACTGCTTAAATACCAAGCTCTTCCTGAACCTAGACATGGCATGACCGTTGCCACACCCTACTCGGCGACTCACAGGTTTGTTTAATTAAACTTAAGTATTATGTAATTAAAAAGTTGTGTAACTAACCCTAGGGTCCATCAGTACTATCATGCTTAACTACATCTATGTCTAAAGCCCACAAAGCCCCAACATATAAATATCACAGCAAAAGTTAGGGTACTTACTTGGGTGGATCGGCGCCGGAGACTCAGGTGCCATGCTTTCCGAAAAATAATCATTTCACAACTTTTAAAACATATTTTGGGCCCTAATCCCACAACCGAGCTTTGAACCGGGCTCTGATACCAAAATGTAACACCCCAAACCCGGTTAATACACTACAATCGAATCTGGCATGCCACGGGAAGAAAACATTTGAAAACTGTTTTGTTGACTTATTTTAAGAGAAATTTGTTGTATTTTGCAATGTGTAATACATGTTGATACTTGGCTTTAGAAAAACTTGATTGCCTTATGGTTTCTTTCGTATCTATTACTTAGTCATGGTATATAATAAAAACAAATATTTATTAGGGTTTGAAAACATCCATTTCGTAAATTTATCAATGTATTGAGTAAGAACTTTAGAATCTACTAAATAATAAAAGAAAACCCGAAATAAAACTTCAGCGACCTTTTTACATAACTGAAAAACCATAATTTAATAAAATAACTAAGTCCGAGTTGAAAACTCTGTAATAAACCAAATGCTGTGCATGGCTACCTTGAGTCCACTCCGGCTCCATATCCACGATCTAAGCCTGATCTGCAAAATATAACGGAAGGGGTGAGTCGCCTAGACTCAGTGTATAAATCCCCATCCCAAGAGAAAGTACGCTCTTACACAAATTCAGACAATAATATGCAAGTCATGCAACCCATCCAACCTAAGTATCCATCCATGTCTCCCCAATCTACCCCTTGTGATACCAAACCACTAGTGGTGCCAAACCACTGAGACTTAGTCACAATCTTATAATATGTGGGGCCAACCCACTGTGTGATACCAAATCACTGGTGACAGTCTGATAGATCATACTTCCCCCTCCTCTCATCACCCATAACACATATTTATGGTAACGACATCAGTATGATCATGCTTAACATACCAAAATACAGCATAACATGCTTTCATATATCACATTCATCGCAAGTAAAAAAGAACAACTTACCTGGCATGCACGCTTTTACCCACCAGGGGTATTTTAGTAACCATTGCCGTCATTCTGGCTTTTTAACAACACAACATTAACATATTAAGTAAGAAAGTGTGGTAAGAGTTACACACCTGGTTTTCGTACTAACGCTTTCCCTGCTTCTACGCTACTTTGGCGTTGGGTTTACAGATCCCACCCCTCCTACTGCTTGACTGTTAATATTATCCATAATAACTCCTTGGTCACTAAACCGAATGTAAACGATGAGATCTAATTAATTAAATATTATAACACTAAAAAACAAACCTTACCTAAACTGTCGAATCCCGAAAGTCTTCAAGAAAATGTCACCACCATCTACCTACATTCGGCCATCTCAAAATATCAAACAAACCGATAGTCACAACCAATATAGCCCATGTGACATTCGGCCAAATGAAAAAGAATCAAGAAAGGGCCATTCGGCTGAACCTACCACCACCTACCTTCGGCTTTTCCACCAAATCGGCACAGGAGACTTTTAATGAGACAGATTCGGCTACTAGAAGCAGGGAGGGAAATCGACAGGCATTAGAACAACAAATGATTCGGGTTAGATTTTAATGAAAAAGAAAGAGAGAAACCGCAGGGGAAAAACCTTGAAAACTTACCAAACTTAAAGAGGAGTACTCGGCTTATGGTGCACCTTCGGGAAAAATCCACCCTTGTAGATTCGGCTATGGGAAGAAGATGATATGCACAAGGAGTATTCGGCTTTTAGAGAGTTTTCGAGGAGAGGAGAAACAACTAGGGAGTTTCGGTTTTCACAAAAAAAAGAAGAAAAAAGAGAAGCCTAAAGGGTTTCGGCTATGGGAGGAAAAAGAGAAAAGAGGAGAAAAGCTTAGGTGATTTTCAGCAGAAGAGAGATTAAGAGAATATCAAAGTTTCAAGAAGTAGAAATCCACCAAATGCCGAAAATACTATCACCTTAGCACTAAATTTTCGGCACACACAAACACACACAGAGTTGGAGTTTAGCCAACTCTCTCCCTCCTGATAGCCTTTATCCTTCTATTATCACATCCATTATCCATAATCCTTATCTTTCCTTCCTTTTATCATCTTTTATCACTTAAAATAAAAGAATTAAAGCTCCTAAAATGTAGCTCATGTGCCGTCCACCCCTTCCCCCTTGAAGTGCCGAATTTTTGACCCACAAATTTGGGCCCCAAGCGGCCACACTAGGCCCAAACTCCTCCCCCTCGTAACGCCACCTACATGCCCACTTAAAGCACCTCCAAACTTTGGGCCACAAGGCCCAACTTGCTACTAAACATAATTACTTAACTTAAATTATAAACTAACTATTTATAAGCAATTTACCCCAGGTATAAGCCCAAACCTGAGCCCAATACACACCTCAAGGCCTTAACCTACTACCTTAGCCATGCAACAAACCAAATGCACAACCCACAATCAGATATTACA